>OV839566.1:28774132-29974132 GCA_929447395.1 Epistrophe grossulariae
AATGATGATGTCTTTGGTTTTCTTTGAATTGGACCACCCTCACTGTTCGGGAGATGTGGGTGCGAATGTGGACGCGACGATAGCGATTGGGAGGACGAGGACGACATTGAATGTGAATGATTTGAAGTTGTCGAGTTGGAGCTTTTTGTTGTAGTAGCCAGAGAAGACGATCCTTCTCGAATTGAGCTGCTATTGCTGGTGGAATTTGTCATGCTACCACCTCCGCCGCTGCCTGGATAATCCGAACCCAAGCGAAGGCTTTCGCTTGTAGTTCGATGGATGACATTATGCTCCTGATGTCCACTACTTGTGCTGTTGTGGTTATGATGGTGGTTATGATTGTGATGATGATGTTTGCCAGGGCTTTTATGAGTTACTCCGTCAACACTGGTGCTGGACGAGGTTACAGGCCTTGGTAATTTGATGCAAGTTAATGAATTTCTCATATTCAAAGTCTTCGATCTAGGATTTGGAGTAATACTATCGCTTGAACTTTCCTGGTCTGGTGAACTATCTTGTTGCTGCGATTGCTGATTATTTGACTGTTGATCCTGCTGCTGTTGCTGACCGGAGTCTTCACTAGCCGTTTGATTCTCGGCCATGATTGTTGCGGTAGCCGATCACGATACTATTTTTAAAAAATTTACTGATCTTTAAGATTCATTCGTCTTGAAATTATAAAAAAAAAAAAAAAAATACGAGACTATTTCGCGCAGATACTATTCCACCCGAGGGCTCGAATCAAACTTATTGTTGTTTTGAATCTGACTTTTCACGATTTATCTTCTCGACGACACAACGGACGACTTTGCTCCGAATTAAACGTAATTGAGTTTCATTAACTAAATCCGTTCGAAATAATCTTCCACATCATACCGTCATCGTGGACACAGCACGGTTCAATTTAAAATGAAATTTAAATCACAAACACTTGGTTGCTTCCCCCCTGCTTGATTCAGTCTCTTTACAATTAAGTAATAAGAGCCTACGATTATTTATCTCATGCCAAAGTTTGCACAGAGTATGGGGAAGCTTCTAAATATTAAATTCTTTTTTGCGCGTTTTTACTTATGTACTTAAAATGGCCAAAAGAACTAATAATGATTGAACAAATAAAATTTAAAAAACAAAATAAGAAAATATAAACATAGGCGCACTTAGTTTTGGAGGTCACCGCGCACAGTGGTTACCACTTTTGGATGGTCTCACTTGTTTGCACTATATATTTATTTATTTCTCTCAGAATTATAATACACTCTATTGCGATTTCGCAATCAACGTATATTAAGATTTTTTTTTTTTTAATTATGTATTTATTCGTGTTATGGTTTTTAAACACTTCGTTTATTAGCTGTTGTAGTTGTTTCTAATTAAGAAGGATTCACAATTATTCCTGAAAGAATTAAAGAAAATATATTTTTGTAATGTTTTTGATATTTTGTATAAGTGGCGAGCGAAACGGCCGAGCATAATTTTTGCGCTTTTCGAATGATGTAGTGAATGCCTTTTAGGGATTTTTATTATTTAAAAAACATTAAATTATAAAAATGGAACCGAATCGAAATTCGAAGTGAAAACGGAAACTTACTTTTAACTACCTTTATTCTCATTTTAACTTTTCTCAAAGGTTATTCGTTATACATACCCAGTAACCATTTTTCTTAAACTACAGATAGGTAGGTAGTCATTATTTCAGGTCACAACAGATTGTTCTTTTATTTGGGATTTTTTAATTGGAGTGTATTTTGTGCAGAAAATATGAATTCATAAAACAGGGTTCCCATAGGCCACCCCCTTTTCCTAAACTGAAAAAAAGGACGAATGTCCCCCTCTTTTTAGGAGGATTATGTTCTTTTTTTTGTCTTTTTTTCATTTGCATCGCTAAAATGCCCTTCTTATATGGCACCGAAAATGCTTTTTCGATTGATAATTCGGAAAAAAAAACTATTCGTACTATGTATACCTAATATAAAATATTTCTCATTTAAGCTTGTTGTACCGAAAGAAGAAATCATTTCAGTTTCCATAGAAGTGCCTTTCATGGACAGTAGCATTGAACACAAGAGAGAATTAAATTTTTTTTATTACATACACAATTTAATTCAGTGTGTTATTTTAATTCCCCTTTATCTATGCTTCCGAGATAAGAATTAAATAATTCGCTGCCGTTTTAGTTCCACATCAGAAAAATAGGGATATGACTCAAAATATACGAATATTAAAAGGTACGTGTAAAATTGTTTTACCTTGCGGCTTGCGTACTAATTGTATTAATGTTTTGAATGAATTGACTAAAAATAAACATTCTTTTAAACATGCAATCAGTAGCTACATATAAATCAGATATTTTCCGTTCTTATTTTACCAAAATCATGATAAGTATTCGGATTAGTACTAGACCCTTCAATGATAACATGAAATTGGGTGAGGTTAATCCCTATCATTTAAACTTTAATAACTCACATGAAAAGCTATAGATAAAGGATACAAGAAACCACCATACCTACCTACTTGTAATAGACTGATCAAACTGACAAATGACATTCGTCAGTTTGAAAAGCGTGGTTTTGTTGTTTTATTTATTTGAGTTTGAAAAAATTATGGCATTTTATACAGCCACATGATTTAATTCAGATAAAATCTTGATAGTTGTTTTCCATTGGTGGTCCAGAATCTTTTTGAACCCCTCATATGACAGCCGTTCTGAAGAGGAGAAATGGTTCTGGTCTTCTGGACTTGATTTCAGTAGGCTTCTCTAGAAGACAAATGTGTGTTTTGAAAAAGTAAACAAATTCACATCAGTCAAACTTTTATTGCCCTCAAAATCTCTACCCAAAATGCAACGCTAGAGTCTCAGACTATTGGTACAGTAGGCAACGAGTTGTGTTCTATTACCCTGAACCTAGTCTAACCGGGGTTGTAGTATGTAGTTAATAAAAATGTATGTTTATTATCCGTAGGTACATATTTACGTACCTATTTATATATTTACCTACTTAGGCAACTTATAAGACGAAGGTACAACCAACTTATCAACATAGGAGTACTGATTTTGATATAGGTACCTATGTAATTTTATTCTTAGTTAACGAATGACCTTGAAAGATTTTTTTATATAAATTTAACATGTTTCCCCATTTAGGTAGGTAGGTATAATGTTAACTTAAAATTAAGATATTTTTGTACTGCTGTACGTACCTACATACTTCGGTATTTCTTCCAATTCTATTAGGTATTTTGTCAAAAAATTTCACCAAAAATATAACTCGCCTTTTATAAAAAAAAAAAAAAATACCTACCTACATAATGTATCTTCCATTTCAATGCCAACACTATTGCAGAAAAATGCAATTATTACATTATATACATTGCTTGTATATATGTACATGAACAACTACCATTATAAATAGGTATTTCTTTTTTTTACACAAATGCAGCTGAACAGCAGCTTTTTACGAATATGAGAGCTAAAACTAAAACTTAAAAAAAAAAAAATAAAGGTTCTCTTAAATTTTGACATAGTTAAAAAATTTGCAATAACCAAATCAACTCTCTTATGTTTATTATCCATTATTATTCATTCTATATCCACATTTTCCATTTCCATAGACCATAATCCATATGCCGGGTTAACGAAACGAGTATTTTGATTTTGACATTTTCTTTTCTAGTATGTTTCTCAAAAAATGTGTTAAGAGAAAGTTCAGCAACAGCAACAAAAGAAATTCAACTTTATAGGGAAACAAAAATTGAAAAAAAAATTTCTTATGGTATCTTGAACCATTCCACAAATTCAAATGTCAAAATTTGGAAAAATTTAAAAATTCCATTGGAAAAACCAATTCATAGGTAGGTATGTATTTAAAAGATTTTGCAAATCCAGCAACATCTATGAAACGTGTAGATGTACCTACTCAGATTATGGGAAAAATAGGATTTTCTTTGTGGGGGAATACAAATAATCCTCTTTTTTTATTCTTATTAGATTATGCATTGGACTTTGCGTTTTGCAAAGTAAGAAATAAGCAAAAAGAACCCCATAGAGGCATAGAATGGAAAACTAGATAGAGGAACCACAGAAACAACAATAAAAGAGGCCGACACGATGGTGATGAGAGGAGCAAACATTGCTGTCGAAAGTACTACTTCAATAGGTACTATTTTGCTCATTGGAGGATTGGTAGGTTGTACTATACATTATTATATAATAAATTGTGATAACTTGGTCCCCTTTCACACGAGGAAACTGAGTTTCAGGCAACTTTCAGTTTTAAGTTGAGAAGGGCAAAAATTAATAGGAGTGAAAGATCTACGATTGGTTGGATATTGGAAATTAAAAGAAAACGTCCAAAAATCTCCAGCAAATTTTTTACTCGTGTGAAATGGTCTTTAAAAGGGAGAAGCGATTTCCGAATGGATTGAAGCCTTTTCTGAAATGAATATTCTTATACCGTTTCAGCAAAAGTTAAAATTCTACGGTTTATTGCCAAACTATCAAGCAACTCATTTAACTTTTTTATCTCAAAACTGTTAAAATGACAAAATCACAATAAGCCAGTTCAGGTTTCTTAGATCTCACTGAGCAAAATTCTGTCAGCTTCAGTGAGCATAGGGTGTAACCTGAACATGATTTCTACTTTAGAAGTCAAAGGTACTCTATATCTCTTTTTATAAATTGATCAACTGCTAATTGACCAAGCGAATCCAAAAAATTTAAATCTCAACTTTTTGATAGCAAAAGTGAGGAATCTCACTGAGACATATCGTTCAGATTTCTAAGATTGCTGAGATCTCATAACCTGAACTGATCTTAAGAAACCTGAACTGGTTAAATGCCTACTAAACTTCATTTCATTTGCTTATTTATGAGGTTTTGTTAACAGATGAGATCTAGACAGCAGGAACTTAAAAAGGTGCAGAGTAAGGAGAATAAAAGAGGATGATAGATTTTTGTACAAGTTCAACTCTGTCAAAGGAAATGATAAAAAGTCTGGTCTATACCTAGTTTCAAACAGTTTCAGACCTCCAGATTTAGTCATTTTTAGCCCGAAGTCGTTCTACATAATTCTTGCAAAAAAAAAGAGCGCGCGCAAGAGAGTAAAACATTTCCCCTTCTTCCCAGTTTTAGTCCAAGGAATTTCTGGGCTGGCTGTCAAATGGTTGGTTGACTTTTGTCAGATGACGGAATTTGTCAGTTGAGTACAAATATCAATGCCAAACAAAGGTTGTTCAAATGTTAATTTCATTTTGATTTAAGTTTTGAAAGATAAGCATATTAAAAAATGTTCGTCAATAAGCAAAACTATTTCTTAAAACAGAAAATTTAAAATTGACAATTGAGTATTTCTTATATAATTTAGTGCTACTTGAAGAAAAACACGCTTAACCTTCATAATTTAATGTATAGGTACCATTAAAGATTTGTTTGTTTGTATATTATTAGACTTTTTGCAGATGATACGTTAATATACGTTGCGGGGAATTCAGCGGAGGAATGTATCAATCATCTTAATACCGATCTAAGAAATCTTGAATTATATTTTAAAATGAATAAATTAAAACTTAATATAGCTAAAACAAAAGCAATTATAATCAATGGAAACTCAATAGAAAACATTGTAATTAACGACAATAATATTGAAAAAGTTAATGAAATAAAGTACTTAGGAGTGGTTATAGATAGGGAATTAAGTTTTGAGAAACACATTAACTATATATGCAATAAAATTGCAAAGAAAATAGGTTTTTTTCAAAGAATTAGAAGTAGATTATCACCAAGTTGTGCAATAAAAATATATAATGTAATGATAAAACCTCATTTTGAATATTGTTCAACAATACTTTTTTTAGGAAATAATCAAATGAGTGAACGATTACAAAAATTACAAAATCGTGGAATGAGGTGTATTTTAATGTGCAATATGTTAACACCAATACAATTTATGCTTAACACTTTACAATGGCTAAATATTAATCAAAGAACGATAATGAATGTACTTATTTTCATATTTAAAATTAAAAATAACATGTTGCCAAATTATCTTTTTAACCAAATAGTGTATGTAGCAGATGTACAACCTTATCAGTTGAGAAATAACTGTAACTTTAGGCTACCTTTCTTTTCAACAAACAGATCTCAGAATATTTTATTCCACAAAGGTTTCAGATTATTCAATAATCTTCCTAATGAATTAAAATCAGAAAGTAATGTGATATTATTTAAAAAAAAATTAATTTTATATGTTAAATCAAATTATAGTTAACTTATATACAAATTTAGTTTTACCTTTCAATTAGATTTAAACAATTATTGTAATTAATAGCTGAAGCTAAATAAAGAATCAAATCAAATCAAAAATTAATTTACTTGATGTAAGCTGGTACGTTCATTCTCAGTTTCTCAGATTTTCAGATTCTTGAAAATTTTGATTAAGATTTATCACTGATCTACGGCAACTCTAGTCGAATATATTTAAAATGTGGTCCAAAGTCGTGCGAAAACCGTTCCCGACATTTTTTCAGTTTTCATTCTCTTTGAGAGCATTTCATCCTCACTCCTCAAATTTGACATTTGACCAACTTTTCATAAAATTCGGCTACGGAATTCTTTACTTACTTTAATACAAAAATTAAATATTGAAGTTCAATTTAAAGGTTTATGAATTAAATGTTCATTTTTGAAATCTAACCTTAACACAAGGGTGGAATTGGCTAAGTTAAGTGGTGTTTAGGTATGATAGTCAAATGTGTTTAATGTCTGTAAAATCTATCCATTGGAAAATACCAATTTCAGAAATTGAAGCTTGATATATTATTTTTAACAAAATGAAATATATATAATCAATAGGATGTAGTTCAATAAAGTTCAAATAAACCTCATGGAAAATAACTCGAATGTGGTCAAATTGTAAGTGACAATCACATAGTAAAAGATAACCGTGTTTTTTGAAAAAAGTAAATAACATGTTCAGCTAATTTTTACACGCAGTTGAATTTCTCACTTCTACGCTGCTGAATTATGGATTTACGAAAAAATACAAATTTATCAGATGTTACCAGATGTTCTTGGGTATCCTATTCTTGATTTATTAAAAATTACAATCAAAACTTTTTGAAAACTGGGGTGGAATCCGCGTTGTCATAATGAGGTTAGATTCAAAATCAACTAATTCAGTCTGTGTAAGATGATAACACATTTGACACGTTTCATTCAGAGTACGACTAGAGTTACCACAAAAATTGTATAACTTTTTTAAAGTTATTTTTTTTAACCATTTAAACAAACAAAAATAAACATTTCTCTGACCAAAAAAGTTTACTATGTACTATGGCAACCATTTTTTTGACAAATATCATTGGAAAGTAGGTAGGTATTCAATTGAATTAAGTTGAACCACCTTACCAGACGCAAAACTCAATGACAACCACAAAGTGATGATTTTTTTATTTTGTAAATAAACATTAATACACGTCCTAACTTGTTCGGCTATTCTGCATTGTTTGCTAATTGGACATAACTTGTTTTTATTTACATGCTTTCAACTTTAATGACTCTGGGAACTAAAACTGCATTGTGCTCCAGGCAAAAAGTTTACAACTAAATTTTAAGAAGTAAACAAAATCTCGCATTCATGTTGCTCCAAATTATGCTACTATTTGGAATTTAAAATAATAAAAATGACTACCCTGATAGGGGAGACCGCAAAACAATACAAGGCAAACAAGAGCAAGACCAAAAACATACCGTAAGCAAATTGAAAACCCGCGTGAGATTAAGCTGCTTCACACATACTCTCCCTCTCTCATAATGAATTTTCTCTTAAAAATGGCAATTTTTGGCAATTTATTCGTTTTTTCTTTCCAAAGATATTGCAAAAACTGAATCAAGAAAAAATATTTTAACTTAACTTTCAACGTCGAACGCATTTTCAATGCAGCAATCCTTTTCCAATCCACCAACGCCCAAACAACACATGAATGAGGAGACATGAAAGGCAGTCATGACACTTTGAGAATTAAAAAAAAATTTAAAATATGTAATTGAAATTGCAAAACTTGTGCGCCATCATCACGAAACGAAGAAAAGAATTGCAAATTGTCCTCTTGTCTTGGTTTGTTCCCTATGTCGACACTTTAGCACCAACGACACATCGTGCCCGAGGACGAGGAGAGAGGTGCCAACAGTTTAGTGGTGGTGCATCTCCTCCAGATTGGCCGTGTCCGGTCGGTCTCCGGTATTCATTCTCCCATTCGCCGTTTCGTTGAATAGGATTATAAAATCAATGCACTCTTTGGTGCAAATTACAAGAAGGAACGCAGAAAAAAAGACGATGAAAAAGACATTCACCACACCGATTACCGATTTTGAGGTTTTCTTTTTAATTACATATATACATTGATTTAACCGTTTTCCCAATTAGCGAGTTTTTTTTGTTTTTATTAACAAAAATAAGTTTTTTTTTTTTTTTTGTAAAAATATTGCAAAATAAACGTCACAGAAAACACTTCTCTCTTCGGCAATGAAAACGACTACGAAGAAGAGGAGACCTCGACGAATGCTCCGCAGAACGGGAGATCAACTACAATAATTGTTCATTGATCTCTTCCTTCATTTATGCACACACCCGAGTTGAGCAGAGCACCCTACCCGAACCACGAACCGCCACCCGACCGACGTCTTATGTGGGAAAACGGAAGAAATTTTTTTGATAAATTTTCCTTTTTTTTCGCTAAAATTTTAATGCTTGACCGTTTAGCAATTGTCTAATGGCAGGACAAAGGGTTTAAAAACCAAGTAAATTAATAACTTGATGAAAAAACGCACCAATTTGATAATTTTTCCACTTTTTTCACTGCTTTTGCACTTTTTTCTTCATCAATTCAACACTACGAACGAACGAACACTACGAGAATGGTTGGATTTTTCATTTCATTTTTTCGGCTGTTGTTGTTTTGTGTGTAGGGAGATTGATTTTTTTTATTGATGATGTAAAAAGTATTTATTGTTTTCTATAATTAGACAATCGATATTGCTGATTTACAATTATTTATTTAAACAGAAAATAGAGACAAACGCGGTGGTCACAGATCTGCACGAGAAAAATTATATTACGAGAAATCCAATTCAAATCAGAAAGAAAAACTAGGTATATTGACGGCCATACTCATTTTGATTGCAGTAGTTGGCCTACTCTAACTTATAATATTAAATGGAAAAAATTCTATATAGTGGTTGTTACTTTCTTGTGTCGTTTTAGCAAAAATCGTTCAGAATGATTAGTTATCTTACAGAGAAATATAAATGAGTTGTTAGAAGAATGAAATATGATGCGTTCAGAAATTAGTTTCGCAGACATATGATTAAGTTGTGTCCACAAGGCATATTCACCTCGAAGGAATTTTATTAAAATTAAAGTTTCCCCACACCAACGCGAATTTTCGGTGGCGACGACGAAAAGAACAATAACAACACGTGGTGGTCAATGGAAACAACACGTTGTTATTAGGCGTGTTCCTTTGGGCTGCAGCATTTACTGCCAAGTACTTCTGACTGCTTTCAACTACTTCTACTCTATCGTCAAAGTAGTTCAAAGCACTTCAATAATGTAGTAACGAGATGAGACCACGCAAGAAAGCAACACCTTCAGTAGAAGAAATAACAAAGTAAATTATTAGGGGTATTCCCGATCCGATGCAACTGGTCTTGTTTCATTGCAAAAACGCAAAAGTATAAAATAGCTATACCCTAACCCCACTGTAAAAAAAAAAAACTTTGTACTTTTGCAATGATACAAGACCCAGTTTGCATCGGATTGGGAATACCCCTATTGTTGTTGATGTTTTCTATAATTTAAAATAAAATTTAAATACAAACAAGAAAGCTTTCGTCTACATTGAGGTTGGATTTTTCTTTTGGCAAAAATTAAAGCGTTCCACTGCTCCTGAGCACGAGTACCTAGTTATACTAACCCACAACGACAGCCAAGTGGCAAACAATATTAGCTGTGTATTATTTTCCCCAAGATCCAAACCAGATTGGATTTGCTTACAAAAATACATGTATTACAAAAACAACACAAGATCCAACTTTGTTTTGAATTTGGATTTCCAAATCCATTTTGAACACACACCCTTAATTTGTAAGGGCCAGTTGTACAAATAATTAAACCGTGGTTCAGCAATTTTTATCCACCGATTCCGGCGGATTAATTGAGTTTCAACAGTGGTTTACTGTTCAATTGTGTGATAAAAACCAATTACATACTTGAACCATCGTTGAACCTTAGTTAATCCGCCGAAATCGGTGAGTTAAAATCTTGAACCGAGTCTGAACCACTATTGTACAACTGGCCCTAAATGTCGTCAGTAGTGTAAGGAAAAAAGACAACGGGTATATACAAATAAAAAAAACGAAGGGATAAAAGAGTTGTCTATAATAGCTGTTTTTTGTTATCAGAATTAATCTATATGGATCATCAAATAACATAGATAACATTAGGCGTTTTTTATTATCGGAATTGATCTATATTGATCATCATACAACATACATAACAACAACAACACATGAGGGGTATTCCCGATCCGATGCAACTAGTCTTGTATCATTGCAAAAATGCAAAAGTGTAAAATTGCTATACCCTAACCCCATTGTAAAAAAAAAACTTTGCACTTTTGCAATGATACAAGACCAGTTTGCATCGAATCGGGAATACCCCTATGTTGTTTTTGTTATGTATGTAATTTGATCAGCCATATAGATCAATTCTGATAATAAAAAACGGCTAATAACAACGTGTTAGTTTCGTCGCAAGCCGACGCGATGGAGATCACGATAAAAATGAGGAGGCTGGACATGAGAATCAATGGAGAGGCACACACCTAAACGATTGAAGGTTCCTCATTTTTGATTTATGTATATATGCGACATCCACATTTTTATCGTGATCGCAACCGAGCAAAGTTTTTTTTTACAATGGGGTTAGGGTATAGCAATTTTACACTTTTGCACTTTTGCAATGATAAAAGACCAGTTGCATCGGATCGGGAATACCCCTATTGAATTTGTATACTTTACATCCGGATTAAAGTTTTAATCTGGATGTATCGAGTGAATAATATGGGTCTAAAGGCTTAACTACATAAGCCAAAAAGTACTGAAGTACAAAAGTAAAAATATTAGGGGTATTCCCGATCCGATGCAACTGGTCTTGTATCATTGTAAAAATGCAAAAGTGTAAAATTGCTATACCCTAACCCCATTGTAAAAAAAAAACTTTGCACTTTTGCAATGATGCAAGACCAGTTTGCATCGGATCGGGAATACACCTATTTTTTTTACCGCTAGCGCCGTTGTTTTGTGAAAAAGAATACACAAATTTGTTTTTAAACCAAAATTTAAGCTTTCTGCATCATTTTTATAAGTTTTCCAGTCAGAAACACTATCCTAAAATGAGTTTGAAAATTTTCACTTTTTCACTTAAGGCTTAACTACATAAGCCAAAAAGTACTGAAGTACAAAAGTAAAAATATTTTTTTTACCGCTAGCGCCGTTGTTTTGTGAAAAAGAATACACAAATTTGTTTTTAAACCAAAATTTAAGCTTTCTGCATCATTTTTATAAGTTTTCCAGTCAGAAACACTATCCTAAATTGAGTTTGAAAATGTTCACTTTTTTACTTTTTCACTTTTTTGGCTTATGTAGTTAAGCTAAAGGCTTAACTACATAAGCCAAAAAGTACTGAAGTACAAAAGTAAAAATATTTTTTTTACCGCTAGCGCCGTTGTTTTGTGAAAAAGAATACACAAATTTGTTTTTAAACCAAAATTTAAGCTTTCTGCATCATTTTTATAAGTTTTCTAGTCAGAAAAACTATCACAAAATCAATTTAAAAATTTTCACTTTTGCACTTTTTCACTTTTTTGGCTTATGTAGTTGAGGCTTAAGGATCAATTTGATTTTTTAAGCAAAGTTGAAATTTTGATTCCAGGAATTCAGTACTATAATTATAACACATGTTTTTTTATACAATTGAGCGGAGGATCTTGTCCCACGAAATTATACCACCTCCATCAAACTGAAATTGAGCTCTCAGTGAGATTTTTGATGTGTAAAGGCTTAACTACATAAGCCAAAAAGTACTGAAGTACAAAAGTAAAAATATTTTTTTTACCGCTAGCGCCGTTGTTTTGTGAAAAAGAATACACAAATTTGTTTTTAAACCAAAATTTAAGCTTTCTGCATCATTTTTATAAGTTTTCTAGTCAGAAAAACTATCACAAAATCAATTTAAAAATTTTCACTTTTGCACTTTTTCACTTTTTTGGCTTAATGTAGTTGAGGCTTAAACATTTATACTGGCGATAGAGTGAAAAAAACGTAACGTATCTTGTGATTGTGATTCTGAGCCTCACGTTACGTTACGTATTAACCGTGAGTCCAGGCACTAACACTTTTTTTTGTAGGACACGCCTCATTTAAACGCCACTCCACAACACGCGAGATGAGTGTGGTTCCGACTTAATAGAATATGGTAAAATCTGCCTCGGCCCTAAGGTTTTGATGGTGAGTTGAATTGAAATTGAAATGGTGAATTTTTTTTGACAGTAAAAATAATAATTTATATGAAAACAAACAAAATGTATTTGTTATAATTTAACAAACTATAAATTAAATTAAAGATGTGTATGCTAATTCACATAGGTAAATGAAATTATAGTCTGGTCCCAAATAATAATAGTTAAATGTGTTCGATTTGCTTGCGCTGGTATTCTTTTGAAGTAGGTTTAAAGTAACTTTTTATTTGAAATATATTTCTAGGAGTAAGTAATTGTTGCATAAATTATGTTACATTATTTGGAATTCATTCTATTATTTATGAATTTATCAACAAAATAAAGTATTTGACTTTTTTTTAATAGGAACTTCAATGTTCACATTCCTGCTGCAGGCATGCTTAAATTGACTGCGATGGCCGATGATGAAACCTAGATTATAATATGCAATGGGGAATCTCATTTCATTAGAAGAACTTCCCATGGTCTTTATGTTGAAGTGCAGTTGGATGAAGCTAGTAATTAGGCTATAAGGAATAATAAGAGGTTGTGTTAGCTATGAAACGCAGTAAGGCAATCTACAAAGATAATACGTCATCGGAAGGATGAGGAATCGAATACGCCTCCTGCGAAATGTAGGTATATATAGCATGGGCTCTATATTTAAAACGATTTTTTTTTTCGGAAAATGGTGTACGATAAATTGTTTAATAATTAAGATGACTTTCTTTATTCAAAATAACAAGGTATTCATAAAGTTAGTTATAAGTATTTTGCTAATGATGTTCAAAATTTTATAAAACTCTTTATTTAAAGGAGATATTCACGTACATGGACAAAATAATACGCAGAAATTATGCAATGGATTAGACATACATTAAGAAACCAGACATTAAAATAGCAAACCAATCATTGTAATGGAAGCCTCAGAAGTCATGTTGTATGGAGGCGAGTCATTCTATGTTACCGCAGCTAAAGTTACATGCGGTGAATCGAGAAGGATGGTGGCAAAATATACTAGTTAAAAAGTTGGTCAATAATATATTCACATATAAATAATAATTGCTTTTTTGAGCTAAAAATTATAATTCAATTGTTTCACAAATTTGGTAAATCATTCATAAATTTAAATCCTTTATATTTTAAATTATTATGAGATCTTACATTTCTAAATACCTACTTGCAGTCTTAAATTCTCTCTATTTCTTTATAAATACGGTTGAACATCTCGGTTTTGTATGGTGGAAGTAGGTTATTTTTTTTTAATCAAATAAGAAAACATTGAAATAAATACGCTGTTTAACAGTCATCCACCTTAAAGTATTTAACATAACTACTATAAGAGTATATCTACTACATCGAAGTATTGCCGCATTGCTTTATATTTGTAGACTGCACATTGAACTTTCACTTATCAAAAATATAGTTGTAAAAGAAAATTAAAAATATGGTTAATGATTACATTATAAATAGTGTTTACTTTATTTCTAATACTTCGTAGGAAACCAAGTTTTTATATATAAGCTGTGTTTTATTTTCCACCAGATCCAATCCAGATTGAACTCTTTTTTCCTTAGTTTTTTTTTTTAATTTGCATAGTCACCCGTTACGTCTTTTTTCTTTAAATTCCATACTGACGACATTTACAAATTAAGGGTGTGTGTTCAAAAGGTTTGGAAATCCAAATTCAAATCGAAGTTGGATTTTGTGTTGTTTTTGTAATACATGTATTTTCGTAAGCAAATCCAATTCTGGTTCGGATCTGGGTGAAAATAAAACACAGCTATTGTAAATGTGACTCAAAAGATATTTTATAATCAATAACGACACCTAAATATTTATTTTCATTACTTGCTCTACTATTTCTTGATCTATTGTTACGTTTACTTTATAATATCATCACCATGCATTTAAATTTTTGTTAAACCATTCAAGAGTAGTGCCATTAATTCAATACTTATAAAATTTCTTCAGCAAGATAATCGAATCAATTTACTCAAAAGCTCGTTTAGGATAAAGAAAAACGCAAACAACTTTCTTATGTTTTGATATGAGTGCACATAAAAGTTTATTTTTCAGGGGTACTGTCTCTTGCGAGGAAGTGACAAATCCTCAAATAGTATTTCGTCATGAAAATCCGTCTCTAATTTAAGCCGTTTGCTCCACTCCATTTCAGCTCACCAACAACACTCACACATGAATGGTTAAGATTTGAAAGTCACAAGGTCTTGGTTCTCCACATGCTCTCGCATCACCAATTTATTTATATATCATATTTACATATAAAGATTATACCTAGATACTTAAAAATATAAATTAAGGTTGCAGATTATTTTTAAAAATAAATACAAAATATACGGCAGCTATTTTTTTTTTACTAACTATAACATATTTAAGTTTACTCAGTCAGTCAAATATTAAGATAAGGAAAATATTTAAAGAAATGTATAAAGAGTGCAGTCACTTAAATGTCTGTTTCAATTGTTTACAATGATAAAGTTTCAAATTTACAACATTTTGTGGCAGATTTCGCATATGAAATACAAGGGGTAGCTTAGAGTTAGAATTGAGAAACAAATATTTTTATCTACTTCAAGATTTTTTTTTGATTTGTAAATATGAAGCAATTCTATAACACTGGAGGCTATACTTTCATTCTAGGTACATACATTAGCTTAGAGGCTATATCGTCATTAATTGACGTAAAATGTTCTTAAATCTGTGTAATTAATAGCAAAAATTTAAACAAAAGTGACTAATGGTTTCAGTAAACACGTATGGAATATCTTCTTTTTTTAATTTCATGCTTATTGGCATGAGTTCTTGGAATAGATGGAGACCTAGTCATCACCATTATTGTTTATTTATGATTATGCGATAAAACAAAGAAAAATAATTCTGAGACTGAATTTCTGTTCACAATTATTCATCTCAGTTTAAGGTCGATTGTAGAATGCTGTGAGTACCTAGATGGAGAATTCGATTTTACCACTTTATTGAATTATAAACAAGAAGCTATTAACCTATTCAAAACTTTACATTACTGAAATTAATATATACAAATTTAATGAAAACATGACAAATCACGTTTACAAGGTTTTTTTTTCACGTTAAAAAATTATGCCTGATTTTGGTTGCAGTATTAAACAGTAGTTTGAGGTAAAAATGATTTTGCCCATTCATATAATTTTTTAGTTGTTGTGATAGCCCTATTTGTGGGCAACAGCAAACTTGCACGTTTAGCTACATAAACGTTTGAGGTTCCCGCCAAGTACAATCACATAGGCCCTTTCCATTAGAAGTGGCATTAAAATGAATTTCTGCGACGCTCCGTCTGTTAAATAAATAATTTTTGTAACTGCTAACTAAGTTTTTATCTAAAAGGTGCTGCAGCTGGTGTCGTGTTTTTTGAAAATCGTAGAACGAGGCCAGTGTCGTGTTTCAAATCATCTGAAATCATAGTAATGCCTGCATGTTTAATTTCACGTCCCTCTATAGTAAAATACTGAGGTAAGAAGAGTAGCTTGATTGTAAGGTACTCCAATGAAAATATTGTGCCGCATTTTGTACCACAAAGCTATAGTTTTCAGGAAAATCGCATTGAAGAAGAATTTCATCGTTATTGATTGATTCTTTTAGTGCTTTAAAATACTGTGCTTGTTGTTCAGCAGTGTAAGCGTTGATTTCAAAGTGTTCAAAACCCTACAAGGACTATATCCAGAAAATCAACACTGGGAAAGATTTGAGTAGATATCGTAAAGCGATTGGATCCAACCTACGTCTCAAACTGAACACGTGTCATTTGAATTTCATCAAAAATTAACTTCAAATGTTCACGTATTGCATTCAAGCAACCAGGACAACAGTCGCACCGTTCATTTGTAGATGATTGTTTAGTCATTAAATGACAATTTGAGAACGGATTAAGCACATCATCAATTGCAGGCAATTCGTTCCAGCAGTAAGAGAGGCGATACTGCCTCCATCCAACATCAGTTTAACAAACACAAACGATAATGTGTATACCAGAATCTCCCGCGAGGATACAATGTACGTAAAAATTATCAGGCGGAATTTGATATCTGTGTATTCCGATTCAAACTACTCATACAGTTCAGCAATATTGCACATAAGGAGTTGTTTTTGTAAATGAGTCCTTTTCCATCTTCTAATTTTACCGATAAGAAATCTTTTTTCCATACATAATTCGAAAAGATATTATACTAAATAAAGAATTTCAGCTGGTACTTTTTGTCCGTTATGGGGATTAAGTTAGGTGATGTTAGAATCCCGATATTATCAACTGCTTAAGCATTTATCGCTTGTCTCCTAGATGTATACCGAATTCCTCGGCAAGTCTCTTTTCACTCCAAGATTTAGGTGCCACAGTTAGTATTATAGTTCTCATTGAACTCTAGACGTAGAAATTTTTCTTTAGCTGATTTAACATTTCTTGGTTTTCAATTATGTACTTTAACTGTCTGAGTTGTTTTGTTTTTGAACATGTGTAAAACTATCTGGAATAAATTGATCATCTTGAGTACATATTTTGAAATATTTCACTCGATGTTTGACTTGATTTCATAAAACAGTTATCATTTGCTGAAGGATTTTCACATAAAAGTCGTTTTCTGCAGGCCGAACAAGCAAACAATAGTAAAACCCCACGTCTCTGAAACATTTTTACAAATCTTAATTAAATCTTTATGTTATACTTTGTGAACACAGCTAAAAGTGGCTAAAGCGTCTTTGAACACAGCCAAAAGTGGCTAAAGCGTTTTATTGGTACCTGCGATTGCTGAACTAGCTATAAATTACCAATAAAACACGCAGCTAATATTGTATAATCAACATTGTGAGACAAGAAAAGAAAATATAAAAAGGGTTCTGATAACTCCAAATTCGATTTAAACTCTCAAATTCCGGATTTTTATACAAAAAGTATGGTTTTCGCACGACGCACGCCTCTCACTAAAAATGATGTACCTTCTAAAAGAATGGAGACCCCACTCTAAGGGAGGTTTGCTGATACTACACATAACGATTTAAGTTGAACTTAATTTCTTAAGTATCACTTTATGACATGGAAAAAGTAACCCTTAAGAATTTAAGTTCAACTTAAATCGTTATGTGTAGTATCCGCAAACGGGCCTAAAACTTGGCATTTAGTACTTAAATTGTATAAGCTACATTTTGAGATTAAAAAACAAAAAATCAAAAGTGTCCGAGCTACCTAAAATTACATTTGAAATGATTAGTTCCGGTTTTCTACCAAAAAGAAAAATCGATTTCCGGTTTGGATGTCATAACTGAAAAGAACATCTCATTTTCTACATATTCTACCGCACTGGAACCATTTTTGTATTTCTTTACTTAATTAACAACAAATTGCTTTGCAACCCTACCTAATATCTTAACTTAACTTTACAAGCCCATAAATCTAGCAAAAGGCCTCAAAATTCAAAATCCTTTCATATTTATTTAAAAAATTACACAAAGTGTAATCCGCTAGTCCGGATAGTACGCCAACTATAACTGTTCTGAAAAGTTGTTCGTTTACGCTGGTAAAACCACTGCGTAAGCTTTACCATCTGTCCGATTCTACTGATCTCTCTCTCAAACTATCGATCAGTTGCACTTACGTCCCTTCTCACCAAGGGCATGGAAACTCTGATTAATCACCAGTTTAAGAAATATTTTCTGGAACAAAAGCTTCTTAATGACCGGCAGTATGGCTCTCCCAGCAATAGGTCTACTGGTATATTTCACCGAACTGTGGAACAAATCTTTACATCATTTTAGTGAAAGTAATGTTGACGGAATTGTCCAGTGGGTAATTGAAAATCGCTTTAAATTTAATGCTTCAAAAATTCAATGCTGTCTCTTGTCGTTTAAGCGAAACCTTTGCAACTTTTTAGCTTTTTATTCTTGATACGTGTATTACTAACCACTTTCTGTGGAATTACCACATATTCGACTTCACTAAAAACGCTGCAGTGTATTTAGGCTTTCTACGATACAAGAAAATGTTCTCCCTGTTGAAATACTTGATGAATTTATACTTGCGATCAAAATTATTATTGTGTTAAAGTTTTAATATTATTGTTTACTAAAAATATTTTCGTTCTTTTATATTCTATGTTCTCAATCGAATAAGTTGTTGTTCGTTTTTACTCTGCCTTTCGAGTCTCTCGAACACCGCCGACGAGCATCATAGTGTTACTAATTGTAACAAAACCTGAGACGCATATTGAAGGATGGGGCGGACAAATGAAATGAAAAGAGATTTGGAAATGTACGGGCCAGAGAACTCTTTCGACCAACGTTTAATAAAACCAAGTGTCGAGTTAGCTTTATTTATAATGTCGTCAATGTGGCATCGAAAGTTATGTTCATCATCACAAAATACTTCTAAATCACGACAGGAATTGACTACGGGTACAAGATCACCATTTATATAATATGGGTGTAGGAGGGAGCCGTTTACGTGAAAACGTCAATAATTTGCTGACATTGAGCTCAAGTAGGTTTTTCTGGAACCATTGGAAAAATTTGTCAAGATTTTGTTGTAAAGAACAAATATCAGCAGGGGCGGACTGGGAGTCAAAGGGCCTCCCGGGACTTTAAGAAAAAGGGCCACAAAATATTAAAATTAGTAGAAGTAATAAAAAAAGATTGTAAACTGAAATGAGCATCATAAACCATTCAGTAAAAAAATCAGAAATACCGGTTCTGGCCGGTTCATATTTTAGTAGTATATTTAGTAGTAGTAGAAAAGTAGTTGGTTAAAAACTCCGTAGTTCTCGTGTAAAATTAAATAAGTGATGTTGCTAATATACTACCTGCAAACTAACTTGTTAATATTACCCGAGTGAACTAGACTAAAAGAAATAGTTTAATTTAACACCCTGATACGGTTAATGTGTACTAAATTAGATTAAACAATCTTGATTTGATATTGGAGATTTTCAACTGATTTGTATAAAACTTTGTTTGTATTGTTATTTATATAAAACTTACTGACGGTGGAAGCATAGCTTCCGAAATGCATTTAAGTAAATAAATAAATAAAATAAGTGTTTTTGAGTTATTTGAATAATATCAATATTATATATTTTAAACAATCTTACAAATTGCGTATCTTAAACAAGTTTCTCGGTTAATATAACAAAGTCCTTCGTTTAATTTAATCTTCTTTGTAGTTTATTTCAAACACTATGTTAATTTTAACCTAATGCACTTCGTAGCTTAACCCGAGACTACGTTATTTTAAATACATTATTTTTTAACCCACCGAAAAACGCACTCGGTTAGAAATTATTTTTCTGCGTGTAGTAAATAAATAAATTATAAATTGGGTGGCGTGACAGCTCGTTTAGAACCAGAGGCTAGTGACTTACGTTACCAGTCTCAACCATTCCTGTCTGCGTGTTATTGGAAGGAATGGAGGGGACCTCCAATTTGCTGCCGAATCCGAACGGCTAAGACGAGAAGCACTTTTTCATACTCTTGAATAATTTTTTAATTCCTCGCAAGATGCTGTAGCCGGTGAAAAAAATTTCTGTTTTTTAAAGTGGAATGGCTGGGAATCGAACCCAAGACTTTCGGCGTAACAGTCCTATACGCACTAACCATTACGCCACGGGCTAAAAATCAATCAAAATTTGGCTTACATTGGCTTACACTTTCTCAACTTCCGTATCTGTTTTACAGGAAATACTCATAACAATCAAAATATCATTGTTGTTCTTTTTTATTTTTTTTTGTGGCCCTAAAATATGTTTCATCAGCTACCGTTTGAGTTTTTTTTACTTTTGCTGATATTAAACATTTCCACGAAAGATTTGTAAATTTTGGCTGCAACATCCAATTCATTTTTATTCTTTACTCGTCTTTTGAAACATTATAGTGCAATTTGGGGGCCTCCTTAGGTTAACAATGGTGCCACAATAGCTCAATATTTAATTCCAAGCATCTCATCTATATATTCGTTTAAAGTGTCTAAGAGTACGGTGGGGACTCAATATTTATTTCACGGGCCATCATTGCAGTTGTGAGGAACCAATATAGTTTTATACTCATTGTGGAGGCCCTTTACAAGGCTGTGGGGGCCTCTTGAGATTCTTTTGGGCCACAAAAGCTGTATATTTACTGTAAAGTCCCTAAAAAATCCAATTTTATAGAAAAATTTTCTTTTAAAAGTACAGAAAGTACTGTTGGAGCTTTTGTGCATATTTTACTCGCCCAGGGGCCCACCGGGCAAAATCCCGGTTGCCCGGTGGCCCAGTCCGCCCCTGAATATCAGCAGCAGTGCTGTCGTTTCACAAATTCCGAGAGTAGCACTTTTCATCAAATTAGGGGAGCATTTTCGGAAGTTGAGGAGCCCCGTTAATTTAATTTAGTTTTAGTGGGGGCTTAACCCCCATTTATTCCGCTTAATACAGAGAAACTGACCCAGCTTTGCCCCGGACGACCTTTGAAATATGAATGGTTAAAGTTTTTCCTCTAATTTGATACAGATTTCGTCCTTTATATCGATGCGTGGTGACCCCCTAAAAAATGACCTTCGGATGGACGACCAAGGGTTTCTATATCACCTTATGATTATCTAACGCTACATAAGTAAAATTTTCTATATATCGATGGATGGGATTTTTGTATTGCCTATTATTTAATATAAAAACAAATAGTCATTATTATTTGTTTGAGTCTAGACCTCTTTTTTTTTTACTTTTCAATCGAACTTTTAGACGGTTCCCACTTTTCGCATGAGTTATTATTTAAAAGTTCTTTTGCCTTTAAAATAACATTCACTGTTTCAACGTGGAGGCTGTTTCGATTTTTGTCTTTTATTAGACTAACATCTGAAAACTTTCTTTCCGCAGTCGCACTACTGTGTGCCGTGTGGAAAAGCAATTATTGCTCCAACAAATTTTTTTATCAAAGAAAACATAGTCTCATTTAAAGCATTTTAAGTGTTGAATATACTTCGGTAAAAATCTTTAAAGTCTAAATCCTTTGACACAAAAGTTTGGCTTGAGGACATGGGGATAGGGTTACCAGCTCTAAAATCAGCAAAGCCTGACAGTAAAGAAAGAAAAGCCTGATTTTTGAGAAAAAAGCCTGACAAATAAAAAATCATTTTTTTCCTTTTTGAAACTTCATTTTTATAAAACAAAACAAAACAAAAAAAAAAATAAAAAAAAAACATTCATATAGATAACTTACCATGATTTGGATGCACCAATACGAAATTATGAAGCTTAGATTGAAAACAAAAAATTAAGACCAAAAAATTCAAAATCGAACAGCATTTAGCGGTTACCAGCGCTTTTTCAATAATTTAGCTTGAAAATCTTTGAAAATTGGAATTTTTCTCAAATGTTAAAAGCTGCATAACTTTTCGAGTTTTGGTGCTAAAAGCATAAAATTTTCAAGGATTTCATAATTTCGCCCGGTCCCGATTGAATTTCAAGAAAGTTGTTTTTTTTTAATCACCCTGTTGCACAACTCTTTGTCTCTTTCTAAAAAGTGACAACTAAATGAAAAAATTAATGTGTTGAGTGTTCACTGCGATTTACAAATATTTCGATTTGAAAGCATTCAGTAAACGTTTTTCTTCTAACGATTATATTTTGTGCGATAATTATAAAAAAGCCTGACACAGGACGAAACCTGGCCAAAGCCTGATTGGACATTAAAAGCCTGACACGTCAGGCGAAATCCTGGCGGATGGTAAGCCTACATGGGGAGCACAGTAGCCTTTTCCGTAGTAAAGGAGCCAAATGTAATTATAGTAGCCATTTCGACAGCAGTGATCAGCAGCAGTTGAAATTCGTTTAAAGATTTTCATGTCATCCGCATATATTGATAAACCACAGTCGAGAACTTGGGCGAAATCGTTTATAGCTAAGATAAACAGCATTGGACCAAGATGGCTGCCTTGTGGTACTCCAGAAGGTGCATTATAAGGAAAGGAAAGAGATGATCTAAAACGGACGTCATATTATCTATTAATTTTATTTAAAGATGATAATATTATCCCTTAACTGATGTGGTGGGTCCAGTGGACCCATGTTCAATCTTTGAAAGTGTAGAAAAAACGGCCGCAGTGCCCGCCGCTCCCCCCGCTTCTAGGTACCTTCCTACAGTAAGCTGAAGAGTACATAGTGAGAAGGACTCATCTTACACGCCGCTCCTAAGGTCATTTTCAGCATACGCATGGGTCCCCTGGACCCACGTCTATAGATACGTGATTAATTTTTATTTGTTACAAATTTAGTTTTATTGCTTTAATTCAAATATTTTTAACGACAAATCAAATTTTTGTGTTTGAGAATTAAGAGGGCATGTTGGAGCAATGGTTGAATGCTCAATTGACTAGTTTTGTGAACGAAATTAGCAGATATTCAAGAAATGCTAAAGTCGGTAGCAATCACATCGACTTCATCCCCATCGACCCATGTGCATAGAACATGGGAAACAAATTCTACTACCAGACACAAAACCACGGGGGAGAGAATTGATTTGCAATGGAAAGAAAGACTTTCATATCGCACCCTTAGAATGAAAGTGACCTAACTCAAAATTTTCGTAATTTCTTATTTTTAAAAAAACTGACCTTAAAAGCAAAATAAACTCTGAAACCAGGTGGTAAAAAAGTTCCCGAATTTTTTAGTTAGGTCACTTTCATTCTAAGGGTGCGATATATAATGCTTTCGAACATTTTCGAAATGCTACAAGGCGATAATTTGACACTTTTTGTGGAAAGGAACAATGTAAGAAACTTTCCATGATTGAGGAAAGGTGCCTTGTAAAATTGGTAGTTTAAAATGGTCAGTCAACAGCTGAATAAAGGCATTTATGGATTTTTTTAGGATGATAGCCGGTACTCAATCTGGTTCTGTGGAAAAGTCATCTTTCAGCTTTTCAATTTTATCTTTTACCATAGCTGGTAGAAAATTGGGAGTTGTAAATGTGGTTTGAGAAGCATTCTTTAACTAGTGGAAATATTGGGTATCAGGTTCAAGGTTACAATCAGTAAGTAAACGATTGTTTGAAAAAGATTGCAAGGAAATTGGTAATTACAATCGGATCAGAAGAAGAATTCCACATTATATGTTAGGGAGGATGAATAGCCATCGGATTTTTTTTTAAATATTAATGAATTCTAAAGAAACATTTAGGATTCGATTTGATCGAGGATTGCATACTAGTAATAGCCGTTTTTCTTTTTTAGCCCCGAGCGAGGCACAGAGTGGGCTCCGAGCGAATAGAGCTCACTCCGAACAGAGCGTGACCTGAGCGCACCGATCTATTTAAGAAACTCAATTGAGCACTGAACACTCATATCTGTCCAATTACATGAAAATTATATGAAGTTAGCCGCGCTCAGCTTTGTGCTCGATGTGCTCGGTAATTTTTTTCCGAGCTCATCGAGCGAGCCCCGGTCGAGCTCTGAGCTAAAAAAGAAATGCAAGTTGAGAGCTCGGAGCGCTCCAAGTTAAAAAGTAACATAGTTTTCTTTTGGACAGCTCAGTGCCACGCTCGGGGCTAAAAAAGAAAAACGCCTAATGTAAACTTTGTAGAGAGCAAAGGATAGAAAATTCAATTGAAGCATTTGAGAAAGCTTGATGGTCATAAAGAGATTTGGTTTTCAAGTATTTCTGCCACAATTTATTTCTTCGATTACAAAGAGATTGAAGTTCTCTGTTATACCAAGGTAAAGAAGTGGAAAAAATGTTCTGTATTGTGCAGTATACATAGAGATTCTATCTTTAACCGCACTACACGAATGTGAAATGATTTACCTTACTCTTTTTTTCCCTCTCATTGTGATATTCATAAATTCAAAACCAATGTGAAAATAATATATTCCATACATAACCTTATAGGTACCCATTATAAATCCATGTTTTCTGTATCAAAATTACTTCTCGTGTGAATTTTGGTTAACCCTTTGTAAGTCAGCTCAATCCCAAATACTCACTGAACAAAATTCCGTGCAAAGCCTTACCACACAGCTTTGTTTTGGCCTTTGGAATATGGGAGATGTTAAATATTCACTCCAATGATTCCTCCTATCAAATTTCTTAAATCTCTTAATTATTCATTGCAATTCTATTCCAGTAATATTATAATTAACCAACTATTGAATCGAAACTAAAAGCTTTCTAAGAATTTGTGGTTTCTTTCAGTCGGTGTTGACATTTTACCTTCAGCTTCTAGGAGGATCTATTACCGGGGGCGGTTGTACCATCTACTGATGATGGGTGGACTTTTTCTTTTGAAATACAACGTTGTTCTGTTATTTGCTGATCTCTACTTACTGGACAACTTTTTTTGTTATAATGATCCGAAACTTACAACAAAAAATAAAAAAACTCTACCTTTAAACCACGTATAGGAAAAAGCTCCTTTGCGGGTCATACACATTACACACGGCTTATCTCTCCACGAAAACTACCCCTATATTTATTAGATCTATACATTTATCCATATTTGTTGGTGTTGTTGTTGTTTGCTACTGAATTTTCATCTTGTTTATTTTTTTTTTTTTCGTAATTTTTGTATCTTATCGGATTATCACCGTCAGTATTGTGATCTTCTTTCAAGCAGAAAGATTAAACATACGACTTATATCTTACCGTGCGTCGCACACATAACATATAACTATAATATAAAACTTTTGGATTTCATCTTTATAAATTTCAGTCTTTGTCCAACCATCGAAGAGATTGTGAGAAGATATAATATCTACGACATTGCACCACCTCCACCCCTGCACACACAAAAAAAATAAAAAATAAAGTTGCATCTCATTCTCATATATTTAACTAAAAGATTCTTTAGAAAATGAATTGAGAACAGAGGTTGAATTTATACGCACTTCACTATACCTATAACTATAAGGATAAATTAATTAAACAAGAGTGAAATAAATAATACAATATTGAAAGAGAAAGAAAATAATAAATAAAATTTCAACTTAGATATCAGCTCGATAAATAAAAAAATAAAAAAAAAAACATAACTTAATCCTTTTATCAATATCAAATACCATTATCGCTGTGACTTCGATGATCTTATTAATACACCTGGGGTTTGTGCGAATGTTGCAATATACTTAACGTTAAATCAGATTTTTTTTTATTATTTTTTTGTTTAAATTAAAAAGATCAAAAATCATCAAGAAATTAAGGAACCGCGATTTAAAGTAATAAAATAGTGAATTTAATTTTTTCTTATTATTTTTTTATTAATATAAATCTATTTCTGTCTTCAAATAAAAAAAAAAAAAAAAAAAAACTTTAAAATCTAATTCTTAGCCTGCGTTTATAATTTTTCGTGATAAAAAGATGAACGAAAGAATATAGAATCCAGCAACAAGCTTAGTAGCACGAACAGCAACATTATACGCTATACATCAACTTCCATCGCAGAGCTCGAGAAAGAGGTTCACTTAGTGAATGAAACTTTTTATTGATAAATTGGATTTAATAAGAAAAACGGACGTTTAATTTCAAGTGGTGCGGTCTTAGAAACATACATCACCGTGCCAAAGTGGTTGTGATATTTTACCTACGACTTTTTGTTCTTGTTATTTTTTTTATTTTGTTTGTTTTTAATTCCCTCTTGCCTCTCTCTCTCTATCAATTCATGTAGTGTGATATCCAAAGGCAAAAACAATCGCTTTTGAAAGAAAGCGAATTGAAAACTCGATTACTGAATTATCTAGGCCTATCTTTATCAAACGATACACACCATACCGCTCTAAAGCTGGTTTGATTGATAAAACCTTCGATAATATTAAAACAAATAACAAACAAAATGGGCGAAGAAACCGCAACAGAAACAAAGGACGAGAAGCCGGAACTGTCAAGTTTCGGTCGACTTTGTCAAAAGAAAGGAATCAACCCGAATTTGATTATGTTGAAAATAACATTGTTTGTTATGTATGGAGGTATGTATACATACATATTTTATTTATAAAACATGATAAACTTAAATTAAAAAAAAAAGAATGAAAATCCAATTAAATCATTGCTTTTTCGGAAGCCATTAATTAAGAATTAATAAAGCTTGAAGTTTTATTTTCGTTAAAGCGCGGTGTACCTACAAATATTATTCAAACATATATAGAACTATTTGTTTTAATTACACTTTTGTATAAAGTGTGTTTGACAGTGTGTATTTTTTTTTTTTAAATTTTGTTTAATTCATGTCAGTCATACACAAATTATATTTATCTTTTAGCTTTAAACTTAAGTGATATACTTACTTTATGTACCGTATTATGTAGGTACACAAAGCTTCTAGGAACTTAAATGAGTTTCGATTAGGTCATGGAGCGTGTGTCTCTGTCCGTTTGTTTGTCCGTGTCCGTATCTATATATACCCACAGCTTTTTGAGCTTTTTTTTTTTCTTTGATGGTGTTTTTATTTATATTTAGCGGTCAATGTAAAGAAAGTAGGTAGTAATCTGTTACTTTATTTTAACAAAACTTGAAGGCTTTTTTTACCGTTATGATATGATGATATATGGGAAAAAGTAGATACATGAATAATAAACATAACAAATTTAGATACGTATAATGACTGTAAAAATATAGTTACTTCATCAAATTATATTTAAAGAGTATGGACTAGATTTTTATTTACTGTATAAAAGTAGATCGAAGGCGGGTAAGCAAATTTGGCAAAAAACATTGCTAATTAGAATATGAGGTTCCTCCCTTCGCTGTCGCTCATTATATAGAATTGGTAGGATTTTATTTTTTTTTTTTGATTTTGTGGTTTTTATAAGAAATTTTACTTTTATTACTGCTATCAAGTTTTTAGCAAAAAGCTTAATTGAAACGAAGCTATGAATCATTTTATTTATTTTCCTACATTTATAGATTCCTAAAACACGCGAGTGAAACAGTCCCTAAAAATCAAAAATTCGAAAAAGTGCTTAAATAATAATCAGTTTTGTCATATTTTACAAATGAAAGCAGTGAAATTTTTAATCCTTGCTACATTTCGGAAATAATATCGCACCCTTAAAATGAAAGTGACCTAATTAAAAAATTCGGCATCTTTTTTACCACCTGGTTTTAGAGTTCATTTTGCTTTTTAAGGTCAGTTTATTGAAAAATAAGAAGTTACGAAAATTTTAACCTAACTCAAAAGGGTTCTAAAGGTGCGATATATTGCTCATACGCCTCAGTGCATAAAAATGTATTAATTTCACCTAAATTTTAAAAGTTTATTCCTATTAACTGCGAGATGGTTTACAAATAATTTTGTATAAAATCCGACCATTTAAACGCCCACTTTTATTATATTTTCTTTTTCTTTTTATTGAACGACCTTAGAACGTTAAAATACATATGTAATTAATCTCTTTTAACCTTAAACATGACAAGTGTTATTTTTCCCGCCCATTGCCACCCCAATTTGTATTACACATTAGAATTTTATCCTTTTCCTTATATAACGTCCTTAGAATTTATAAATAATATTTTTTGAGCCAAAACCATTAGATATGTGTAGTTTATTTTAGAAAATCCGCCTACTAAAACGCCCACTTTTATTACATCTGAGATTACTCCTGATTTTACATTCCTTGAATGTTGAAATTTTAAAATTGAAATTAACCTAAAGCATGGCATATTGTGTAATTTTTTGGGTATGGTTTGTTTTGCCTTTTTCATCTCGTTTTTTTGGTTGTTTCGCTTTTGTCGTTTCGCATTTCGTTTGTTTAGTATCTTCATTAATATGTTTTTCAATTATTTGATTTATAATTGTTTCGCAAAAAAATCATTTTTTCTTTCACTTAATTCGTTTTAAGGTCATTTCGGCTTTTATTGTTTAGTTTTTTGATTATTTCATTTTTTGTTTAGTTCGATTTCAATTATTTCGCCATCGTTTACGATGAACAGTGAGGTATGTATGGGGGGCATGCAAACCCCTGCTTGGGCAAACTATAGGATATGGGGTAGATATGAGGGGGTTCTTCTTCGCACTAATGGGACTTGGTTTAATTTTAGTGGGAGTTAGTTCATTGGGAGTTATGTTCGTATAGGGCCCAAAATGAACCCACGCTAAGAAAATAGTCTAATCAAAACCAAATGCGAAATAAACCTTAAGCGAAATAACCTTGATCTAAATAACTCATTGCACTTTTAACGAAAATGCAAAACGATTAAAAAGAGAGGGAACGAAATGCGAAATGACTGTAGGGCGAAGTGATCGAAAAACAAAATAAACGGAAATAATTGTAAGAAAAGCGAAACAACAAAAATGCGAAGTAAAAAAAGCGAAACAATAGGCACCCGTAATTTTTGTATAGTCCGCCTAATGCCACACCCACTTTTCTTATATTTGAATTGAAAAGCTTTTTTTTCGAAAATTAAAATTTAGTAGGTTTAAAATTTTTCAATAGGTGGCGCTGTGAAGCGCCTGGGTTCAGTTATTGTTTGAATAAGAACTTAAACTGTTCCTTTGTTTCTTACCGCGATTATACTTAAATCCGGACGCAAATTATACAAATTCAATGCAAATACATCCGGATATAAGTTTTAATCTGGATGTGTCGAGTGAATAATATGGGCGTTATTATTATCTAACCATATTGGATGTCATTGTAATTGGTCCGATTTGTGGAATCGAAAATTTTGACATATCTCGACCTTTCGGGGTTCCAAAAATTAAAATCCATCGTTTTTATATAGATGTCTGTATGTAAAAAAATTCAATTAGCCGTTTTCTAATTACAAATATCAATTTAAAAAAAAGTTTTAAAATGTCATTCGTCTCGAATATCTCGAGAACAAGAAATGCGAATCACTTGTTGTTAATTTTATTCTACGCATTTTGACGAAATGAAGAATTGGAAAGAATTAAACAAAATCACCGGATATAGTTTTTTTTTTAATAAAAAAAACATGCAAACATTTGTAGAAAATCGTTTTTTGGCTCAAATATCTTGAGACCAAACTTATAATAATAATGACTTTGGGCTAACACGATGTCATATTTAATTACTGATATGACTTTTTTTTTTAAATTCAATTTAAGTACAGTTTTTTTAAACAAACAAATTAAACTACAAGAAAATACTAAAAATTCTTCAAAAATATTTTTCGTCTCCAATGTCCCGACAGTGAAAACTGATTTCGACGCCAGGCTAATTTTATACTAAACACTATGAAATTGTTAACAAACTAATTTTAAATTGACAGTTTTTTTTTAACCGAAAAATATGCAGAACAAGACTACTAAAAATTGTTTAAAAATGTTTTTCGGCTCGAATATCTCAAGAACAATAATTATATCACTCGATCGTACATTGAACACCTGATAAGGTCTATGAAGAGTCTGAATTAGGTATTTCCATATTACAAAAAAACATCGGGTGTTCAGTTTCCAAGGAAACCAATGGGAAGTTACCAGTGTGGGTCGCACCCAGCCTCTTTATTTTGATTAATTTATTATAAGGTTTAGGGTCAAACAAATCTTAACAAGAAAAACATTGACGATTTACATTTTTGTTAATGTATTTGATACAATATTTTTACTTAGAATAGAAGACAATTAAAGTTATTAGTCATTTATGATCCGATCCTTACGCATGTACATTGAGTTTAACACTTGCTGAACGCAATGAAACGTAATTATTTTGCTGTAACAACTACAAGAAAAGCGAAATACTGCTAACCTGACAGATTGTCAGGCAGCTATGTATGTTAAAACCATTGATTCCGCTATATCATCATCAAAATTGGTTCAACAATTCTGTGACGAGCTCACAAGCGGCAAGCCTGAATGTTAACCTCGAGGTTACTCATGTCTGGGTTTCGGATCACTGTGGGTCTGAGAAAAACGAGCTGACCAACTAGCCAGGCAAGGATCAGCCCTTCATATAGCTATCACGTTTCCTCTTGCAGTTATGAAGGGCAATATATATTCGCAACCTTTCTTAATGAATTCAATCGCGGGGTGTGGGTGGTGTTTAGAAACTGCATTATTTCTAGAAAAATTAGGGGACCCGAAGAAATGACTTGATATGCAGACCCAGGCTGCACATTTTCTGTTCTGGATAGTGGATACTAGTTACTCACTGGGAGAGGCATACGGCGAAGCTAGGAAATCTTCGCAATACTCACTATAGTAGTTATGGGCACCAATAGGAAAAGGAAACAATCGTTTATTTCCTCTGCAAATGCACCACTCTGGCCAGAATGAGAGAACAGTCATTTGGAAAACTATTATTTGATGACCTCAGCGAACAATCCGAACTCAAAGACTTGATCTTTTTTCAACATGACGAATTTGCTCTTAGATGAACTTCAACCGAGAGTAAGCGGACGATGATTTTCTGAAGTTGAAATAAGTTCCTATAGGACAAGCTCTGGTCTTATGGGGAGATAGTGACCTCCACTTTCGACCTCATCTCATGCGGAGTGAGCAGACGAAGACTCAGTAGAGTTTAATATTTGAACATATAACACATTTCCCTCATATTCAAATCATAAGACTAAAGATTTAAACAAAAAAAAAGCTTAAACGCACCTATGTACGTTTAAAATTCTTATTAATGCTATGGTTGTAGTTCCTATCAAAACTGATGTGTAAAAGTTTAAATCTCCACAGGTGGGTGAGAACCTCTGGGTAATTTATTTTAATTTATAGGTTAAAAAACGATAGAAGCCTCAAATCAACCACTAATAAGTTAATGAATAAAATAATTAAATCATTTTTAAACGAATTTTTGATTAAATATAGGAAGAATGGATCTGACTTTCATAATATTGACAGGTTACATGAGTCAGTTCCAGAAAGGGCTTCAGAAGTATTTCATGTTGTATTGATCAAATATGACTTTTATTAATTTAAATACATACATATTAACATTTTTACACTGGCACTATGGAAAGAATGATTTGCCCAGTGTTACCCTCTCTATTTTTATAGTGTCACGTATCAGAAATATCTGTTTATTTAATCCAGAGTAAAATCATCAAATTTGGGACTTTTAACTGTATTACGAGTCCCATTGATAATTTCTTTATACAATTGTAAATGCAGTTTTTATACCTTCAACTTAAAAAAAAATTTAAAAAACAAAAGTTGTTGAAAATATTTGACTTTTTATACCAGTTTTACTATGCATTTTTCTTCTTAAAAACAATAAATAATTGAATAATTGAGATAATTGATTTAATCCTTTAAATTCATAGAATTGAAAATGGACCACCTTTTATTTGGGAAATGAGTGGGAAAACTAAGTTGGAAGAAAAATATAGTATTTTAAAGTTATATTGTTTATGACAGTGGTTTTAGTTATGAACCACCATTCAAAATTGGACCTTTTACCTCTTCATTGTTATAATAAATGAAACTTTCTCACCAAGGTTTATGAATGTTTTTTAAGGGATATTATACTCTTTTACCTTGTGAGATGCTTGCTTTGTCATAGGCTGGGGTATGCTCGTTGAGTCCATGGTTTTACCAAAGAAGCAATAAACTTTAGTGTAATCAAGGTTATTTTTATTCGCCATTCACTGTTTTTTTTTTTTAATTTCTATACAATGCTTATATTTTACTTATAACTATATTTAATTTTTTGCGGAACAAAAATTCATATTCTCTTATATCTAAGTTAATAAAATTCAAAAGTATGACTGGTGATAGTAGAAATCACTAAATTACAGTCTGATATAGCAGACGTCACTAAATTACAGTCTGAGGTAGCGGATATGTCACTTAATTGCAGTCTGAGAAAGTAGACGCAATTAGATTATAGTTTCTGACAGCAGACCCCACTAAATAACAGCCTGAGATAGCAAACACCACTAAATTACAGTCTTAGAAAGCAGATGTCATTAAATTACAGTCTGAGAAAGCAGACGTCCTTAAATTACAGTCTGAGATAGCATACGTCACTAAATTACAGTCTGAGAAAGCAGACGTCATTAAATTACAGTCTGAGATAGCAGACGTCACTAAATTATAGTTTGAGGTAGCAGATGTCACTAAATTACAGTCTGAGAAAGTAGACGTAATTAAATTATAGTTTCTTGATAGAAAACGCCACTAAATTACAGTCTGAGATAGCAAACGTCACTAAATTACAGTCTAAGATAGCATACGTCACTAAATTTCAGTCTGAGATATTACAAGTCAAAAATTACAGTCTGAGGGAGAAGATGTCACTAAATTAAAGTCTGAGAAAGTAGACGCAATTAAATTATAGTTTCTTGATAGAAAACGCCACTAAATTACAGTCTGAGATAGCAAACGTCACTAAATTACAGTCTAAGATAGCATACGTCACTAAATTTCAGTCTGAGATATTACAAGTCAAAAATTACAGTCTGAGGGAGAAGATGTCACTAAATTAAAGTCTGAGAAAGTAGACGCAATTAAATTATAGTTTCTTGATAGAAAACGCCACTAAATTACAGTCTGAGATAGCAAACGTCACTAAATTACAGTCTAAGATAGCATACGTCATTAAATTTTATGAAAGAGCTCGGAATTCTTCTGTTCCCTTTTTTATATATTTTGGTTCAAACCAAATGTGAACTATAATTTCACAAAAAAATTTTAATGCACTTCACCAGAGATCGTTTAAGTGATATGGTCAGGGATGTCGGGTATGTAGACTGGTATTTGTGTTGGGCTTTGGGAGATAAGAAAATGCATGATAACAATGTTCATTACATAAAATAAAACTTAAGAGCGACATACATTCCTTAAAACTTCTAGTTTCTTTTTTAAAATGTAGTCATATACCTTCATCTAATTTAAATTTTAGAGGTCATTATCTCGTATATGAAATACATATCACCGACTGTTTTCTTAATTACTCTTGAAAGATGTGATTTTCTCGCAATTTAAATGAAAACACTACCGAGTCCGAGTTAGCTATTTGTTTATTTTCATTTCGATTACTCTGGTACTGCGGTATTGCGTCGGCTTTAATACACACCATCACTCTAATCGGATGCAATATCTAAGCTTGTTGTGGATGAGGGCGAGGGTTCTGATAATATATATATATAGATACACTCTACTCTATAACAGTCTTATATTGTATAGGTTGTAATAGGCTGTGTGAATTACAATATGATACAGCTTGTGCCAGAATGTGTCCACTTTTTTTTTTATTTGTGGTCATTTCATATAGGAAAATACACCGATGAGAACTGTAATTAGATAAAAGTGGACTTTAATTAGAATTTTTCCGTTTCGAGAAGATGACGTTGAGGTCGAAAGTGGATGACATACATTTTTATCTTTATATTTACATGCTTATTGGTCATGATTTTTAGATATGTAGAGGACATGTTGCAAAGTAACATCATGCGAATGGTAGTTATTCGCATGTACGAGTATATTCCATATAAATAAACTGACATTGACATATAAAAATATGGTATTAGATTGGGCGGCAGATATACATAGAAGATATAGTATGTTGAAATGGGGTCAGTATACTGTGTTAGTGGTGGAGTTATTGTATAGAGAATTTAATTTTAGCTTTAAATCATTTTTAATACTATAGTTGGTTAAGTGCCAAAGGGGAATGCTATAGTTTTGGGAAACAGTAGCAAAGCTATTAGTGGTCTATTTATTTTTTATATTTATGTATAAATAAATAAATGTTATCCTTTAATATGTTTTTGCCTTTAATTTAATTAATTATTGTTAAAAAGAACTCTTTCTTCTGCAGCTCTTCTATGTACATAAAGGACTTAAATTTCACAAGGTTTTTGAACATATTTATGCTGCGTTCGTCCTGCTAATTAAGATTATCGAAGTATCTGGTGATATCGATGAAAAATTCGTATATTCTTATATCTTAGTTTATACAATGCATGTATGCATGTATGTATATGACTGAGATAGCAGAGTCCACTAAATTACAGTCTGAGATATATAGCAGACGTTTCTAAATCATAGTCTGAGGTAGCAGACGTCAGTAACTAATTACTTTAAAGCATATGGGCTTTCACTGGCACTTCTGAAACTTAAGTCTTTAAAAAGGAAGAGTCACTATGAACTTTTGATTGTTACTATTCTTATTATGGCAGAACTTTATTTTCTTGTTCAACTTACTTTTTTTATTGAACAGATATATTGACAATAGGTTCTTAATACTTTAAAGAAAATCTTATTTAAAAGAAAGTTTTTTTTTTTAATTTTCATATAAAGTAAAATAGTAATATTATTCTTGTTCTGAAATAATTTAACATATGCGCTGTTGGCTTAACTTAAGTACAAAATTATTTATGTTCTACATTTTAAAATAAATTATTTAAATACTTAATCTTTTCGTACTAAAATATTTTTTTTTTTTAAATAATATTTCTTCTAAGCAATCCAAAAATGACCCCGTTTTATCTTCGACGCTTTCAGATTTTTTTTTAATAAGGAATGCATATTTTTCCGCAATAATAAAACCATTTCGTGTATAGGAATTCTAGTTCGATCTGCGCATTTATTTAATTTTTTTTTGTGAAAAAGTGGGTTAGGGTTAGGTTTATATACATTGTCTTTTTTAATTAAAAATAAATTTAAAAATTGTCATGATTTGGGTTATAATATATTTACATTAAAGATTTTTATTCTTCTTGGGTTGTTAAAATCCGGTTGTCTTTGTAATATTGTGATGCTGGGTAGACACCTCGTCGGCACACTGAAAAATTCAAAATTTATTTATTCAAATAGCACTGTGCAGGGGTGGACTGGGAGTCAAAGGGCCTCAAAACAGTTAAATGAGTAAAAGGAGTAAAAAAAAATTCGCTCCGAAAACTACGATACAAAAGAGTTTTATCGTTGTGTAATTAAAGCCATAAACAATCTGCTCAAAAATGTCTATAATGTAAGTATTTGAGTTAACAAAAAACTTTAATTGATTTTTGAAAGAGTCAGTGCAATAATGCAAATTTTATAATTGTATAGTTTCTACTTTTACCGAAACTAATTATACTCACAGTAATGGAAATATTGTTGTTGTTCTTTTCAATTCTGTTTAGGCGCCCCTGTGAAAACATTCCTTTAAATGAACTAAAAGTACTTCAAAAACCTATAGTATTTAAAGTTTTCTAAGAGTTATTTGGGGCTTCCTTAGAGCTGCAATAGCTTAATATTTAGTGCCCCAACTATAGTTTCCTTTAAAGTTTCTGAGAGTACTATGACGACCCCCTTAAGTCTACAATTACTCAATAATAGTTGGTGTGGTGTGATAATAGGGGCCAATAACACAACTGTGTGTGCTTCCTAAGATTTCTTTGGGGCCAAAAAAGCTGTTTATTTACTGTTAGGCCCCTAAAAATAGAATTTTATGAGAAAATTTTCTTTTAAAAGAACAGAAAGTTCTGCAGAGGCTTTCACGCACTTTTTGTTCTCACAGGGGCCCATCGGGAAAAATCCCGGTTGCCCGGTGGTTGGTCCAGTTCGCCCTGGCACTGTGTTATTCAATTTTCTAACCAACTCTGACTCTGATTGTTTGAATTTAAAATTCTATTCTGTTCTAGAACGAATGCAATTTATGCGACTTTTTTTTGTTATGTTTAAATAAATTTATTGTTAAATGTACAGTTTTTGAAATTTTTTGTTTTTCATTCGTTTTCAAATCTATTCCGGAAATTGTCGATTTACTCCATTTTTTTACAAATCTGCTCCGAAATTTTAATACTGAGGTTCTAACCCTGCATCTATATAGGTATCTTGGCACGGAATATCACTTTTTGCCTATAATAGTCCTCAGCAGTGGTTTTAGATTGTTGCATAGGTTTCTCCTCAGTTGTTTTTTGTCTGCGATTGTCAGGAATTTATCTAGAGAAGTGATTCCTGATTAATATTTTTTGATTTAATATTTTTTTCTTGTTTTCGTCCGCGGTGTCTTATATAAGTATTAAAGTACAAACCGAGTGTGAACTATAATTTGAAAGAAAAACTTGTATCAATATTTAAATGCGCTTACCTAGTGGTATTTCGAAATTGCTTTTAAGGCAATTTGATAAACGGTGGTGGAAGAGATGAGTTGTAATTCATCATTACAAACGTGAGTTACCGACTTTAGCAAAAAGTAATGACTACCATGTATTTTGTAATTATTTAGATAAAATATTCTCAGGATTTTAAATTATTAAGAATATAGTTAGATATTTCTCGAATACGCCATATAACAAAGCTGCGTTTCGCGGTTTTGGATATAAATGCTTTCATATCGGAAATATGATTTCAATGGTTTTTTTTTATAAAAATGTCGTAGCCCCCAAAATGCCACAAAGCCCAAAAGAAATGTCATAGCGCCCAAATTAATTTTGAAATATAATAACGCCCAAATTATTAATTGTCATATCGCCCAAAAGATGTCATGTGTTTCAACTTTTGGACATGGTGATCATTTTTGGCACATTTCGAATTTGAAATTATAACACCCAAACTCTTTCATCAAAAGTAAAAAAATGTCAGATACTCAGAAACTCCTAACGTCAAGAAAGCATCACAAATGGCAAATCGTGCACAAAATTTGGTGATAAAAAAATAACGATACTAAAAGCATTTTTAATTCATTGTAAAATTATTAAAAATAACTATATTATATCTACAGTCGACTCTCCCTAAGTCGAATTTTCACGGGATACAAAGAGTTAGAGAGAGTTTTGGAAAAATTCGAGTTATAGAGAGCAACATTTTTTTGTTTTAAAAGGTTTATTTAATAAATAAAGGTTAATATATTATGTATATAAAGCAACCAACAACACAAAGAGAATAACAAAGTTTTTTTTGTTTTTGCTTTGCAACTTTTTAAAAACTGTATCTTTTTATATAGAGGTACCAGGGATATGAATAGGAAGAAACACGAAGAGCTGCCGATGATGGTGCACGCGATGCTACATATATATTAAGGTTTTGATGGTTCGTAGTTATACTATACCTATAAAATATAAATTCAGAAGGGGTAATGATTTTTTATTTTGTTTTGCGCTAAACAAAATTCGACTTAAGGGGTGAAGAAAGATACCAATAACCGAGAGAATGTGTTCGAGTTAAAGAGAGAGTTCGACTTAAAGGGAGTTTGACGAAGAGAATAGTTTTTGTATGGAAAATTAAAGGGAATGATAAAATATGGCGAAAAAATTCGAGTTAGAGAGAAATTCGACTTGGGGAGAGTCGACTGTATTATATTTTCTCTGCAACGCGATGCGTTGGAGGAACCGCGGTTTTTCCGCCATGGAAAAACGCATCACTCGCGACCCGTCACATACGCCCCCTCCCCCCCTTGCGAATATTTGTTGCGTGGTTTGATATTAACTGAGACAAGCATTTTCAAATATATTTCTTGAAGAATCGGTATCACTCAACAACACTGCAGGACTCGAACATTATTTTGTAATTGCTTGGGAATTCTGACATTTTTCAATTTGGGCGTATGACACTGAAAGTGGATTTGGGTTATATGACATTCTATTTGGGTTTTGCCCGACATTCTGCAAGATGTGTCTGCCCAAGCATTATGACATTTTTTGATTTGGGTTTTTTTTTGCAAAAACTGACTTATTTTTGGGTTAGGTACTCTAAGATTTCTAGTTTGTGTGTATAAGGTATTTGAATTTGAACTACATATTATCTAAAGACACCTACTTGATTTAAATCAACTCACTAAGATTAATTTTTACTTTTTAACCTGACAGGCAACTTAAAGTTATCCATGTCGACTATGGAATCCGCAATACTAGATCCGCAGTGATTTTCAGTGTATTGCTCTCTTTTCTCTTTTCTCTTCACCCTTTAGTCTTGAAAAGAAAAGAGAACACTGTACTCAGAATCACTGCGGTTCCAGCATTGCGGATTCCATAATCGACATGATTGTCTAAATTAATTATATACCAGCATAAACTATGGTTTTGTTAAACCTTTCTTGAAATAAAATTACATATCTATCTATCTATCTATCCTACTTGATTTAAAAATGCAACTTTATTTATAATAAATGAATACTAATTAAATTTTTACTTTTTTTTCAGCTACGTCATCACTTTTGCCTTATCTAACAATTCACATGCAATCAATTGGATTGACAGTTGAAGAGATTGCTATTATTTATTTGGCTCTACCATTTACGACTTTTCTAAGCCCGCCGATCACAGGTAATTTTTTTTTTTAAATTATTTATGTAGGTATACATAATTTATTATTTCAAAGTAATTGAATTAAAATTCGAAGTAAAGTAATTGTTTGCTGAAATATTTTTTTTTGTTAAATTGTTGCTATAAGTCGAGTATACAGTTCTTTTGAACAAAAAAAACACCAAAGGGGTAAAAATTTTTTTTTTTCGGAAGAAAAAATCTGAGTTGAAATATAAAATTTGTATTCGTTGTCTCAACATTGTTTGGCGCTAAAATGTTTCCGTGGTGAATATAAATTTTTTTCAGTAGGTTTGGTTCACAGTTTAATAATAAAATTTTAAACGTCAAAAATTTTTTTTTGCGATAAAATCACTCCAATAAGAAGTTACATGTATTTTTTTTTCGAGGAGGAACTGTATACTATACTAGGCTATAAGTAAGATAATATTTACTTAAAAAAATCTACTACATATTTTACTTAAAAAAAAACGATACATCCAAGTTTAAAGTGCAGGCAAATATAAATGTGTTGGAAAATATATTCACAAAAAGTTTATATTTTTTAAGCGTAAATTAGCAAACAAAGTTTTTTTTAACAGACTGCAGGAAAACAGATATTTTTGACGACTTTTCATGAGCTGAATTTGAATGTATTCGAATTTCAAAATTCAGAATTTTGGTTATATAGAATTTTCCACATACAGAGGAACGAGAATTTTGAATTAAAGTTTTTTGAAATACAGTATTTTAGAAACTGAATTTTGACTCTACAGCTTTTCGACCCCAACCCCAACAAATATTTTAACCCCATCGAAATGTAGACGATTTTCGGTACATATTATTTCAAAATGTAAAACTAGAATCCACACCTCATTATATTGTACAATGTCGCACATGAAAGCTTTTAGATATATGTATATTATATATAACCTTAAAAAATCCTGCTTATTTTGAATATATGTGGGTGATTATATGTGTTCTATACGAGGCAATTGTTTTGATGTTAATGCTCACTTTTCGATATAAAACTTTCCAATTATTTCAAATTTATATTTATTTATTTTATCTTTATCTACTTTTAGAGACATTTTAATTCGGTATTTTGATATTTGAATTTATTTCTCTGTACTTATATTAAATCCTGCGGATTTTCGCGTTGGAAATATGTTTTATTTATGTGTCAATATGTCATAGATTGCCATAATATAGTGATAAATAAATTTTGGTTTTTGCATTATATATACATATATTAAAAAAAAAAAAAAGACAAATGACAAAAAAAAAAGAATGACAAAGTCTTTGGTCATTTAAATTGGGCAGATTTGTACGAAAAGAGTATCCAGCGGAAAATTTTCAAATTTCAATTGTAATTGCTCGTAAATTAACACGGTCAAGGTTATTGTTCGATGTGCGGGATTTGCGAATTCATCAATTGCAATGAGTCAATGCTCTGGGACCATCAAAGTAAGAAGCAACGCCCAGAAAATATGGCTTAATTTCCACATGAAAGTACATTATATGCAATCCGAGTAAGGGTTGGCCACGAGAAGAGACTTTTTTACAGGGGCCTCATTCCGTAAAACGAAAACGATCGAACAATATCGTTTTGGCAATACCCATCTCTATCACATGAAAAGGGAAAGATAGGGACAGCTATTGCCAAAACGATATCGTTCGATTGTTTTTGTTTTACAGAATAAGGCCCCAGGTGTATGAAAATGTAAACCTTAACAACATGTAGGTAACTAAATTGGAACAAGTTCCCTTACTATTTAGTATTTTATATCATGGTGAATATATAAATACATATTTTTATAAGTCAACAGACAAAATCATTATGTAAATGTTTATTTTAACATCATGATGCCTTAAAGTCAGTGTTGTCAGTTTTTGAAAGACAAATTTATTGTATTTTATTATAACTTTGTTACCGACCAATGCCATACAGTAGCCTCATGCATTTGATAAATGATAACGAATTTTGTTTACAAATCACAGTTTAATTTATTTATGAAGTCAACTCTGTAGTATAGGTAGATACCTATATTTATGTAGTTAAAATAAGGGATAACTTTTAAATTTTGTCTAACATCTAACTGAATAAATGAAACAATATTAGTGACATAATGACATAAAAAGTTCAAAATCAGTTTTAATTCAAATTAAGTTGAATGTATAGGAATGATAGCTTCACTGAACAAATTTGTTTTTCATCAAATTATTAAGCTAAAGTAAAATTAATTTTTATACACAAGGTATATATGGATGCATATTATTTCCGGACACATTGTTTGCTTTTTGTTTAAGACTTAAACCCCATCAGTAAAAAAATATTAATGACATTAAGGTATCATATAGGTGATATATAGAAGAGCATTATAATTTACTACTTGATAGAGTGACATTTTAATTTTAATTTATGAAGTTATGATATAATTAGGGACTTTATATATTTATAACCACTTATAGAAATAAAAAAGATGTTTGATATGATAAGTTTTGTAAACACAAATGTTTAAAGTTTTTTGTGATGGTTTTTAAGAATATATTTTGTTGAAGAGAAATTGCAAGTGAATTCCACAATTTTACGCAAAAATTCTAAAGTTTTAAATTGTTTCAGAAGGTATATTGGAATAATGCAAAACATTCAATTGAAAACACTTCGTCGCTACAATACAGAACAGGTCTTAGTCACATTTTCAAAAATTTTCAAGAAGAACCTTAGTGCGTAAAATTCTGACTTTCGACATTATTACTATATTCTATTATTTAAATTCTGAAGGAATTACTGCACGTAGGAATATTCAGAATGTGTAGAAAATGCGCGGAACACAACAAGTTTCCTTATGAAATAAAAAAAAAACTCATTTTGAAATTTTGGACTTAGACTAATTCTGCATTGTAGCGACGACTTTTTTAAATAAAATTTTTAAGGGGCCAGTTATAGCTTTCATTGAAACTCATCATTGAAAATTTTAATTTTCAGTTTTGAGGCCCTAAAAAAGCGATATTAGTGATTATTTTGATGCCAATAAAAAGCTGATGACTCGATTATTATTTCTAGTCAAAAAAATATTTCATTTTGGCCCTACCTTTCACATAAAACGATTTCTAAGATTTCAATGATCAATGATAAGGTAGTTCAATCATTGAAATAAAAATAAATATATATATTAAATAAATATTTTTTTGAGTAGAAATAATAATTGAGTTATCAGCTTTTTATTTGCATTAAAATAATCACTAATTTCACTTTTTAAGTGCCTCAAAATTAACAATTAATTAAAAAATTAATTAATTTTCAATGATGAGTTTCAATGAAAGCTATAACTGGCGCCTAATTAGAAGAAATTTTGAAATATGCAATGAACTTGAAAAACAATATTTTTTTAGTTTTTATATGAAAAAGGATTCGATTTCAGTGTGACAGTCCAAAGGACTAATCATTACTCCAAGGCGTACTACAATCAAAGTTGTTAAGCTCCGATATACTGTCAATCAACTATAGAGCTCTCGATTTTAAGCGTGTACCTATAATAATTCACGTGTACATGTGACAAAATTCAACACGTGAAGGTTCTAAATACACGTGTAAATAAAAAAAAAAAAAATTATAAAAGTGTAATTTTGTTCATAACTGATCACATAACATTTGAACATAACTGATCGAGTTGAAGGGATTTTAAGATATTTTTACCAACGCTTTTTAGGTACTTTATGTTACACAAAGAATAAAATACATACTTTTAAAACAACATTAAACATTGCGACATTGTATCTACTTTTCAACGTCTTTTTAACCACAAAACATCATAAGTACGATTTAGAAGTAATTACACGTGTAACAATAAATACCAGTGTAAACATGAATACACGTTTTCATAGATGAATTATTCAATTAGACATGTAACATGGGTATACAAGTTCACGTGCAGTAGGGTGCTCCGCTGTCAGCGAAGAATTACTAGATTGACGTCAGTCGGTTAGTGTTGTCTCAACATGTGTTGACGTATTATATGTGTCAAATGCGAAGACGTGTTATCTGTGTCAATGCGTTTATACCCTTTGGAGTTAATGGGTTGACATGTTTAACTATATGACGATCACACAACTTGAACATATCTGAACACTTTGAGTGTTGACGTGGAGTTTAAAGTTAAACATTTTTCGCGTTGACGATCACACGAGACGTTAAAATACTAAATCAATGAGGATTTTTCGCTTCTAATATAGACTATAAACTGTTAACAGCTTGAAAAATGAAAGATAAAAATTTTTTTATTAAAAAAGTTTAATTTTTATAAAAAATAATTTAATTTATTTATAATTTAATTTCACAACATTATATGTTATTAATTTATTCGAAGCGACGCGTTTCGGTTTCATGAACCATCATCGGGCTTGATAATCTTGACTGTTAACAGCTGTTAAATTCGATGTCAATGGATTAAAAAACGCCGAAAAATACAACATTTTTAGATTACATTAGATATTGGCGTTTTTGAGGCTTTTGAATGACTTTTACATCGAAATATTTAGTAAACGTCAAAATATAGTTTGTAACCTATCTATCAAGCATTAACTGTCAAATTCCATTAAATAATGGCTACGAGTTAGATGGATTAAAAAATAACCTCTAAAGAATCATAAATGTATAAGATTTTATATTTTGCTCCTCAAAATGCGATTTTAAAGCTTTCGGGTCCCATTTGGAACGAAATATTGAATGTTTATTAAAACATAGTTTGCTGCCTATCTAACAAGTTATAAACTGTCAAATTCTATTAAAGAATGTCTACAATTGAATTGTAAAAATCTCTAAAAAAAATTTAAAATTATGAGATTTTGTTTTTTTTTTGCTCCTGAAAAATACGATTTTAGGGCTTTCGGTGACATTTGAAAGAGAAAATTCTGTTTGCCAAAAAATATAATATTTCTGTTTGGTAACTCGAAACGTTGTATGACGTCGTAAGAAGTAGCATAATTTGCTGTCAAATCCCATAGAACAAAAATGACAAGTAGGAACTTGTAGCAAGAAGTTGCAGTAACCAAACAGACATAATTTGTTGCCTTTCAAGCGTTCTATTGAAGAATGGCTACGACGTAGATGGATTAAAAAACCTGTACAAAATCAGAATTTTTTTAAATGGAGATGAAGTCAACGTTGAGATAAAGTAAACGCACTGAAAGACATTCTGTCAATGCGTTGATGTAGTGGTTACACGGGCACACAATATAATCAACGTATTGACCCTAAAATGTGTGTCAAGTCAACGTGATTTTCGACGCATCTGTCAAGCGCATTGGAATTATTCGGCGGTGATGATGATTGCACTCGCCTTGACAACGTTGAGACAGAATTTGACGTTAGATAGTCAACGCGTGGAATATTTGCACTGACCCTCTAATCGTAGCTTTAGGGCCAGTTTCACATTGAAGTAAGTGTCACTTAAGTGCCAAATATGGAAAACTAATTCCCAATTTCACAGTGTAAACTTATCGGAATAAGTGACACTTAAGTCTCCCATGTTGGCCACTTAAGTTCCACTTAGTCAGGTAGTAAAACTGCGGCTTAAGTGCCAAAATGGGAGAATTTAGTGCCACTTATTTTGTTAAGTGTGCACTGTGAAACTGGCCCTTAGAGTGAAAACATCTATGCCGGGGGTAGGGTAAACTAAAAACGTGAGCCTTAAGTGTCACACTTTACGTTGTAATTGTAAGTAAAATTATACCTTAAAATCCTCTTAAAAAAGTTTACCAAATTTATTTTTATTCATCAGATCATTTCTTCCAAATTTTGAAATTTAATTATTTTGAAGAAGAGCACTTTTCTTGTAAATTTTCTAATGCTACAAATTAGTTCTTATCAATTTTTCTGTTGTAATTTAAGGTGTGCTCATATGGATGAGAATTTTTTACAGTATACCAAGAAAATGGAAAGAAAACATAAAGGAACATTAAAATTAAAATTCAGGACGTCAGTAAATATCTTTTACCGAATAATATGAATTTCACACATTATTTTTTTTTAACAAGTGCGAAATTCACTTACAATTAAAATATTTGGTAGGAAATTATGTGAAAAACTTACGAACACACCCAGGTAGAATCCATATTCAAAGTGGAAACAATTGAAAAAGTCAAAAATCGATGTGCAAAAAAAGAAACAGAAAGAGACGATAAGAAAAACAAGAGAACAATTAAAGTGAAATCTAAATTCAAAATAAAATGAACTGTCAAACGAAATTATAAAATTTGACATTAAGGGCTCCTCCAAACTAACACGAAACATTCGGAACGACGACGAAACTTTCGGCTGTCAAAATTTATTTACACGGCGATATATGATACATCAATCCGACGCACGATGCGAGTATGGGATTCTGATAAAAAATATATTGACAGCCGAAAGTTTCGTCGTCTGGGTCGTATATATTCGCGTTGTTTTGGAAGAACTTAAAAAAATAAAATACAAAACACGAAACTTGCGAAATAATAATTGCGAAATGAAAAACCACTTTAAATATTCGAATGGTAAATTCCTTGTTTATTTTATTTTTAATTGTAAGGTATTTCGTATAAATTCAATTAAAAGCTTTGAGTAGATATATCACTAAATATTCTTCTTAATAAAATATAAATTTTCATTCCGCAGATTTAAGTAAAAAAAAAAAGTCTAAAACTACATTCATCGACATTTTCACTTCCATTTCCATTTAATTTTCAGGATTTTTGGTCGATAAATTTGGCAAATACAAGCCTGTTGTTGTAATGAGTTTGCTATTGAATGCCTTGTTTCATCATTCGTTGTTGTGCATACCACAGCAGGAAATTCCAGGTGTTATTCCATCGGCCTATGTTATGCGGCATCCAGAGGCAGCCACAGTAGAGGTAATTTTCAAATGTAATTTGTATTTTAAATTGTTTGGGTATAGTATAGATGCTATTGCCTTTACTTAATAATTATTAAAGTTAACTGTTCGAATGTGTGTAGGTAAATGTTTATTTGGTGAGAGTTTTGTTTTAATATAAATTATACCTACTCTTCATGAGATTTTCAATATGATTGTGTCAAATTAACGATAAATCTTATTTGTCCTTTCATAAGATTTGGTGGTCACCATGTCCAAGTCGAGAATGTCCTGAAGAAGAAGAAATGGATTTGGTACTGGATCAATGTTTAGACTATTGCTTGTTGCTTGAACAAAATCCAAAAATTGAAATCGTTCCTCCACCGACCAATGCACCAATATTTCAACCAGATGATGTCAATCCAAACGATCCAGAAAGTTTAAGATTTCACGTGAGCAATAAGTTGCATAATAAATCTCACGATCCTCCTATAATTCAGCAACCTTTATCGACGACACCGCAGACTTTATATTTGAATCGTAAGTAAAAATAGTATTTTTTTTTCTGAAAACTAAATCAACGACCTATGTATCTATATTTATATCTCCATTTAAATTGAAACCCCTTATAGAAAGTTCGACGTTAGAAAATCATACCGAACCAGGTTGGGTATTATCTAGCAGTGATGATTCGGCATTTTTCTCTTTGGACATGCATCCAGATTTAGCCGATCCAATTGAACAGCTTGGTATGGAAATCGAACCCGATGATAATGAAACTGTGACAGATTTTAAACAACGCTTCGGAGAGAAACTTCTATGGCATCAAGGTGTAAATGTCACTGATTTAGAAGAATTAGATTTACGATGTGGTGGAATTGTGAAACGTAGTAATATGACGGGAACTCATAAATTAAATGAATTGACAGTTGATTGTATGGTGCAAAGATGTAGATTTAGGAAAAATGGACCGGAAATTTGCCCACCAGATTATAAAGAAAGTGATGACAGAGTATTTTGGCTTTACTTTTTGTTGAGGTAAGTTTGCAATTTATTACTTTAAGCACTATTGTCATCTACGAAATTTCATTATACGGACTGTTTTGACATTTTGACACAGCTTGAATACGCAAGTGTGAGATCTCAACAATTTAAAATTCTGTCCAATTCCTCAGTTTTGTTGTCAAAACGATGAGAAACAAAATTTGAAAAAAAACAGCGCCATCTGTTGGACATTAAAGCAACAAACGCTGTGCTGAGATCTCAGCAATCTCAGGACAGGATGAATCAGATTTTGAACATACTTTTTGTTTTTAAATATTTTTAAAATGTTGTTATTTATAGGGTGTAAAAGGGGAAAATAAAAAATAGCATCTAATTTTGTATGTTCTATCGCAGCAATCTCAGTTGCATGAACAGGATTCCTTAGCCAAGTTTCTTAGTTATGTTGTCAAAATATGGAGAAAACAGCAAGACTAGATTAAGCTATTTATAGGGTGAAATTGGGAAAAATAAAAATACTGTCAGATTTTAAACATTCGCTGTTACATGAAAAGGATTCCTCAGCGCAATTTTTCATTTCTGTTGCCAATAAAGGTACATGAGAAAAAAAATGGTGTAAACACATGAAAATGGTATCTGATTTTAAACTATCTTTCAATTTGAAAGGTAACATATTTTGAGGATGGACTTCAAGATTCATCTAAGAGTTAATTATATTTTTCAAAATCAAGCTATTTAAAGGGTGAATAGGGATGAAAACTACCTTATTTAATTTTAAATACTTTTTTTTTAAGTGGCTTTTGGTTAAATTTTGTCATTGTATTTGAAAGTTTAAACTTTGAGAATGGCTTCAGGGTTTATTTTTTCTCAAAAACTAGCTTTGTCTCCATAATCTTCATTCATGTATAAAAAAATTAACACACAGCATAATACAGCAGCAAATTATTTTTTGTGATTGTTAAGTTTATAAAAACACCTGTCATTTTAATTGCTTAATAATATGAAAATGGTTTGAATATTTCTGAGAAAAAAGTAGTTTTTGTAATTTTCTTTTATCAATTTTCTTAAAGAAAAAGACTTACAGCCATCTGGTTTTTAGAATTCAATTTAAAACTAATAAGACTATCGAAAATTATTACCAAAAATATGTACTAATTTTCATAGAAACCTCAGTAGCATAAAATTTTGAAAAAAACTTGTTAAAATCTTTTTAGAGTTTTGTTTTTAAAATGTTGTGTTTGAAAATAATTTATTCAATAACTAACCACTTAAATAAAAATATAATTAAAGAATGAGTTTCTGGCTTCAAAAAAAGCTAAAACATAATATTGTAAGTGTTTTTAATATTAATATTCATTTTCTATTTTAAATATTTTTTCTTAATTAGCCCCTCCCACATTAAGGGGTGAAGATATAATATTATGTTCATATAATGTACAAAATATAAACAAAATTATATGATTTTATCACAAAATAAAATTTTTTTTAATCAAGCCGCTCCAACATACACAACAACAACTTATTTATCCACGTTTTTCCTGTCTGACCTCCGAACGTCAATTTTTCGTCAGCGCAATTCGCTTGTGGAACTCCTTACCACGGCATGTAAGAAGAGTGCGGGGCATTGTTCAGTTTCGTAAGGAGTTACACATCTATCTGCAATCATATTCTAGCTAACACACTGATTTTATTTTTATAAACTTCAATAGTTTTAAACGTTAAATCTTATATCGAATTTTCATTCTTATAAGTTAGTAGTAATTTATAATATTTTTCTTTTTTTATATTATTTAAGATAATTTTTACATATTATGTATATTTTTAAATTTTTTTTTGTTTAATTAAATTTTCTTTCTTATATAAAAACATTTTCTTTAAAATTAATGGCTTATCACTAGTTCATAAGAAACTATGTCTTAATGTGCAAGCAGTCAAGTAATAAATACAAATACAAATACAAATACATACACAAAAGTAAAGCCCTTAACTCTACCGATTGGTTTATTTGGGGAGAGTACGATAACTTATATAGGCGCCAAAAATTGGTATTGGTTTTTTTGTAGAGGGGTCAAAAATAAGCATTTTTTACTGTTAAAATGAAATAAAACAAAAACAACGGAAACACTTACAATAAAGTATTATACCGGTTTTGAAATCCAGAAATCTATTCTTTAATCCCGAATTTAAATTAAATTATTTATGTCAATAGTTTTTGAAAAATTCGCATGCAAACTCAAAATTTAAAAAAAAAAAATTAAAAAAAAAAGTTTTGACCCTTTTTTTTCAAAATTCTGAAATAAAGTGCTAAATTGGATTTTTGTGGTCAATGCTAATATCAATTTTGATCGAACACAAAAAACCGAATGGTTTTATGTCTTCTAGTTTTTGAGAAAATTACTAAAACTACTTTTTTATGATATTTTTGTTTTTTGGTATTTACGGTGATTTCATTTTGAAGATTAATGTTGATGATAGGTTCATCTTTGTAAGTAAAAAAGTACAGCAATTCATTTAGAGTTACAGTTGATTTATATAGATATGTAAGACGCACATATTAAGAAATTATATAAATTTGCTGCAGTCGCGCAGTAGTACCTAGAAAGAAACTTGGCATACACCCAACCTCGCACCTACCCCAAATCCTATAATGTGCCCAAGCAGGGGGGTTGCAGGGGGGCAGCATGCCTTCCCATTCATACCTCACTAATTATACGCCGTAATGCTAGCACTGTATTTTATGTATAAGCAAGCAAAAATAAACAAAAATCTCATAAAAAAGAAGTTTTAGTAATTTTTCAATTTTCTCAAGAACTAGAAGACAAAATTAACTAGTTTTCAGTTTTTTGATTAAAAATTAATTAGAGCAACGAATTTCAGAAAAAAAAATAATACATAATTTTAAAGTTTTGAAAAATTACACTTTTAATTTTTTTTTATATTTTTTTCCCCAAATTTTGAGTTTAAAACACGTTTTTTCAAAAACTGTGCATACATTTTTCTTGATTTAAAAAGTAGCTAATTGAACAGAGTATTTGCTTTAAATTAAGGTATAATACTTAATTTAAGATATTACCGTCTGTAGATATAGATCGATGTTGATTTCCAATAAAAAAGATGTTAATAGTTTTATATAAATTTATTTAGTATAAAAGTTGATTAACAAAAACAAAGATGTTGATTCGAGTTCAGAAAAACAATGAATGAAAATGATAATAATATTAGAACAAATTGATAAGAGCTGCTTAAAATTAATAACAAATAATTAAAGTATTTTTAGAGTAAAGTGATTTTGCTTAAACACCGTCATTTTTCAATATTTTTTTCTAATTTTTAGTACTTTTTTTATATAATTGCTTCTCTCGCACAAACGGAGGGAGATAGACCCCCCTTTTGTAGTAAAAAATGCTTGTATTGAACTGGTCTACCAAAAACCCTTATCATTTCTTGGCGCCTCAGTTATCGTACTCGCCGTTTATTTCGAAAACGGTAATTTTTATAAAGAACGAAGAAGTGTTAATGTTTTTTGTAGAAAATTTTTTAAGCTACAAATTAGTCTTTGACATTTTTTCTGTACGACAAACCCTTTGGGAGATACTTAAAATTGTTGTGAAAATAAATCCTTATCCGACTTTAAATTACATGTAATACATAATTGCTGAAAGTATGAGAGTTTGAATGTTTTCCTTCAATCAGTTAGTTTACAAAAAAATTTTTATTGACTTTGAAGCAGGGTTGCGAATTTTTGAATTAAAAAATCATTAAGTCATAAGCGAGTTGATGACTTATGAATTAAAAAAAATTTAATCATAAGCTAGTTAGTGACTTATGAATTACTGCTAACTTAGAGGGGTGGTACCTACTATAACCTACTCTAGGCAACATTTTTTTTCTATACGTACCTCCATAGCCTATATTCAACTGGACGCCACCTCTGGCTAACAAAAAAATAAAAGTACTACAAAACTGGATATTTTCCTGTTAAGAAAATAATATTCAAAATTTTTGAATGCAATATTTTTTGTATCATTAAAAAGCATCAAAGTGCAAAATATGTAAAACAAAATCAATCAAGTCAATAGAAATCTATAAGTGAATAACTTAAAAATAAGGTAATTTCCTTAAAAAAACGTCAAAAACTTATTTCCGGAATACGAATTTTTTGGCGAAAATCCTCAAATGCAGTTTTCGCTTTATATCTAACTTAAATTACAGTGGACGCACCACTTTTTCGGAATTCTCCAACATGTGTAGTGTTTGTTAATTTTGATAACAAATTTATCATTTAAAACAATTATTATTTTAATACCTGAATGTAAATATAGACGAAACTGGAGTCGTTTAAAGCTTTACAATGGCTTAATATTCCAAGCTATAGTGTAAAAAGTATTGGGGGTCGTTTTGTTGGTATATTAATTAATTAATGCGGTGTGAAGCCAAAATCAATTAATTTTTGTTGAAGGAATCTGTTAAATTATAATATTTTCTGTCTGTGCACTTTTAATCGTATAGGCGTACAAAAAAACTCAGATCTATCCGTATTGCCATTAAGCCTATTCAATTCAAGTGCTAAGTCAGCTATAATTATATTTATTTAATCTAAATGACAAAAGTCACAGGTCAAAGCAATAACTTCTGATTCCTTTTTATTTGCAAAATTTATTATTATTATTACTATTCGACATAATTACGAAATAATTTTATTTCCAACTCTATTATTTCAGATTCCTAGCCACAACAATGTTGTCTGCTGGTGTTACAATAATGGATCCAATTGCTTTGACCATGATTGAGAAATATGGAGGTGATTTTGGCAGAGAACGTTTATTTTCCAGCATTGGAATGGCCATCTTTTCACCTATAACTGGCATCATGATTGATTATACTTCTCGTGGACTAGGCTATACAGATTATTCGGCTGCTTTCTACACATATGACATACTCCTAGTTATCTCGACAATATCGGTTTTAATGATGCCACTCGGTGAGAAGCTACCAGCCGACAATGTGTTCCGGGATTTATGGAATCTGTTGAAAATGCCACATGTAATCGCTTTCATTTTGTTCCTGTTTGTGTTGGGCAACTTCTGGGGTTTCATTGAGAGCTTCTTGTTTTTGTACCTGAAGGAATTGGGTGCACCAAATTATTTACTAGGTAAGTGCTTGACTTATACGTACATAATACATATGTACCTACGGATACTGTAGGTCACATTGTGTGTTTGTCTTTTGTCAAATTCTATACCATTTGACCCTTGGTTTCTATACACATTTGACATTTCCAGGAATCACAATCACTGTTGGTACGGTTAGTAGTATTCCATTCCTGTATGGAGCTGAAAAGATAACAAGAATTTTCGGACATGTAAATTTGATCATTATTGCATTCTTCTCGCATGCCGGACGGTTGGTTGGATATTCATTTATAGAGTGAGTATATAGTGCTCTGTCGGTATATTATTGGACCGAAGGCCATTTTGTTTGTTCGAAATTAAACATTATTGTGTTACTTACTTGCTTGTGTATTTCTGTGTGTGTGTGTGTTTATGCAGAAATGCCTGGTGGTGTTTTCCCTTTGAGGCTATGGAGGCACTCTCATGCCATTTGATGTGGGTTGCAGCTGCAACATATTGCTCAATATTGGCTCCCAAGAATCTATTGGCTACATTAATTGGTGTTTTGGGAATGGCACATTTCAGTTTAGGTATGTATACTCGTTCATTTTGAATTTAGAATATTCCAATAGGTATATGATAAAACCAAAAAAACAAAATCAATGACTTTAAAGAATTCTGACTGTAAGTGGTTTTCTGACAAGTGTATTTAGTAGTTTGTATGTAGATATGTATTAGGTATGTGTAAATAAATCAAACAAAAATCATTAAGAATATGTGTGCAAACGTCTTTATTTCTGATGACAGGTTGTTGCATTTTAAATATTATGCATAGGTATATAAGTATCAATTTAAAGAGATTTAACAAAACAAGTAGATTTAATGGGAGAAGCGAATTTATAACATGGCTAAGCCTTGACTAATTAATAGTCTAGGAAAATTGTACAAAAAAACGGTACAAAAAGTGAAGATTTTTAAATGCAATTATCTTTATTTTGCAAGAAGGAATTCTGGCTAAAAAGGCGGCTTGCACAAAAAGTTATTCAAGGTGAGAAATCAAAAATATAGTTTTTTGGGATATCACTTTAAAATGATGAACGCTGAAGAAAAGCAATTGTAGCTTGCGATTTTCTACAAAATAAGTTGTGAAATTTTTCTTCCTGCGACTAATAGTTTTAAAGTTATGGCTATTTCAAAAAACTTAAAATGACGAAAAAATATCGGTTTTTCAAGAAAAGGGATCCTAAATGATAAGTGTTTACGAAAATATGTTAATATTATGTTACCCTCTATGAAAAAACATTAATTTTTCTGTACAAACATCTATGACTTAAAAGACATAAACAAAAAATAGCCAAAAAAAATTGTAAAAATTTGAAACTTTTTTTGATAAGCAAAAAAAAAAAATTTCGGTCTACAAAACTTTTAAAATTTTTTTAAACATTATTCATAAAAAATTGATCAAAATCGGTTGTTTTTGAGAAAATCGAAGAATAAAAAAATGATTCTATGTGAGGTATTATTTATAACCATTTTTCAGAATTTTTTAATAAAATGGTAGCCTTAAAAAAATATGCATTGAATTTTTTTTCAGTTGGCACGTTTTTAAGAAAAATAAGATTTTCATTTTTTGTTAAAAAAAAATTGTACGGCAGCTACTGTTATTTTTAGTCCTAAAGCCTAGTACGCTGCTGATGCGAAACGAAAATTTCCTGCGATCTCCAAACAGACAACGAAACGTTTGCGAAAACACAACGGAAAATATCCTTGGAGAGTTTCACTAATTCCAAACACAAAATCAAAAATAAACGCAAAAAATCATGATGCAAGAAAATGATAAACAAAAAAAAAACACAAATAAAACTCAAATGTCATTTTTCCGCACACAATAAATAGTCTGTATAATTAATTCAGTGCGAAAAAGGAGCGGAGACTTCTCCAAATCATCTGCTACAATTATAAATTTCGCTCTTCGAACAGTGTACTGCAAAACGAAAAGCAGAACGAAATTTTCCGTTTATGATTTCGTTGTGTCATTTTCGTTTCGCATCAGCAGCGTACTAATCTTAACAAAAAATAAAAAAAAATTGTGTCGGGGACTGTCCAAAAAATGCTAGTTACCAAATTTAAAGAAAATCCACCCACCCGTTTAGGCAGGACAGACAGAGTCCCATCTTTTTTCGATTTCGCTATCATCGTAATGTCAACTTTGATTAAAATCTCGAGTTCGATTTTTTTTACGAATGCATAACTTCTAAAGGGTGTTTTTTTAGAAGTGTGGTTTTCAATCTGGCAATACTTTTTTCGGAGTTGGTCTTTTTGACAGCTGTCACTTGATTTATGCTCAGTTTGCTTTGCCATTTCATAATGAATATAGACTTACTCCTGAACAACGTTTCCAAATCGTGCAAATTTATTACCAAAATAATGGTTCGAGATGGCTACCGGTCCCGATTTTCACATGAAAATTTTGTTCAGCGATGAAGCTCACTTTTGGTTGAATGGGTACGTTAATAAGCAAAATTGTCGTATTTGGAGCGATCATAATCCACAAGCCATTGTTGAGACAACGTTACATCCTCAAAAATTCACTGTTTGGTGTGCTCTATGGGCAGAGGGAATCATTGGTCCATATTTCTTCAAAAATGAAGCCGGCCATAATGTTACAGTCAATGGGGAACGCTATAGAGCCATGATAATTGACTTTTTGTGCTTGAATTGGAGGATGTTGATGTGGACGACCTTTGGTTCCAACAAGACGGCGCTACTTGCCATACAGCCAACGAAACAATCAATTTATTGAAGGAAACTTTTGGTGAGCGCATGGGCCTGTGGCGTGGCCTCCAAGATCGTGCGATTTAACACCGCTGGACTATTTTATGTGGGGTTATGTGCAGTCGCTTGTTTACGCTGATAAGCCCGAGACGATTAACGCTTTGGAAGAAAATATTCGGCACGTTATTGCTGACATACGGCCCCAATTTCTGCAAAAAGTGGTCGAAAATTGGGCCTCTCGGCTGGAATTTATTCGAGCCAGCTGCGGTGGCCACTTGCCCGAAATCATTTTTAAAACATAATGGCAAATCCTTATCTTTATAATAAAGCTAAATTCTTGTCCATAACATTAAATTATATGCGTTTTATTTCTTCTTGAAAACCACACGTCTAAAAAAAACACCCTTTTTTTACTTTAATTTTAACATTTTCTATTTAAAGACATCATTACATTATTAAACCTTTAACATATATCCGGAAAGTGTATAAAGATTAATTATAGTTTTTAACCATAAGCGAGCAAGCTCTTGCGATCCAGTGGTGGACTTTATTTATTTTCAGTAAAGATATTTTTTTTTTTAAGTTAAAGAAAAATAATAGTAACACCCTGTACAGAAAAAAACTAACTTTCTCTAACGTTTCATTTTATTTGTTTTTTTTTTCATTTTCGAAATATCCAGGACGTGGCAGTGGTTCATTTACTGGTGGTCTACTCATTGGACAATTTGGTACTCGAGATGCATTCCGTTACATGGGTCTTCTAGCTGTTGTCGGTGGTATAGCCTACGGTCTGCTCCATCTTGTTTGGTTACGCAAATTCGACCATCAAATCGATGATAATGATGACAATGATGCCATCGAAAATGGTGAAACTGAAAAACTAACCGAACTAGCTACCAAAGATCAAGGCACATCCATGTCTCTGGAACGTTTGAGTCTCATGATAAAATACAATCAAATTGGAAGTTTAACCTCTCTACCCAGAGGATCCAGGGTAAGAAAAAAAAAAAAAAAAAACAACAAAAATGTTTTCATTTCCATTATTTGAGAGTCAATTAATTTGAAATTCTAAACCAAAAATTCTAAAAAAAAAAACAAAATAGGTCGACATCCAAGACCACCTTCCTCACAGACGCAGTAGCTATAATGTCGAACAAATTCGAGTGCCACGTCATGGTTCGAAAGTTGATATCCTTAGGTCAGCACTCGAAATCAATCACAAAACATCAAATAATTCAGTCGGAGGGAGATTCGATAAAACATCCAATCAATCATTGGGCCGTAACCGAGCTGACAGTGCTCCTAAGTTGAGTCATGGAAATATGAAAAATATCTCACAGCCAGCTCTGGAGGGTGTCGTTTTGGAGGTCAGTATTTTAAATTTTTCACATACACAAATATAATTAAACTTTGATATCATTCATTTATTCATTCATTAATGCTAGAGTGTTGGTTACACTTTAAAAAAAAAAACAAAATTTTAAACAATCCTCTCCTTTGGGTCAAATTAACTGAACCAACAAAACCGAAAAATAACTCTCCATAGACTCCCTCAATGCCACATATACATACCTATACCCTTACCTATATCTACTACAAAAGCCTTACAACTATTTTCAAATTCAAGCGAAACAATTCTAATAAATATGAAACTTTATCATGCATTCTCGGTACATAGGGCGTGGAGTCAACGTTTTTCCCAACTCGAATGAAAAAATATTCCAGCGGTTTACTAAACACAGTGGATCCTTCTGTAATCCCTAGCGCTATGCTAATGGTATTTACTATTACATGCACACATTTTCCGTGTGTGTTCATTGCAAATTATTTAGAAATAAAAAAAACACTATTTGTATCTATGTATATGATGTTTTGGCAAAGTGTTTGTATTTTTTGTTGATAATATATGCACATTTTTGTGTGATAAAATAAAAAAAAAACAAACCTTGCCTTAACAATTTTCCCTTAAATCTGATGATTGTTATGTTTTTTTTTTAAATTTATTATTTTGTTACTTAGTTGGTGCTGAAAACTTTGCATGGTTTTTAACAAGCTTTTTTTGAATTTACAACTATGATATAAATATTGCATGTGTTGTTTACCTACCTTCAGAATAAAAACCAGCGTAGTCAAATTTGCATGTTTTATATGTACTTTCGTCTAACCTTCTACTAATAAAGGGAAGTAATCCATATAGAAACTTTTTTATTTCGAAAAAAAACTGTTATTGTTCACAATAACCATACCAATCGATTTTAAAGAATTGATTATGTTTTGTTGATCTACCTTGTCAGTGGATTTATTTAGGTTAGGTTGTGGTTATTTTATTGAATTCAAGGATTCTTGTGATTATTGATGTTTTAATTTTTGTTTGGTTTTGTTTTGTTAAATAAAATTAGTAAGAATTAGTTTACTTAATTAATAGATACGGAGATTTGAAAAGTTTATTTTAGATTGAAATGAAAGAAAAAACTGATAAATTGTAAAAATCTTATAAGAGTCACAGCGTATGGCCGGGTCGTGCCAAAATAGGCGGACAAATTGACAAGAAATGCTTGAATAAATTCGTTTCTAAAAAAATTGATATCATATTCGAACACTGTTTTATAAGCTGTCTCGAAGTGAAGCTAATTAAAAAAAAATATTGAGAAACAACGGAAATTTTAAATAGGGTTTCAGTTTGTTTTTCGTCGTTAAATGGATTCGAAATAATTTTGGAAATTCATTAAAGGTAAAAAAAAGTCTTGTCCTTATTCGTCTGTTCTCAAGTAAATTAATGACATTTCAAGTCATGAGCCTCGTATTATAACACAACTTTTTTCCGGCTTCTTTTAAAGCGCTTTTAAATGTGACAACTGTGCTAAGTTACCATCAGTGATATTTCGAACTGTGATAAATTTGACCATAAATCCCAACACTTTGACCTCTCGAAATCTTTCTCTTACTTGACTTATATAAACTTCAACATTAATACTCACAATATCGTTATAAGTTTATCTTTGAATCTTTGTTTTTATGTAAAATCATTTAAAGTTTCAAACAATCTAACATGGTTTTGTTAAAGGCCGCTTTACTGTTAATTTTTTGAATGGAAGTAGCTGGAAAATGTATTTACTCGTTTAAAAAAAAAAAAAAAAAGTAAATTGCCTTTTCACAGGTTTCAATAACCCATTCGACAAATTTTCGCATCGAATTTTGCTATTTAAATTAAGGAAACTGGTATTTAGGGTGGTATTCATCGAGCATACTAATAGCGGTATTAAAGTTAAGAGTCTACATATCAGTTTTAAATTTTTGGGTCCTATTCACCAATCTCAAATAGGTTCTGGGTTTCGCTAAGTCGATATTTCGAAATATCGACGTATTCGAATTTTGTATGTCAAAACAAATCTTGCTAATTTAGCAAGATTCAAGAAAGATTTTACACCGATTTGCAGACACACTCACAAGATTTGAAATTTCTAAAATGTCAAATTGAATGTCGCGGTGTTTTAAGAAAACAAAATTGTGTTTTTGGTTGCAAAGAATTTTCGGTGAATTTTATAGTGCGTTGCTTTTCAATTAACAATAGTAACATTTTCGAAATTGAATATTTTCTGGATATTTTACTCCAAAATTGTTTCTGTCAAGTGCCACACACACAATCACAAAAAAAAATCGATTCTTTTCGAATAGTGTTCGATGAATACCAACCTTAGTGAACAGTTTGTACTGTGGCTTCAATTTTTTGTATTCGATTCATCTTATACGGTACTTTTCAACGTTTGCGAATCTAAGAAATAAATGGAATACCACAAGGTTGCCATTTAGGATCTATGCTTTTTTATTTTATTTATTTATGTCTTACCGTCTGTGTTGAAGAATTCAAACTTTCTTATTTATGTGGACAATTCAAAACTATTTCAAATACCTCTGACTGTGAAGAGTTGCAGTGTACACATAATTCTTTTTTTTTTAACTGGTGTGTTCGTAGTTTTAAAAGAAAATTGTCTGTTACTCCTTTCAACTATTTGTTTAATGGTGTAATATTATCACGAGTAAGCGATATGACTGTCCTTGCTCTCTTGTTTCTCAAAGAAGCTTCAGGAATTCACCTGATTCCATTATGAACACAATTTTCTACTTTAAATAACTTTAAATGAAATTTTTAAATTTTTTAAATAATGGATCCAATAATTTTTTTTTAACTAAATTTCACATTTTTAGAGAAAATTTAAATTAACTTTGCGAAAATTAATCTAAATCTTAACGATTCAAATAAGATATTCCTTAACACCTGTAATGCAAGTAAATATCGTTATTTTTATTTATAAAAACATTTCTTTTTTAATCTTAGAAATAGTGGTAAAAATATAAACAATGGGGCAAAATTTAAACGATTTAGTACGATGTTAAATAATTAAATTAATTAAAAAAAAAAAACATCGTACTATATCGTTTAAAATTTTGCGCCATTGATTTTAAAATATTTTAATATTTTTTTCTTAAAAAAAAATAATATTTTAATTTAAAGCCGATTTAAAAAAATGGTTTTGTTAATAACCATTTTTTATAAAATATGTGGACCTGGTTTTGGGACAAATATTTTTTTCTCGTTGCTAAACAAAATTTAAAGACCGAACAGTTTAGATTAGACGATGTCAATTCGACAATTTAAAATGTGAAAATGGTATGTTTGCTTACTTGGTGGACGAACTGTCACTTCTTTAGGCGTGTTCAGCTGAAGTTTATTAAGAGAATACGTTTGTTATGATATTGGTTAAAAAATGTTTTAAACTAAGAACATTTTTGTTGAGAGATTTAAAGTTATAGTAAATTGTTAAGTAGTATCATTCTTATGACTTTACCAAAGGTTTTAGGAAAATGTCAAGAAAACGCTATCTATCAAGCTTAAAGAAAATCGATGTGCCAACAAAAATGAAAATAAAATTTTTAAAATCGATTATTTTTGTTGGCAAGGTTCTAACCAAAGATAATATAATATAATATTATCTTTGTTCTAACCCTTTGAGCATTTGGGGGCATACAAATAAAAATAATTTAAAATACGGACCATCTTAGTAATGCCATTTTCCTTTTTTGATGAAGAAATTTGCAGTTGGAATCTACAATAAAAAAATGATTACAATAACTAATTACAATTACAATTACAATTACAATTACATTTACAATTACAATTACAATTACAATTACAATTACAATTACAATTACAATTAAAATTACAATTACAATTACAATTACAATTACAATTACAATTACAATTACAATTACAATTACAATTACAATTACAATTACAATTATAATTACAATTACAATTACAATTACAATTACAATTACAATTACAATTACAATTACAATTACAATTACAATTACAATTACAATTACAATTACAATTACAATTACAATTACAATTACAACTACAATTACAATTACAATTACAATTACAATTACAATTACAATTACAATTACAATTACAATTACAATTACAATTACAATTACAATTACAATTACAATTACAATTACAATTACAATTACAATTACAATTACAATTACAATTACAATTACAATTACAATTACAATTACAATTACAATTACAATTACAATTACAATTACAATTACAATTACAATTACAATTACAATTACAACTACAATTACAATTACAATTACAATTACAATTACAATTACAATTACAATTACAATTACAATTACAATTACAATTACAATTACAATTACAATTACAATTACAATTACAATTACAATTACAATTACAATTACAATTACAATTACAATTACAATTACAATTACAATTACAACTACAATTACAATTACAATTACAATTACAATTACAATTACAATTACAATTACAATTACAATTACAATTACAATTACAATTACAATTACAATTACAATTACAATTACAATTACAATTACAATTACAATTACAATTACAATTACAATTACAATTACAATTCATATAACGAAAAGAGTGAAAAAGACCAAAATCGTTGTAGGGCAGCTACCCGCAGCAAACTAATTGTCTGTCTTTAGTGGTGATGATTATTATTTTTTTGAAAATTAAATTAAATTTTAATTTATGATAATGTGAACATGTTTTTAAATTTTGCTTACGAAATGTTGTCCTTTCAGAATTTTTTAATTTCAGGATTTTGGGTTTTTGTGGTTTGGGGGTTTTGTAAATTTTTGTTTCCGGTATTCTGTCCGACTCCCTCATCTATAAAACTGGCCAAAACGCCAACTATTTTTAAGCCAAGCACTTAATTTATTTTTTTTATAGTTTCATTCTTCAATTTTACATTTTCTTTTGTTTTTTTGTTTGTGAATTTTTGCACTGCATTTTGTTACCACTAATTATTATCTTTCAAAAGTTTCTTATCAAAACGGGTGACTCCATACGCATATATACCACATAATTGAGAATGTGCCCAGGCAGTGATCAATTTCGATGAAGTTTTATTAAAGTTTTTAACAAAAAAAAATATTTTTTTAAGGAGATTTTTCTTTAGGTGATATCGGAATTTTGATTCTTGATTCGATTAGCACTCAATGTCTCTAGAGTAGGTACACTTTTTGTATGACTATAATAAACAATACATTTAGACAAAATATATTTATACAAATGTAATATTGAAACTTAAGGTTTAATATTTCACATGTAGAAGATTTTCATTTAAAAAGCGAAAAAGTGTATTCTCTTATAGTTTTTGTCTTATATTTGAATGTCTTATCAAAAATTAGTTTTTCAGTTGTTTGGGTTAATTGAGTTTCATAAAAAAAATAATGAGTCTTCAGTATGAAAAATCAATGTTTTTATTGGATCTTCCATAACATTTCAAGTCCTTATTTTTGAATGAACCAAAAACTTTATAAAAAAAATAATTTACCAACTTTATCTTACCAAAATAATATAACTATTGCATTGGTTGTTTTTACCAAAAATATTCCATTTCAAATATATTTTATTTTGTTATAAAATAAATATGAGAATGAACAATTAAAATATTGCATGTTTTTTTGTTTTAATTATTATTTATTTTTTAAAGTTTCATAATATGTTAACAAAATTAATTATTTCTTCCAGGCTGAAGAACTTCGAAAAGTAATTCCAGAAGAAACAGAACAAGCAAACGCTGAAGCAAAAGCTAAACTTGCATTAGCAACAACTGATGGCGATGTATCTGCTCAAACAAATGGAAAAAGTATAGAAGATTCTACAAATCAAACGAATAATGCCACATGATATTTTTAAAAAATCCTTGCTATGGAGTATAAATGTTGGATAATATGTTACCTTTTTTTTGCTGTACCGTATAATTATAGATTTGTTAGTAAATTACTCTTTTGTGTGTGGTTTTATTTTCTTTTATGAAAAACATTAAAAGAGGAAATAAAAGTTTTTATTTAAAAATATAAACTTAAATTGACGATTTTTGTTACTTTTGAACAACTTTGGCTGATTTTTATTGAATTTTAGGTGATTTTTCGCCATGATATCTGTTTCGAGGAAAATTGTCGTTTTGTTGTAGCGTATTCGGAATAATCTTTCCTTACATACGGGTCTTAAATGCTCCAAAATACTTTCATTCGAATGTGGGTAAAATTTAAGAGAAATGACACCTGAGCTGTAAATTCTTCCTTATCTAGTATCAGTCTCGAAATTAGTCCCTTAATAGTTGCATGAGTTGCTTTAGAGTCTAGATTATTACTGACATTGCTTGAATAACTGTTTTATAGCATAACATTCTAAATGAATTACTCCACCGTGAGTAAATCAACTCTTTCGATTTTTAATGAAATTACTCCATCGTGGGAAAACACAACAACTTCGGTTTGAGCCCAGTAGTGCTTCAAAAAAAAATTGTGATAAAAATAAAACACGACTATGAAAGTCACAGACAAATGACATCGTCAACTGGATTTTTGACTAAACCTCACCCATTGTCCTTGGGAGAATAAAGGATTTTATGAAATAAAATTTCATCACTATTACATATTTAAGGCAAGGCTTAACCAAATTTATGTTCCTTTGAGAATTGAAATACCAAAACAAGGACATCAACATCATTTTTTTTGACAGTTTTAATCACTATGTAAAGGAACGTATATTATATACCACAACTTTGCTATAAAAGCACGTCCAAATCAAAAAGTAAAAGTTTAGTTATCGTGAAGTCGTTGAAGTCGGTACAATTATTGCTTAAATTATGTCTAGAAAGCTATGGCGAAGAAAAAATTCAAAACGGTTAGATATTTATAGTGTTGTGTTATTTTCTACCTACAACATTATAATTGAAATAAAAATTTTTGCAATTTCTGATTTTAGATTAGAACAATCAAAATTGAATGGATTCATAAATAAAATTAATACTTCAAAAGATAGAACGGTAGTTTTGGATAATGATCCAATTGACAAAAATATCAATAATTATTATGGCCAACATTTTCAAGAAGCAAAAGGAATATTTTCGGAATATCTCAACGATACAACAATTCATGGTTTGAAATATATGGGCGATCAGAAAAGACCAGTTTCGGAGAGGTCAGTATGTGTATGTATAATAATGTAGGGAGTGCAGTGTTCTCTAATTATACGGTTAATGTTTAATTTGTTGGGCAGTGTGACATTTTCAGTGTGGGCTGTGTTATGGTGTTGAGTGATGAATTCGAAAAGACATGGTGTTACAAAAAACAAATCCATCAGGTTTTCCTTTAATATACCGCTACTTTCAATAACTGAAAATTAAAAAAAAAGTTCTTGCGCAATACTTTATATGGGACCGTATTTTGTTTTTAAAGACTTTCTCGTGAACAACGGCTAAAATAATTTTCATTTCATTCTATTTCTAACACCTACAGTGAAATTCAATTTCATTTGACATTGACTTAACAAATTATCGCGAAACATTCGAAATGACGATGAAATTTTCGGTGGTGAAAATATTTTAAATCAGATTCGCGACCTTGTTCGTTTGATTACCAAACCTACCCATTTCTACCATTTTTAGCCCCAAAGACTGTCAAAGTTCATGTAAAATAAATAAATCTGGTAGAATCTGGCAGTTTCCGGCAAGTACGCGAACAGACCTAATGTGGTGGCGTTGGTGTGGGTACTCTAATTTATCGCCCTGTAAATACATATATTTTGACAGCCTAAAGTTTCGTCGTAGTTCCGAATGTTTCGCGTTGCTTTGGGAGAGCCCTTAATGTAGAGATTATGAATTATGAATATGGGAAACCTCGGCTGTCATTCCTAGTTACCAACAAGCTAAACAGAATGACCGACGCACAGCGCGGTATTTTGGTCTAAAACCTGGCCAAAAATATTTGGCCACATTTTTCACATCAAATAGGTACGAAATGACTAAAAAGTTATTTGGAAGGATAAATTTTAATTTTTTGGGCACAATAAAATCCACTTAAGTGCTTACCCACTTACCTCCCGATTATCCGGGAGTGATGATTAAAAATCAAAAAAAGCACGTACAATGCTGTGCTATAATTTTCTTTTAAAGCTAATATTTCATTATTTATTTTGTTTTCTGATTCAAGTTGTTTCATTAAATAGTTTTGAAAAATTAAGTTTTAAAGATTAAAATTAGAAAAAAAATAAATATTTTTTCCGTTTTTTAATTGCAATTTTAAGGACATATTAAGGACATTTTTTTTCAATATTTAATGGCCTAATAAATTTTTAGTAAAATACTTAAAACCTTATTCCAATAAATATTATAGTTTCTAAGAAATTAGAAAAATATTGAAAGATACTTTTTTCCCTGAAATCCCCTTTTTTCGTTTTTTTTTTATGAGTGGATTTACAACCGGAAATTTTCTTGATGCTGGTAACCAATTCAAAATACTCGTGACCCTTTAAATCCAAAATTTGAGATTTGTATTAGTTGCATATTTGGTGATTACAGGTCAATTACTCAATAAACAGATTAATCTTTTTTGTTTTTCCATCCTCAACTTTTGTCTTATATGCAAGTAGGTAATAAAAATAACGACCTGGGTTGATTTAATTTTCTGGTTTTAATTTTATTTTTTATTCTTCATCTTTCATCACTGATTAGATCCATTGCATCCCCACTTATATATTAGATCTAAATCTGTATCCAAGTTCTCAAGGCACTGTGAGAGTTCTGGTTCCAAATATTTACATAATCGCGATGTTGTGTGATCCACTTAATCTTGGAGCTTGACTTCGGCAACTGTCTCATTGACGCTTTTTTGTGGGTAACCGTCTTGTTAAGCTTTATACACGTAGGTATAGCACGGATATATATCTTTGTTGGCCTGATGAATCTCTTCGTATTGACTTGCAGTTAAATTAGCTTCGACGAATATCTTCAAAGCGTTTTCAGGTGTGTGTTTCTTAGTTTTCAGGGTTTTAATGCCAATCGCTGCTACTTTCCGAAACTTCATAGCCCTGGTTGGAGTTTTGGTCACAGCCTGCACCACTTTGGCTACATAAATATTTCCCGCCGCTGTTTTACTCATCTGTGCCGCGTATGTCAGTTCATCAACAGTCACACTTTTTCGAAGTTCCACTGTTTTTCGACGTTTTGTTCCGTTACTTGATTCCCCGAATTCTTTGCTTGGGTGATCTTGAGACCTTCCGGGAAGTATGCCAACAGTTAGTTTTATTTCTTCGCTAAGCCACTCTTCATTCTAATTCAAGAAATCTGGAATAATATAAAAATCTATTATTATAAGGGTCGTTTTAAAGTAGTGCTTTTAAAGGCTCTGTTTTTTCTTAGGTGAAAACTTGTGAATGGTTTTGAAAGCTAAAATTGTTCTACATATCCAGCAGTTGAATAAAATATATGATAAACTATGTTGCGGGGTGTTGCGCTATTTTAAAAATACCAATGTTTTGAAAAACTGTGAATAAAAGCAAATTTTTTAAGTGAATACTTTAACTCATCGATAAGAAAAAATTAAGTTAAATATACAAATAAGTTTTTGCTTAAAATGCTAAATCACTACTAAAATCACTTTTAAGACTAAAAAAAACACCCAGAAAACACACTATTTTGTTAAATCGCAAAAAAAATCGTGCCTACTCAACTAGTGCTAGTTGCAACTGATGGTGTCGCGAACGGGGGTTACCAATTTATAGATAGACTTCACTAAAGAGTAGCCTGGTTATCTACCTGTTATGGGACACAAGCTTAATCCTGGGAGGGAAAATTGACGTATGGCCACGTGTCAGGTCAAAATACCGCACTGTGCGACGCAAGGTGGTGAATTCATATTTTTTCACTACAGTGCAATGTTTATGCGTGTTTTAACAAATCTTAGTGCAAATTCACCTCTGTTCATGAACAAATTGGCAGCTATTTTGAAATTAGCACCTTGAATAATAAAATTAACAGCCTTATTTATTAACTCGTTTTAGCGACGTAGGAAATTTACTCCAACTTTACAACGCCTCTAATCCTGAAAAACATCGCTCGGAATTCCCTTAGCGATGATCAAAGATGAGGGCCGCATATCCCAATGGATTTGCAAGTGATTACTGCTATACGGTATCGAGAACTATAGCCCATCCCAGTTTAAAACCGTTTTCTCTTATTTTGCTTATCCATTTATTTCGACAAAATACCACCAATAATAAAATGGATAATTGTGGAAATCAGCTGGGGTTTGTTTACGTTTATAATAATCAGAGTTTTCGATTGGTAATTTTTTTGATAATATATTTGACATAAGGAGGGTGTAGCTGAAACCACCAAGAAAATATTTTATAAATAAAAATTTGTTTGACGTGGCATAAAAACGGAGTAAGTGCATCAACTCGGTTTAACTATTCCGAGGTTGAAAGGATTATTATTAATGAAATCTAATAAATAAGGTTTTAAGAGTTTACAGTTCCAGTTTTCACTGGATAATCGAAAAAACAATAGTTTGGGAAGATGTATAGAAAAATGTTGCGAATATCATGATTTCGAAAATTTTGCACTAGTTGATGTGGAACTAAAAAAATGGAGAATTTCGGAAAAAAGTGTTTGTTAAAAAAAAGGGTTCATTTGTTTTGTTCCTCAAATAATTATGAAATTCAGTTCTAATTTATTATTTTTATTATTAGCTTTATAAAATTATTGAAAATTTGTCTGATTTTTTCTCTATTTCGGGGCAATTGTGAAATTCTAGCGTATTTTTTCTTTAATGGGTTCTCGATGGACCAAAGAAAGGAACCTTTTAAAAAGTGAAATAAATTTTTATTTGGCGCGTTGAGAAAAATGAAATCTTAGAGAACTCAAAAAGTGACCAAGCGAATCCAAGGTTTTTTTTCAGCATTTTGACAACAAAGCTAAGAAATTTTAACGAGGAATCCTGTTGACTTAATTGAGATCTCCAAGATCTCATTTTGCTGAACATACCTATATAACTGGGAGCTTACAAATGTCAAAAAGGGTATGTTTCCTTAGAACTATGACTTATGAGGACTAACAATTTAAGGGGCGCTTAGTTCACTTTTGATTAAAACTAAGAAAACATACCTTTTTGACATTTGTTAATATCAAACTTACATAATATGGAGTAAGTATATAAGTACATATTTTAACATTAGAAATGTTTAAGCGGAGGCATACCTACTAACAATGTGAAAAAATCAACAGAATTTTAAAAAAGTGTAACGCCAGCCGAGTAGAGATAGAGGGCGAAACGTCAGGGGAATAGACAAAATTATTGCGTTCGTGCTTTGTTTTTACTGGTCTGAGGAAACAGAATTCGAAGAAGATGATAAAACGGACACCAACAAAGTAGAAGTGTTCGTAGACAGGGATGGCCACTACATTTTTTACATTTGCTACGTACTTTATGCAGTTAAACGTAGTTAAATTTAGTTAATGAAACAAATTGTAACAAATTTAAATTCAAATATAAAATCATCTGTCAGTTGTAACTTTGAAGGTCGAATTTTGAGTTAAAATGTTCAAATTTTTATTGAAATTTTATTATTTCTCTAAATTTACTTTGTATGTATATGAAAACGTATGTAGTAAATAAGACGTATGTAGTTTATTAAATTAACTACGCGTAGTTAATGATCTAGAAAATATAGTGTAGTTAATTCGGCCAACCCTGTTCGTAGGCTTTCCAGATTTGCATGGGAAGAACAGCATATTTAAAAAAGACTACCGCTCAGGGTTCGGACTTTACTTCGATCGAAGTAGATCTACTTCGAATTTGAGAAAAAAATTTAATCTACTTCTTTACTCCTCTTTTTTAGGATTTGCTTCTTTTTGAAAAAATTCTTAACCAACAAATTTAAGGACAGCGCTGGTCAATAAAACATTTTAAAATATTATATTGCTTTGTGTACTCAAAACAAATCAAGATTTAAATTTGAAACAGTAAACTTTGCTTAATACAATATTTAAACCCAACTAAAATTCAAGGTGCTGATTTAATATCTATGTTTAATTTGTTTCTATTGAAGTCTGAAGTTTGTGTTATAATTAAAGGGTGATTTTTTAAGAGGTTTAGAACTTTTAAAAAAAAAAAAACACAAAAAATTCGAAAAAATGAATGAAATATTTATTTGAATCGATAGTTGAACCTTGCAATTTAATGTTTAAAGATAATTTCATGCAAATGTTGACCGCGGCTGCGTCTCAGGTAGCCCGTCCGCTGAGTCCAATTTTGGCATACTCTTTCACACATATCGGCCGGTATCTCACGAATGAATGCATGGATGTTGGCTTCCAGTGCGTCAATCGAAGCGGGCTTGTCCCTATAGACATTAGCCTTGACATACCCCCACAAAAAATAGTCTAATGGTGTCAAATCGCACGATCTAGGCGGCCAATTGACCGGCCCGAAACGTGAAATTAACTGTTCACCAAACTCGCCTCGCAATTGCGCCATTGTTTCGCGTGCTGTGTGGCATGTGGCACCGTCTTGTTGAAACCACATATCATGCAAGTCAAGAACTTCCATTTCGGGCAAAAAAAGTTTGTTATCATCGCTCGGTAGCGTTCACCATTGACAGTAACGCTGCGCTTCGCATCATCTTTGAAGAAATATGGCCCAATAATGCCGCCGGCCCATAAACCGCACCAAACAGTGGCTTTTTCGGGATGCATTGGTAGCTCATTCAACCAAAAATGAGCCTCATCGCTGAACACAATTTTTCGATCAAAACATTTCGAACCGAGCACGAATTTTGATAGTAAAATTCAATAATTTGCAAGCGTTGTTCATTTGTAAGACGATCCATGGTTAAATTGCAAACCAAACTGAAGCTGTTTGACAGTGACACAAGGTACTAAACAAACGTCAGCTGTCAAAACCAGTGTTGCCAAAACCAAACCAGCTAAAAAATCACCCGTTATATTTTTTTTTTTATTTTAAGTTTGACTTTCTTGTACCTTATAGTTACTTGTTCGCAATTAATTATTTATTTATTAATGAAAAATAATCGAATAATACTGAATAAACTTTTGTTAATAACTTAATTCGAAAATTTTTTTTTAATCTCCTAAAACTACTTCGAAAATTTTGGATCTACTTCAGTTTTTTTCCGTATTTACTTCGAAAATTCAAAACCTAAGTCCGAACCCGTCCGCTTGCTTTATTCAAAGTTTAAAAATACATAAATACTTTTTTCATTTCTAATGTACCTCAACTATGCTGGAATGGCAAATTGGATAAATTTTTAAGACAATTTTATTCGATCTTTAATTTTGTTTTAAAGACAACCGAGATTAATCATCTAGAATTAAATAAATAGTATAAAACAATCAACTACAATTTTTTTTAAATATTATTTATAAAAATAAACGACAATTAGGACGTTTATGTGCCAAAACAAAATAAAATATCAATGTTATATTATGTTAAATAGAATTAAGAGACAATTGTATATATATTTCAGTTCAATAAATAAACTATTATTATTATTACTATTATTATTAAATTTTGTTTTCAGGATTGTCTGGGTGTGCGCTCTTGTTTTGTCAATTTTAATTTGCTGTTACCTAATTGCAAATATCTGGGACAAACGCAACAATACACCTGTTATTGTTCATTTTGATGAGAAATTAACATCTGTTTGGGAGATTCCATTTCCTTCCGTGACTATTTGTCCAGAAACTAAAACTCATACTCATATCTTCAATTACACAGACATCTATTGGAAGTTAAATTCGAATAACAATACAAAAATTTCGAAAAAAGAGTAAAATATATTAATTAATTAAATGTTAATAATAAAATAAATTTAAACTTTTATTTAAGAACAATTTACTGGGAGGCAATATCACAAACATGTATTTATAAAAAAATGGACTATGGAAAATTAATTGCAAATGTATCACATTTAATAAGTGCCATAGATGAGGCAGCTCCGGGATTACGAGAAACACTGCTTTCGTGTAAATGGAGAAAAACTCGTAATTGTAAAACATATTACAAAACACTTACAGAAGAAGGACTGTGTTTTACTTTTAATGGATTAAATCCAAAGAATATCTATCGAGATGAAGCGTAAGTCATCTTTAATTCTACCCATAATGGAATTTTGGAAAGAAAAAATGTTAGCAAATTTTTCTTAGCTTGGTTGATGGTGTCCTTTTGGATAACGAGGATAATCCAACCATTGAATGGGATTTGGAAAATGGCTACAATTTGGAAGCAGGTGAAAATACATTTCCATATCGTGTTCTAGGATCTGGGAATAAAGAAAGTCTATTATTGTGGCTAACTGATAAGAAATTGGATGATGATTTAGTATGTAGAGGTCCTGTGCAGGGATTTAAAATTATTCTTCATACGCCAGGCGAGTTGCCACAAGTTTCAAAGACATTTTTAAATATTCCATTTGATCAGGCTGTTTCCGTATCGATCAAGCCCAAAATTATGACAATTTCGGAGGGACTACAACACTATGAACCAAATAGGTGTGACGAATTGCAAATACAGTTATATTTTTTTGTTTTTGAAAATTATTTAAACTTTTACTTTTTTTTGTTTGTAAGATCAGACGAAAGTGCTACTATCAGAAAGAGCGATATTTAAGGTATTTCCAACTCTATACACAAGCTAACTGTGAACATGAATGTCTTTCAAATCATACCCGAATACAATGTGGATGTGTTAAGTTTTCAATGCCAAGTAAGTTTATGAATTCAAATATTTCCAGATTTTAATTTTGAATTAAAAAAAAAAAGGAAATGCTTCAGATGTTGTTTGTGGAGCCAAAAGTAGTAAATGTCTTTTAAAAGTCGAAAGAAGTCTTCTTGTGACGAATTTCCGAAAAGGATCACAAGGATTGCAAAATGAAAATTCGAAAGATTGTAATTGTTTGCCAACGTGCAAAAGCATTCAATACAAAGCCGAAATGGAACACCAGACTGCATTTGATTATGCTCATGTTATTAGAGCTTTATCTACAGAATCTATTGATGAATCAGTAGATCAAGGGTAAGAGAGATTTTTTTTGTGAAATTTTAATTTAATTTGAAATAAAATTCTTTTTTTTTTTTCATTTTATTTTTTTTTTTAGAATGCGATCAGCCCGTTTAACTATATATTTTAAAGAAGCAGTCTTTAATGCTTTGCGGCGCTCGGAATTATACAGCACTTCACAGTTCATAGCAAATTGTGGTGGATTATTGGGTTTGTTTATGGGTGTGTCGATATTGAGTTTAGTCGAACTGGTTTACTTTTTTACAATAAGACTATGGGTTGATTTAAAAATGAAAAAATCCAAACGTCAAGATTTGAAGTTTGTTGATAAATAGTTACAAGAAAATTAATAAAATAAACTATTTTTAATAATTTAATGAGCTCACAACTTTTCAAATATTGCTTAGTGTTAATCTTAATAAACAAAATTAAATAAATAAATAATTTAAAATAAAGAATAAATATTAAATAATCAATCCTTATATCATATAAGGTATAGATTTTTAATTTGCTCATAATAAGTTGGAACAAAACAAATTAACAATTTATAAATGTTTTGGCAAAAAAGTTATAAAACTTAAATTTGTCAACTCAAACCCATAAATAGAATTATGAAATGAATTGATTAAAGAATGTCTCCTGAAATTGCTTTGGGCGGCTTTTTAAAAAATTAACTTTCTTAAAATATTAATTCGTTTTAAACATTTTGATGAAGAAAAAAATTGGTACGCCATTTTTAAGTAGATTTTGTAATTCGTAGTTAAAAAATTAAATTTTAAAATTAACCAGTTTTCGAAACATCAAATTAAAACAAAAAAAAATTTGTATCTATTTTAAAAATCAAAAATTTGCTTTTTCGAAATTTTTGATATGCAATATTATTTAAACTTTTAAAAAGCTATTGTAGAAAAAAATTCATTAAAATCTTATGAACAGATAATAAGATAGCCGAAAATACAGTTAATAATAAAATAATAAAATAATACAAAATTTGTTGCAATAATATGTTAGACCAGGTTAATATTAGCTCAAAAAAAAAAAAATTAAAAATCGTAAGACTCATTTTCGAGTAAATTAAGATTTAATTTAATTGTTTTTAAACACTTGTGTGGAAGGTAACGTTAGTTTAGGATTAAATAATAATTTTTGTTAAAAACTTGTCAGATAATGTTGAAAACTGCTAGATAGAAAAGTAGTATCAAAATGAGGGTCTTGGGACAGCGGCTCGGAGGCTTAAATGGGCGTATGGGTGTGGCAGTGGGCGTACGGCGTGGCATGAGTGGTGGGCGTGGTAGATATTGAGATAATAGGGCGTGGCAAGTGGGCGGAGCTTTTGGGGGCGTAAAATTGGATCAACAGAATCGTTTAAAAATATTATTTAAAAGTTAAACAAAAAATATCAATGTAAACGATTGAATAAATAAATTTCAAAAATATTTATCTGTTTTCAAAATAGCTTTTAACGACCTTTAAATCCTACAAAAATTGGCGTTTCGTCCCGGCGATCTCACTTGGACTCATCAGTTGACTATAGTGAGGGCCTTTGTCAATACGCAATTTTTGCTAAGTTCAGTTCATCTTACATATAGATTTCGTGACGAATACCTTCTGTGAACTATATCCAATAAGACTAGAATTCCTAATCATTAAATTGGAAGTTTTTGTTTTTGTTTTTATCCCAGGGCCTGGCTAGTTTATATAAGAAGGTTTTTTTAATAATACAAATTCTATATACTATACTACTGAAATACATCAGCCAAGTAGAAGACTTAGCACTATTTTAATGGACTTTGTTGAATTATTGATTCAAAATAGCTTTTAACGGCCTTTAAGTCCTACAATTAAAATAATGCTAAGTCTTCTACTTTGCTGATGTATTTCAGTAGTATAGTATATAGAATTTGTATTATTAAAAAAACTGTCATATTTATCTGTTTTTTTTAATTTTTATACTTGAGGACTTTTTTCTTATCTCCACACATAGTATCAACATACGCCCATCTAAGCCACCGAGCCGCTGTCCCAAGACCCTCGTTTTGATACTACTTACGAAGTTCAATAAATTTTGGCGGAGCGGTTTTCGATTTGTTTACAACATACAGATAATCAAAATTAGTTGAACCGTTTTTAAGAAAATCGAAAATCAAAAAAAGGTCTTATGGGATATGCCATTAACAACAGTTTATCGGAAATCGCACGTTATTGCGAAAAATAAGATTTTCGATAATTGCTAAATAATAATATGTGTGACATGTACCGTTATTTTAGTTCATAAAAAAAAAGAAAAAAAACGTGGCATGGAATGCCCAAAGAAACAATTGATTTATCAAGTAAAAAATGATTCTCATACAAATTCAAATAAAATGGAAGGAAATTCATTGTTATAAACTATAAAAATTGTATTTCAAAAATTAATTTTCTTACTAAATATTCAGAAGTTACATGAAATTATGGACAATCTGAGAATTTCATGGTTTTATCAACAAAACTCGAAAAGTAATGCAGTAACAACATTTGAGAATAATTCCGATAAAATCCGATGTTCAAGCAAAATTATTGAAAAAACGCTGGTAGCCACCTCTAAATGGTGTTCGACTTTAAATTTGTTGGTCTAAATCATTTGGTTTCAATCTAAGTTGCATAATTTCGCTTCTTGATTGTATTTTGAGAAATGTGTTTTTTTTAAATCACCCTAATATATAAACAATCTTTTCTGTGTATTTGTTAGGCTACATCCAAAACGAATGGGTTGATTTCCTTTAAATTTGAGATCTAGAATTTGTTGACATTCACGCAACAATTTGTGTCTCATTTTTTTAAAGACCGAATGTAGCATTTTTGGAAAATTTTTAAAGTTTAAAAATGGTGGAAAAAATATTTCCTAAAAATGGTTATTAGTTGCACTTCCATAGAACCACTTTTTTGAATTTCGTATTTCTCGAAAACGTTTATACTAATTTTGGTAAATTTTAAAATAATTAACGTAACCTTCCATACAACTGTTAAAGAAAATTTTATTTTTCTCGAAACCTGTTACGACTTTATTTAAATTTTTTTTTTTGCTAATTAATAATTACGATCTAGTATTTACCATGAACTATTTTTGAACAGATACAACTGGATTTAAATTATATTTTTTATAGAGGAGTTTCTTTTAATTTTAAATAATCACCCCTGTTCTGATTTCCGATCGGTTTTAAAATCATTTCGTTTTCAAACTCTTGCTGTTCTGAAATAATTTTCGCTTTCAATACTTGCGGAATGAGTGTGCTTTGATTTTCGATTGGATTGAAAATAATTGACATCTGGAAATTCATTTCAGTTTTGTCCCGAATTGTATTGACACGGTATTATACATAGTTATACTTACAATTTATTAGATTTTTTTTGTGATTTATTTATTTTTTTCAACAAATTCGACGTTTCGAACTTTGTTTTTACTGATTTCGAAAGAAAAAAAAGGTTTGAATGTTATCTAACGTGAAAGTGAGAATCAGAACACTTTTTTTGAATCCCTGCGGAAATCAACTGCGTTTACGGATTTGATTCGGAACGGAAAACAGAACAGGGGTAATAAGGTGTTTTTTTTTGCAATCCCGGAGACAATTGTTTGAAAAAAAAAAAAAACGACAACTGGGATAAGCGAAGCCATCACAAAAAAAATGGAGTTTTTATACAAACTATTCATAACAAGTATGCAATTCACGACGCACGTGCCGGCAGAACAGTTTTTCTGTGCGCTTTAGTTAAGCCCCGAAAATTCTCTGCATTTGAGATGTAAATTGTTTAATACTTTTTTAAATGTCGTTAAATTTTGCATAACATGTCATCCGTAAAATTAGCAAATTTTCCAAAAATTTTTAGAAAAACTTAATTTTTAAAAAATGTAATCCTAAAAATTTGCTTATTTTTCAAAAATATTTTCGTCACATGGCAGAACAAAAGTTGGGCACATCGCAGCAGATCAATTTCCATTAAAAATGGCTGTGCTAACGTCAAGCACATTATAATTAATGCCTAAAATATTCGATGAGAAAATAAAACCATAATATTTAAAAACTTGTTTTTATTTTTTTTTTTCACAGGACACTCTTGTGTAGACTTTATTTCTATTTTATAACTCAAATATTTTTGTTTTTATAAAATCATAACCATAATATAATAATATTGTGTTAGAAAATCAAGTATCATACCTATTTATTTTAATTTCAAACAGCAGCTTTTTTATAATTATGCAATAATTTGTGTACTACACAGCAGGTACTAAGCAAAATAAAGCAATAAATTTATACTTTTTTTATTTTGGAAAACAAAAGCATAACGCCATTATAATATAATTGTTATATTTTGCTGCTTAACTTATATTAAAATATTAACAAAGTATAATTTTTAAGTAGTTTTTAAATTTAGAATAAGAATTTTTTATATAATGATAAATAAAGTTACAATAAAAATATTATGTTTTCAAAATGGCGTTATCCAGTAAAATACATACAAATTTTTAAATTTAATTTTTTTAAATTAATTCCATGCTTATAACTCCATAACTTTGCTGCACTTAAAACCAAAGCCTTAATTACTAGTCACTTTTTTTTTTAAATTTATATTTTAATTACAAATTGTTTGAATTAAATTAATTTTTGGTTGTATAGTTAAAATTTTATTTCTTTGGCATCTTGAGCGTTTTTTTTTTTTTTTTTTTTTACAATTTTGTGATTATCTTTAAATTACTGCTAATTTTTTTATTTATGTGAATTTCTTAAATTTATCAAATATCAAAATAAGAACAGTTAGTTTTGCTATATAATTTACGATTTGGTTATTTTTCCATCTTTACAATATTATAACAGCAAATTAAAAAAAAATTAAGAATAAAAAAAAAACAATAAAATACAATACAATTATATTCACACGTCCAAATCGTATGCGTTTTTTTTTTTTTTAATTTATTTTGCTGTAAAACAAAGGCAAATTTGCATTTTTTTTTAATCTCTAATATGGTTTTTTTTATTAAATAATTTTTTTTTTGTTTTTATTCATATTTTTATTTTTTGTTTCTTTTTTAAATATATCTAAACTCTCTTTTAATAGATCTAAGTGACATTTTTGGAACGTCAATCGCCTCTTTCAACACCACCACCATCACTACCACAAACGTGAATACCACTTCACTGAATTAGTGGTGAATGTTGTGAGTGTTCACTAAAGTCCACCGTGTAGTACATATCGTTCTCTAGATTCATTGCCAGATGTCGTTGAAACGGTCTTGTGTGAGCTTGCTGTGGTGGTTGGTGTAATCCAGTCGTACTCTGACTATGATATTGATTTGGTCCTGTACCAGGAACATGACCTCGTCCTGATTTTAGAGGATTGCCATTGCAGCTATTTCCACTGTTTAGGCCACTTCCAGCTTTGCCACTTAGCCAATGCTTGTGAGACTTTTGTGACTTTCCACGACGACCAAAGCCAAGAATCGGGAAGAAGGAAGTTGATCGCGTTGAGAATTTGCGATAAGTTTGATTAACTTTGCAATGGCAGATTGTTACCTGAAAAAGGAATAAATGAAGTTTGTTTATTATTTTTATTACATATTATTATTTTAGCATCAACAAATTTTGATAAAAATAAAATACAACGTTTAACAAAAAAAAAAAAAAAATGAAACCCCACGGAACTAAATAGGTACAAAGAAAAAATAATTTTCCTATGATTTTCCCTGCTAATGATTTTCCAGAGAAATAGTGTTTCCACCAAGAAACTATTGAATAAGATGTTAGCGGAAAATTTTCTATAGATACTTGGTTAACATAATGGGTGTGTTTCTTTATTTATTCCGAATATTCGGAATATCCGGAACACCGTTTTTGCGTTTCTTTATTCACTAAAATATTCCGGATAAACTTTTTTGTTGTTTCTTTATTCCTTCCAGAATAATTGGAATGCATTCTTTTTGTTCCCACTCAAGAGGTAGTATAAATGGAATATTCTCTAGTTTGACAGCTACATTTCATTTTTTCATTGTAAACAATTACTGTTGACCTTTTCTGCCTTCTGCCATTGATGAAAATCAATTAAAGCAAATAGTAATGGCTTTGTGATTATTATTTTATTTTTGCGTGCGCGAAAAAAAATTTCGATTTAATAAAACTAAAATTTGTGTATCATTGCAACTTTTAAATTTCTGTATTTAATTCTTCGGCGTTTCGCCTTTTGTAAAGTCGCGTGTTTTTTTGTAGCGAAAACGTGCGTATTAAATAAAAAATATTTGAAGAAAATACATATATAGAAAATCAACCAAGTGTAATATTTATTTTTTTTCTATTTCAAGATGCAAATTCTCTGGTCTCCTGGAGGTATAAAATGCCTCAAAGGTCATCAAGCCCATCATGACAAATTTGATAATTTACAAAAATTATAAAAATTATTTTGTTTGACATGAAAATAAACAGCTGATAGTTGTATATTCTTTTCATTAAAATCTGTTTCTTTATTTATTCCATTCTGGATATTCTAGATAGATATTTTGTCTTTTCTGTCTTTTATATTCTTTATCCGGAAAAAATAAAGAAACACACCCAATGTGTTTGGGCCATTTGGTCATAATCAAACCTTCGGTTTATCCGATACCTTTCGTGCGAGGAGTATACAACAAAGGAAATGGCCTTTGGGACCGTTGGGTACAGTCCCACCAATTAATAACGACTCGGATAATAACGGATTCACTATATTGACGACTGTGCAAGCTTTCCGGATGTAAGTGAGCACCTTGTATACCGATATTTCCAAGGTTAAATTGAAGAATTCTAGCCTAATGCGTATATTAGTGAGCTAATGCCCCAAATTAAACTGACCAGTGATGCCAGATGGGATTTTTTAAATCACACCAGATTGAAGAAAAAAACCCAACTTTCTCGTTCTGTTCTGTTCTATTACATAAATATGTAAAAAAAAACACATATACTACATAAGCTTTTATGAAAAGTAAGAAATTTGACTTTGAATGAATGGTGGCGAGATTGTCGCAAATCAAAATGAATAAATACAAATAAATAAAAAAATTTATTTTATCAGTTAAACGATATTGGTTTGCAATCACATGAAAAAGTTAAAAAAACAAAATTAAATTAAAACATTTTCCAATTCAGTAATATCATTTTGTATGTCATCAGAAGACAAAGAGAATTAAGCCCCTGATTGGTGACGATTGATGAGGTTAAAATCTTATATTGGATTATATCCTTAAAAAAAAACAAATAAATCCATATTGTCATAATATATGTACATAGTATAATATTTGTATATTGCTTTTATCTTATTCCTTTTCGTTGAACAATTTGGAAGTATTTTTTACCTGCAATAAAGGTAGGTTCTACATACATAAGGGGCAAGTTTTGAGTCATTAAAAAAAATCCCAACGTACCGATTTTTTCTTTTAAGATAATTTCAAAGAATCGTTGGCTTTCTACCAAATCATCGTAAGTCCAAAAAATTTTAAATCCGCTTACTACAACACCCACTTTTGTCATATTTTATTTTTATCCTATTGAACATCCTTACGACGTTAAAATTTTGTAATTAAGCTCTGTTTAACGTGAAGCATGACATATTTTGTTATTTGTCCCGCCTATACTACCATGTCCAATTTTCTTATATGTTTTTTTCTTATATGCGAATGAATTTTTGCGTATTTTGAACTTGAAGGATGGAGATTCAAATCCAATTGAAAAATACGCCATAGTGAGGTGTCCGTGTATGACACGTTCAATTGCTGCGAACGCCGGGAAATCGATAAATTCGGATCATCAGCAACGCTTGCACTTGCAGCAGCAATATTTTAAGCTGAGCGTGCATTGCGATGATGCAAAGGCCTTAAGACATCAGTAACGCTTAAACTCTCTTCAAATTTCTTCACAATTTTACCGATTGCTTGCGTAGTCGGTCGATTATGACGACCAAAATCATCGCGTACCCTGCAATGCGCAAAAAGCGGCTCCCTTTGAATCACCACATTTGTAGTAAGTTTAAATAATTTTAACGCATTGTTCGATTGTTAAGCGATCCACTATCGTAAAAGGCAAATATTCACCTAAAATTATGACACTTGAGTTTGACAGGTGTCAAATGCCAGTGCTACCAACTGGAAAACACGAAATGAATGACCCGTTATTAGTATTTTATCCTTATATGACGACCTTAGAAAGCTCCAGATTTGTAATAAATACATAAAATGTGTAGATTTTTTTTTTTTGAAAATCCGTATACTACCACGCCTTCTATTTTATATCTGAGATTTCACCTTACTTTAGATCCCTAGAAATATCTTGAATCAAAAATATTAATTATGTTTAAAGTCTATTGAAAATAACAAAAATATAACAAAAATAAGTTCCCCTTAATTCCGTTGTTTAAGGTCCATGTCACAGTGAAGTAAGTATCACTTAAGTGCCAAATATGGAAAACTAATTCCCAATTTTCCCATTTTAGCACTTAAGACGCAGTTTTACTAACTGAGTAAGTGGAACTTAAGTGGCCAACATGGTAGACTTTAGTGTCACTTACTCCGATAAGTTTACACTGTAAAATTGGGAATTAGTTTTCCATATTTGGCACTTAAGTGACACTTACTTCACTGTGAAACTGGCTCTAAACTTATCGGAATAAGTGACACTTAAGTCACCTATGTTGGCCACTTAAGTTCCACTTACTCCTCAGACAGTAAAACTGCGGCTAAAGTGCCAAAATGGGAAAATTAAGTTTCACTTATTTCGTTAAGGGTGCACTGTGAAACTGGCCCTAAGTTGCTTTAAATATCCAATTTCACAAAGAAACTATAAGTGAAGTAGATTTTTTCAATTTTCTCAAAAACTAGAAGACATTTTAAAATCCAGTTTTAAGTATGTATTTGAATAAAAATTGATAAGATCTTTGAATATTAAAAACAAAAATAGTACTATATAACCCACAATTTTGAACACATTTTTTTTCTTCAAAATTTTGAGTTTGAAAATTAAATTTTCAAACACTGTTCATGTTCATTAAAACAACTTTATTTAAAAATAAAATAAAATAAAATAAAATAAAATAAAATAAAATAAAATAAAATAAAATAAAATAAAATAAAATAAAATAAAATAAAATAAAATAAAAGAAAAGATTTCTGGCTTCACAAAAAGGTATAGCTTGTAAATGTTACCTTTTTTTAAATAGATTTTTGTTTCTGTTTTAAGTCATTTTTTTTTTTAAATTGGCCCTACTGGCTAAACGCGTGAATAGACCCGTTTTAGATTATTCTCTTGTTTCAACTAAACCTTCCTGCGTTTTGTCACACGAATCAAACTGTATAATATTTTCTTTTTAAACTCTAACAGCCCTATTAATAAAAATGCACCATCCGCTCGTAAATACACGTGGATAGTGGACTCATCCGTTTGATAAAATAAAATATTAATAAACTTATTCGGTCTTCATTTTATCTGTTCACTGAATAACACCGAAAAGTAGGCAGCACTTCCCTCAATTGTACTAAATATTCAAGTACTTCTTTCATTTTTGAAAGCTAAAACTGTCATATCAGTCAGCTTTGAATTGAATTGTGAACGGTAAAGTTATCCGCTCGTTGAACATCAAAATTGGTGAGATAAGTTATCCGCTCATTGTCAAATGTCATTTAAGGCTAAAACACGTTTATTATTAGGAATTATAAGTTAAAACATGTGTTAGTGTTGTTTCATATCTATTTTGTGATTATTAATAGGGCTGTAAGCCACTTGAGCAAGTTCGTACGATTCAGTGGTGAACTTAAGTCTGTCCACTTTTGTTTTGAAATTATGGCTACATGGGATCAAAACACTTATGCATGGTTGGTCTTGTTTGATATGGTTATCCTTACAAAGCATTCCAGCTGATTGAATATTTGGGTACCATGCCTGGAATATATCAGATAGCTACCGTTGTTTCGTGTTTGTTATATGTGAATGAGATTTGGCCTCCCATCCTTATATAACAACGTTGCCATATAAGCCTCCTATTTTATTGCGGATAAACAAAATGTCACAACGACATTTTTGACCAAGACAATGACATTGTCTTTTTCACAATTATACTGAAGTTGACAGCAATAACGCCCTAAAGGAATGTTTACGTTTTAGATATACCTATACATACACAAAGACAACAAAAATACGTCATCCTAGTATATACATATATTATATGAGTCCGTGAAAAAGTTTCAAAAACCAAAGAATATATATACATAACAAAACAAAATGTCTGTTCACAGAGAATGACATTATAGAAACTTTTAATTGTTTTTAATTTATTACAAAGGATCTGCCCTTCATTCATGTTTTCCTTGATACTTCTAAAGTTTGCATTCTCTCAAACCTTATACTCGTAGTATGGTGCAGCACCCACCTCCATTAAAACTCCTATATGGGTAGGTAGTTGACTCTTTCAGAAGTGACGAAGCGCACACAATGTTCTCAAAAAGGAAAAAAAAGTGTATATAAACACAGACTTATACATAGTCGGGTATAAAGTCACACATCGAGAAAGAACGATAATATATTTTCCATTAAAAGCCATTAAGACTTTTCCATATACTTTAAGTACAAAGTGCTTAATGAGCGTTCAGCTTCTGGCTATATACTTATACGGGCATATACGATTATATGAACAATGTACATGCATATATGTATACATGCTCTTTGTATTAATTGTAACAATTTATAACCATTCACATTTTATTACAAATCTTTTGGTACTTTTTGTCAATGACACAATGTCCAGTCGACACAAAAGACAATGACTAATTACCATATTTTTTCATCCTTTAGGTCCTGTTCGAAAATTAGCTGTGGGTGGGTGGGTTTGTCGTTGTTGTTGTGTGTTGTTTATAAAAAGAAAAGGGATAATGGGAAATAATGAGGATAAAACGTTAGTTAAGCAATGGCGATGCTTTGAATTAAGGATATATATTATGCTTTGTGCAGTATAAAGTACATATATGTATAGGTAATCGTCATAAGAAGATATGATGTTACAAAGAGTTTGTGAGTTTTTGTGAATATAAATTTATTGTTGTTAGTTTGTTGTTTTTTTTATATGGAACTACAAACATAAACAAGCGTACATCCAGGGTGTATCTTTTATCTTAGTAAAGATGATACCCATCAGTACAATAAAAAGACGCACGAATTCAGGTAGGTTAAAGCGAGACTAAAAGTAGTTTTGGAAAATGGAACGGCAACAATTTTATATTTCAGTCTTTCAAAGGTGTTAATTCTGCATTTAACAATAATTTTGTTTTCAAAAAACATTTTTTAACTTCTCATTGCAAGTTATTGGTCCGATTTGTCTAATCGAAAATTTTGACATATTTCGACGTTTCAAGGTCCAAAGAATCCAAATCCATTGATTTTAGAGAGATGTCAGTATATAAATGTGTGAGGAACGTACGTTCGTGATAAATTCTATCGTTGACCGTATCTCAAGAACGAATAAAGATATTGACTTCAAATAAATTTTATTTTACAGATAATAACGTCATGACGTGCAGGAAGAAGTTTCAAAAAAATTCAATTTGCTGTTTCTTACTACAGCGATTTTAAAAAAATTGTAAAATGTTATTCGTCTTGAATATCTCGAGAACAAGAAATACGAATGACTTCGGCTTCATTTTATTCTACACATAATGATGTAATGAAAAATTAAAAGAAATTTAAAATAAAATCACCAGTTTATTTTTTAAATCAAAAAACATGGTAAAATTAGTAGCAAATCGCGTTTTTCGGCTCGAATATCTTGAGAACAAACAATTTGATATTGATTTGGCACTAATTTGATTCTTTATACGACGTTATATTTGATTACTGGTATGATTAAAAAAATTCAATTGATAGTTTTTTTTCAAACAAAAAAACTACATGAAAATACTAAAAATAGTTGAAAAACGTTTTTTTGGATTGAATATCTTGAAGAAAAAAAAAAACTGATTTCGAAGCCGAAATAATTTTATTCTACAAACAATGACGTAGTCAATAACAGATTAAGTCTAAGAAACATTCAACGGGCAGTTTTTTTTTGAGCAACAACATTTCTGTGGTCTATTTCAACACTTTACAATATACAACTACAAATTTGTAATAATACTGTATTGAATTAAAGTAATTGCATTTTTATTTTTTTATTCTGCACTCAAAAACGCTCCAGAAAGATTGAAAAGAATACAAAATTGTGGAAAACTTTACAGATCAACTTTCACCTGTAAAATTTTCTTACAAAATTCAATAAATTTGTAATATAACTGATTTATAATGCATGCAATTACTTATTTTTGAATACAAGATCAATACAAGTTTGTAATTGTAAAATGGTGAAATAGACCACAGAGCAAAACTACTAAAAAATTGTTCCAAAATGTGTTTCGACTCAAAAAATATCTTGAAAATAAACAATATTATTGACTCTGGAATAATTTTATTTTACACAACAATTCTGTTCCTGAGAATTGATCGGGTTCATTAAAAAATTCAATTGACGTTTTTTTTTAAACAAAACAAATTGAAAAATAACACTAATAAAATTTTATCAAAATTATTTTACCGCTTCAAAATTTTTAAATCAAATAGTGAGACTTAGGGCTAATTTTATTCTATACGATGCCATATTAAATATCATAATAATATTTTAAAAATAAATTCAATTGATAGTTTTTTTTATAAACAAACAAAATAAACTACAAGAAAATAGTAAAAATTCTTGAAAAATGTTTTTCGTCTCGAATATCTCGCCAATGAAAACAGATTTCGACGAAAGATTTATTTACTAAATGACGTTTTTAATAACTGATAAGGTTTTCAAAAACATTCAATTAACAGTTTTATTTTAAACCAAAAAAAAAATGCAAAAACAAAAATTGTTCAATAAACACATGTAGTTAGACCGGAGCGATTTTCAAAATTTTGGAAAATCAAAATTATACCCCCGCAAAAGTCGCACATTAAGATTTTTCTATATTTCCACCACTAGGGGTCACGCAACGCAGAATAAGAACTTTCTTGATTTTTCTGTGTTTTGAATTTTTTTCACTGTCACTTGGGCTGACCCTTATTTGCATTTCTGGATGAATGGGAAGGTACGTCAACAAACAAAATTTTGGGACTATACTAATCTACACGAGATCCAAGAGAGTCCAATCGTTTCGAGTTACCGGTCCATATTTATTTGAGAACGACGTTGGCCAGGCCATCACGGTCAACGGCGAGCGATATATACATTAGGTCGATGATTATCAACTATTTTTGGCCTAAATTCGATGATATGGACACCAACTACATTACATTTCAATAGGATGGCGCTATGTGCCACATGCAGCTCATGCCACATGGACATGGTCATCTATCAATGAGAGGTGAACAGCCCATCGAGATCGTGCGATTTGACCCCGTTAGACTTTTTCTTGTGAAGACTTCTGAAGTTGCAGGTCTATGCGAATAATCCACAAACCACAGCGGCCCTCAAAGCCAACAGATACCATGCCATTGGTCAAATTCAGCCTGATTTATGAGCCAGATTCATGAAAAAATGGACATTTCGGATGCGTGCCACCCAGAGAAGCCGAGACTGACATGTGAACGAGATATTCCATTACACAAAGTCATCAATAGGTCTTTCAAACGAATAAAAAAATTTCGATGATATATCACACAGACTATGTTTTACAGTAAAACCCGCTTAAGAGAACCGACAAAATGTCACAGTCTTTCTTTCACTTGAGCGAGTTTTCCACATAAACGAAGCCCGCTTAGGTGGAACAAAATTTCACTTAAGCGGAGTCCGGATAAGTGAACAAAATTTCACCTAAGCAGATTTAAAATTCCAAAAAGGGTTGTGACATAACAAAAATTCAAATGTCATTTTCGTGGTGAAAATTGGGCGGAGGTGAAAAATAAATAATGAAATGAAAGCGTTCAGCAAATTTTTTGTTCTGTTCGATTCAATTTTTTTTCACTTAAGAGAGTTTTTTTCAATAAAAAAATATAAAATTTAACTGAAAATAAGTTTCAGGTATCCGGGTTTTTCGCTTAAGCAAGTTTCGCTTAAGCGGAGTGTTTTAAAGGTAATCGGGGATGAAAAAAGTGTTTCAGATAAGCGGGTTTTACTGTATTTAAATTTAAAGATAAGAAGCTCTTAATGAAATTCCCTGAATATGGCGATTATGACCTATCTTTATTCTTTTTATTCTTGATAAAACCTATTATTTTTAAAGATTTCAAGCTTAACACTAATTTTTGTCTTTTTCGTTGAGGAAAACCGTATTTTTTTAAAGGAGTAAATGGGGATTGCAAAAGTGTTTATGGTACCCTATAGACAAAGGGTAACACTAAAACCTCTAATAATTTCTTTTAAATATGTTTGTGATTTAAATAAATTAAAATATTTACACAAATTATGAATCATGTTAAAAAAGTGTAAGATTATAAAAATATCACCAAAACACTCTTAAAGAAGTGAAGGAAATATTACATAATAAAATTGAATGCATAAAAAAAAGAATTAATTAAGTTGAAAACCAAACATGTGAAAAATAAACATAATAACATCAGTTGAACTGCCTGCAATTATTATCATAATATAAATATCAAAAACAAACAACTTTCAAAGATATTGCTCACAAAACTGCTTCACAATAAATCTCGTAAGTTAACATCATCTAAAGGGAATGTTATTGCTTTCTAAACAACAACGTTCCAAGGCATTTGCTAAAATCAATATACAATATACATAAATCCTACTCAAGTCATCAGCCCAATAGAACCATCATAAAGCTCAAAGACAAAATATCACGGGACAATATTATATCAGTGCATACTGAATATACAAGAACACAGTCAAAATATGTACAAACAATTTATTACTAACCAACTAACCATGTCCTTTTTTAATAGCAATATTTGTTGGTAGTATGGTTTGCTAAATATGTACGTTTTAGGCATAATGACTGATTGTAGGTTGCAGCTTGATCTTAGCCCACAACAACAAAGAATCTGAAGTTTAAAAAAAAAAAAAAAAAAATTGGCATTGGACAGGAATGCCAGGATGTGAATGTGAGTTCCAATTACACACAGAGAACAAATTAGGATTCATCCAATATTTTTGTTTTGCCTTGAAAAGTATAGTGATATTACTGCATGATTTTATTTTCAAGTTTTCAACAGATATAGTTATAGTAAATTTTAATTTTTTATTTAAAATACAGATACTACCTTTATACTTTTCATGGCTTCAATTTAATTTAAACTTCATAATGGAAATTGATTTTTTTTGTATTTTATTATATGGTCAATTTTAATTATGTCGTCTGCTCAAATCTTAGTTTATATAAAATCTAAGTGACAAATACATATAATATACCTACATTTTCTTAAATGTTAAACCTTCATTAGATTTTTCATTGATTTTTCTAACTTCAGCTCTAAACACACGTATGAAACAAAGTTTTCCAGAAGCCCTCCCTATTCTGAGATTATCCTTAAGATAAAATACGATGGAAGCCATTGAGTCATGGAGTTACAGCAATGGGGGACGGCGCGGCGTGGGAATTTTTTTTTTATTTAAGCTTATATCATAAAACGATTAAGTCGTATATATATATAGCTTCAAAAGAAACTGAATGTGTTCTTTATATACAATTCTGTGGGTAAATGATGATTGAAGTGCCTTATAATAGTTTTGATGATTTGTCAGTTCAGTAAATACCTACTTATTTTTGTGATTTGAATCCTTTTATCTTAAGAATTCTATTCTATCTTAAATAGAACTAAGTAATAGCGTATATAACTGGAATTGAGATTTATAGCTTTTTCCTATATAATAGTGGGGATTAACAACAAAAACTAACGACCAAGGAAAAAAAATTCAGTGCAGATGAGAGGATTAGAGTCAACATAAACAAATCTCGAGTAGGTATACATGAAATCCCTTTTTCAATGGAAACATCCAGGTTGAAGTTGATATACATAGTGTGATTTATACGAACATTAGATGCGACAAAAAGAAAGGGCGTTTATGGTTGGGTCAAGATAAGAAAAAAAATTGTATGGAAATGTGTTTTTTTTCAATGAGTGATATTTTCTATTTTCTAAAAAAAACTAAGGTCGTGCTTACCAAATATACATATCGACCGCGATAGTTGAAGTGCAGAACCTCGTAAGTCATTTTTGCATGTTTTTCAGAAATAAAAAAAACCTGGATAGAGATTTTGAATTCTGTCTTTTTCTGTAAAATGTTCAGAACAACATTGTTACGCTGAAATTTTGAAAAGGCTGGTCTGATTCTGCTGATATTTTTTGGACTTGAACTTTAACCGTCCATATGCAGTCGTATATATTTACTAGATTTCCTTAGAATTCTCCAACTAAGGCCATCTAAATATGTTGGACATCTCCGCATATTTATAAATGAATTCCAACAGTTTGTCTAACTAATAACTATGTCCTCAATTATTCACTGACAACCCTGTAATCTGTCAATTTCATGACCTATTGGAAACATTCAATGCAAATGTCATTCATTCTAAGATAACATTTCAATGCGTAACTAGAAATTTGCAGTAATTTGTTCAATAAATATAATCACTTTAGAATAAGTTGGACAACTAACTGCGCAGTGTTATAAGTAAGACAATGTATGGGAAATGATTATAAATAAGGTTTAGAAGTTGGATAGCTGTCTCGAGATCGAAAAAAAAAAAAACGTTTGAAAACATATTTTTTGAAACAAAATTGGTAGTTAGGTATACGCCACTTTTAAGTGTTTATTAATGCGGAGCTAAAAATTTTATAAACAAATTAATCTACCTATTTTCGAAATATCGAATTTTCAAATAATTATCCAAATCCAAATCGGTTCAATAGGTTATGGAATACTCGAAAACCAAAGAAATGGTTTTATGGAAATACCGTCACTAAACCGAAGATGCAATTTTTTTTCTAATATTATCGTTGATCGTACTGATATTTGCTCCCAAAACATTTTTTTATTAAAATCGTTGAAGTCATTTTTGAGAAAAATAAGATTTTCCTTACCGGTTTTTAAACACTTCTCTGGGAGATACCATTATTTTTAGTTATAAGAATAACTTTTATTTAAAGTTTACAAACAAATATTAAAGACTACTGGATTAAATAAAAATCCATCAAGTTGTTTTTTAATTATTAAGTTCTCAAAAAAAAATCAAAACATTTTTTTTTAATTTTGGTATACAATATGTACTTTTAAAATTTATTGGAAAATTCTCCACAAAAAAATTTTATCAAAATCGGTTGAACTGTTTTTGAGAAAATCGAAAATCAAATCAATATGGTTCTATGGGAGGTACCATTTATAACCATTTTTCGGAAATTTTTTTTATACAATGGGCCTTGTGAATAAAAAAAAAGCTTGAGCTAAAACTTGGATTTTTAAGTAAAAGCTAGATTTTTGATGAATTAAAATAAGCTTAAGCTAGCTAGTTAAAGATGTTTTCTAGTCATAGCTATTGTAAAATAGCTAACGCTAAATTCATTTAGTTTTAGCTTGTTTTCTCAGCCTAAGCTTAAATTTGTGTGAATAAAAATAGCTTTAACTAGAATATTAAAGTTAAAGCTACAAAAATTTTAAGATTTTTTCTCCCTGTCTAGAAAGGTTTGACTAGGTCTTATTTTCAGTATTCTCTTAAGTTATAGTGCGATTATAGTAAGAAAACTAACATTTTAGAAGAAGCGGTTGGAAGTAAGTGATGAGGATTTTCATAGTTTATTTAGATTTTCAAAAGAAATGTGCAGTGGCTTTCTGATTACTTTATAGAAGACTCAACGGAGCGTAGAGGTGCACTGACCTCTGAGCAGAGAATATAGATATTTTTAAGATATCTAAGTGAATCTGGATTTCAGTATGGTGAAGGACAAGATCTTGGAGTTGAACGCTCTTCTGTATGTAGGATGTTAAGCACGTAGTTGTCGTTGACAGTTGCAGCATGAATTAAATGTACGATTCAATCGCACGAACTTGCTATTTCTGTAAGGTAGCTAGGCATTGTAGGTAAATATATAAGCCATTAAAAGGTACAATTACAAAGTTAATGGAGAATTATGAAGCATTGTCTTATAAGAGAGTAACTCAAAAATAAGACAATTTTCTTTATACTTTTTAAAATATCAAAACTGTTTTATTGGAGCTAACTGACCTATATACAAATTTGAAACCTGCAATTGGTCCACAGTGAACGTATAGATGCAGAGACTGACGGACGATATGATAAAAACATTTTTAACCCAAAATCAAAACTTGCCCTATAGAACAGATAGTGGCAAAACAAAATCCAAAACAACCTTCCTTTCGGTTCTAGCTATTAAAGCTAGTCGAAACATGTGAATAAAAACAAACTGCCTAAATTGCGAAGCTTAAACTAGAATTTTTTAGCACAAAGTATTTAGCGTTATCATTTTTGTATTCACATAAAACAAAGCTTAAGCTAGAACTGTCTAGCTTTAGCTGCTAGTAAAAGCTATGATTAGTTGGATTCAGCTTCCTCCAAAAAAAGCTTTAATTTATTTTTTATTCACTAGACCCAGTGATAGGCTTTTTGAAAAAAAAATCGCTGAATTTTTTTTTAAGTTGTTGAGAAAAATAAGATTTTCATTTTTTGCTAAAAAAAATTCTACCAAAGCTACTATTTCAAATGTTGCATATTTGCAGATGAAAAATATCTGGATCGTGCATTCGATAACCAGTATTTTTTAGAGACAACAACCCTATATTCGCGTAAGCCGTTTGCGTTGCCATTATTATTGCCATTTGTTGAAATTGCCATTTCAATTGCTGTTGCATTTTAAATTTTCTTATACCGAGAATTAAGATAATTCCATATTTTGTGGTTAACACTGTAATGTTAAAACGGTTAAAAAAAAGTCAAAAATACTAAAAAAGTGGATTGGAGCCAAAAATATGACCGCATTTTTTCAAAAAACTTGGCTTGCCCATTTCCGTTACACGAATTTGTTTTCCAAAAACCCTAAACTAAATTTTCGTACAAACTTTTTGGTCATTACAGTCGAATTTTATTTAAATTTGTTAGTGTTGTTTTCGAGAATATTTGAAAAAAAAAACTACAATCGTTGTATGGCAGCAAGCCGTTCTTGATGAGCTAAAATAAATAAAAATTCGAACTAAATCGTTTTAGCCGCGTTTAAGATGTAGATCTAATTATACATTGGAGACATCGCTCGTGGCCAGCTTTAAATATATTTCATTTAAAGTATTTTTTTTTGTAAATATCCATCTGGTCTCAAATTGCAATACTATTTTTGCTTGTCTTTAACCGACCTTCAAGTTTTTTAACATTTTTTGTTAACAAATTTTGAGATAAAAATTGAGTGTAAATTTATGTTTATTACAAAATGTAGTTAATTTTAATTTAGTTCTTGATACGACTTTAAAAAATATCAAATTTAAATTATATATCGCTTAAAACAAATCAAAAAACTTTAAAACAAAAAGGCGGAAAGAAAAACAAAAAGTATATTATTGGAAGTTACTTTTCAGTTTTCCCTAATTGGTTAAAGCCACTTGAAATTCAAGTGAAAACAGAAAAGTTAAAAAACAAAAAAAAAAAAACACTCCCTATGGCATTACCATAGAACAATTGAATTCGACAAAAAGCTCTTTTCCTATATAAATAATTCAAATCCTTCTTTTTTGTCGCAGTAAAAAATTTGAATTTTCATGGTACCAACTACCATACCACCATACCATCTCCCTCCACCTTCACCTCCTACATCATCATATTTTCATACAATTTAAACTTTGGTCATTTCCATTGGTTACCTCATGAAGTAAGTTTTCATCATAACTCAAGAAAGTCGTTAGATGATATTTTTCATCAACTTGCCAAAATCTCTTTATATAAAAAAAAACAGTCTAAATATTCAATCCCTTATGATGGGTAGGTAAATGCAAAGGTAGAACTTGGGTATACCTACCACTCGTATATATGAGAAACAAACTGGATGTAATCATCACACAGAATTCTTTATTATTTCCTTCTCTAAGAAACAACACAAGTACCTACATAGGTTCAAATATACAAATTTTTATAGGCCTTTGCTTTTTAAAGGGCCAGTCAAAAATTCATGTAAATACTTTCTTTTTACTTTAAAATTTAACAAAAGAAATGTAGGTAGCTACTTAACTCAAGGGCGAAATACATAATAACAAAAAAATAAAAAAAAACACACACACAAAAATCATGCGGCGAAAGCAATTTTCAAAATCGTAAAACCAAAGTTTGTGATTTTAATACGCACACCTAATTGAGATAATTTAGAGAATAATACATTTTGATGAGCAAGTTAATGTTGTTCCTGCAAGAAAACACCAAAAAGGATCATTCTCACTTTAAGAGGGGTGTGTTCTTCATTCTTAAAACAAAAAAAAAATCTTCAAAGTTTCTTTCTTAACTTACAGTCGAACAGGAGCGGTGTTACACACTTTCGTCGCCTCAAGGCTTTAATGAAATTAAATACACTGCTATAGGTAGTAGGCAGTAGGTACGTATGTATGTATATAGTGGCAAGGTATATACTTGAACTTAAGGCTCGAATTGCTTGAAATGCTTAGGTACATTCTATTATGAATAAAATACAAAACAAAACAAAAAAATATAAAAACAGATTGGGTATGTAACAAGACAATTTTTAAAATAAATTTGAGCCGAAAAAATGTATTGATTTCTTCGATCAACGTTAATAATTATTAAGGAGAAAGAAAGTTTTACATCGTTAAACCAGCTTCCCCACCGTTAACTACTTCAATACACTTGAGAAGCTGTTGCTGTAATTTGATGCAATGTCAAAGTATACAGTAGGGTGGAGCGTCAAATTTTTTTTCCGATTTAGCTATTCGAATAGCACTAAAAAGTTGCGTAGTTACGTAAGCTACCCGTAAAAAAAAAAAAATAAGAATTGTTTTTCTTAGCCCTCTACCACAGGTCAAAGTTTTGCAAAATTGGAAAAAAAGTCGTAAATTTTTTTGTTTTATTCTGTATTTCCGAAAGTATAAATCCTACAAAATAATATTTGTAATAAAAAGAAAGATAATTAAATTTCCTATAAAAAATGTGCAACAACTTATATTGTATGATTAGCCGTTCTCGAGATATATGTTAAAAGGCGCTACATAAATTCAAATTTTTCATATACTTGCGCTATGGAAATCTCTTTTAGCTGTGTGAAGATGGTGACCGAAGCTTCAATAACAGCAGCTGGTGAAAAGGCCAGAGACGAGCTAATAAAAAATAAGATATATTCTCGAAATATATTGCCATTTTTCCACACAAAAAAAAAATTACAACTTGACAAAATAAAAAGTTTAATTGGGTTAGTTTCTGAATGGCGTATTTTGAATTTTTAAGTTTTTATTTTCAAGTTTGTGTTAATTTATTTGTCTAAATAAAGTTAATATATTATAATTTGTGTTTTCTTTTTTCATGAATTATCATATAATTTATTTCGAAATTGTGAAATAATTTTTACGTTTCCGAAAAAAAAATGTTTTTGTTCCAAAAAGTCGAAACTTTGAGCTAAGGTAGAGGGCTAAAGACTTAATCCAAACTTTTTTTTTTTAACGTCAAATTATTCTACTCATCGAAACGCAAAAAAATGGAGGGATTCGAAATTGATGCAACAACTTTTATTTTTCTCCATACATCGACGCTCCACCCTAGTATACAGCCCTACTGTATGAAGGTGTAGCTGTAGAATTAAAATAGGTATATGCTGAAGAAAGTGAGACTTCTTATATCGCACCCTTAGAATGAAAGTGACCTAACTAAAAAATTCGGCATCTTTTTTACCAATTGTTTTTAGAGTTCATTTCGCTTTTTAAGGTCAGTTTATTGAAAAATAAGATAAGTTACGAAAATTTTGAGTTAGGTCACTTTCATTCTGAGGGTGCGATATATTCTTCAATTACAAGCTAAAACAACATTTCATTGTGTTTTATTTTTTGTTTATAAACATTTAAATAATTGACAGAACCGTAATAACGCATTAGCAGGACAATTGTATGCACTACATAATATAACCATTAAGCCGCGGGTTACTACAGCGCCATATATAGCCAAAGGTACAATTATGAAATTAAATTTAAATGTAAAATACCCAAAAGATGGCTATATTTCCATCTTACACTTTTCAAGTTTTTTGTGTACATTGGTCTATGTGTCCGTACGTCCACTGGTAATTTGAGCTAGTGCTTTCATGGGTGAACCGAATTGCTTCACATTTGGTAATAACTTATGAGCATTGCTATGTAATTCACTACCTGCAATACAACGATTTCGATTTTTTATTCTTATTTGAACTGAAAAAAGTAATTGTAAGAAAACTGCCTTATTTTTTAGTTATTCACATGTATTTGGGGCTTTTCTATTGTTCAAATAATATTGCACTTAAATATTTTTAAAATATTTTTTTTTTAAACAAAAACAGATTCATCAATTTATAAGTGACCTCTTCCTCCAGGGCGAAACGCAATTTTTGAAATTGAGGTCAATTGAACTTATGAATTGGAAAATATATTCAATCACTCCACTTAAAAAAAAAGTATTTTTCTAATTCTAATTCTAATTCTAATCTAATCTAATCTTCATCTACGTTATTAAAAACAGATTTAAACAAAAAAACAATTTTTTAGTATTTTTGAAGTTTTAGCATTTTTTCGTTAAAATATAATTGTTATCCATAAAAGAAAGTTCATGAGATCTTACAAACTAAAGACCAAACGTCGTATTTATAAACGTTGTCTAACTTTTGTCGGTCGTCGAAATTATACATAAACATTTTTATTTGATGTTTAAATGCTATCTAACTTAGACAAAGGACTCGGTTGTTTAAAACTTGGCTAATGTGACATTTTATTTAATCAAATAAAGCATATTTCCAACTATTTCAAACTATTTTGGACTATTTAGACACTTTCTAACTAGTAAATAATATAAATTAATAAATACACCTTCAAGAGTCACACGATGTTATTGAGAATGTATTAAATTGTTCTATTATACATGAAATGATTAATTAATCAGAGGAAAATACACTTCATACAATCAATCATTTTGATCCTTTTTATTTGCGATATATAGGTACTATATTGTCAATTTAAGCCTATGTACGGAGATCGCGCTAAATTTTAGTTTCCATACGAAATTCTCTCCGAAATTTAGCCAAGCTAAAATTAAGCAAAGCATTTTAGCTGAGAGTTACGCAGCTCCAGCTAAAAAATCAAATGTTTGTTTCTTACTGTACATCACTAATCTGTCAAAATTTAGCGCACGAAATAATTGTCTGGGACATTATTCTCGAGCTAAATTTTGACTGGTTCTGGTATTTTTTAATTTTGTGTGAACTTTGCAAAATGGATTCCGATTTGGAAGAATTTTTACAAGAATTACCACAACCGAAAAAAAGAATGCGTGGTAAAAGAAAATTACGTTCAGCATGGAAGACAAAAAAAACTGGCTACTCTTGTAAAGGAACACCCTTCTATATGGTGTCTGGTCCATCGCTCCTATTGCCACAACTTGTGCTGCTGCACAAATCACCAAATCTTCAATTTCCCTTGTATCCATTTTGTTTCTTAAATGTAATAATACTTGAAATTTTTCAAACAAACTTTCTTAAATTTAAATTTTTTTTCGGAGAACAGGTGTGTTTGACATATTCTACAAAATGCCCATATCCCAAAACTGATTTTTATTTTTCTATTGGTTTTGACAGCAAATTCTGAAAATTTGTGCGAATTTGCAAGAAATTTCACGTAACCAAACAGACCACTTATTTCAATCACATATTCTCTACAACTCTCCTATATGTCAAAATTTAGCTAGGGTTTTAGCTGATGTTTGGAGAGAAAAGTTGCAGCTAAAATTTAGCGCGATCTGCGTACTAGGCTTTAATACGTAAAATTGCTAAGTCCAATTTTGCAAATTTTACAGGAGAACAAAAAAACCAAAAAACTGCATCAGGTGCCATATAAAAACTGATTTTCTCTTTAAGATTCTGCAACAACTACGATACATTGGACACAAGTAATTTCTGAAGAATATGTTTCTTATTTATATAAAACTTACTGAAGATGGAAGCATAGCTTCCGAAATACTTTTAAGTAAATTAAATAAATAAAATAAGTGTTTTTAAGTTATTTAAAATAATATTTTTTATTTATTTCATGATGAAACACGTTGAAAATCTCCAATATCAAATCAATTTGTTTAAAATAACATCTTTTATTTATTTCATTGAAATCTCAAATATCAAATCAAGAAAATGGCATCAAAATCTCAATTTTGGCCAAAAGTGGAGTTTAATGCATGTATAGCAATGTTGTTCGACTTTTTTACTTTACATTTTTTACATAGTTTTTTTTACGTTTTTACATTAGTTTCGTACTTGCTGTATTTTAATTTTACTTATGTAAAAAAGTTAAAAAAAGTAAAAATAAAAAAGCGAAAAATAATCAAAATTGGTTACCTTCAAGATTGAAGCTGACAGTTGGAGCTGATTATTCTGTGCGGTATCCAAAATACTATTGGGTTTTTATTTTATTTTCGACAAAATGATTAAATAAATCCGATTTGTTTTTAAAAACAGATTTACTTATCTATTTCAGTCCAAGTTTTTCATTATAAAATGCTTAAATTATTTATTTGTTCTTTCAATATTTTTGAACGTCTGCCAAATTTTCTTTATTTATTTAGATTTTGACAGATACCTCTCATTTTCTCTCTTTTTTCTCAGTTATTTACTTTTTTTACTTCTTTACATTTTTACGAGTTTTTTACGGGATTTTTACGTTTTTTACACTTATTTACTCGTTTTTTACTTACTTTAACGTAGAAAAGGTAAAAAATAGTTTTTTACATGGATTTGAACAACAGTAATGTATAGCCGACGCGACGATATTGCAAGTTATAGATTCGTAAAAATTTTGTTGGGCATTCCCAAGCACACGTTTTTTTCATTTATTTATTAAAAGACCAAAAATAACAATACAATTTTTAAGTAAATAATCAAAATCTTATTTTTCTCAAAAACGTGCCCACAACTTAAAAAAAATTCGTTTATATTTTTTCCAAAAAGGCTTCCATTAAAAAAAAAAAAACAAAAATTTGAAAAATGCGGGTATAAATGGTACCAATCTCTTATAGAACCTTTTCTTTGATTTTCGATTTTTCAAAAACGGTTCAATTGAATTTGATCAATTTTGTATGGATAATGGGCGTTAAAGTTTTAAAAACATTGTAATGTTGAACATTTTTTTTTTTGATTTAAAAGAAAATTTCAAAATTTTTGATTGAGAACTTTGTAGTTCGAAAATAAATAAAAATTTAATTAATTTAAATAAAAATTATTCTTATAACCAAAAATAACGGTATCATTGACATGTTTAAAAATTTGAAAAGAAAATCTCATTTTTCGCACAAATGGCTCATAAGATTTTGACTAAAAAATTTTATTTGATCTAATATCAGTACGATCTATAATATTATTCGAAAAAAATGTATCTGTCGATTAAAAACGGTATCTCTCATAGAACCATTTTTTTGGTTTTCGACTATCTCATTATCTGTCGAATCGATTTATTTTAATGGAATATTTTTTGAAAATTGACATATTTTGAAAATGGGTACATGATTTTTTTCAAAACATAATGTTTTAATAAAGTCTACAAAAATTGCGTACCAATTTATTTTCTTAAAAATTTTTACAAAATTTTATGTATAAAAATAATTTTTTTAAAAAACAAAATTTTTTCTCATAAATTGGGATTTGTTTCAGAAATTCTTTTAAAATCAGATAAATAAGTTTAAAATATTAAGGGCCAGTTTCACAGTGAAGTTAGTGTCACTTAAGTGCCAAATATGGAAAATTAATTCCCAATTTCACAGTGTAAACTTTTCGAAATAAGTGACACTTAAGTCTCCCATGTTGGCCACATAAGTTCCACTTACTCATAGGTAGTAAAACTTCGGCTAAAATGCCAAAATGGGAAAATTAAGTGCCACTTATTTTGTTAAGTGTGCACTGTGAAACTGGCCCTAAGACTTTAAAACTGAAGTTTAATCGTATACATATAAGAGCAAGTTCGTCCGACTCAGTTGTTTGGGTTTAAAGTCCAAATTTTTTAATACTTGTTAAATAAATATAAATACAAATTTTCTCTGCATGTTGCCAAAAACAGTTTTTAACGTTATACTACACAATTACCTATACTAGTATAAAATTTAAAATATTCAAAAACTTCTTTCAAATAAAAGAATAATTTACGTAGGTAGAAAATATTGTTTTTGTCTGCTTATATAGAACTTGAAGTTATCGCCCTAGGCAGGGTGTCTGTTATATGTTCTTTCATTTGAAAACCCGCTCCTGAAAACTTTTAAAACCAACACATCAAGAATTTAACATGTGCGTTAAAGTTTTGCCGGATAGGTTTTCTTGAATGCCCTGGATACCTATACACTCTATATATAGCTACAGTGTAAAATCTTTGCTATATACTTAACAAGTTTTTGTGCAAGGGAATGGGTTAATATAAAAGTCGGCAAGGTTAAAAGTTCTTATATTATATATGAACATATTATGAGAAACTATTATTGAGATGAAAAACTAATTATTAATAATGTAAAATAATGCGATATTATTAAGTTTTGCCATCGTGCGTAACATTAATTCGTAACTTTTGTTTAATAGCTTCCTTTAACATGTAAAGGAAGATTGTAAAGTCGGTAACTAAGAAATATATAGAAGGAATATGTAGGGTAGGTATCTTTGAATCCGTTTATAGGTAAAAAGTGGGTGAAAATAAAAAGTTATGAAGAAAGGTAAATGGTATTCTATTAAAGACGATTTTTTTTTATTCAAGTGAAGTTTGAATGCAGGTAAAGTTTTTTTTAGCTAGGGTTGTGAAGAAAATTTTCAGAGGAAGAAATCTATAGTTTGAGGCTGCGAAACTTGAAAAAAAAAATAGAGAGGCAATATAAAATTACAGTAAAATCTCGAAAAGATGAACAGATATAAAACAGGGCCCGTTCATCTTTTCGAGCATCAACATTTGGTTAATGAAAAAGAAACAGTTTTAACGGGTGATTTTTTAAGAGGCTTAGAACTTTTTTTTTTAAAAAAACACAAAAAATTCGAAAAAATGAATGAAATATTTATTTGAATCGATAGTTTGAACCTTGCAATTTAATGTTTAAAGATAATTTCATGCAAATGTTGACCGCGGCTGCGTCTCAGGTAGCCCATCCGCTGAGTCCAATTTTGGCATACTCTTTCACACATATCGGCCGGTATCTCACGAATGAATGCATGGATGTTGGCTTCCAGTGCGTCAATCGGAGCGGGCTTGTCCCTATAGACATTAGCCTTGACATACCCCCACAAAAAATAGTCTAATGGTGTCAAATCGCACGATCTAGGCGGCCAATTGACCGGCCCGAAACGTGAAATTAACTGTTCACCAAACTCGCCTCGCAATTGCGCCATTGTTTCGCGTGCTGTGTGGCATGTGGCACCGTCTTGTTGAAACCACATATCATGCAAGTCAAGAACTTCCATTTCGGGCAAAAAAAAGTTTGTTATCATCGCTCGGTAGCGTTCACCATTGACAGTAACGCTGCGATTCGCATCATCTTTGAAGAAATATGGCCCAATAATGCCGCCGGCCCATAAACCGCACCAAACAGTGGCTTTTTCGGGATGCATTGGTAGCTGTTGCAATGCTTCTGGCTGATCTTCACTCCAAATGCGGCAATTGTGCTTATTTACGTACCCATTCAACCAAAAATGAGCCTCATCGCTGAACACAATTTTTCGATAAAAAAGCGGATCCTCGGCCAGCTTTCCAAGAGCCCATTCACCAAAAATTCGGCGTTGTGGTAGGTCGGCTGGCTTTAGTTCTTGCACCAGCTGTATCTTAAAAGGCTTTACGCCCAAATCCTTCCGCAAAATTTTCCACGTAGTGCTGTAACAAAGGCCTAACTGCTGGGAACGGCGCCGAATCGACATTTCGCGGTCTTCTGTCACACTAGCTGATACGGCCGCAATATTTTCTTCACTACGCACAGTACGTAAACGTGTTGGTGGTTTAATGTCCAACAAAGTAAATTTGGTGCGAAATTTGGTCACAATCTTCCGAATAGACTGCTCAGAAGGTCGAGAATGCCGACCATAAAATGGAAGCAGCGCGCGATGAACATTTCGAACCGAGCACGAATTTTGATAGTAAAATTCAATAATTTGCAAGCGTTGTTCATTTGTAAGACGATCCATGGTTAAATTGCAAACCAAACTGAAGCTGTTTGACAGTGACACAAGGTACTTAACACACGTCAGCTGTCAAAACCAGTGTTGCCAAAACCAAACCAGCTAAAAAATCACCCGTTATAAATAAAACCATTAAATATTATTTACATAACAAGTCAAAACAAGCCCCTCAGTACTGCTCAAGAGGACCTAAAACGTAAAGAAAAAGTAGAAAATTATGTTGGGAATAAAGTGTTCATCTTTTCTTGTACTAAATTTCAACCTTTTATGTTTTTGAACACTGAAAAGTGGAAATATTTCGTTCATCTTTCCGAGCTGTTCATCTTATAGAACCGTTCATCTTTCCGAAATTCTACTGTATTTGAAAAATATCAGTTTATTTTTTGTTGTTGTTTGAAGCTTACGTTAAGGCCTAAGTGTAAAAATATTATATGGGAGTATAAAAAAAAACAAACTTTTGTCAAAAAATACACCTAGAAATGCTAAATTGTGTGCAGCAAAACTAAGCCTGCTTCACAGGGTTAACTTTCCATCTTTTATATGATTAAGAAATTTCGTCTTTCTGGATAAAGTTTAAATTGGACTTTTTGTCAAAAATTGTAAGATTGGCCTAAATGATAAACAAAATCGGATTTTGATTAGGTGCTTCAAAAGTCAACTTCAAAATTTTGTACAGACTTAAAGTTTATTAAAACCTTTTCTAATTCTAAAACAAACATTTAATTTTCTAATTAAAGGATTAGTTTCTAATATGATCTGTACCAAATTTATAGCATAACTGGCTTTTAAAGATCTAGCTCGATGCCCAACTGGAAGCAGAGACACCCAAAATTAAATAATGACTCAATTTATATTGAAGTTCTCAAAATAATATCAATATTTGAATTGAATTTATCAGCTTAATATTCAAATTTAATCTTCATTGTTACTTAATTTTGTGTCAAACGCGCAAAACCATTTTCATCTTAGCTTGATGTTAATGACATATAAATTACCAATTTTGATGCCCATACCCCCCGTCGCGGCGTCGATGCTGCTGCAGAGTATATAACGATTTAATTTTCCAATACCCCGATAAAATTGAGCACTTTGCTTTAACATTAAATTTCATTTGAACATTATATTACTTAAGGAACTATTAAACACAACAACAACAACAAAAAAAAAAGAAATCTATTTGGCTTCTTAAAGTCATTGTTAGATCAAACCTCAAAGCGACCTTTTGAATCTTTGTTCCTTATTATATTTAGGTATAGGTAGGTATGTAACAATAGAAGGCGATGACGACTTTGGGGACAAAGCTGAGGACGAAGACGACAACAACGACACGGTGTTAATGTAAATTATTGTGATTAGAGGCTGAAAAGCTGTTGCTATACTACAATGTCAATGGCGCGAATAATAATTTCGAATGTAATCAAAGGGCGCGTGTTTTTATTAGCCACATTAACTTCGCTGAGTTGAATAAGGATAATATCCGTGAAATAATAATAGGATAATATGTTTTCTTGGAATATATTTATGTATATGTGAAAAATTTTTTACTTTTTATATACACGCTAAGGTAAAACACACACGTACATATATACATTATACAATGCTTTTAACAATTTTGTAGTCAAGTACGCGCAAAGTAAGTTATGACTTCTTTTTTTTGTTTTAAAGGAGAAATTGTAGAGTTATTGTTGTTTTGCTATATCCGCTGTGAATGTGATTTGCAAGAGAAAACAATTTTCATTACTAATTCTCGAAAATGTACTTAACTAAAAAAAAAAAATATTCGTTTCTATAGAAATATTTTGGAAATAATATATGTATTCTTGTGTTATGTAAAAAAAAATATGTGAATAAAATTGCGTGACAGCCATATTTTAAGATCTCAGGTTTAATTATGTGTACCATACGTTTGAGGATTTATATAATTTTTTTTTAGTAACAAATCGGACAGTTCAGAGTTTTGAAATCTCAGAATAATTTTACAATCTCAGAAATAATGAATAGCTGAACATTTTTTTGTAACACATAACTTTTCTCTCCGAACATTTGTGAAAGAGTTGGAACGTTGAGAATAGATAAAATGAGGTTGGGGTGGGGAGGGGTGTACTATGTGAAAGAACATGAGAAAAATTTGAATTCGGTAAACTTTTTCGTCCTATATCTTTTTGGGCACTAACTACAGGAAAGGAACCAGTTGTGTTCCTTAACTTTGAAACTCTGAGCATTTGTGTGAATTTCTACAGATTTAATTTTTGTATAGAAATTCACATGAATGCAAAGAGTTTCAAAGTAGTCGAACACAATATCTTCTATGACATGAAATTTTCAAAATTCAAAAACATAATATTTTTTGTCTATAACACTTTTCATCTCCGCCAAATATCAATTAAATTTAAGTAAATTAATTTTAAAAATAAAAATAAAAATAAAAAGGGGAAAAAATGAGTGGAAATGTTTGAGAGTTGAAAATTCTTTGGCAATCAAATTTCAAGGTCGAATTTCAGCGTAGCAAAATCTTAACGAAAGAAAAGTTGTAAAGTAAATATTTTTATTGAAAGGTTGGATTTTTGACGAGCATTTTCATCGGCTTTCTATTAAAACCATTTGAAAGTGCAAAAATGTCATGGAATTCAAATATCAATTCCTCTTTACTGTATATTACGATTCTCCTCTATCAACTAGTTTTAAAACCTTCAAAGTTGTAGGAAAGTACAGTTGAATTTTGAAAAGATGAACAGATATAAAATCGGACCCGTTCATCTTTTCAAGCATCAACATTTCGTCGCTACAATGCAGAACTAGTCTAAGTCCAAAATTTCAGAATGAGTTTTTTTTTATTTCATAAGGAAACTTGTTGTGTACCGCGCATTTTCTACATTTTCTGAAAATTTCTACGTGCAGTAATTCCTTCAGAATTAAATAATAGAATATAATCATAATGTTGAATATCAGAATTTTACGCACTAAGGTTCTTCTTGAAAAATTTTGAAATTGTGATTTAGACTATATAAAGGGTGATTTTTTAGCTGGTTTGGTTTTGGCAACACTGGTTTTGACAGCTGACGTGTGTTTAGTACCTTGTGTCACTGTCAAACAGCTTCAGTTTGGTTTGCAATTTAACCATGGATCGTCTTACAAATAAACAACGCTTGCAAATTATTGAATTTTACTATCAAAATTCGTGCTCGGTTCGAAATGTTCATCGCGCGCTGCTTCCATTTTTTTGTGTTCATCGATGAGGCTCATTTTTGGTTGAATGGGTACGTAAATAAGCACAATTGCCGCATTTGGAGTGAAGATCAGCCAGAAGCATTGCAACAGCTACCAATGCATCCCGAAAAAGCCACTGTTTGGTGCGGTTTATGGGCCGGCGGCATTATTGGGCCATATTTCTTCAAAGATGATGCGAATCGCAGCGTTACTGTCAATGGTGAACGCTACCGAGCGATGATAACAAACTTTTTTTGCCCGAAATGGAAGTTCTTGACTTGCATGATATGTGGTTTCAACAAGATGGTGCCACATGCCACACAGCACGCGAAACAATGGCGCAATTGCGAGGCGAGTTTGGTGAACAGTTAATTTCACGTTTCGGGCCGGTCAATTGGCCGCCTAGATCGTGCGATTTGACACCATTAGACTATTTTTTGTGGGGGTATGTCAAGGCTAATGTCTATAGGGACAAGCCCGCTTCGATTGACGCACTGGAAGCCAACATCCATGCATTCATTCGTGAGATACCGGCCGATATGTGTGAAAGAGTATGCCAAAATTGGACTCAGCGGATGGGCTACCTGAGACGCAGCCGCGGTCAACATTTGCATGAAATTATCTTTAAACATTAAATTGCAAGGTTCAAACTATCGATTCAAATAAATATTTCATTCATTTTTTCGAATTTTTTGTGTTTTTTTTTTTTTTAAAGTTCTAAACCTCTTAAAAAATCACCCGTTAGTTCTGCATTGTAGCGACGATTTTGTTGAGGAAGAATATATAGTTATAAAAAGAAATAAAACATTAAAAATAATTTATATAATACGTTAAAACAAGCCCGAAACTAGAAGATGAAAATATTTCGTTCATCTTAACGAATTGTTCATCTTTCCGAGATTCTACTGTACTTCTATAATTTTTTAAATCATTTTTTGTTGAAGTCTTTTGAATAATTTTACATTTTTAACTATAGTGAGGTAGAAAGGTGATTTAGAATTTATTGCAAGAATTTAGTACAAGGATTTTTTGAAATAGATAATTTTTAAAAATTCATCTTTAAATGCATTTTTATATTTTTAATTTTTTGTAACCTAGCGAAACCTGAAAAAACTGCTTACTTAAACTTTTTTTTTGTTGTGAATCTTTATACTTTGATTTTATTAAGTTTTTTTTTTAGCATCATTATTTGATGTGATTTTAATATACAGTGTGTAAAAATGCCCAATTTAGGTAGGCACTTGGTCGAAATTTCAAGTTAAAAAAATTAATGGAATGGACTTTTTTTCTATTATGGGAAATTTTTTTACACTATCAGATCTTTGTCGAAGAGAGCTTAAGGTAAGCTACAACTAGCGACCAAAGATTTGCCAACACAAACTTGTGAATACTGGCTGAACACTTAGTGCAGTGTAAGTAGTTAGTAAGCAAATAACTACAACAAACGCACTCTAAAGAAATAATTATAATCAAAATATGAAAACAAAAGAAGACAAACAAGAATAAATAAACAAATACAAATAAAGTACAAACATTTAAAAGCGTGGTACACTAGTCTTCAATAAAGTTTTAAATTTAATTTTATTTATATTAAAATCAAAGAGATTATCATTCAAATTTAATAGTTTACACAAACGAGTTAGAGGTTCATGCAATCCATAGTTAGTTCTGTGGCGGGGTAGATTCATCAGATCAAAACCGCGATGGTTGTGAGTTCCTCCACGATAATTGAAATTTATACAATTTAATAATTCAGGTGCATCCATAACACCAGTTAATACCTGGTGAATAAATACAATATTATTATTCAGCCTCCTCTGTGACAAAGTTTGAATTTGGAGAAGTTTAATCCTATGTTCATACGGAGGAAGGTTATAACGATCAGACCATTGCAACCTTTTCAACGCGAAACGAGTAAAATTACGCTGTACTGCTTCTATCCTATTCTTATGAACCTCGTAAAGAGGTGTCCAAATCTGCGATGCATATTCTAAATGGGGACGAACTATGCAATTGTAAAGGGCGAGAGTAACGTATGGATCCTGAAATTCTCTGGCCCATCTTTTCATAAAGCCTAGCATGGCGTAAGCCTTGTTGACGATTAAATTAATGTGCCCTGTGAAATCTAGTTTAGAATTAAAAAGGTCTTTAATACTTTGGACACGAAGTAAAATATGTTGCGATATTTTATAATTAAACAAACTGGGAACACGTTTTTTGAAAATATTATTATCTGGCATTTGGTTGGGTTGAGGTTTAAACCATTCTTTTGACACCATAAAACAAAACTATTAATATCATCTTGAAGAAGTAAACGCATCATTTACAGATTTAATGTTTTTAAAAATTTTCATATCATCTGCAAAGATAAGTATTTCGCTATAACGTACACATTAATAGCTAATATAAAAAGAAGAGGTCCTAAGTGACTACCCTGAGGAACACCCGATTTTGCAATAAAAGGATTTGAAAAAGAGTCGCTGAATTTCACCTGGTAAGATCTATTTTGGAGATAAGACGAAATCCAAGTGATGAGTCCGGGAGGAAATCCAAACACTTTTTATTTAAACTTGATGATTTCATGAGAAAGTTGATCAAAAGCCTTAGAGTAGTCAGTATAGATGCAGTCGAGCTCATACCCACGTTCCAATGCAGCTGAGCACTTCTGCACAAATACAAGTAAGTTGGTTACAGTCGATCGCTTTTGCATGAAACCATGTTGCTGATTGCAAATAGTTGATGAATTGGAAACTGCATTGGAAAACCGATTTTAAACAATAAAAATTGTGCTCCAATTTGAAAATGCTGTGCTTAAGTTATACATGGTTGAATCTCATATATTTTTTTTTGTAGGTGCTTTAAAAGTAAAGGTATTAACAGTGAAAACCTACTAACAGCTTGTGAGAGGTCATATTTACAATTGCTTGACTAAGTATAATTGTGGCTGTAAATTATCGCAAAACTGAATTTAAATTTAAATGTGAAGGCTATTGAAATAAATTCCTATTTCTTTATTATACTTAAGCAATAAAACCGTTCCTATATACAATACACATTACACAACTCAATACGACTGAAGAAATTTCGGATTAAAAAAAAATGTCCTTTAAACGAAGAGAGCTTTTCGATATCTGGCTGGCGCAAACCTCCAATAAAAAGGGTTTTGGTGTTGTCCAGTACGGCCAGAACGTTATAGTCAATGGTGACCGCTATAGAGCCATGATTACTGACTTTTTCGTTCATCAATTGAACAACCATGATGTGCAGGAGCTGTGGTTTCAACAATACGGCGCAATATGTCACACAGCTCGAGCCACAATTGATTGACGTTTGGTAACCGCATTGTTTCACGTTATGGACCCGTGAATTGGCCTCCAAAATAGTGCGATTTAACGCCGCTTGACTATTTTCTGTAGGAATATTTTAAGTTGCTAGTCTACACCGATAAGTCCGAAACGATTGACCACTTGGAGGACAACATTCGCCGCTTTATTGCCGATATACGGCCTCAAATGTTGGATAAAGTCATCGAAAATTGGACCTCCAGATTAGACTACGTCCGAGACAGCCGTGGTGGTCATATGCCAGAAATCATATTTAAATTATAATACCAGAAGATTATCCTTCGAATTAAGTAAATTTCATGTCAATTTAAAAAAATCATCTTTGTGTTATTCCATTTCAAAGTTCTATACCTCAAAAAAAAAATACCCTTTACAAGTTCTTTTTTGTAAACTACTTATTGAAATAAAAAATATTTAAAAAAAAATATATTTATGTATACGTATATAACATAATCTTGTAAGTGTTGGCGTTGTTTTTTTAATTTGAAGTCACTTTTTAGAAAATTTCTCGACTCTATCTTTTTTCCTAAACGCTTCAGCTTTTCTTTCTTGAACGCTTCAGCTTTTCTTTCATTTTAATGTGTTCACTCGTTTAATTTAAGCATGTTCAAGAAAACCAAAAGGGCGACATTTTTTTTCTGATCTCTGGGTAAGTTATTTATTTTCGTAACTTCTCATTCTATCATTTTCAATTCAAGAACATAATCCAAGTCCATATTATATTTACTTATTAATTAATGCGCACTTAAATACATTTTTTTAATTTAGCCTTGATTAATACAGTTGTATTAAGTTAAACTGCTCTGTGGATGACAGCTGTTGCCAGTTAAATTTATTTAATCCAGATTAAAATTCAATTTCAAATTATTCACTTCTGTTTCAAGTTTTTTTTGGAAGTATGTTCGATTTCAGAAATAGAGAGATTAAATAATAGTACCTGGAAGACCGAGCTTCGCTCGGCTTTTTCTAATTGAAAAAAGTGAAATATGTATGAGAAATATAGACATGGCAGTTAATATAATAAGAGATACAAAATAATAACAAATATCTATAGATACATAGATATAAAATCTTAGTTTATTTTAAATAATTTTTTTTAGGATTATCTAAATAGACCTGAAGAAGCACGTAAACACGTGCGAGACGCCGTCTATTTAAAAAAGCAAGTTAAACAAAGAAGACCTGAAGCCCGCAAAAATGGAATTTAAATACTGTTTTATAAACTCTATGAATAGCGATTAGGAACAAAAGAGACAAAAACACGCCTATTTACGTTTTCACCAAGTAGTCCAGTAGGAACGAAGGAAAATAAATGCAAAAATTATGGTTAATGTTTAAAGCTAAAAACGAAGAACGGGTCGTTTTTCTGTAGAAATATAGGACATAGGTACTTCGTAGTAAAATATATTTGCAACAATAATTTAAGATAACAAACAATAAGAAGCAATTCCAAATGCATCACAATTACACTTACACACAAATTATAGTGTTTCCTCTGAAAATAAAAATATGTCACATAGCTAATTGACAGTAACCCATAGACAATTAATTATTTTTTCGAACTAAAATCGATTCCAAGCACTTTTCACTTACCCATACAAATTTTATAATTTTGTCGAACAAAAAAATGTTCCACATACGTCTAAGTGACCCATAATAAAATACATTTTCTTCGAAAATTATACAATAATTCTTCCTTTCCCATATACAGGGTGTCCCGAAATCACCGCCTTAGAAGAAAACCAAAAGTTTCTGAGGTCATTTTAAGTCGAAAACAAAATCATCAAAATTGAAAAAACTAAAGCTTAGCTCCTCTTTTAAAAATAAAATTGCATCGTTAGACTTAAAATAGAATTCAGCATCCTTTGGCACCTCCTTATAAGGTCTGGATGATACTTATTTTTATTAGCTTTGAAAGTTAAATCATTATTTAAATACAAAATTTCCTCCAGATAGTTAGAACTGTTGCTTTAGCGCCCCTTTAGTTAAGGGCCTGGGTGATACAACAAAAGTGGGCGTGGAAGGGCGTGGGCGGTTTTTCCAATTTTTTTTTTTTATTTTGTTCTTGCTTATCAGTACACTTCCTGATAATTTCATCCAAATCGCTGAAGCCATTTACAAGATTCCAATATATAACAAAAGTGGGCGTGGCAGTGGCGGATTTAAATAACGCTAAATTCCAAAAAATATTCTCGTTAAGCTATGCAAACTGCAAATTTCATTCAAATCTGACCGTTCCCGAAAAACCTAAGAAGTAAAAAATTTCATGCAAATCGTTGGATCCGTTTCGGATATTTTTTGTTTTTCAATTTTTCTCACTCATAAGAATGAACTCTAAAACTTTTACTCAAATAGTTTGAGTAGCTTCCGAGAAATAGAAATAATAAAAGTAGTCGTGACATTGGCGGATTTTATTAAAATCAATTTTCAATTTTTTTCTTGTTCATATCTAAAAATAAACTGAACATTTCGAATTGTGTTCGAGAAACCAAAAACTAATAAAAGTGGGTGTGGCAGTAGGCGAATTCTACATATTTCTTTTAAAATTTTGTTCCTACTTATAAAAGAGAACGCTCACTGAAAATTTTATGCAAATTGTCGGAGCCGTTTCCGATAAACTAAAAACGACAAAAGTGGACGGAGCAGTGGGCGGATTTCACTAAACTTTTCTTAACTTTTTTTTTCTTATTGAGGAGAAAAAACTCTGAAAAATTCATTAAAATGGCTAGTTCCGTTTCCGAGAAACCAAGCAATAATAAAAGTGGGCGTGGCAGTGTGTGGATTTTAGTAAAAGAATTTTTCAATTTTTTGTTATAAGAATAAACTCTTATAACCTCATAACCTCATTTAAATCGTTTGAATTGTTTTCGAGACACTAAGAAATAATAAAAGTGGGCGTGTCAGCAGGCGGATTCTACTTATTTCTTTTTAAATTTTGTTTCTACCTATAAAAGAGAACGTTCTCCTAAAATTTCATCTAAGTTGTAAGACCCGTTTATGATAAACTAAAAACGAAATAAGTGGGCGGTGCAGTGGGTGTTGCTGTGGGCGGATTTCACTAAACTTTCTTTTACATTTTTCTTCTTATTGAGGAGAAAAAACTCTGAAAAATTCATTAAAATGGCTAGTTCCGTTTCCGAGAAAGCAAGCAATAATAAAAGTGGGCGTGGCAGTGGGTGGATTTTAGTAAAAGAATTTTCCAATTTTTTGTTATAAGAATAAACTCTTATAACCTCATTGAAATCGTTTGAATTGTTTAAGAGAAACTAAGAAATGATAAAAGTGGGCGTGGCAGTCATAGAATTTTACTAAATATATTTTTTTATTTTTTTTCTCGATCATAACAATAAACACTGAAAATTTCATCCGAATCGTTGGAGCCGTTTTCGAATAGCCAATAACTAATAACAGTGGGCGTGGTAGTAGGCGGATTTTACTGATTTTATTTTTTTAATTTTTTTCTTACCCATGAAAGTAAACTCTGAAAATTTTATTCAAATCGCTTGAGCCGTTTCCGAGTAATAAAGATATTTCAGACCGATTCCGTCATACTTAAAAGTAAGAAAAGTGGGCGCGGGGTGGGCGGATTTTACTAAATTTAATTTTTTATTTTTTTTCTCGTTTATCGTAATAAACTCTGAAAATTTTATCAAAATCGTTGGAGCCATTTCCGAGAAACCAAATATGTATATATAAATATATAAATATATAAATATACAAGAATAACTCGTTTAAAGTAATAAGATAATTATGCAATAGTGATTTGATATTGGAGATTTTTAACGTGTTTTTTCATGAAATAAATAAAAGATATTATTTTAAATAACTTAAAAACATTTATATAAATAATATTTAATAATATTTATATAAAACCTACTGACGATGGAAGCATAGCTTCCGAAATGCATTTAAGTAAATAAATAAATAAAATAAGTGTTTTTAAGTTATTTAAAATAATATCTTTTATTTATGCAATAGTATTTATAAATAAAAAAAATTTGACATTCGAATTAAACGATTTTACATCGATTTTAAGCATTTTTAATCCAATGGATTGAAAAACGTTATGATAGTCACTTTATGGAAATTATTTTAAATTTTCGGACTTAAAATTTCTTTAAATAAATCTAATTTTAATGCAGAGTGATTAATATTCTGGTATGGTTTGAAATATAAACTCTGATTTATTATTATGCTACACCACAAAACTGCCAGATGGCACTCACTTACCCCCCCAAATTACACATTACTTATCGCCGATAATATACTTTGAAATTCGAACAAAATAAATTTATTTTGAATTCAATTACTCAAACAATATATAATATTATTTTTCACAGTGGTCAACATTTTATTTTTCTGCATTTATATAACCATAAATGTTTTTTTTAATTATACTCTGTTATAGTTCTCCAATTAAACTGGAAATAATTAACAAATTCATATACTGATTGTTGTCACTATATAAATTAAATAATTACAAAAAATTCAAGTTGAAATGAAAAAGAACCAACTTTGAACATAAATGACAAATGGGTTTTTATACTTTAAACAAAGTGGACAAAAATAAATATTATTAAGTATCCATAAATTAAAGTGGTATTCAGTTTGTGAAATTAAATTTAATTTAAAAACTTTTGAGTATCTGACAAATTGAAAAAAAAAAATTGGGAATTCACAGTAGGTACTTTTATATTTAGTTTTGAAGCAAAACTAATTAGCAATATTAATTGCCATAATGAAAATTGACGAAAAATGAGAGGGGACATTTTAGCAATACAAGCAGATTTTATAGCAACTACCCTACTTATTATACCATAATTTAGGTATATGAATGTGTGTATATGTCCTCAGAAACGTCAATTAACAAAATAGCATGAAACCACAGATTCCCCCAGACTAACATTTTTCACTTGAACCTTGACATTTTACATAAATTGATCCATTAGAAAATCTATTTGAATTTCCTACCCTATACAACACTTTTTCATAAGTGGAATCCTTTAGTTTTGAATAGAATTCCTTATATTTGATCATAGAAGTGGATATTTGAATAAAGCCTCCTTCTTCGATATAATTATAATTTAAAGCAACATCTTGACCTTTGTTTAAAGAACATTAAGATTCAATACACGCCGCGTATTGTTTGGCTGGTGATGTAGGGTAGTGTAGTTATATTCTCCAACCCCATAAAATTTATACAAAAAGTTTCATTTCCATTTTAGTCGAAAGTTTAGATTTAATTTCCGGCCAAAAGTCAAGATAAAAAGAAAAAAATTAAAATTTTATTGAAAAAGCCAAACTTTAAATGTCAGATAATTGAAAAACGTATACAACAGATATCCCCATTTCCTTTTTGGTTTAATCCCTCTCCATATACTCTTTTCTCCAAATAGTTCTTTGTCGTTGTCATTCTCGTTGTCGCCGCGCCGACTTAATTGCGACGAAAGGATTAGAATTTTGTCCTATAATAATATACCACTACCACCAAGGCACATAAGAATCACTTTATCTTGGTTTTTCCTTAAGACTTGTGTTGTTATAAAGTCATTCCCATTTCCACCCTCACTCTCGAACCAAAACCAAACCAAACCAAACCCATCATCCTTCCTCTTCCTTGATCCTGTTTCTTTAATAGTTCTAGATAATGAACAGCAGCAGTGGCCGCATGCTTTAGTAATAGTGCGAGATGAAAACGATACGCAAGGCCAGTTAGTTGCTTAATCGCTTATTATTTTTAATAGGTTATCTTTCCTTATGAAAAGTTTACCCTCTCGTCTTCGGGCGGTTCATATATCCTTATATACATAGTTAAGAATTAAAATAGAGGATGCTTCGTGTTTGTGTTGTTATATAAAAGTTCTAGGCTATCACTGCGGTTGAAAATGAAATTAAGGAAGACCATTAGACAAGACATGAATGGTAAATAGGAGGTCAGGAAGGACAAGAAACCACATTAAGACATTTTCTGTGAACTTTAAATTATAAAAAAAAATATTATTATATTCATAAAATATTAAAGCGATATACATCACATAACCTATATTTAAAGCTTATATCAACGTTGGTGGTTTAGAATTTTTTCGGTTTTTTTTCACTTTTATTTTAAGCAAAATATAACGACTTATTAGAATGTAAACTAAGATCTCCCCCCACAATATCCATATAGAACTGATAATGGTTGGGAAATAATTTTCATATACTTTTTCCCTATAAATTTAGATTTAACATTAAATTAATATTGAAGAAAAAATAATGGCCCAGGATGGGTTGCAAAGGCTTAAGTTCTTTTTTAGCTTAAGTCCTCGTTTAATTCAGTCAATAATGGACTCGCAAATTGAACAAAATTTAATTCGTAAGCTAGTTGGGATTTGTGAATTAAAATATGCACACGACTGGGTCGCACGAACTTGCTGTTATGTGCGATGACACTGTGTTTTAAAAGTTTTAATATTACAAAAACTATATTAATCTTATAAAAGAAATAAATTAGTTATGGATGCCTATTTTGTATACCACCTGCTTGAAACGTAGTTATGTAATCTTAAGGTAGTATTATGCGAGTAGGTACATTTATTTATGAACAATATAGCACCGTGTTGTAAATATGCAAATATGCATGGAACTTACAGATTAGAATGAAAAATTGTAAAAAAAAAATATGTATATAAGTAATTAAACATGAATTGATTAAACAACCTCTGAAATTGTTTTGACACCAATGCGATGTGCATCATCCGATTTCTTAAGGAAATCTCAATGTATGAGAAAAAATATTGAAAATCGTTGTAGCGGTTTTTTATATAAAATTTTTAAAAAATTAAAAAAAAAATGGTACGTAATTTTTTAGCCTTTATTATTGTGGAGTTAAAAAATTAATAAAAAAAAAAATATCATCTACCCATTTTAGAAATATGGAATTTTCAAAAAATAGTTTTGAAAATGTTTTTAAAAATAAATAATTTATTTTTTTTTGAAAATTAATTTAATAATAATTTCCATTTAAAATCTGTTAGATAACGTCAAAAAACTGCTGGGTGGCAAGTTTAAAAAAATTGATCGAGTCGTTTTCGAATTATTAAGTTCTGAAAACAAAATTTTGTAACTTTTTTTAAAAATCCAAAAAAAAATTTTTTTTCAAAATTTTGTTATACAAGACAACTTTTTCACACATTCTCAATAAAAAAATTGATCAATTTCAGTTGGAAATAAAAAAAATGGTTCTATCGGAGGTACCATTTTGAAGCATTTTTCGGAATTTTTTTTGTAAAAAATATTACTGAATTAAAAAAAAAAATTGTGGACACTTTTTTGAGAAATATATGATTTTCATTTTTTGCTTAAAAAAATTTGTACGGCATGTACAGTTATTTTTGGTTTAAAAAAAAATGAAAAAAACGTGTGGGGGGAATGCCCAAAAAACGACGCTAGGTACCAACTTTGAAGAAAATCGAACGACCCGTTTAGGCTACAGCCGAAAGGTCAGACAGACAGACGGACAGAATTGCGAGACCCACTTTTTTCGACTTCGCTATCATCGTAATATCAACTTTGATCAAAATCCCGAGTTCATTTTTTTTACGAATCCATAACTTGTCGTATAACCTATGTACATATATATCGCAAGCAAAAAAAAATCCAATTCATAAGCTAGTTGGGATTTGTGAATTGAAAAATTTTCAATTCATAATGCTGCAATAAAATAAAATAACATAAAATAAAATAAAATAAAACAAAAAAAAAATAAAATAAAATAAAGTAAAAGAAAATACTTCTTGTGTCTTAATGAACCCTATTTCCAGTCTTTTAAATCATCATAATTGGATTTTTAAATTATGAAATGTATCAAAAACCATTTTAGTGAAATATATAGTTTGTACCTATAGTTTGTCACCAGCATCGTAAAACTCGTTGAACCACACTTTTCAGTGAAATATTGAGCACTGATAGCGTAGTTAATTTCTTTGAATTTTGTTGCACAGTTTGTGAGTGTTATTTATTTATTTTTTTTTTTGCATAGTTTACGTCGGCAAAGTAGGTTTTCAGGTAGGTTTTTTCCTTTAAATTATCTTGAATTTTTTGATTTGAGAGTCATAGTTCTATAGCTACCAATTCTGCGAGATGCCAGTATTTTATTTAAAATTATAATTTCATACCCTTTGTTGATTATTATTAAAAACTTTTGTCTACATAAACAAACCTATCATGCTAACTTTTGTAACGCAATATTCACCATGACCTCAATAAACTATTTCTAAACCAGTCTTTTATATAAAAACTAATTCATGTAGGTAGAATTTGAGAAATTCCATTGAATTTTCCTAGTATGGCTTTGTTTTTGGAAAATATCTACTTTCTCACTGATAGTTAACTTTTTTGGAGAGAAAATTTTCAAACCGCTATACCTACACATGAAAAAGTTTCTGAAATAAGTGGCCTCAAACCAATGACTCTCATCCAAATAATTCATCACTTATTCATAATGAAACGAATAAAAGTTGTTTAATTAATTCGTAGAACTTAAACATTTTTTAACTGTAAGCCTAAATTGTCTGTACTTAAATATTGTTTATGGCTTTTGGCAATATTCACTTTCATAAATGTTTACTACTTATACATTTGCGTACCCTTGCAATTCACTTATACATATATCTGATGTTCGTATATTTACATACATATGTAAAGCAATTAAAGTTCTGTCAAGTAAAAAAAAACACAATATTTAGAATATAATAACAAGCTGTGTTCTATTCACCGAATTAAAAAAGAAAGTAATAAAATGACTAAGCCCAAAAAGCAAGCTGCTAACTTCTCTATTAAATTGTCATATCCTCCAGAATTACGCCTACATGTATATTGTGCTCTTACATCCACCCACTCTGAAATTTTCAAAGTTGAAACAAAGTCCTCGTTTAGCTTTGAAGGAGTGCAAATTCTTATTTTATTTTTTTTTGTTAAATCCCATAAAATTGAAATAATCCCATGAGACAAATAATAAAACGAAAATAAAAAAAAAAATGCGCAGTAAAGTAGAATTTACAAATAAAAAAAAAAAAAAAAAAACATAAAAATGCAACGAAAACGAATACAAAAACTTACCACAACCGCAACAATAAAAATTGCTGCTGCCAAAACGCCAGCCGCAATATACGCGTTATGCAGCTCAATTGGGCTTTTCAGGACAACAGATCCAAAAGCTTTATCGTTAAAATTCCGTGCGCTCGTATCGTCCACCATAAATTCACTTGAGCTAACAACTGTCTCCACAACAAATTCATCTGAAAAAAAAAAAAAAAAATATATAAATATAAATAGAAATATAAAAAACAAAAATAAAATAAACAAGTAAAATTAGTATAGAACTCCTATATATCTAGATAAAATACTATCGGCAAGAGTATATTGCTTTAGATTGGAGGATAAAACAAAATCCTATAAAAAAATCCACGTTTATTATTCCATCTTCCATGCTATACTCGCTCGTATAAATGGAGTTGATTGGATAAATACGAATTTTTTATTTCCCCTTAAAAAAACGAATGAATTCGAATAACATTATTCACTTCAATTAGTTTCTAATCCTTTATTGGTTGATTTTATATTAAAAAATTTTGTTATTCAGGTAGGATAATATTGAACTTGAATGTTTAGATTTCAATTTATAACTTCAAGTGACTTCACCTCCAAAAATTGCGTTTCCCACAGGTACGACAGTCGATAAGCATTGACCATAATTTGCGTCTTAGATGGGTAAACGACAGCATTTAACTGATGTGCCCAACTGTCGTACCTGGGCGAAACGCAATTTTTGAAGTTGAGGTCACTTGGACTTATAAATTGAAATAAATTCAAGCGCTTCACTTAAACATGTTGTTTTCTAATTATCTTCATCTGCGTAAATTTCAAGACAAACTTTCTTTTTATGTTTTTTACGGCGCAAGGACATAAGGCCTAGGGATATAAAGCCCAAATTTTATTTTTGGGGCTTACGTCCCACTTGAAAATTTAATTTGGGCTTTATGTCCTACTCAAGTGGGGTTTCAGGGGGGCAGCATGCCTCCCATACATACCTCATTGTTTATACGCCGTAATGCTGGGTGCTAGCACTGTACTAATTTTCTTTCAAATAAAACATCAACAAATGATTATTATCTGCTATGCCTCTAAAAAAATTGGGACTTATGTCCCATTGTTAGCAAAAAATATTTGGAGCTTTGGTAATACTTGGGTGGGACTTAAGGCCCAAATATCCCTGGACCTGGACCCGTTTTTTACAGTGGATCAGAATTTTAGAGAAATTAGATCGAATTTAATCTGGATAATAATTTAAAAACAGAAAAACATAAAATAACACAGGATCCTGCTCTTTTATTTAATTTATCGAAAAATTAGTTTCTAGCTCTGGCGGGAGATTGCTATTTTGGTTTGCAAATTATGTCAGAAATGTAAAAATACATGAAAACTGATAGACTTCGAAAATTAGATAAAAACAAGGCAAACTAAAAAAATAGATAAAACAAAGGTGAATTTTGTATGACTAAGGCAATTCTTAAAAAGTAAAGGGTTATTAATTTTTCGGTTTCGAATGTAAAGCTAAATAAAACACACACAGCGATACATTTTTGATTAAAGTTTTATTTCATTATAAAGTTTGGACTTTGCCATTATGTGTGAAAAACAATATCATTCAAATGAACGCTTCGGGAAGATTCGCAGCATGCAATTCTTTTGAGGTAATTTCTTCAGTAATGTTGATTTTTAATGCGTCTTATTCACAGGGAGTATTCGCGTAAACACGGTATTTTTCGTAGCACTACAGAAAAAAATCTAACGGTGTCAAATCGCATGATCTTGGTGGACAATTGACGTCTGCAAAACGTGAAATTACTCGGCCAGGAAACTTTTCACGCAATAAAGCCATAATTGGTCGTGTTGTGTGGCTTGTTGCCCCGTCTTGTTGGAGCCACATATCATCCAAGTCATTATCTTCAATTGCCGGCCAAAAAGAATCGTTTACCATATCACTCCGAATTGACCAATGATACCTTTCGCCCATAGAGCACACCAAACAGTCACTTTGTTGGATGCAACGGCACCTCTTCGATCACTTGTGGGTTTTCTGAGCCCCAAATGTGGCAATTTTGTTTGTTTACATACCCACCGAGTGAGAAATGTGACTCATCGCTGAAGAAAATGTTGTTCGGTATTTTTATTGTCTGTTGTTCCAACACCACTTTTGTAGTAAGTTTAAATAATTTCCGATCCATTATCGTAAATGCCAAAAATTCAACTAATACTATGACACTTCAAACGACAGCTGAGTTTGACAGGTGTCAAATGCCTGCGCTACCAACTTGAAACCACGAAATGAATGACCCTGTATTTTAAATTTGAACCAGGGGTACAGTTTAAATTCATTGTATGTAAATATGTATCTTAAAAGTACTTTGTTTTTAAATGTGAAAATAAAAAGTGTAGGTAACTTATGAAATTCCACACAACAAAGATTGAGATACCTTTTTCGTAGGAATAATAGATTCTGACCAAAATTTGTGCAAAATTGAAAATATTAGTACTTTATTTTGATGATGTAAGTATTTTAAACCAAAACCAAAATTAAGGCAGCACTAAAGACTTTAAACTGACTAAAAGACTAAAAACAGTTTAAAAGTTCTGCAGTTAATTATCTTAAAGTCAATTCACTGCTTTTCGAAACTGAACAGTCAGGTGTACTAACTGCTACTACACGAATTACAGTTAAAATATTTTACTAAGTTATAAAACTTAGTTAAATATTTTTTTTTTCAATTAACTGCAGTACAAAAAAGAAATTTTTGAAAATGAGCTTGAATAGTTTTCGTTAAAAAAGAAATTAAATATAAAGCGGGTCTTCGACTTCTAGATGGCTGCGGCCATCAAGGATTATAAAAAAAATTTATATTTACAATGAAAGAAGCTTTATTTTATATTTACGTTGTTAGAACTTGAGATTATTTACTATCAGCAAGATGATCCATACAAAGAAAAGAAATTCATTAAACTTAAATTGTGGTACACTCGGGCGTATACGCACTTTTTATATTTTATTGAATATTTAACAAATTTTAGTAGATACAATTTTTGTTTTGAAATGTTAAGTTATCGGTTGATTATATTTGTATTGTTTTAGCAAACTCGTGGTTGCTCAATTCAGACAAAAAATTTTTTTGATGTCATCATTTAAAATAAAAAAAACAATAATTAATATGAGAAAAAGCTATTTTGGTGAATTTTTCGATAAGCGAAGCATGATTTGCAGTGTGCATGCGGCTATTTTCTCCATTTTCTTCTCTCTATTTAAAAAAGGTTGGCGTGGTACTATGCTCAATCTTCCAAATTGTCTTTTTTTTCTGTTACGGGATTAAAAAAAGTATGGCTATAATTTATGTTTGGGATTTTTGTTCTGTTAAAACAAATAAAATTCACAGGAGTAAATTTATATTTTGTAATTGTGGCAACTCCCCACAGAGAAATACTAAAATGGTGAAATTAACGCTTTCACTGAGAGTTTTAGAACTAAGAGGAGAATACACGATACAATTATGGTTGTACCAACAGTTTGACCAGAGTTATATCGATTGAAAAAGTCACGTAAACCGGGGCGGTTATAGTGTTTCTGATATGAATATGTATACAATGACTATGTATGGGCCAACGTTTAAAGTGAAACAACGTAAATTCATCTGTGCAATGATTGTATGGTATATTCTCCGCTTTAGAGATTTGAATCACGTAAATAGATCCCAGTGGCTTACAGAATTTTTTAAAGTTGTTATGTTGATGGTAAACATATGAACTTGAAAGATTTTCTATGATAATAAAACGAAGCTAAAAATGCAACTTCTACGGTTTTAAATTAATATTTTTGCCTGTTTAGGTTCAGGAAGGTATCCCTAAAAATATATTCAAGAGGCGTCAAATCATCAGATTTTGGAGGCCAATTTATAAGTCCATCACGTGAAATTATGCACCTATGAAATAATTTTTAATGATTTGATAATTTCGTTTGCTTTATAGCATGTAGAAGTATTCAGCTAGGACGAAATTTTCTTCCAAAATTCAATCGAGGATAGAAAAAGTTATTAATTATGGAATTATAGCGAGAACCGATTTATGTTATGGCTATATAATATTTTTGAACATTCGCTAAACACAATTCTTTGATAAAACAGCTGATCAAATGTCAGATGATTTTAGGTTCATTCACTGAATTTCGGAAAAAAGATTTTTTAAATTTGGCTTCTGTGTCAACACGATAAAAATTTTTCTGCACAGAAAAGAACATAAAAGATCAGAAGAGTACAGGATTTTGTGTTTTATTGAGTAATAAACTACATGTTCTACATTCTGTCATTTTGCGTTCCATAAAGTTATCCAGAACAGTTTAGAATAACAATGGGTATACGTTTATAAGACACAAGAGACTACATGTAGTCAACTGTATTCATTGAACGAAAAATTGAGCTAAGTAACTAGTTATTTCTTAGGGATGTCAAAGATGCCAAACTTTGAACTTTGCTTTAAATCTTTATATTCAGTCATATAAGACAGAAATTACTTATAATAATAAGTACCCATAAGTAAAACTCTTCACACAGGTAAAAAAATCAATATTTCTTACATTTTAAATTAAATCCTTTCCATAATATATGCTAAGGAACCACTTCATCCAAAACATTATAACAAATTTGACAAAAAAGACAAAATAAGTTACAGAACAATGAAGTTCAGCTTGCTGTTTAGGCATTGATAAAATATAATCAGCTGATATTTTGACATAAATACACTTGACTTAAAATTAAGGGCGATATTTCTTGATTAGCTTTCCAATCAAATTTCCAATAAAGTTTCTTTTACTTTGAATTTTTGACAGCTGACGAATCATCTACTAGAAACTTGCCTTACCTTCATGTCCCTTGTGCTTCTGGACGTACCCATTATCTCCACTTACTCTAAACTTTAAAGAATAAAACTTCAAAGAAGTTAAAATAAGTGTGAATTGATATAAAATTCAATTTTAAAATCAATGCGAATAAATTATAATTAAGAAGTCTTTAAATTTGAAACTTTACATCTGGGGCCGAATCTGGTTCTGTGAAGAAGTGAATTGAAAAAATTTTTACCCTTTCACACTAAATCCGATTCTTGTTCTGCGAAACCAAACGTAAAAAAACATTCATATTAATAATTTGCTTTCACGTCGACATTTGGAAGTGAATCTGTGAAAAGGAAAATACAAACAAACAATGCTCAAATCAACCACATGTCCTTCTCGGTCCTATTCATAAAGAAAAAAACTTTCTATCTCATGCGTTCCTCTTTTTTCTTTAAAAAGTGAGAGAATTGTGCTGATTGCGCATGCGCTTCAGGAGAAATGATAAGGGGATTCGGGATCGGTAATATAGTTCGTCGGAGAATTTTATTCACTGAACCAGAATCGCTTATTTGCACCAAGTGAATCGAAAAATTGAAGGCAAAGCTTGCGAACGAATGTAAATACAATTTATTCAATTCACTTTTTCACAAAACAAGAATCGGCTCCCTGATAAACAACGATCAATCCCATAAAATACAAAGCTGTACTTTTTTGTTGTGAAAGTTTTCACACTCTTGTGCTGTTCTGCTCTGTTCTGATCTAGTTTTTCTTCATTAAATAATGCTAAAATTGAAAAGTCTGCTGTTTATAAAGTTGAAACTGACATTTAACAATGTGACAACTGGTTTGACAGATATTATACTATCTGAAGTAAGTACTCATTACAATGTTTGGTTATTCGTTGAAATTATTACACTAAAAATATTTTATGCAGAATAAATTCTTAACATTAACTTTCTTGTTTATTAAAATGCCACACAATTTTTTTTTTTATAAATTAATTAAAATTTAAATAAAAATGTCACTAAAACAGTCGAAATTCAACTTGATAGCGAATAAAAAACAACATTTAAAATGAAATATTTTATGCAATATACGAGTATAGTACATACTTCTGGCATATCCATGATTAAACGTGCTATAGTAGGTACTTTTTGATGGAACACTTAAGAAAACAAGTAATGTACTTTGGTTGGTTTTAATTCCGCTTTTCTTATTATCTTCAAGCAGGACTCGTAAAAATGTTAATTCAACTTCTTTCGCTGCCTAAAAACGTGAGAGTAACACTCATTTAATACTCTTACTCGTCACAAGGCTGTATAATATGCTTCTCAAGTACTTTTTATATATGTATGTAGATTGTAGTAGATATAGTAAAAAAAAAAAACTGAGTTGTAAAAACTTTTTGAATTTAGGATTATAAAAACAAGATATGTGTTGGTGTTACGTCAAAATGGCCACATAATCCGCGCGCTAACATAGATAAAACTTTCGTAGGTATAATTTTTGGGTAAATTTATGTTCATGCTATATTTATAAATGTATTTCGTTAGTGTTATCAACACAGCGACACGGACCCGGCCGGCTGTGGCAAGCAACACTATACTGACATGACCAAAGCACATAGCAGCACACTATATGATGCTGATAAAGTGTATAATTATGATGGTGGCAGATGAAAGATAAACAACAGTATTATATAGCGAGTGTTATTACTCGTCCTTGTCGGAGTGCTGACTTTTGCTATATACATACATATATAAGGATATACTGGTGCTGGTGGTAGGTACTATAATATAGTTTCGTCATGAGTGGATTTTATGACGTGGAGTACGATTAGTGGCCATGTGTGTCCATCCAGTCGACACAATAAATTACTTTAACAAAAGAAGGGAAATATATATCGAGATATAGTATATGGCTATCCAATGCAGCATACGTGATGCGAAATGTACGATATGAGTTGAGTAGGCATGTGTAATACTTTTTGACGCAAAACCGTTTTGATTATTGTGATGAAATTTTGCCATCAAAATTATTTTAGTCAGATGTGAGATGATGATGGTTGTGTATTATAGACCAACACAACACAACACACATTATTTGAAGGACAATAATCCAACGAGAAACATTTATTTTAACTAACACAAAGTGTCGTTAAAGTTAAGACAGGGATATATGAAGCGTTTACAAAAGAAAGCCCATATTAAGGGTGCCTGCATTGCGGACTTTAATTTCGTTTTTTCAGTTTTGAGGAGAATTTTTTTTTTGAAATTTGAAATTTCCTGAAATAATAAAATTTTGTACACCTTTGAACAGTTCAATTAAATCACAACATTCAATGCTTCCTTTTGCTTTGTATTATATTTTCATTTAACTGCTATTGGACACTTTTAAAATCTTGGTAAAATTTTATTAGGGCTTTTGATGCCTTGAATTCGAAAAATTTGCAAAGTCGAGGTCAAGTAAGATAGGTAATGAAATGATTTTTCTCCAAAAAAATAAACCATTATGGAATCTAAAATTAGTAATTTTCTTGTACAAAATTAAATTTTGACCTTCCGATCCTTTCTTTCCTCTTCGAGAAATTGTTACATAGATGTTATTCTTCTTTAAGCATATTACGCAGCAGAAGCGAAACGAAAATTTCCATACAAAAATTGAAGCAACGAAATCATAAACGAAAAATTTCGTTTTCATTTTTGTTCTGCAGTACGCTGTTCAACGAGCAAAATTGATAATAATTGTAGCAGATTATTTGGAGAAGGCCCCACTCTTTTTCGCACTGAATTAATTGCAAGAATTATTAATTGTCTGCGGAAAAGTGACATTCGAGTTTTCAATTGTATTTTTATTTGTTGTTTCTTTGATCACAGCTAAGGCTTCAGTGATTTTTTTTTTGTTTTTTTATTTTTTTTACAATTAGTGACATTTATTTTTTCCGTAGTCGTTTGGTTTACGTTTTCGCTATCCATTTGGAGACCAGAGAAAATTTTTGTTTCGCTTCTGCTGCACACTAGGCTTTAGACTCCAAAACAAGCTATTTTGCAAAATTCAAAAATCTTGGCAATGCTGATTTGTTCAAAGAATTAAAAATATTTAAAAGATTTTAAATGAAACCTGAAAAGAAAAATTATTTTTTTTTGGAGATTCCTCTTTTTTTGCACATTTATATAGGTTGAAATATCTGGAAAACATGATGTGATGAAATAATTCTCAAATCAGATTTGACTTAAGGGGATGAAAATCTTTGCAAAACTATAAAATAGATATGGGTTATGGAAAAAGAAAAATGTGTTTTTTTTCGAATGGTGTTAAATTTTATATTAAAAACATAATTTATAGAACTTTGCCACTCAGTTATTTATTTACATAGTTTTATTTTGTTATTATTATTTCCATAATGCGAATATTTGGCAAAAATCAAGAACTCAGTTTTCTTTTAATCACTTAGGTTATTACTAGTGCCAAGTTTAATTGAAATCATTAGAGCCGTTTTTGAGAACATTTGATAAAAAAATCGTTGTATGGCAGCGGCCCAAGGAAATAACGCCCAAATCGATTTGGAAATATTGCCCAAAAAAAATCTGAACAATTGTTGTTTTTTTTTCAATTTGGGCATTATTTCCAATTTTAAATTTTGTTTGTAGAGGAAAGAACAGCCAAATAAAAATTTTAAAAGTCAAATGGGAAATAACGCCCAAAATTGGAAATATCGCCCAAAAAAATCCAGAAAAATGAAATAACGGCCAAATCTTAGGAAATAACGCCCAAATAATAATAAAACTCATTACTAACATTTACAATATGGATTTTAGAAAATAAAAACGGCGTATAAACAGTGAGGTATGTATGGGGGGGGGGTATAGGATTTGGGATAGGTGCGAGGCTGGGTGTATGCAAAGTTTCTTTAAATCCAGATTCTTTAAATCCAAAAGAGACTTTGCATACAACCAACCTCGCACCTACCCCAAATGCTATAATGTGCCCAAGCAGGGAGGTTGCAGGGGGGCATATATATAGCTCACTGTTTATGCGCCGTGATTTTTTTTTAAAGATTATCTCATCATTGAAATTTCACTTTGGAAATATCGCTTAAAATTTAGGAAAGAACTCCCAAATTAATATTTGTTTTGGAAATATCGCTCAATAATGAGGAAATAACGCCCAAATTTTACAAAAACAATTTACATTGAAAATATTTGGACAATATTTCCAACTTAAGATTTGGAAAAATATAAATTTGGGCGATATTTCCATTTTTTTTTTTTGGCGATAAAAAAAATTGGGCGATTTTTCATATCGATTTGGGCGTTATTGCTTACCGCCTATGGCACCTATCTGTTTTAGTTGAGCTAAAATAAAACTTCAAATTTACCCTCTAGGGAATAACTTACAAACACTCTTTACAAAATTTTAAGCATATCGGATCTCCCAAGCCTTAGCTCAATTAATAGTGGACGGACGTATGAACGCACAGATGTTAGGACACTCAGAACCACAGACCCACAGACCCACAGACCTACAGACCTACAGACCTACAGACCTACAGACCTACAGACCTACAGACCTACAGACCTACAGACCTACAGACCTACAGACCTACAGACCTACAGACCTACAGACCTACAGACCTACAGACCTACAGACCTACAGACCTACAGACCTACAGACCTACAGACCTACAGACCTACAGACCTACAGACCTACAGACCATACAGACCTACAGACCTACAGACCTACAGACCTACAGACCTACAGACCTACAGACCTACAGACCTACAGACCTACAGATCTACAGACCTACAGACCTACAGACCTACAGACCTACAGACCTACAGACCTACAGACCTACAGACCTACAGACCTACAGACCTACAGACCTACAGACCTACAGACCTACAGACCTACAGACCTACAGACCTACAGACCTACAGACCTACAGACCAACAGACCTACAGACCTACAGACCTACAGACCTACAGACCATACAGACCTACAGACCTACAGACCTACAGACCTACAGACCTACAGACCTTCAGACCTACAGATCTACAGACCTACAGACCTACAGACCCACAGACTTACAGACGCACAGATCACAGACCCACAGACCCACAGTCCCACAGTTCCACAGACTCACAGACCGACCGACGACGCGAGGGACGATATATAACTAAACCAACATTTTTGGACTTCTTCATTATCGTAGTGTTAATTTTGATTAATATTTCCAAACCTGAAGAATATTTTTGCAGCTGTGTCTTCGAAATAACGCACCACCTTATACACTTGCAAGGCCAGTTAGAAACAAACATTAAGTCAGAAAAAGTAGAACTTAAGCCACCATCTGACTTAAACTTCATTGCAAATGTTTGGCCCTGGCCATTTCGAAAAATTTATAAACCCAAATTGGACCCATTCGTAATTGTCAGTTAAATATAAATTCCTTTTTTTATAAATTTATTAAATGGACTTAATCAAGTGACGCACCTTTTTTGAGTGAACTTGCAAAGCCATTTGAAGGATATCATATTTTAACATACTTTATAAATAAATAACAAATTTGTTTATATCTCACACACTTTTTTATTTTTTTTTTTCAATTTTAACGTCTACCCGTCTCTATTGGAGAACCTTAAAAAAAAAGCTTTTTAAATTAAAAAAAATACTATACAAAAAAAGAATTTTGATGTATCATTTAAAATAAACTTAATTTCTTTAACATATTTAATTAAACGTCGCATTAAAACAAATAAAAAACATCTTTAAATAGACCTATAGCCCACTTAACATTTGAAAATTAATTTCTTTAACGTATTTTCAATTTAAAAAAAACATTTCCACCTACTTAACTATATTTATTTTAAAATAAAATAAAATCTTTAAAGAAAAATTTAAAATTTAAACATCAGAGTTTCTTTTATAAATACCTTATATTTTTCCTTCCCTTAAATAATTTTCTTGAGGCATTCTTAAAAAAAATATGGGCCGACGACATAATAATCAAGCTCACGAAAATGTAGAAACTTTGAATATGCATGAAGGGATTATCACCAAAAATCTAATAAATATTCAGTTCTAATAGAAAAAACACTTCATTAATTTATTATATGCAAAGTGTATTCAATGGTAAACTTGGTTTTTTTTTTACGATAGACCGTTTTTTTTGGAGTGGTTTTTTTTATCTTTGTTATCTTAATATGGAAAAAGGGAATACATATACCTACTACGCATTTTTTTTTTTCATTTATAAAACGAAATTTTTTTAATGATTTTTTTTTGTGTGTGTTGCTCTGTATGAATTTGATGCAAAGTAAAGTGGTCAATGAATATGCAATGTTGAAATGAAGCACCAGAGTAGATTTTCAATTCTTTTTTATTTTTTTTTTGGTATCATATTCGTTTTACGATCACGATGTGGAAATTTTATTCTGAATATGTATATGGATGTTTCTTTTTGGTTTAGTTTACTCTCGATAAAGTAATATGTTCATTTGTAATATATGTAAATAGTATATACGTAAATATACTTTTTTTCATATTTATTTTTGGTTTGGAAATTATTTTATCTGATGATTGATTGTTTTTCTTTTCTTTTTTTGTAATATTTTATCAAATATGGTTATTGGCTAGTCCTCATGTCAATTTTTTTGCAAAATTTTTTCTTTCAGAATGTATAAACGTTTTTTTTTCAATTATTTACAGCTTTACTATTAAACATTCATACTTGTATCGATTATATCGTCATCCATATTTGGATAAAATTGAGTTCTTGATGCCATGTTCTCAAGAAACACATTTTGCACAAATTGATTTAACCCACTTTTGTCCCATATATCGCGTTGTTGTTGCAGAATCCTAAAGAGAAAATCAGTTTGTTTATGGAGATTTATGCAATTTTTTTTTTCGATATTTTGCTCTTCCTGTAAAATTTTCTAAAGTTGACTTAGTAGTTGTAGGTACTAGCCGACGATATAATTAGTACCATAGGTACCCCATCTCCATTACCAACAAGTTATAGCAGTTGTTCCAAAACAAATGATTCCTATCGTTTATATAAAGAAATCTGGCTTGTTTAAAGAGTCTTGGGATTAATTAAGTCAAGGACTGATAAAAGATAAGCCTTTGTTTTGACGAATTGGACAATTTTACGAAAACAGCACTTAAAGACTTCCGAGAATTTATTAAGAAAACTTAATGGCAACAAATTATAATGGCATTTCAAGTTAAGCTTTTTATACTTACTTTCATACCTTTGCGTTTATCTTCCCTTTTTTTATCCTGCGGAGTACAATTAAGGCACTTAGATTCGAGTGAAATAAACAATTTATTTAACTATATCATATAATTCCTTTCAATTGATTACAAATGAATTAAAAAATATTTTGATGGGTAAACATCCCTAAGATCTCGGTATAGGAAAATTGAAAATGAAACGAGGTAGCGGGAGTGGTGGTAAAAATAACAATGGCATCGTAGCGGAAGCATCAGAATCTAACGCAAATAGAGTTGTTGTCACTGAAAAATACTGATTATAAAATCGGGATATCGTACCTAAAAATATGCAATATATTTTGACCATTTCGTTCAAGGTCAAAATATTTCAGTTAAAGTTTGAACTAAATTTTGTTTGTACGTCTTAGATCTCGGTTTTAAGGATGCAATGGAAACGGAAGCAGTCTCAGATTTAAAGGATGCAACATTAAAGAATCATCAGAGGCTACGAAAGGAAACGTTTAAAGGTGAGAACGCAATTCATTTTCAATAGAATCGAGCTTGGGCTACGCTTCGATCCTTTTTTACCAGTTAAAATGAGTTATTATTTGAGAATTTGGATGTTCCTAATTTTTGCCATCGCGATTTTTACCCGTTCTCTGAGCCAAAAGCGGATGTTTATACACATCTTTACCGCGAGTCCTCACACATTTTTTTTTCCTTTAATCTTTGTGTGGCTGAGTGGAATTATAATGAACTGAGACTTATGTATGTATGTAAAGGGGCGTTAGGCAATAAAGCCCACATTGATTTGGAAATATCGTCCAAAAAAATTCTGAACGATTTTTGTTTTTTTTTTTTTTCTCGATTAACGCGTTATTTCCAAAATGTTTATTTTTTTTAAAGGAAAGAACTCCCAAAATGAAAATTTTAAAAGTCAAATGGGAAATAACGCGCAAAATTGGAAATATCGCCTAAAAAATCCAGAAAAAGGAAATAACGGCTAAATCTTAGGAAATAACGCCCAAATAATAATAAAACTCAATACTTACATTTATACAATACGGATTTTTGAAAATCAAAAAGGCGTTTAATCAGTGAGGTATGTATGGTGGGCATGCTGCTTTCTTAAAATAGGGTGAGTTTGTTTGGCGAAAATTGTTTGCGATCCTTCGTCATATTTTCTTTTATCGTGCCTGAATAAACTACTTCTGTTTATGTGGAGCAATTGAATATAATTAATTTTAAAAGATCAAGAGACCTCAACTCAAAAATGCATTTCGCCTTAGTACGATGAGCCCAACTGTCGTCCCTGGGCGAAACGAATTTTAGAGTTGAGGTCACTTGAACTTTTAAATTGAATTATTTAATATCTGTTATGTGTCAAAATAAAATGCATTTAAATTTTTAAAAAATCATTCGTTATTTAATTTGTTTTTTTTTTTTTTTTTAAAGGGATTAAAAAAAAAACCAGATTATAAAAAGCGGGATGTGCAACCCAACTCGAAATTTAGGACACCCTTTATAATGTTATAAAATTTTGTACAAAAAAAATGATTATTTATCAAGCCGTTACTTATTTTTAAATAAAACGCAGGCACTGCAAAATGTTCAAAAATTGTTTTTCAAAAGAACAAAATTTTTCAGTTGGTTTTCTTTGACTCTAAAAAGCCGATTAATTTAACTAATACTACGTTTTCATTGGGCCAAATGAGGTAATTTCGTTGAAAATTTCCAAATTCGATTCCAAATTATCTCATTTCCCATACAAATTCACATTTCGAAATGAGGTAATTTCAACCAAATTTGCACGAAATTAGGTTGGAAATTACGTAAAAACCTTATGAACACACCCAAGTGGAATGCATCCGTAGTGGAAACCCAGTGGAAAATGTCAAAATTTGATGTATAAGAAACAGAAACAGAAAGAGAACAAAAGAAAAAGAAGCTATTAACTGCCAAATCAAATTCAAAATGAAGTTATCTGTCAAACGAAATTAGCAAATTTGCAATGAAAACACTTTTTCTGTAATTAATGAAATTAGCTCATTTCGGCTCCAATGAAAACGTAGTATAAACATCATTGTATAATTAATGTATTAAGCTTTATTGTAGATGGAAAAACTGCAGCCATATTAAATTTTAACATCTGCTTAATTAGTATCAACATAATATTCTAATTTCAAAGGTCCAAAAAATTCCTTCAAAATATTTCATTACCAGGATTTTTTTGTTCACTAATTGGCCAAATTAAAATTATCCCTTTTCAAATTAAAGGTCCGCATGAATTGTATTTAAAAAAGTCCTTAAACCAGCAGTTCTTATTTTTAATTTTCCTAAACAAGTACCTCTAAGTACAAGCAGGTTCGTTTTTCTTTTAAGTTTCAAGTATTTTAGTGAGAAGTGGAAATATATCCTTAAACACTATAAATGGCCTCTTTTGTTGAAGAGTTCAACAATTTTTAAGCAACAGCCTCAGGCCCCATACATCTCCCTTGTCCAGACACAAACATCGTATATATGTATACACTGATATTTACAAACATTTCACAACATATATATATATATATACATGTTTATACATACCTTCACACATTGTCCCAGTATATCCGGGCCGGCAGGCACAGTAGAATGAATCTCCGCTGGACCAGCAAGTCCCTCCATGAGTACAAGGATTAACATTGCACTGCTGAAAGGAGTAAAAAAAGAAGAAGAAAATATATAAAATAAGAGTAAGTGAATACCAATTTACAATTCACTACATAACTAGTTAGTTTATACCTCAAACCAATCTCCATCTATAGAGTAAAAAGTCAATAAAGAACCACATCATGCAAGGCGCATATATACACAACACATTCCCTATTCCCTCTCTCTCTTTCACTCATTTTATGCAGTTGAATAAACGTTTACGCATACACATTTTAAAAATATAAGCGTAGGTTTTTCCGAATGCACACAGAAGTGTACGTACGACGTGTATTGTTCAGTTAATAAATAATAATAAAAAAAAAAATTCTCAGAAAATATTCCACATACGCCACAGTGCCCGCGTTCGAAGTATATTTTTTATATGGATATGGCTGCCATGGTTGTTTGTTGGAACTACATACTTTTGAAGAGAACAACAACACCGAGAACGCGAAGAGACCAAGGAACTGGCTATGTTGGAATTCACATACGTATACAACACTCATTTGCATGAATTTTATTGTTGAGCAAATCATAATTCAAGCAGAAACTGAATTGGAGGTAAAAACTCGAATAACAGGTGCATTTGCTACCTATATATTTTGTACCAACAGAAGAAATATTATTGCCAGAAGAAAATTAAAGGTGGAAATGCAAATGTTGAAGACACTGTTGGTGTTATGGTGCTACTTGTTTATTTTATTATTTTCTTTTCTTTAAGGGCAATGTATTGTTGTCATACAAATTTCTCATTTTTTAAACTTAGCAATTTTTTTCAGTTTGCAAATATGAATTTAAGTTTTAATATTTAATTTTTTGAAATGATTTGCTTATCTTTTATTAATGCATAGAAATATAAGAATAACGAAAATGAAGAAAATTAGAAAAATTTCTCCTATTTTGATGAAGCGATTGAATATAAATTACTTGAACTTTTAATTGAATTAAATAGTAATAGTTATAAAGCTTCTGAACACAACCTCTGAAGGAGCTGACATACGAAGAAACAACTTAGCTGAGAGTAACAAGACGTGCGCATAGGGGAAGGGGGATTAAACAAATTTAATTAATTCAAATAGAAATAAATTTTTTGTTTAGTTATTCCGCGATTGACAATTTTTAGAATATTTTTATAAACTTTCAAAGGGTATATAACTAAAGTTGTAATGCTCGGATTTTTCAGAATAATGTGTTTAAACCGAGGCAACACGAAAATAATAAGCCAATCTCCAAGAATTTGTTCACATTTCGGTGATATCGCTCATTAAAAAGAACACCATCATATGACGTTTTTGAGTTAGTTATTGCATCGTGCCATTTTTGCAAAAAAAAAAAAAAAAGAATATCTCTTCTCAATTTCAATCACGAACGTCGTATTTAATGCACTACTGCTGGTTTTCAATAGCTTTTTTACGAAAAATTCAAATTTTAAGTTCCTTATTTAAAATTCAAGAATTAATGAAAACCTTTAGAATTTTGAAATAAAATATACTAACTGAAAATTTCTACCACAACATTCTCTAAAAATGTATCAAACCACAACATTCTCTAAAAATGTATCAAATGATTTACTTCAAATAAATCAACAACAAGGGTGTTTTTATGAATTAATGTTGAGAGGAAAAAAAATATATAAATTGAAAAAACCACTTGACGTGGTTGAATCCTAAATCTGTGACTTGAAAATACTTATCTTTAGCTTAAGGTTTAAAATATATTTTGATTAATATAGCTATACACATGTAAAGAAAAAATTAATAAGAATGCAAATTTTTTTTAAAGAAAAATGTGTGTTTAAAACGCAGTTAATGATTTTTTTGGGGAAAACCCAAAATCCCAAAAACCAGCAATTCCGATAACCCAAAATCTTAAGGGATTAACTAAAATGTATAACATCACATATTTAATAAGGTTAAATCTTATTTAATAATTTACATAAACTAGCTATTCACTGGATATTCACTTATTCAAAAAACACGGTAACTTTATTTGACTGTTAATTTTTTTTTAATTTTTAAATAATTTGTTTTTTTTTCGTTGAATAAAAGTTAAACCAAAAAGAGGATTTTTAATACTTACTTATTTAATAGTTTGTTTAAATTTTAATTATAGGTTTTTGGCTTTTCGGTATGTAGGGTTTTTATGATTTATGTTTTTATATGATTTAAGGATTCCTGCATTTAGAATTTTCTAGTTTCTGGACTTTCTGTGTTTTAATGGGTTTTCGTATTTAAAATTTTATTTTATTTGAAGTTCGTTTGAATTAATAATTTAAAAATCCGTCAATACTTTATTTAAAAATAAGCATAACCATGAGCTTGGTTTTTGAACAAACTTTTTTTTAAGGTCTCAAATAAATGCTAACTTACATATTATATAGTATTATCATTTATTTGTAATAAAACTAAACTTTGTATTTTTGTTTACATTTTGAATATTTCCTAAGGGAAAATATTTTTCAAAAAGTACAGGTCATTATTGTAGTAACTTTCAAGAAGAAATTTAATGGTAACCTTGACGATGACTTTTAAGGTTATTTCAAGGTAATTTTTTCAAGAATGCCGAAGTGGCAAGACCGTGCTTTTTTGAAACGAAAGTTTCATCGTAAAATGGTGCACGAAAAAATTAAATATGGCACGTTTTTTTTATATCCATTTTTAATTCAAATAAAGTGAATTTTGAAAAAAAAAATAGGAAAATTTATCCAAACGGAGTAAAAACTGGCTTATATTTTGACAATATTTGAATAGAGGTATATATTTCTTCTATTTTTTATTTTATTCCACCCCACAATTGAATAAAATTTTAATAATTCCTTTTTCGTGACCTTTTGAATTTAAAGGTCAGGACCTGAAGCCCACGAAAGTAGGATCAATTATGAATAATATTTTAATTAATACAAGAATTTCAGTTTTTTAAATTTGGGCGACAACGCTGCTCATGAATAATCTTAACCTTTTTGATAAATATCTTATCTAAAAAAATATTTGCATGTTTTGTATCTATCGCAGTCATATTCTTTTATTCTTCTAAGGTAATTTAATTCATTTTTTCAGTAGGTATCAAAAGTTTTCCTATCGGATCCACTTATAGCTATTTTGATTTCATCAGCAAATAAGTTGATTTATACAGATTAAAGAACAAAACAACTGTCGCATCGTGATTACAAAAAAAATGAAGAGAACTTCTTAGCTTCAATTTCCTAGTTTTAAATTTTTTTAGGTAAAATTTCTATGGGTTATTAGGCAATCATAGCAAATAGCGCGAGCAAACTTTAAAAACATTAAACTTTCAATTGCTTTACTTTTAGGAACTCTGCGTCATTTTTTTGTGTCTTTGAATGCAAAAAATATACTGTCTTTTATTACTTGTCGGGTTTTGAGAAATCAATGGGCAGATCTTTCCAGGAACATAAAAAAAACTTTTAGTCAAGTCTTGAAAACCTCAAATTTCCCTTTTGATTGGATTTTTACTGGAAACGATGCACTACATATAAGCAGGATTATGTAACTTAGCGATATCTAGAAATAAGGGCCAGTTTCACAATAAAGTAAGTGTCACTTAAGTTCCAGATATGGAAAACTAATGCCCAATTTCACAGTGTAAACTTATCGGAATAAGTGACACTTAAGTCTCCCATATTGGCCACTTAAGTTCCCCTTACTCAGACCTTAAAACAACGTCTAAAGTCCATGAATGGGAAAATTAAGTGCCACTTATTTAGTTAAGTATGCACTGTGAAACTGGCCCTAAGAAACTCATTCATAATTTTTTAGGGAAAGACACTCTATACCTAAGTCCTAATTTTCCATTTACTCAACAATTGTTTCTTCTATTATTAAATGGGTATCTCACTTATTATACATCCTAGGCAATGAATCTATTGAGATCTGATTAAGGAAAAAAAAAAATAACGTTACCTGTATATACGAAGAAGAAAAAACCAAAACAATAAAAAATATTGTTTTTGTTTTTTTTTTTTTAGTGAATGAAATTCAATTGTAAGTTTTTTGCGACCTAAATTACCTGCAATATACTTTTTTTTAGGAAATTTCGGAAAATCTTATTTTTCACAAAAATGGCTTCAGAGATTTAAAAAAAATCAGTTTCTTTTAATAGGAATGTTACGTAGTTTCGTAAGTAAAACAAAGATCTGTTACGGTTGGTTACTTTAATTTGACTCTGCTAGGTTCTAGGGTTCTAGAGACTTAGCCGGAACCACTTTAAAATGCATTGCTCAGCTTTTACCTACTGAATTGCATTCTGGAAGTTAGCTTGACCTACTTATTCTCTGCGCCACATTAAGTGTAGCGGAATGTTGGTTACTCTATGCATAATTGTTTATTGAATAAAACAATATAATTATATAATAACACACGGGCATAACAGGCATAATATGTTACCTGCTAAAACGGTTATTAATGTCACCTCCCCATAGAAACTTTTTTTTTGATTTTCGCTTTTCTCAAAAACGATCGAACTGATTTCGTTCATCTATTTCAGATTTTAACTTTTCCTTATATTGACCGCAATAGTTTAAAAATTAAAAATCAACACATATCAACATTTAATTTTAAAATGTCAACAATTTTTTTTACTTTAATATCGAATGCATTTCGATCTAATTGATTTTATTCAATATTTGTATAGAGAATTTTTTATTTTAAATAAGATATTTAAAAAAAAATTTATAAAAAATATTTTATGGATTTGTAAAAAGAAGTTTCAATTTTTTTTTAACTCTATCTCTGTTAAACTTAGCATTAAGCGGTTATTTAGCATTATTTACAGAAATTATTTTAATATTCGAAATAAACGGTACATTCCATACACCTACATAAAACTGTTTAAAATGATTTAAAGAAAATATTATTCTTCTCATAAATGACTTCTACGATTATGATTAAAATTTTTTTGTACATGGATTTTAAAGAAACTTCCATTTAACAGGAATAAATTATACACTAATCCATTATTAACCAGTATATCTTTAGAACAATTTTATTGATTTTATACACAAAAGCTTGAATTGGTTCAAATAATATTGCATATAAAAAATTTCAATAGAACAAAGTTTGGACTTAAAAACACAGAACGCAAAACAACCAATTTGTGTGTGGCTAGTAAAAATGCTATAGTTGATTCAAATGTAATTTTCATATAATAAAACCCAAAAATTTGGATATACCTGATCAAATAACTTCGGGAGGACAATGCGTAGTTCGTATATGTGCTCTGAAGAAGATGGTCTAGGCCCTAGGGTTATATATCGGTTGAGGCAAAGGCACACACATTTTTTTAAATAAAATTTTAACATAATAGATTAAGCACCACTAAAAGGAGTCTGATGACTGCAGCTTATAAACTTGGCGGTAGCTCAATCAAGTGATTGTTGTTATAAACAAACTTTAAAAAAAATTTTTTGAAAATCGATATTTTAATGATGATTTAGAAATCGGTTTTATAACTTCGCATTAATAAATACTATAAAATGGCGTTCCTAATTTTTTTTTCTTAAAATGTTAACAAAATTTTATAAAGGTTTTAAAATCTTAATTTTTTATATTTATTTTTATTTGTAAGTATTTTACTTGTAGTTTTAATTTTAAGAGTGTATTCGTTCAAGTAGAACCTTCGTTTGGTATTTGGTATTCTGTTTTCTTGGTTAAATAATAAAAAAATAAAAAGGTATGTTTGTACATTGTACGTTTTATACTTAGCCACAAGAGCGATTACGTGCAATCTATTCGATGGAATAATTTTTTATCTTCCAACACTTGGAAACCAAAAATACAAGTGCAACATACCATTTTATTTTTCAAAAAAAAAACATCTACTCTTTAATGTATAGATGAATGAATTTATCTATGCTGTACTGAGTTTCAATATATGTACATACATGTACTATAAGAAATATTTTGATATAAACAGCATGACTGATTCCTATATATACGTTGGTATTCGCTCTTGGGTACACAGATACATGGTTTTTAAATCACGTCGTAAAAATACGTGAAGGGAATTAAAATTAAAATCTGAACTCAAAGGAATTTGATACTTTTATACGAAATTCAACCAAAGGAATGAACATATTGGCTTTAATAAATGTCTTTTGGTCATCATCAATAAAATTATTATCTTTGTAATATTTAAATACCTTTACATTTTAAAAATGTTAAAATTCTCATAAATTTATGTAAAACCCTCATAGCATACATGCAATTATGTATACCTGCTTAAACAACAGCGCCATCTGCGAAAAAGATGATTTAAACCTTCATATGTAGGTATATCTATGTAACTACTGTGAAAAAGTCCGTTAAAAATGTAAAAAAAAATAAATAAATGCAAAAAAATGTGAAATAAACTTCTGTTTGACATTATTTATCCTTAACAGTCTTATGCTCAAAATTAAAACACGTATCACCACACCAATCCCCAAAAAATAAATTTCAGATAATACAGAAACAAATGTGATCCAGGTGTGTTGGTCGACATCATCGCGGCATCGGTATATGGGAATGGTAATGGCGGAGCGGCGCAGCGTGTAGCCATTTTTATATATGTATGTATTTTACTTTTTTTTTTCTCGCACCAACGATGAAATGTTAATTGCTTATTCAAACAAGAGAAATGTGAACCATCGAATGGGAACAGAATGGCGGTGGCAGTAGCAGTAACAGTAGCAGTAGCGCGGTAGCACGTAACAATTGTATATATCCAACAACAGCACATACAGTACAAAGACACAACACCCGCATCCACAAACTCTTTACAGTGTTATATACATAGATTTAATTCCACCATAAACAATAGCACTTTTATAGCACTGGCGCGTATAAGCTTAACGATTCGTTTATGCTGCATTTATACACTGAACAAAAAAAAAAAATTTTTCTCATCCTAGAAAATGCTGTAATATTAAACTGATTAAGAAATTTGTTTAAAAAATCTTAATTTATGAGAAAAAACTATAAAAATCATGGGTGCGCTTTAAATAAAAAAAATTCTTATTTATACAATTTTGTAAAAAATTTTAAGAAAAAAAAATTGGTACGCAATTTTCTAGTAGGTATTTATTAATAAGAATTTAAAAAATTAATTTAAAAAAAAATCATTTACTTATTTTCGAAATATTGAAATTTAAAAAATAATTTAAAAATTTTTTAATCCAAAATTTATTTTTTTTAATTTGATATTCAATAGTATTCAAACTTATTAGAAGCTCTTGTGTAAAAAATATTAGTTCACATACATATATAGATCAAAATCGTAGAAGTCGTTTTTAAGAATAATCAGATTTTCCTTATCGGTTTTTAAACACTTGTATGGTAGGTACCGTTATTTTTGGTTATACAAATATTTTTTGCTTAAAAAACTGCTGGGCGCTAAATTTAATAAAAATAAAGAAAGCCGTTTTTGAATTATTAAACTTTTTTTTTTTAAATAAAAAAAAAATATTTGTAAATTTTGGTATACATAAATTTTTTGTAAGGACTTTTTGAAACTTTCTCCATAAAAGAATTGATCAAAATCAGTTGAACCGTTCTTGCGAAAATCGAAGATCAAAAAATGGTTCTATGGGAGCTACCATTCATAACAATTTTTCGGATTTTATATAAAATGGTAGCTTTTTAGTAAAAAGTAACTGAATTTCTTTTTTTAAGTTATGGGCACGGTTTTGAAAAAAATAATACAGTAGAATCTCGAAAAGATGAACAGATATAAAACAGGCACCGTTCATCTTTTCAAATTCTTCATCTTTTCGAGCAACAACATTTGGTTAAAGAATAATATACAGTTTTATGAATAAAAACATCAAATTTTATTTACATAACAAGTCAAAACAAGCCCCAAAGTATGTACTTCAATAGGAACTAAAATGCAAAGAAAAAGTAAAAATTTATGTTGAGAATAAAGTGTTCAGCTTTTCGAGTACTAAATTTCAACCTTTCATCTTTTTGAACACTGAAAAGTGGAAATATTTCGTTCATCTTTCCGAGCTGTTCATCTTAGAGAACCGTTCATCTTTCCGAGATTCTTCTGTATTTTCATTTTTTCCTAAACAAAATTGTAGGGCAAGTACCGTTATTTTTTGTCCTAAATGAAATGAAATGTACCAAGTTTAAGGAAAATCGATCAAACCGTGTAGGCTACAGCCGAAAATGCAGACAGACAGACAGGCGGACAGAATTGCGAAAACCACTTTTTCGACTTTAATTGTCTTAATGTCAAGTTTGAACAAAATGTCGAGTTGGATCTTTACACGAATCCAAAACTTGCTTATGTATGTTTTTTCTGAAGTAAATCTTGGGTATTAAAAAGCTCTAATTGTTCTTCTTTATAATTTTAAAACTCCTATAGTAAAAAAATTATTTTGTTTAATGGAATTTTATGTTGCTATACTACTATAGGAAACATTTTTTTTTTTTTGCATTTTTGTGTGTCAGTGTATTATCTATTTTATGTTACAAGATGGGAGGCTGAACATATATATATATATTGTATGAAGGGAAGAACGTTCAATAAAATATAGAAGAGTATCTATACTGCTACCTAAACGGCTTCGACGTGATATACAACAAAGGATAAAGAAAAATACAAAATGCTGAAAGGGAGGATTTCTCCATTTTTTTTTTGTTTTATTTGTTTTTTACGGAAATGGTATATGGAAATAAAAATCCGATTGTAAATTTAATTGCATCGGCGTTGTTTTATTGAAGATACGAGTTACGAATAAAATAGATAGGTACCTACATATTCTCGTATGTAGGTATGTGTGTATGTATGTATGTATACAAGCAAATGGTTTTATTTACATTTTTTATGTCTTATTTAATGGAATATTTATTGTGTGTGTATGAAACAAGACTATATAGATAATGAATAGCAGAGTGGCTTAACAATCCGAAAATCGTTTAATACCTACATATACATATATGTATTTATATAGAACATAAAGAAAGTATTCGTCTACTTAGCACCAAATAAAAATGTTAAAAAGGATTTTTCTATAATACTTATGGATGTTTAAAGGTTAAGAATTGAAAGGGGAGACATTTTCTAAAGCTTTTCATACATTGTATTAAGTTGGTTTAATTTAAAGTGTGTAAGTCGATACCACACATGTTAGTACTTTCAAAAGATTCTAAGTGTAACTCTGACTCGTCCGGTATTTTGTCTTGTAGGTAATTATTACAAAAACGTCGGATATTAAAGTGGAATCAGAACCAGTAGCTTCAGCTATAGTTGCTGTTGAACAGTCATGATTTCGATTTAGTTAACAGATCAGAAATTATTTTATTAAATTATTTCTTTACAATTTTTCGTATCTAGTTACAAAAAAATTATCGATTCGTTTTCCAACCACATTCGTACGTCGATTCTTGACTTGCAGTTGGAGTATGTGTTATCAGCCTTTTTGGATGGGTTGAGGTGGCAAACGTAAACATAAGTAATAAGTAGCATAAGTAAACAAATGATCATCGTTTATCGTACCCCCAATCTAGCACTTTCTTCTTGCGTAATGGTAAGTGCGTAAGACTGTTACGCCACGCCGAATATCTTGGGTCCGATTCTCAGCTACCTAAAAAAAACAGAAATATTTTTCACGGGTAACTGCCTCTTGCGAGGAATTAATAATTTCTCTAAGAGTATATCTTGTCATGAAAAAATGACTCTCACCTAAACCGTTCGGATTTGGGAAAAAATTATAGGTCTCATCCATTCCTATCAAATAATACGCATACAGGAATGATTGAGAGTTGTAAGTCACTATAGTTCCTAGTTCTACACGAGCTGTCGCACCACCCAATTTATCTATTGATGTAGAAAGAAAAACAATGGTCGATTTCGTAAAAGTAAAAGTTCGGCAACAAGCTACTATACATTCGAGTCTCATTTCTGCAGGCAAATACTGACTGTTTGAAATTTGTTTTGTTGTTTTAGAAGTGCTGATATTTTCTTATAGTAATTAAATCACATTATATCCAAACATTTACATAAAAAAACGTACCTTTTTTGTTTGCAATCAATGGTTTTTAGAAGTAATTCAGTATGTTTACTTTGACAACCTCGGGAAATATTAGGAGTCAATGCATTAGATTTGAATTATGATCAATTTGATATAAGTTTTTGTAAGATTACTTATATGGATATATGGAACACTGGTCGCTTTAATTTTTGGATTGTCACATAATATGTTTCACTGCTGAGCAGACACAAATTTAAGGGAAGATATGTGTGGTATCTACTTACTGAGGCAAAACTCAATCAGCCTTATTGTGAGTTTCAACCAAAAAATATTTCATATTTCAAATTTCAAATTTTTTGTTCGCCCGGAATTCTAAAAGTTATTGTGAGTTTGGCCCAAACGAAATTTCGTTCGCCTACTAAAAAATAGTGAAAATTAAGGTGGAAAATAGCATTACACTCCACCCGAAATGAATGTGCAAAGTAAGGGGAATTTTTCGAACATGAAATTTCGAGTGAAACTCACAATAGGTGAAAAGTGAAATATAAAATTTTCCGGCTGGAATATTGTTAGGGTGAAGCTCACAATAAGGTTGAACATATCAATGACGTTTCTCAAAAAACGATTTTTAATGTAGATACTTTAAACTTAATTTCTCATTTTACAAATTAAAACATACCTATGTATTTGAAAAAGAAACTATATCTAGGAATTAGGACCTAAATGCAGGGTACCCTTTGTGTTGATATTTTTTTCTTCAAATTTTTATTTATTTAAAACGCACACCTCTTTATTTTTATAACTTTTAAGACCTATTCATTGACAACAAATTAGGAGAACGGGTCGTTATTCTGTATTACTTAATTCTGTATGACCAAAATTCTGTAAATGAATTGAAAATTCTGTATGATCATAATTCTGTATTTCATTGTTCTGTAAATATTTTATTCTGTAGTCAAAAATTCTGTAAATCCAGAATTCTGTATATTAAAATTCTGTAAATACAAAATTCTGGAAAATAATAAATACCTACTGTATATTGTGAACTCCAACTTATCAAACCAATTTGCTTTTATAATTTACAGAATTTTGGAATACAGAATTTTGAAATACAGAATAATGGTTTTACAGAATTTTAGATTTTCCGAATTTTAGTTTTACAGAATTTTGAAATACAGAATTTTTGGAACTGAATTTCGGCACTTACAGAATAATGACCCCAAACCACAAATTAGCTTCGTATCGGAACCCTACCCGAAATGACTTGAAAGATAAGAAAGAAAATTAATATGAATCATTTTTAAGTACATATTTATTGACCTTTTTTTTGTCTTTCAATTTGTTCCAATTAAATAGCAATACAAATCAATAAATGTCAATATTCAATAAAACTTTATCAAACATGAAATAATTCAAGAGGATATTTCATTTTTAATTTTTCCTTTTTTCAGTCGACCTACGTTCTGTAACTCTAGCATCGACAAAATAAGTCGAGAAAAGATGAAAATTGGAACAAATCGTATGAGTTTTGTTCCATTTTTGAACGTTCCTTGACTAATTTTAACGATGCGAGAGTTACAGAACGTAGGCACAGGATACAATTTCTAATGACCCTTACACATTGTAAGAGGAACTGCTTTTGTTCTTTTTTTGCTGTGATAAGTTCATGAAAGTCTTCAACGAGCTTAACTGCATTTTCTGCTGTATTATCTACAACTCTTAGTTGTAGAACCTTTAACTTCAGCTGCGAGTATGAACTATTTATTTCCCATTCAGCCCATTCAAGAGAACACATTCCAAGGAATGATTAATTTATTTGCAAGTGAGAAAACAAATTGTTACTCTGGGCGGTCATAAATTTATCTATGAGTTTTATTTGAAATAGTATTCAAATTTTGTTTCAAATAAATAATAAATGCAGAAGTTTAAAAAAAAGTAACCGTATAATGATAATAGCATATCATCCTTTGAAGGACCATATCGTTTGGAGTTTCTTAAACAAACTATAATCTTTCGTTAGATTGTTTACCAAGCATATCCTTGTTAAAATAGTTTAAATTCAGGCAATATAAGGCTGCACTTGAAATTGACGAATCGATACATTGGTAGTTTTTAACTTTTTTTTCTAAAAAAAAAAAAAAAAAAACAAATCTTGATAGTGCGCCTATAAAGTCAAATTACACTGAAGCTATAGTCATAACGTATGTAAGTCTTAGGAATGAAAAAACAAACATCGTTTTAAAACCTTGCCTTTCCTTTCCGACTTTTTTATAGTCTCACTGAAAGATTGACCAATAGGAGAATCAATATCCTTCTAATTGTTCCGGAAATTAAAAAAAAATGAAAATGTCTGGGCTTATTGATACTTGGCGAATTTAAGTTTCAAATACGCTTTTCAGAACAGGTTAATAAATGTGATGTGCGGAAAATCATTCGGTGTGTTTCGAATTACAGTTGTTCGATACCAAAAATCAAGTTCGAAACCGGATTAAACGCCAGCAAATCCACTGCTTGGCATGTTATTTTTTTTCCTAAGCACTTAAAGCAGTTAAAGCTGGTCAAAAAGTCTTCTCTTATTGACGTCCGTAAGCAACTTCGATTAGAATTTGCAAAACAAAAACATGGTTTTTAAAGGGGACAGAGTCAAATTGAAAACGACTGGCGAATGGTTGTCTTTACGGATAAAAAGAAGCATAATTTGGATGGGCCAGATCAAGATGACTATACAGCTAATTTTCTCATGACTTAGGAAAAAAACAAAGGTTTCCAATACGCGATCAGCTATTATAGAGCACTTGAACTAAGTTTTCAAAGTACTAATAAATGACGAGAATCCCCTATAAAGGAATATTGGAGTCAGCAATTCTTAAGTTAAACGAGCTATTTGAACCTTTGTCCTGTATTCATCAACAAAATATTGAATCAATCCATACTGCTTGCACAGTAAAATCCAAAAAAGTATGGAATTGGCTGCAATATTGGCTGAATCAGCTGCAATATTCACCTGACTTCAACGATGTAGAGCATTTTTGGGGATGGCGACTCGCAAAATGAAGTGGAAAGCAGTTAAAAAATAATAAATATCTTATCGAGGGTAATAAATCAGATAAGACCGAAATTTTTCTTAATAACTTTAAATCCTTGTATCTAGAACTCGCTTCTATACCGCCTCTCTTTTCCCTTAAGAGTCTCCTAGCTTGAAACAAAAAGATTATTTTCAGAATCGGGAGATGGTGAAATGTCTGTCATGTAAAAATTGTCTATAATGAGAAAGAAATGGCGGACCCTGACAAGACATCAGAAATAGCTCGTTCATGACTGGTGTACTTAGCAGCTATAAATTAGCTTAAATTATAGATCCACAAAACAAGTGTTCTAAAGTGGTAACATAAGCTAAGTACCAAACATTTTTTAATATTTTACATATTTTAATATGTACGAATATAGGATAGAATAACCTCATATCGTAAGAAAATTTCATAGTTAACTTCCAAACGAAAATACCTACAATTTTGAAGATTACGCTTAATCATCATTAATCTTACGATGATAATGTCAAAAATGGACTAAATTGAACTAAAAAAGCTCTGTGCATTTTATATTTGTTTCTATTTTTTTTTTCACTACCACATCATCATTATTCTCTCAACGCTTCAATGCAAAGTGTGTATCTTCATTTAAAATTCAAGTTCTAATTCACTTTCTAACTTCTTTAAGCTTCCAACATTCTTTTGAAACTACACTTTTGCCAAAGAAAGAAACAAACAAAAAACAACCCTAACCCTAATCAGAACCTCTTTTCACCAAGTTTATTTTCCTTATACTAACCACACAAACCTTATTCATTAAAAAAAAAAAAAAACAAAAAAGAGAGCAGCAAAACAAAATTCACATAAAGTCTACTTCACCAACACCATGCATCAACCACTCATCCCGGCAAAAGCGTCCAAAAGCTGAAGCTCGGACCAATTCATTTCCTCTAAACAAACAACCATAATAATCTCGTCCTCTTATGTATACGTGAGGCTAAACTAACTGCACACAAGTACACGTACATATATATACTCGAAGTACCTAGGTTGAAGAATTATTTTTATCTTATTCAAAGAAGACATGGACATGAATAACCACAAAAAAAAAATAATCCTCACAGGAAACACTTTTTGAACCAGGCAAAGCTTCTTCTCATCTCCCATATATTGGTATACCAATGACCAACCCATCCCCATTTTGTTTACAAAAACATTTGTTGAAAAAAAAATAATAGTAGAATATATATAGATAAAACATGACTTACCGTCCTTGGAATTTGATTACAATCCGGGCCATTGCGTCCTCCGGGGCATTCACAACTGAAATCATCTCCATGATCAATGCATCGATGTCCTTCGGGGCAGGGTTTATTGGCACAAAAATCCACCTAATCATGTTTCCATGCCATTCGAGGTTCCACAGAGAAGCAGCCCGAGGAGACACAACATGAAACCATAAATCGATTGTGTGTGATTTGTTTTGCCAACAATGAACCGAGATATAGCGGCAACCAATAACAATGAAAAAAAAAAAAACCGGGAAGAAAAAAAAAAGAACAAGAAAATAGGATTACAAACAAAAAACCAGTATTTGCATTAACAACAACAAAAAAACACACACAAAACATCAAATTTATACATGAGGAAAAAAATAAATTGAAAAAGTGCCACAGTTATAACGTTACTAGCTACATACCTTAATCTCACATCGATTCCCAATGTATCCTTTAGAGCACCTACACTCGAAGCTACCGATTTGATCTATGCACTCCGCTCCATTCAGGCATGGATTCGATTCACATTCGTTATATTCAAAATTGCAAAGTTCACCAGCGAAACCTATATATGAGGCGAAAAAAAGAAGAAAGACGAAACATACATGAACCAATCGAAGTGAAAAGTTTTATGAATGAAGGAAAATTGAAAAAAATGGAGACAAATAAAAATCAAAAGTTACATCCACAAATCATCTATGAAAAGCTATTAGTTCGAATCACGATAACAGACAGCGAATTCATTCGAATTAATAATTCCTTGTGGGAGTCTGTCTTGATGTATGTATGTGTGTGTGATGTAGGCGAGTGTTTTTTTGCATTCGATGTCTCTCTATTTTATGACACATTTTTTTGTTTGTCTTCGTTATGCATGAGTGCATGATAAAGACATAAATCTAGTCTATAGTTTTCAATAAATTGATATAATAGGACTTTAGAAGCACATAAATTGTTCATTATAGTGCCAGTAACCTGAAAAAGAAGTGAGAATTCCATGTGATGCATTTTTATATATTATCAGTAGCGTTACTATGGAAGAAAATGAAGGGATCAATCACCCCCCATTATTTTTCACGTTCATAGCACAGATACAATAGTACCAATTCAATTATCAGTTGACAGTTCTCCACCTGAATGCAATAACTAGATAACTAAGGCCGATTTTATTCACTCGAAGTTGAACACAACTTGAGGATTTTTATTTTCAACTTGTGAATTTCTTTTTATTCACTCAAAGTTTGCGTTTTCAACTTTCGATTTTCAACTCTAGAGTTGATCAACTTCAGATTTGTAAACTCCTGGAAATAGTAGAAGTTGACCGAGCAAACTTGAGATTTTACGTACATAGGTACAAAAATTTTCTTGTTTATATTTGTTACAAAAACACGTTCGCTCCTACTTATGTTCCAAAGTTATCATTTTTCTTTGGGCACATGAAAGTTTTTTTGTCAGCCATTAATTATTTGTATTCACACTTTAGCACATATTGACACAATTGTGTATTGAAACAAAAAAACACAATTTAACACAAAAAATAAAATAAAATAAAAGTAAATAAAAGCGATCTCGAGATTTTGATTAAACCTGACATTACGATGCATGATAGCGAAATTCCCTCTGTCTTTTCGGCTGCAGCCTAAACGAATGGGTCAATTTTCTTTAAACTAGATGTTTTTTTAAACATTGCTTCCATCTGTTTTTTTTTTTCATTTTTTTAGGAACAAAAATAACAGTATAGGTGGCGTACAAATTTTTTTAGCAAAAAATGAAGATCTTATTTTTCTCAAAAACGTTCCCACAGTTTTTTTTTTTTTAATTTCAGTAATTTTTTAACAAAACGGCTACAATTTAAAATAAAAATTCCAAAAATCCTTTTATAGTACTTCCAATAGAAACATTTTTTAGATTTTCTCAAATACAGTTTTACTGATTTTGATCATTTTTTTGTGGAGAATATCTTAGAAAATTTAAAAAGTCTGGTATACCAAAATTAAAAAATTTTTTTTTGATTTTTTAACAAAGTTTCAAATTTTCTTAATAATTCGAAAACGACTTGGTCGATTTTTATTAAACTAAGCACACAGCAGTTTTAAAATACTTAATATCAGATTTTAAATAAAAATTATCCTTATAAATAAAAATGACGGTACCTTCCATACTTCCAAATTATTGGAAATAAAAAATTGTATCTATCGTTTAAAAATGGTATGTCTCATAGAACCAATTTTTTTGGTTTTCGACTATCTCATTATCTGTTAAAGCGATTTTAATGAATTGTTTTTACACAAGATCTTCTTATTAAGTTTGAACAAATATGGCACAAAAAAAATTTCAAAATAATTTTTTTGAAAATTCGGTATTTCGAAAATGGTGATGGAAAGGTGATTTATTTTCAAAATTCATTTTTTAACTTTACATTAATAGACACTTAAAATTGACGTACCAATTTTTATTGTTACAAATGTATGGCATACATCGTGGGTGTCAAAAGAATTTCTGATTTTTTTAAATTCTAATTTTATATGAATTAATTGTTTTACCAATTTTTCATGCATGTATTATGTGCACCGCAGAGCTATATTGTTAATTTTTGCATTCTCACATATAATAGTACAAATAATAAAATAAGTTTTAAACAGGTGGCATGAAATTTAGGATCGCACTACTAATCTATTTATTTTAAAATCAAACTAATAGATAGGAGGGGCAATTTTTGAAAAAAAAAACGACTTCAAATTACTTAGAATATCATGTTACACTTTTTAAAAGCCAGAAATCTATTTTTTTTATCTTGTTTTTAAGTTGTGTGAATTATCTAAGCGATTAGTTTCGGAAAAATAAATTTTCAATCTCAAAATTTTGAAAAAATGCAAAATTTGGTCAAACTAATTTTGTTTAAAATTTTACGTTATTAAATAATATTTTTGTTCTTAATATTTAATGCTCTTATCAGTAAAAACCAGATGTCTTCTTGTTTTTGAGAAAATCAAAAATAACCAGAAGTAAGTTAACTTTAATTTGACTTTCGAGTTGTTAAAGTTGCTTTAAAGATCATTGGTTTTATTTATAAAAGTTGTCTAACTTTGGACAACTGTCCAACTTTGGAAAATGTGTTTAAAAACCTTGTTTATTGTTGTTTTATAGCTGCCTAACTAAGACACAAGAGTAGATTATCTTAACCGTGAATAATGTGATATTTATTTTTATTAAATAAAGCATATATCCAACAATTTGAAAATAGTTAGACAGTGTCTAAGTAGACAAAAATTTTATAAATACGACTGCATATTTCCTATTTTTTCATTTTTCAATTTTGTTGACTTAAACAATTTGATTTACAAACAGAATTAAGAAATGGATTTCTGGCTTTGAAAAATGCATAAAATGATGTTGTGGATACTGCAGATGATTATTAACGATTTTTTTTTTATCATATGTACTTGGTATATATCGAGTTTTTTTTTTGTCATTTTCTTAGGACCACAAATATTGATACACATTTTTGGAAAATCTTATTTTTCTCAAAACTGGCTCTGGTGCGTTTCTTTACTTTGAAACTCTGTGTTTTTCTGTGCATATTTGTGTCCAATGTCGTTCCCGTACTAAATAAATTCTGAGTCTTTTTTACAAAAGAGAACTCTTTCGAGAGAATAAAACATTTCCCTCAGGCCTCACCTGTGATTTTCTGTATAAGAAATTACTGTGAACAGAAATTCACAGTTCAGCAAAATGTCAATATGAGAGTATAAATGCGAATGAAAGCGAAACATCATGTCGTGCTTGTCATTCAAACCAGGTATAGTACAAAACGTTGTGAATTTGTTGGAGTTTGCGTTGTCGTATACCTTAAAGTAGTTTTGTATTTTAAACAAAAATTATTCCTAGCAACTGTATATAAAAAATCTTTAAAAAAATGTCATTTTTCTTGAAAACGCTCCCAATTTTAAAATAACAAATTTTAAATAAAAAAAAATCAAACTTATTTTGTGAAAAGTCGGTTTTTTTAAATGGGTACCTAATTTTTTATAATATGTATGCATACAAATATTTTTTTAAATTTGTTTTTCCACCTATTAAAAATGATTCCATTAAGATTTAACACATCGCACAAGAACCAAAAAAAACCGCAAAATGTCAAATCGCCCAAGAAAATTCTGACATTATTTGATATTTTCATATTTTTTGGGGAATTGGCTAAAAGTCATTTTTGGTATGGTTTTATTTTATTTCGGACATTTTATTAGACCATTTATGGAATAGTCCAAAAGCTATGAAATCCCATAACGCTAAGAAATAAAAAATGTTGAGTGATTTGACACTATGTATATATCGATCGAAAATGAATGTGTCAAATCGCCAAAAGAAGAAATGGAATGGAATGTGGATTGTGATGGCGGCGAATGGTGTCGTCAGCATGACGTGGTGACATTGGGTGATCTGACATTTTTAAGGTTTGGGCAATCTGGTTTTGTGCTTTTTGACACAAAGTCTTTTAAATTACACACTCTAAGAAATATTTTATTTGATCTTTGAAAAATTGAGACTTTCAAAATGTTCATTTTTCAAAATTGGGTTATGGGTTTTGTGGTTGAAAATGTTATGGAAAAATTGATTTTTGGAAGCACTGTTCTTTTTTTTTTCAAATAAGATAGCTATTTCCTAAAACTAATAGATCTTATCAAGAAAGTTGAATGTGTTTTCAAAAGTGCTCACAAAATATATGATCATATTTTGGGTTAGTTAATGGTAACACAGTTATAGGTAGGTTAGGTTAGGTAAGAAGGTGTGTATAGTAAAGGAATTTCAACTACTCTTAAATTAATCAAATACATACTTGGGAAAATAAAGAAGGATTTAAAAGAAGATGTCTAAGAACATTGGCTTTGAAGTTTTGAATAGCAAAGTGGAAGGGAACAATGGAGCAAAGTAAAACATTCCATATTAGTGTTGTGTGATTAAAACAAGACTTTCTGTTCTTAATCGTTCGTGCAAATTGTTGTTGTCAACTGAAGGGTAAACTGATGAGCATTTCTAAAAGTGAAGTTCATCTGCTTTTATACATTACATTCCATTATTTTTATTAAATTTATACTAAAAGTTTCGAAAATAGTATCACCTTTTCAAATTTACATATTTTATATAATTAAATAAATTAATTTAATGTAGGTATACCTACTACTAAAGTCCGCATTTATTAAAAAAGGGTTTAATCCTCACCTCCCATAGTAATTTCCATTATTTGCTTCGGTGGATTAAATTTTATTAGAAAATTGCATCTCCCCTGCGGGAAATTTTCCGAAGAGAATATAAGGTTCATGGAAAAAAAAAGAAATAAGAAGGATTCTTCTAATCTCGTTACACAGCAAAAGTTCATGGCACACATTATAATAGCATCACAAACAAACCTATTTTCATATTTGAAACCCTCGAGAAATATCCCTAGATAGATAGATCTTTTAGTACCTATCTATATGTATACAGAGATACATAGATATTGTGTATAAAATGTAAATGTAATTTCACAATTTCGCTTGTAGATTATTTAAATAATCACGCCTCGCCACAACTTCATTTGAAACCATTAAAAAGGGAAACACCAGAATTTCACACCAACCAACACCATGGTTTCATTCAATGCGGAAGCAGTATAGTAGCATTCGTCGTCGTTGTCATCATTGTCATCAGATGAATTTCAAACGTATATTCTCTCCATTTTCTCATCCGATCCCGAAGGATCTATATCTAAATTCTTACGCACTTCAAGTCTTCAAGGAGAGAAGGGAGCCAAAAGAAACAACAACAACAACAAAAATAACAACGAAGCCATCAAGAAAGAAGGGGACAAAAAGGAATGCTTAAGCATACCAATACTAATCCGTCGAGGTGCGGATTACAAAAATAAAATATATGGCCACAGGAAAAGAGAGTCATTGTCGAATAAATACACCTTTCCACTCACTCGCAATATCTACCTATACAATATACATACATACCTAGGTACCTATAACTACATTTACATATATTTCTAGATTTGTTTGTTGGTTTGTTCCCTTTGCGATAGCTTCATTTACTATTTAAGCATTCTGTGTATTTGCTTTGAAATCCTTTGGCATAAATTGCATCGTGTCGTTCTAAGGAATTCTTAGCTGCTTTGGTTTGTGCTTTTAATTTAATTTATAATATTATGAGAGAGGGTTGTTAGGGAAATAATGATTCTTTCTTGGGAATAATATATACCTTGAGCATTTTATATTTAACTTCATTTCGATATTTATTTTACAAAGAAATAAATTTGCATAAATAATTTAAAAAAAAAAGACGAAAAGACGTTCGTTTGTTTTATCTTAGAATTACCTTTTGAGCTTGCTATGAAAGTTATTGGAACTATTTAAAGATGTACACTTAAAATTTGCAGCAAAACTTTGTAATTTTTAATTGTTGATTTAAAAAAAAAAAAAATATTATAACAAAATATTATATTTAAAAACTGTATTGCAATGAATTTTAAATTTATTTTGTTAAAATTTTAGTCTATTTTGTTTAGAATTTAAAAAATAAAAATACTTATATTAAAATGAATTGGTTTTTTGTTTGAACGCGGCTAACTCGGCTGAAAATCATCCGATTCGCATGAGGATTTTTTTTTTGGACTAGCATTAAACCAGTTGAAAACACTACGGAGCCAAAAATTTTGACCAGAAATGTTGACAAATTATGAAAACCCGATATTGCATATAATACTTTCAAGAGCGATATTTGAAAATTCCATTTTGTATGGGAAGAAGGAAATATTGATTCTTAGGAATGACAAAAACTATAGGTGTGTTTTATTCATTGCTGCATAGCCAGCGCAGCACAAGTCTGAATAAAACGAAAGCTCACTCTATACATTCATTTCAATTATTAAAAGCTCTATCGCCAGCACAGCCATCTTTATTTTTACTGACTTCTTTTTCGCCAGCAATCAAATTGTTTTTGTTTGCCAAGGGAAATTTTGCTGCGCTGGCTATGCAGCAATGAATAAAACACACCTTATGAGATTGACATCAATTGGCTAATATTGTCCCTCATGAAAATGGGAACGCCAACAGATGGCGTTACGGTACCAGACTGCAACATTAATGTATAAAAATAATTAGAACGTGTCAAAAAATTCATTCAAGGAATGTTTGAAGCCCCTATAATAAATGCTAAAATTGACGAAAAATTGCCTACGAAGTTGGACCACTTATTATTTATTTATTTATAAAATTGTATCCAACATGTAAAACCATTACTGATGTTTGTAAGCATTTTTCAAGAATGAATTTGGTATGCCGATTTTGGATTTTTATAAAAGATACAAACAAATTTAAATTTCCAAAACTCAAGGTATTGATTAAAAAACAAAAAAGGTATCATCATCATCATCATCATCATCATCATCATCATCATCATCATCATCATCATCAATATAATAAAACGACAAACACGAATTTTGGGGTACCATTTACGCGGTCTACAAAAGCCGAAAGTATATAAATTATATATCGATGGAAAGGTTTTTTTGCACAGAAGTGCACAAAGCAAAAATTTATTAAATAATTTTACCATAAAGATTAAAAAACAATAAAGTAAAATTGCATTATAAGTGCGAGGAGAGCGAGAACCATAGCAAGAGCCAGAGCGAGACCGAGGTATTTGTTCACAAACTTATTATATTTTCGTTAAATGCAATGGTTCGTGCATTTAATATATTCGTTAAGATGGTTAGTGAATTCGAGTGAGGGATTTTTGTGGGAAGAATTTTATTTCTGAGGATTTTTATCTGTTGTGTTGGATTTTCGGCCATTGGTCGATTTAATGCAAGGAAGCATAAATTATGTATAGTTGTAGGTATATTGGTTTTGCATGGAAATGTTCTGCAATCTATTGTGTCTCTCGCTCATTGGGTGTTGTTTTTAAATTGAAATAAAATGTGAGCAAAAAAGGAAGTATGCTTTCAATTTGTAGATGTAGTGTGAGGGATGTTAAAGCTGAGGCGTGGAACAATAACTTTTTATTTATATTCCTCGCTCCAATTCACTAACCATCTTAACGAATAGATATATTAAATACACGAATCAATGTATTCCACGAGTTTTATTTTCGATATAAATTTAATTGGTCTTTATGACTACTTCCGGGATGGTCTTGGGACCAGTGGTTCTGGGATCGGCTAAACCCAGCCCGGCAGCGTTCAGTGCTATAGGAAATAATAATAAGTAGCTCATATAAAATAACTAGCTCAGTTTTTCTCCTCGCTCAAGACTACTTTTAAACGATGGAATTATTCTTGCGATTTTTTACTTAATGTTGGAGTATCCACATCCAAAAATCGTATGCATCGAAAAATAAAGTTTTTTAGAATTTCATGTGAATTACAATATATTTTCTAGAAGTTGTTTTTCAATTAGACGATAATGTTATTAGCACTCGAGTTTCGGGGACTGGACGTACTAGTTCTTTAAAAAATACAAATACAAAACGAATGTTTTTTGTTTTTAATAATTCAAATTCTCTAGGCAAACGGAAGACTTAGCACTAAATGATTGAACTTGTTAAATTATTGACTCAAAATAGCTTAAAGTCCATAAAAATTGGTCTTCGTACCGGTGATTTCACTTGAACTCATCCAGTTAACTTATAGTGATAGGGCCTTATCAATACTCAAGTTTTGTTAATTTGAATTTACCTTACATATAGATTTCATGACGAATATCTATAGTGCCAACTTTATTCAAAAATGTAGTTATTTCTTAATCATAAAATTTTTGTAAAAATTTTGATATCCACTTTTAATGTAAAAATTGTTAAATCAGGTTTTGAGATACAATTACGGCATCAGTGACTGAACGACACGTGAGGGAAATTTCATACAAAATATCTATGTTATTCGATATTTCGTATGAAATTTCTCTCACTGATTTTTGCAGGCAATTTTATATATTATATCCAAAAGAAACAATATTTTTGACATTTCGTCACCTGATTGCAAGAACCAGCTTACTCAATTTTCGAATTTTTGAGAAACACAAAAAAAAAAAAACACCTTGGTCTCTTTTTAAGGCTCCATTTTTTGCATGATAGTACCGGTAAATAAATAACACCACATGTTTTTTTAGCGCTACTGGTTGTAGTAAAGGGTAAAAATTACAATACGAATCGATTCAAGGTAACAAAAACATAAGCACCTCAAAAATTAAAAAAATCGAATTAGCTGGTTCTTGAAATCAGGTGGTGCTTTGACCATGAATAACATTTTATTCGCAAACGATTTTACAGTGCACTTTTTAGACGGTATTTATTTTACCAAGATAAATTTAATTGCTGTTCAACTTTTTTGCTTTTCTTTTAAAATTTTTTCTGAGGTAGTTTTGGATTATTTTTTGAAGTGAAAAGAAATACTAAAATATTTTGTGTAGTAAATATTATTATCAATAAAATGAGTTCAAATATGTTGTCGACAACTTTACCATTTAAGAGCAAAGAGGAGAAACCGATAATTTTAACTTAGACAAATTTTTTGAAATAAAAATATCTTTTTTTTTGATTATATACTTTTTTATAAAAAATCAAATAATTTTTAAAAATTGTGTAAAAAATAATTTATAAAATTTGCACTTTAAGAGTTGTATGCGAAAAACCTATATGCATTTTCAACACAAAGTGTAGAGAATATTAAAATTCTTAAAATGAACATAATTTTATTTTTCAATAGTTGGGCCATTTTAGGGTGAAGAGCAAAAGAAAACAGTATTTTTGTTTTAAATTCATCACTCTTAGAAAAAAAATGTTTATATTTTTTTGTTACACTTACCTTTGAGGAGTTATATAACCGTGAAACAAATTTCGAAAAATACCAGGTTTTTTGAGAAATTGTAATAAGAAATTGCAGCTTATAATATTTTAGTCACAAAGATCTTAACAATTTTTTTCGTATAAGAGCAAAAGATTTTGAGAAAAAATGTGCACAAACTTAACGATATAATAGTGATTCTCTGCCAACTGTTATTTTTTAAATATAAATTTAGCTAAAATTAAAACTGTTCTGTTTGTCCTTATATATATTTGAGTAAACGATGTTATCTCTTTCAAGTTGTGTCTTCGAGTGTCTTTATTAGAACAATTTATGTAATTTCACAAAACTGTTATACGTTAAATGTTTAGGGCCAGTTTCACAGTGAAGTAAGTATCACTTAAGTGCCGAATATGGAAAACGAATTCCCAATTTCACAGTGTAAACTTATCGGAATAAGTGACACTTAAGTTTCCGATGTTGGCCACTTAAGTTCCACTTACTCAGGTAGTAAAACTGCGGCTTAATTGCCAAAATGGGAAAATTAAGTGCCACTTATTTTGTTAAGTGTGCACTGTGAAACTGGCCCTTAGTATATAAATGTAGAATATAATAAAAGAATAGAATATCTAAAGGCAAAGAAGACCTACACTTACTTTTTTAACTTAATACAACAAAAACCCATTAAAAAACATTTTTTTTTTTTATTTGTCTTAAAATAGACATGGTATTAAATCTGTAAGAGCATTTTACTATACAACTTTTAAGGAACAAAAAATATCATAAAAAGTACTAATTCTTGAAGACACTGACACTGACACTGATTTTTATTTTTGAATTTTTATACGTTCTAACTCATTTTGACAATATTTTTGGTGAGTTTCTAAATTCTCTTACGTTTTGACGTTTTCAAACTTGACATTTTCAACTTTGAAAGGCAATGTTTTGTTAAAAATTTTATGTTTTTTAGTTTTTGAAATCTGTTTTCTGAGGTTTGAGTCTTTATTTTTGTGCTAGGTTATAACTACACATTAATTGCACGGATTTGTTTTTATATGTTTTGTTCGAAGTATTGGTACAGTTCTTAATAAAAAAATAACAACATATTTAGCAAAATTGCTTGAAATCATTTAGTTTAAGTTAGTTGAAAATAATTAAACCACGGTACTGACAGCCACGGTACTGACATTCAGGCTTTAATTTAACCTAATATCTCAAAGCTTCTGAAAAAAATAAAATCCGTTATAATTCTAACTTATATGACTTAAGTTAAAGTTATTATAGTTTTTGCATTATAAAGTTTTTTTTTGCTTCAAAGAAATTGCTTTGCACATAAAAATAAAGCTCTCCACTAAAATTCAGCTTATTCGGATTTTTTTGGGAGCGAAATTCTAATTTTTCTAATTGTTGTTGCATAATTTACCATGTATGTGAATTGTTTAGCCCCAACTCAGTTTTTTTCGTATTACAATTCCATCGATAGTATAACTATTATAGGCGACATTATTGTTGGTTATCCTTGGGAATTGTATAAGAACCGATATCTTTTTGTATGTTTGCAAAGTAGAATAAAATGTTTAATTCGGCAATTCAGTTAAACTAATTTGTATGACTTTGCTCACTTCTGCCTTGCCCTTCCTCTCAAAATAACAGAATCCAGCTTATATGACCTTGCAACGCAGACACACAAAATTTCAATATTAAGATGATGTCAACTTTCTTAATGGAGACTACAGTCTTGTGTAATTTGTAGCCTCATTTTGCTGATTCTTGGATTACGTGATGTGGTTAATCAATTCTTTGCATAATCTTCACTCTTTGTATTTATTTACAAAACATTGCAGAAATAATTAGATTAAGGCATAAATAAAATATTTCTTTGGAATCTTTTAATTTAATTTGTGTGTCGTATATAGACATGAAAATATTTCAAATTTGTTTGTATGTTGTTACTTCTTTGAAAAATTAAATCAAATAAAATTCTGAATTTTGTTGGAATATGAGTTTTTGGTGTTTTGAATTATGTGCACGTGTACCAGAAAGTTTCTGCGAAAAATTAAATATTTTTGTTTGTTTTTAAGCGAAATATAGGCTGTAATCCGATTCTCAGATCTCTGGAAGAATTAAAATTCTTTGTAATTAAGGCCACGGGGTATACTTCGGAAAATAGATAGGCAGCTATATAATATATCGACTTTGTGATTAATAATTAATTCTTTTAAAAGCAAAGAGTTTTCAGATTTTATTGACAGTTTGATCATTCAATCAAACATAAAATATCTTTTTATCATATTTTCTTAAAACTTTGATTTCATTGTTAAACCTATAATTTATTTTGTGAATAGAAACTTCTTAGAAGACCAAAGTTTCTGAAAGCAAACAGATATTTCTCAACCAACTTTCAATTCCAAATTAATGAGTAGGTATATCCTTTGCATTTAAATCTTTTGAATGAAAATACAATACCTAAATATACTATAGAAGTTGCCTTTTTGTTTTCAAATTGCCTCTAGAAAACTAATGAAAATAATTAATATTACACTTGAATACGTTTAACCTTGTCAATCTGCTAACTGCCTGACCCTGTCCGCATCTACCTATAGCACAAGTATTTGTATACAAACATACCTATATCTTAAACTTTAAGATTAAAAACAAAAGCAAATAATAAAAAAAAAAAAAAAAAAAAAAAAAATCGTTGATATCGCTTCACTGACCGCAAAATTAAAAGGACAAAAACTTTCTTGGGAAATATGTCAACATTGGGAAAGAAGTTTCCCCATTTTGCTCCTTAACCTTCCACAGTTGTGGGTGTATGTATAAACTCATGCCCATCTTATATTGCCGGTGCTCTTGCCACCCACCATGCCTAAAGTGTTGTTTCACAGTTAAAAGTTATATATACAAAGTAATGTATACCATCAGCATTGAAATTACCACCGGGATTTCATGCCACCCGACCGGAAAGGTGCGGCTATGGCAGTATCCTTTCAAGAATCCCAAAGTATCCCAAAACATCCCCCAGCATAGCATATCAACCATACCTCTACCTACAATACGGAATTTAGATTTACCATCAAGCTATATACTAAGACCAGCCAGCTAGCGCCACCAACGACAACTAAGACGACGATAGCGGCGATGGGAGACGAAACCACATAAATATAAATACTAACGCTTTTCAAAAACCAAAAACTCAAGGATCAGAGCGGAAATGAAGTAACGCGTGGATTACTGTGAAATACGACCGCAATGAAGGCGGGATTGCTGCATAATAAGCGTACCCCTACCCAACCTACATATAATTTTGTTTTGTTCTTTCACTTCACACAAAAATGTCCTTATATATAGATAGATAGATTCATCCATTTTTCTTTCATTTTCTTACTTTTCTCTCGTTGTCCTTTTAAAGATAAGATTCTTTTGGCACAAATCGCATCTTTTTGTTCCAGCTATTTTTTGTTAGCGTTGAATTTTTTGAACTATTTTTACTTGCGATAAAAATATGTAGATACTGCAAGAGTAACTAATGGATTTGTGAAAAAATCGAACTTCCTGTTATTTTGCTAACTTAAAATGTCTTGTTTACATAAAAGCTGAAGAAATCTCTTAAATTTGCTCCAGTGAGTCATGAAATTACATAATTTTTCTCTAAATTTATTTTTTTAGCACACAAATTTTAACATTTTCGATTTTTTTTAAATATTTTATTGCACGTAAAAATATATAAATAAATTACGTATACACCCGAGTGAACTATTTATGCCTCTTTATATAAAATTAAACGATCACTTGTTCTACTTATAGAATGTTCATAGATATACCATATTATTTTATTTGTGTATTTTGATTCTGTCAAAATACGGTATAAGGCTCATTGATCAGTCAAAAATAGGTTTGTATAAGTACAAATAGTCCATTTTTCATTTTTTCAAATATTTATTATATTGCATCTTAAATTCTGATTACTTTTTTCATAAATTTCAATTTTAAGTACAATTTTTATATTGTTTTCTAACAAAAATCTCTTTTTAAAATATTCACAAAGAATTGCCACACTGACGATAAAATGCCATAGTTTGTTTAAAACTTTCTTTTACTTTTTAAATCAAGTTTTTTTAATCAATTCTTTTTGGAAAATCTATTATCAAACTTAAAATTTTTCAAAAAAAAAATCGTTGTCACTTTTCATCATAGGATAAAATGAAAAAAAAAACAAAAAAAAGAATTAAATTTTAAAAACTCTACATTTGTTTGAAAAGTTTTACTTACTGAATATCTTTATGGCTTAAACTTTTTCGAAGTGTAGCTATTTATAAGGTCAAATTAGGTAAAATTAAACAGGATTTCTAAAAGGGGGTCAGATTTGTATGTGCTTAAAAACACAAAACCTTCGTATAAAATATGCACATAAAATGAGAAAATATTCGCTAAGAACCTGAAAATATTCTTTTAAAAAATTGTTAAGAAGTAATGAAAATTTAAAAATAAAATTTGTCTTTTATTTAATTAACAATAATAAAATTTTTTATTTTAAGTACCTTACTAACCCTCATTTTTATTTAAAACATTTTCAATTTTCTTGAAGGGAATGTAATTTGGAATTGTGTTTAGCACTACGTGGAATTTGATATTCTTTTCTTACTCTGGACTTTCGTCAATGTAAAAATTTTCATGTTTAAGATTTTAAAAACATGCACGAAAAAATGCATTTATTGTTTAAGTATTCCCAAAAAGCAAAAAAAAATGAATTTATAGTAAAATATGAACAAAAATGATTGAATGCCATTTCAAAAGGAATCTCTTGGTTCGATAAATTATCTTATTCATTTGCTTTTATGTTTACCAAAAAGATATATTTATTTACATAGAAATCCAAGCCTTGGTTTTGCATATTTTCAGTATAGTTATGGGTTTCGAGAATCATTTAAGGGCTCGATATTTTCAAAAAAAAATCTTTTTATTGTGTAAATAGAGTAAAAACAATGAAATGGTATTCGATTTTAAAAACCTTTTTAGTTTTTTTTTTTAAGTTATATTTAAACGATGGACTTCGGAAAAAAATTTTAAACAAAGCTATTTATGTGTTGGTAGTGATGAAATTTTGTTAATGAGTTGCGTTATAAAATGGGCTTTAGGTCAAGTGAAACAAATAAATAAATATATTAGTGACAAATATATTTATTTATTTGTTTCACTTGTCCTAAATCCCATTTTATAACAGGAAGCTATTTATAGCACTCTAAATGTGTACAAACAAAAAGTACATTTTTTTAAATTTTCTTTTTGATTTTAAAATGTTATATTTAGAAAAGAGAAAAAAAATATTTTTTTAAACTTAATAAGTTAAAATTGGTTAAAAACACATATATTAAAGTAATTTTAACATTTAAAGTAGCATATAATGGAAAATATTTTGAGAAACTAATTAAAAAACAGATTAATGGATTAGATTATAGAATACTTTTAATAAAGCAGGGGTTGCAACTTGAAAGTTGCAGGGCTCAACGAAGTAGGTTGGTAACACCTTTACAAAATGTAATGAAACTTCAACTTTGAAATTATTGAAACTGCCTATCTAAAGCACCATTTATAGCTTTCATTGAAAACCATCATTGGAATTTTCAATTGTTTAATTTAAAAAGTTAAGAAATCCAAATGAGTGGCTATTTTGAAGACAAAATAAAGCTGGTGGATTGAGTAAAAATAAATGCAAATGTTTCAAAATTTACAATTAAAATATTTAATGATGGTTTTAATTTAAGCTATTACCTGCGCCAAACACGTATAGTTACTGTTATATTTATTGATATTTTCTTTTGTTCATTTTTACGAAACGTAGATTTGTCAACCCATTCGAAGCCGGGTCGGGCCAACTAGTACCTTAAATAAATATATAATTTTTTTTTAATGAAAAAAATTAATTCAAATCAAAAATTATCGCGTAGTTATATAAAATAATATGTGCACGACTGGGTCGCACCAACTTGCTCTTATGTGCGATCACACTGTGTTTTTAAAGTTTTAATACATCAAAAACTATATTTATCTTATAAAATAAATAAATTAGTTATGTGAGCCTATATTGTATACCACCTGCTTAAAACGTAGTTAAGTTTAAGGTAGTATTATGCGAGTAGGTACATTTATTTATGAACAATATAGCACCGTTTTGCAAATATGCATGGAACTTACAGTTTAGACAAGTACATTTACAGTTTAAACAAGTACATCATTCGATTTCTTAAAAAAATCTCAATTTATGAGAAAAAAAAAAAATAAAAAATCGTTGGAGCGGTTTTTAAAAAAATAGTTTTTTTATATATAAAATTTTGAAAAAATTAAAAAAAAAATGGTATGCAATTTTGAGCCTTTATTATTGCGGATTTAAAAAATTATTAAAAAAAAATATCATCCAAATTTTTTTTAAAATAAATTATTGATACTTTTGAAAATTTTGGTATGCAATATTATTAGAACTTATTTGAAACTTTTGTGCTAAATAATTCATTAAAATCAGTTCAATTGATAATGAGATCGTCGAAATTGCAGTTCTATGAGAGATACCATTTTCAAACGACAGATATTAGTTCACACAAAAATTTGTATCAAAATCGTAGGAGCCGTTTTTGAGAAAAATGCGATTTTCAATACCGGTTTTTAAACATTTGTATTAGAGGTACCGTTATTTTTGGTTATAAGAATAATTTTCATTTTAAATCTGCTAGATAATTTTAAAAAACTGCTGGGTGCCATGTTTAATAAAAATTTACTAAGTAGTTTTCGAATTATTGAGTTCTCAAACAAAAATTTTGAAACTTCTTTTAAAAATCTAAAATAAATTTTTTTTTGAAAATTTTGGTACACAAAAGCTTTGAAAATGTTTCAAAAATTCTCCATCAAAAATTGATGAATAATAGTTGAATATATTTTGAGAAAATCGAATATCAAAAAAATGGTTCTATGAAGGGTACCATTTTTAACCATTTTTCAGAAATCTTTTTTTTTATAAAATTGTTGCCTTTTTGTAAAAAAAATTACTGAATTTGTTGTTGTGGAGCACGTTTTTGAGAAAAATAAGATTTTCATTTTTTGTTAAAAAATTTGTACGGCAGGTACCGTTATTTTTGGTCTTACAAAAAATGAAAAAAAAAAAAAACGGGTGGGGAAATGCCCAAAAAACGCTAGGTAGCAACTTTGGAGAAAATCGACCGACCCATTTAGGCTACAGCCGAAAGGACAGACAGACAGACGGACAGAATTACACATTTTTTAAAAGTTCAATATTTTGAAAATTACTTATTAGTTTTTTTTTTAACTTCTATATTTTGATTTTCGACTTTCACATTATTGGCTGAATGGATTTAAATAAAATTTCTTATACAGAAGCTTATAAGAAGTCTTAATAACATTGCATATTAAAAACTAGTATTTTGAATTTTTTAATAATAAGTTCATAATTTCACAATTATTTTTTAAAAATTCAGAAAAAAAATCCTTTAATAAATAATTAAATTGTGTAAATTGCGTTAGTTTAAAAGCAGTTTCAAAATTTTTTTAGTAAATTTATTTGACATTATGTTGATTTTTAACAACTTTTCAGTTCAAACGATAAAATTCATATATGCACGTAAAAGTGCAGCATAGTGCTGTAATGTTCATTTTTATGAACATTTGTGGTTGGTGGCATAAAATAAAGGCTCCCATAACTAATTTATTACTTTTAAAATAAGAAGAACTGCATTACACTAACGCCCATATTATTCACTCTATACATCCAGATTAATATTTAAATCCATATGTAAAGTCTACAAAGTTCAATGTTAATACATCCGGATTTAAGTTTCAATCTGGATGTATCGAGTGAATAATATGGGTGTAAGGGTGGAAAAAACTCAGTGCAGTATCGAACACAAGAGGAAGTATGCGCGACGCAGTCTCTCGAATTTGTATACATCTTTGAAGGCACCGACATGAAGGGTAGAAACTTTTTGGTTGAGGGGTTGTTCCACTTCGGAATGTAACGCTAAGTAAAGAGTTATTTCATTAAAACCTTCAATATTAATAAGATATTGAAAAAGCTTGGCAGCCTAAAGAAAGAAATTGACAGCACTGTGTTACTCAATTTTCTAACCAACTCTGACTCTGAATCTTTGAATCTAAAATTCTCTTCTCTTCTGGAACAAATAGAATTCATTTGTTTTTGTTTGTCAAAAATATTAATTCTATTATTAAAATAATTTTTTTTGTTAAAAATAAATTTTTTTTTTCATTTATGATGCTCCAAAATTTTAATTATACTGAGATTCTAACCCTATGGTACCGTATTTTACCGGAGTTTCTTAAATTTTTGTTTTAATAGTTTATCTAACATGTTGCATATATTTATTTCACCAGGTAGTTGCTGTTCAGTTAACAAAGTTTGTTACGTGTAAATTACTTGAAAAATACAAACTCATAATTTGAAAAAAAAAAAACTTTTATACACAAATTATTGCTTTCGCAATTCAACTTAAAATAGGACTTCAAACTTTTGTTTTTCTTTCAATAAATTTTGAGAAGAAACTTACGAAAATGTAGAATATCTGCTTTTTGTTTTGTTTTAATGAATTATTTTTCACAACCTAAAATAGTGAGGGTATAGATTTGGGCGCCAGTTTTTCAAACACGTTCTCCATATAAACCTATAAATCCTTTTTTATACTATATAGGTACTAGTTTTATTCGCCTGCCTATCTGTCTTAACCCGGGATGACTGTGAATTGTATAAATTTAAATTTACAACAACAGCATCCTTATACAACTTTGTCGTTCCATTTATATTCTTCTCCTTTCAATTGTGCTAGTTTATTATATTTCTGTGTTGTTATCTTCCGAGTAGGGTAAAATTTTAAGAGAAGGGGTTTTCTATTTATTTGTAATTTTATCTTTTGTTTTTTAAACACAATTTTTTTTTACTTTTTTTTTTTAATTTAAGATAAAAATATATATTTAACTGTACCTTTACAATGTAAGTAGCCTAAAGTAGGAAAATAGAATAAGGATTGTTTTCAATTTAAAATGTAAAAAAAAGTAAGTTTTGTTTTCACTTTTTAGCACAGGATTAGAGGGGATGTATGCTGTGTGGAAAGAGATAGGTAGGTACTTCACAGGAAAGTCAAAGTGGTAAAGAAATTCCACGTATAAATAAAATCTAACAGCGATGCCAAAAAGCTTAATGTTCAGACTTATGGCAGGATGTTTAAAACTTTATATATACCTTATAAAATCAATATTTTCCATTAGGTACGAAATTTCAAAAGGTGTAGATGAAGTTATTTTATTTTTTTTATTTTGAATTTTACTAGGGTTGAAGTTTTGTTTGTATGTTTTTTTTTCGTTTTTAAACTTTTATTTTGAAACCAATTACCTGTCTTATGTTTTTAAGTTTGATATGTTTATTTAATGGCTGCTGGTTGTTTATGATTCAATTTTCTCTTTCATTTTTATAGAGGTATATAGGTTTTTCCATGAGTTGGCGGAAATGTTATATTTTAAAAGTTTTTTTTTTTGGTGGGAGAATCCACGAAAAACTTTTGTTTTGATAATTTAATTTTTGAAAATAGATTTTATATAAAAAAGTTTGGAATTTAATGTTATACACGTAGTTTTATATGTTTAACTATATATATTTATAAAATTTCTGAACAACATCAACAACTTAAAGGTGCTAGCACCAATTGTACACTTATTAATTTATAATTCGTTTAAATTAATTATTTGGCTGGAGATATAGATATTTCAAGGGGTGCCAAGCCCTATCATCAGTCTCCTTATTAGTGGTGCTGAGCTTTAATCCAATTTTATTATAAAAAACTTTCTACATGCACATTGCACACCATAGCGATCGAACCCACACATATCAGATTAGCTCAGTCTTAGACCACTGACGTCACAGGTCGAGATGTGTTTAACAAAACAAAATTTTTAACAAGTTAATCTGTTAAAAAGAAAAAAAATTTGTGGTCTCGATTATATTAAATTGTTTAAGTCTCTTCCTTATTGACCGCAAAAATGATTTAAGAAAAATAAAAACAAAAACATAAACAAAATTTTTTTAATTTAGTTGCAATTTATTTATTTTTCTAAATACCGTTTTAAATGCATTTCGGAAGGCAATTGGCCTACCATCATCAGCGTAATACGCGTGAACAACTAAAAGTTAAATATAATATAAATATACTATAAGTTAAATACAATTAAAGCAAAAACAAATTTTGAAAAACAGAGAGTAACTTTGAGATTTTACATGTAATGGTATTTAGAAAAATAAATAAAGTGCAACTAAATTACAAAAATTTTGTTTATGTTTTTGTTTTTATTTTTCTTAAATCATTTTTGCGGTCAATAAGGAAGAGACTTAAACAATCGAGATGTGTTGTTTGTTTGTTTATCAAATGCATTTGGAGCATCAGCATTTTTCTAAGCGCCTTCAAGTATGCTGTTTTGTTCCGCCTCCATTTTTCTCCATACCTTATTTCGATAGACTACAATTCGTAGTACGTATCAAAAGGGGAAAGGTTGGAAGATCGGTAACAGACCAAACTATTAAGTTATTATTATTATTTATATAGGGCTTGGCACCTCTTGAAATAGCTATACATATACATATCTCCAGCCAAATAATTAATTAAAACGAATTATAAATTAATTCGTATACCATTGGTGGTAGCACCTTTAAGTTGTTGTTGTTGTTCAGAAATTCAATGAAATTAACTGTATATTTATTTAATTTGTTTGGCCATTAATTGAAAAAAATTAATTTTTTCATTTATTCTTAAAAAATATGTTCTGCAGTTATTTTTAATTTAAACAAAATAAAAAAAATCTTTCGGGGGAATTAAAAAAAAAAAACTAGGTACTGACAGACTGACACACAGAATTGCGGAACACATTTTTTTCCCTATCATCGTAATGTCTAGTTTCCCAAGTTAAATTTGCGATATCTACCTTGAAAAATTACCACATAAAAATCAATTGGGCTCAAAATGGGAAACTGAAGTTTGAACTAATTACTATTGCATTTTAATTGCACTTAATGTAACCCCTATAGCATTCTCATTAAAAAAAACTGTGCATTTGATTGTTGCAGATGTAGATCCATATCTTTTTCACTTTTTCCATTTTTTTGGTTTTTTCGAAACGTTTTGTAGACATTTTCATACACAAATGTTTGGTTGGTTTATATTTTGACTAAAACACTAATTTTGAATAAAACACTAAATTAAATATTTTGATGGAGCTAACCTTAAAAAAAAAAAATTATTAAATCAACCACTGCGTATATCTACGTACATACTTTCTAAAATGACTCTAATAAAAATCCTCTTAAAAAAAGCTATTGAGTTTGCACTCATATATAAATACAAAACAATTTTCAACTTTAATTTCAAAAGCAAAGAACCCCTTTTTTAACAAAAAAAAAAACCAATAAAAAGAACTAATTCGATATAATTGCTTTCTTCGTATATCGTATAGCTCTCTTTCATTCCATTCCATTTCATTGGAAACTTTTTGGCAAAGTAATTAAATTGTTATCGCAACATTAATCACCAAAAAGCAGCAGCACTTGGACATGGAATTCGCAATTTAAAAGTTTTTTTTTTTTATTTTCCCTTAAACTTTTGTATTTTAGTATTGCTTGCTTGTGATGCCTCGAAGTTCAATACTTACTTCACCTAACCAAACATTTTATATAATATATACCCCTTCAAAATAAAAACAACAATAAACCAAAAAAAAAAAAAAAAATCAAATAAAAAAGTTCGCCGCTTGTTAAGTTATTAAATGTTTCTCCTGCATATTTGATTCGATACCGAGAGTAACATCAGGCTTTCCAAAAATGGACTTGCGGGGGAGTTTCCGTTTCTACGTTTAGAAAATACCACCATGACCAAATTTATTTATTTATTGCTATTCGATATTTTTGTTGGAATGGTAGGTATTCTCCTTGGATATATTTTGTGAATGTTTCATTTCGATCAGGAGTGGTGTGGTGTGGTGTAGAAATAAATCGATTTGGAATTTGGTTTTCTAAATAAAAATCAATTAGAATGAACTCACCTGGCTGGCAAAAACACCGGAAACCATCTTCCTGATCCACACATATTCCATGCACACACGGAGATGATTCACATTCATTCAAATTGTGTTGACACAGTGGACCAGTATAACCAGGAGCGCAATCACATCTACTATTCCAATCCAAATATTGACACATTGTGGGCAATTGGCATATTGGTTTGGATTTTAGGGTTTTGTGGAGTTGGTTGGCCGGACAGCAATTAGTTGTGAATTTTGTTTATTGGATGCAAATAAAAATAAGTAAAAATAAACGTTTGTATCAGAAATAAAAATTTGCAGACATCATGTACTTTTATCAGAATATTTATTTTTACATATTTTTTTTTTTTTTATTTAAATTAACAAAAAATATACCTGAAATGACTGGAGTTTCCAACACATGATCCGCCATTCATGCATTCGGCAGCATTGCAAGGATCTAATTCGTACTGACAGTTTTTGCCAGTGTAACCTGAAAATCAAAAGTAAATTCAATTATTAACGGATTTGTGGATTGAATTCTGTACGACAGCTAATAGAATACAGAATTATTATTATTTTTTTTTACGAATATTGATTTCAATGGAAATTTCATTTGAAATTGGAAAATACATAAATACTCGTATGTAGGAGTAGAAAGGAAAAATACAACTTTGACACGGTTTGGTTGGCAATGAATATAAATTAAAGCATCATCAGTTTGATTTGTGAAACATTTTTGCGCAGTAAATACAATTTTGTTTCTCTCTTGGAAAAAAAGAAAAAAAAAAAAAAATAACAGTCAGACATTTTATGTATAGAATCAACAATAAAACGGAAAATACTTAATCCATACTCATATTATGTATACCTACATATTATGTATGGTTGACCAAGCCAGACTAATTTATGGCATAACATAGCCAATTGGAAATTCGTCCTTGTATAACTCGAGATTAAGGTTAGAGGCGTTCAGCATTAACTTTCTTCTTTTTTTTTTTTTCTTTTTTGTATTTAAAGCTTTTTATAGAAGATATATGATTTATGTAAGACCAAAAATGTGTCTATTTAGAGGTTTTTAGTGGTTTTTTTTATAGTGTGTGTTAAAGTAGACAAAGAGTTTAGCATGTTGTTATATTTATATGGTGACAAATATGGATTAATATACGACGTGTGTAGACATTTGACTTTGATTACTATTGGACACTTAAGAAAATGGTTTCTATAGAAAAGATTTTGTGGTTTATAATGCGGATGTTTGATGATTTCATAAATATTAATGGGATGGATATAATAATGTAACAAGATGATTCATTTTTATACCACATTTTTCAAGTTGAAATTAGTCATCATTTTTTTTTTTATAAATTTAAAGCTAAAAGTCCAGTCAGTAAGGAGTTTTAGGCTTACATGAGTCACAATTTTTAAATAAAAGGCATGTTCAGGAAATTGAGATCTCGAAGATCTTAGCACAGTTACATGAATAGGATTACTCAGTAAAATTTCTCAGCCATTCTGTCAAAATTCTGGAAAAAAAAATTAGATTCGCTTGCAAGCAAAATCTGTGAGATATCATTTTACTGAATGAGCCAAATATTATTTGCATTTATGGAGGGAAATGGCAATGCAAATAGTGAAAAAAATGAAAAAGAATCCATAGAATGCCAAAGAATGCAAAGAAAGCATGACGCATGTATTCCCAAAAGATTGGATTGGTTGTAAAATGAATAGAAAAAAAAATGATAGCAATCTTTTTTGATTCAAGTGAATGGTGATTGAATAATTTAAATTTTGAAGTCTCAAAGTGAAATCAATGTATACACAATCTTATAATTGAAGTCATTAAAGATTACATTCACAAAAGATTGCATTCTTTTATTCACGTTTGATATGTTTGGATGTACAGACGCAAAGATGGATGATAAAATAAAAATCATTTTTACCTAGAGCAGGTAAAAAGTGTTGGCAAAAAAAATCCTCAACACTCTTGCTTTACGCGATTCGGTCTTTAAAAAACTGTTCTAGCTATTACCTCCTAAGTCCAAACATGTGAATAAACAAAAGGAACTTTAAATTTCCAAGCTATAGCTAAAATTTTGTAGCTCAAGCTTGGAGCGTAATGTTTTTTTTTTATTCACATAAAACGAAGCTTAAGCTAGAACTGTCTAGCTGAAGCTACTAGTAAAAGCTGAGACTTATATATTGGGTCTTGTGAATAAAAAAATAGTAAAAGCTTTTTTTGGAGGAAGCTAAAGCCAACTAGTCATAGCTTTTACTAGCAGCTAAAGCTAGACAGTTCTATCTTAAGCTTTGTTTTATGTGAATACAAAAATGATAACGCTAAATAGCTTGTGCTAGAAAATTCTAGTTTAAGCTTCGTAATTTAAGGTGTTAGTTTTTTATTCACATGTTTCGACTTGTTAGCTTTATACTAGAACTGTTCATATATAGACCGAAAGGAAGGTTGTTTTGGATCATGTTTTGCCACTATCTGTTCTATAGGGCAAGTATTGATTTCGGGTAAAAAAGGTTTTTATCATATCGTCCGTCAGTCTCTGCATCTATACGTTAACTGTGGACCAATTGGTTACAAATTCGTACATAGGTCGGGTAGCTCCAATAAAATATTTTTGATGTTTTAAAAAGAATTAAGAAAATTGTCTTATTTTTGAGTTTTTTTTAATATTTAATTAACAGCTCGCACAATTTTTTAGTACCTACTTCATAATTTTCCATTAACTTTGTAATTGTACCTTTTAATGCCTAAGAAGAGCGTTCAACTCCAAGATTAAGTCCTATATCCAAGTGAAATCCAAGTGCACTTAGATTTCTCAAAAAATATCTACATTCTCTGCTCCAAGGTTAATGCACCTGGTCTACGCTCTGTTTGAGTATTCTAAAAGTAATCAGAAAGCCACTGCACATTTTCTTTTGAAAATCTTAATAATAAATATGTAAATCATCATTATTAACTTCCAACCGTTTCTTATAAAATTTTAGTTTTCTTACGCGTATAAACTCGCCCCTATTAGCTCTATAACTAAAGAGAATACTGAAAATAAGACCTAGTCAAAACTTTCTAGATAGGATGAAAAAATCTTGAAATTTTTGAAGCTTTAACTATAATATTCTAGTTTAAGCAATTTTCATTCACACAAATTGAAGCTAATGCTGGGAAAACAAGCTAAAACTAAATGAATTTAGCGTTGGCTATTTTACAATAGCTATGACTAGAAAACATCTTTAACTAGCTAGCTTAAGCTTATTTTTATTCACCAAAAATCTAGCTTTTACTTAAAAATCCAAGTTTTAGCTTTAGCTTTTTTTTTTATTCACAAGGCCCATTAGCTTTAGCTCCCTCCGTCTTGCTTTTGCTTTTATTTTATTGAATACACCCAATTTTTTTGTTGAGATTCATATCATAAGGGTTAGATTTTTTGTATATAATGTAGTCTTTTTTACCTTTATTTGGCACCTTACTAAAATAGGGAAACTCCAAAACTCACAGTTATCTCTATGTGAAGACCTTTAAAAATTCGGTAATAATTAACGAACGTACCGTTAGTTACATACTTCTAACACACGAAGTTAGATATACATATTTGAAATTATAACAAATAAAATCCAAGGTTGAATACAAACCCAGTAAAACACATTATTTAGTAGTATGCTATAAAAGGTTGCCTTCATTCTATACATTTTTGAAGGCAATTGATATATTATATATTTTATAATATACTATTATAATCTTAAAAAGTCTCAAAAAGAAAATTAAAATCCATATTTTCAATGACTAATAAAATATTGTGCACTGGGGCGTATGTGGAATATTTGCTTAAGCTCATTTTCCAAACAATTCTCTTGCCATTATTGAAAAGAATTAAGCAAATTTACTAAGTCAACAAAAGACCACCACTGCCGTCGCCACCGTACACTTAAGTTATTAATACATTTTTGTTTACTTAAGGAAGTTAAATTGCTTCTTTGCCACCGGAGATCAAAAAATTTCTAAGAAAACATTAAAGAAACAAGTAAAATTATTCGAGAAGTTTTAAAGAAGTTCTGATTGGAGTTTGAATAAACATACAAAATCATTGGAACAAAATTACTCATGTAAATGTATGTTTTAGCTATGAAGCTTCGTGACTTTGTACAAAAAGGGATATATATATGTATACAGACGTACATAGATATTTATGTGTCTCACTTAAGACGATCGTCCATCTTTAAATAGATTTTATTCAACATCATTTAATTGCTTTTGAAGAGTTATTCACCTTAAAAACCAGAATCGGTTTTTAAAGCTTGGCTAATAAGTGACGTCTATTTTTAACGTGGGTCAGATTATGTTCATCATGACCTGAAATCAAACGGTTAAACACCTCTCTGAAACTCGATATTGTGTAAATTAAAATTATTTTCATTATTTTGCTACAGCATGGACAATTCAGCGAGTGGTTGCAACATAAGGTCAACAAAATCTTACATCACCGTGTTAAAAAATCTTACCACGATGCTAAAAACGATCCCCTTACCAATTTATTTGGTACATCACTAACAGCTCCGTCTATTTGACGTTTTCAAATTCAGTGCTTGATTTTATCATTATGTCAAAATAATCTTACCTCGACGTGTTAAGATATCTCACCACGAGGTTAAAAATGATTTTTTACCATATTTTTTGTTATAGTGCTAACAGTTTAATCTTTTTGATTTCCTCGAATTCGGCCCATGGTTATAACATCACGTCAAAATAATTAAAAAAAAAAATATCACCATGAGGTTAAAAACACCTCTTACGAATTTTTTTGTTTACAGCGCTCAAAGATTTATCTTTTTGAGTTCTTTGAATTCAGCACATGGTTGCAACATCACTTCAAAATAATCCTACCTCGCCGTGTTAAAATATCTCACCACAAGGCTAAAATCAATTGTTTACCAATTTTTGTAATGCATATGGCGCTATTAGTTTAATCTTTTTGGATTCCTCCTTACTTCAGCGTGTTCAAAAATATAACCACGAGGTTAAAAACGGTATTTTATCAACTTTTGTTACAGCACTAAAAGTTTTATCTATTCTATCTTACCTGACCGTGTAAAAAAATCTCACCACGGGGTTAAAAACGATATCTTATCAATCTTTGTTACAGTGCTAAAAGTTATATTTGTTTGACATCTTCGAACTCAGCGAGGGGCTGCAACACCACGTCAAAATAATCTTGACTCGCCGTGATAAAAAAAAATCTCACCACGGGGTTAAAAATGATCTCTTATCTATTTTTGTTACAGCGCTTAAAGATTTATCTTGTTGAGTTCCTGCGAGATTCAGCTTGCGGTTACAACAACACTACAAAATAATCTTACCTCGCCATGATGAGTTTTCACCACGAGGTTAAAAACGACTTCTCTACCAATTTTTGTTATAGTGCTAATAGTTTAATCTTTTTGAATTCTTAGAACTTAGCGCGTTGTTGCAACATCACATCAAAGAAATCATAACAAAATTTCCCCACGAGGTTAAAATTGATCTCAGTTTAAAGAAGCCTTAAGTAATGTTGGAGATTGGAGTGTATGAAAAACACAATCTTTATTGGACAAGACATTTGATTGAATTTCTTCAATCGAAAATTTTGTAGCACAAACCCTGCAGATTCCCTTAAAAACCAAAAGGATAATTAATTTATCCCTGAAATGTTGTATATGTATAGGAATGGAAGTGAATATAATATTTTTGGTCATTTTCATACATAAGTCAGTTTCTGACCTACATAATGGATTGAGGTATTTGTATTTATATTCTTTCATTGAAGTACTATATCTATTGGACATGAAACCTCTTCACATCCTCGTCGTCGGTCGTATTGGAATGAGGACGTTTTGGGGATATAAGAGTGCAATGAGAATTTACTCTAAGATATATTTGCTATCCAATCGATCTATGCAGCAGTGGTCCTTGAGGATAATAACCAGCAGCATAGTAAAGCAGATGATGCTGGTGTTGTGCCAAGGATATAAAAACTCAATATTTACTGTATTCAATTTGTTTTGCTTACCAGTGTTGTTTTTTTTTTTTTTTTTTTTTTCATTCTTGCCTGCTTGCCTGCCAGCCTTGGCTGTCTGTGTGCTCGTAAATGCGGATTTTATAGAGGGGATAAAGTTTGTACAGAGTAATGTTCTCTGTTTCTAAGGGAGAGATAGACTATGTCACGTCTTGAGACCCAAGGGGGATTTATTATTTTCGCTGTAGATTGAGTTTTTTTTTTTGGCGCTGTCGTTGTTGCCTTGCCGAAATATTTTCTTTTTATACTCATGTACCATCTATTTTTATACTTAAGTAACAAGGACTTTTCTTAACGGGATCGGATCAGTGTGATACGTTAGAGCAAAAGGATTGCATCGAGGATATTGGAAAAAAAAATTTGAAGCTAAGAAACAAACAATGCTTAAGCCAACAGCAAGTTGTCTTTTTTCTCCTATTTCCGTAAAGAACAGTACAATCAAGGTAACATCCTGCGATATTTTTCGTGGCCCACATATATATAAAGCTCTTTAAATTCCTTTTTTTTTTGTCTGAAATTGGAAACGCAATTGAATGATTGCAATATAGGAGTATTTTTTTTATATTTTTTATGTGTTATCCTTTTGAATGGAATTTTGTCTGTCTGAAAGGATTTATTTTTGAGCGAGAGTGCAGTATAGTTAAATTGTATATATCTTTCATTGTGAGTTTCCTTTTTATTTTTTTCTCTCAAAAGTCCGTTTGTGTTTTATGTGATGTCAAAAAAAAAAAAAAAAAAAAAATGAAAAAGAAACAACATCGAATGGTTTCTGTTTACTAAACCTGTAAAGATATTGTCTGATAGGATAACATAATTGTGTTATTCTTGAAAGGGTATATCACAGATAAAAAGTTTTTATTTCTTTAGTGTGAGATGTGTTGTGTATATTGTGAGTGGATTTTCTCATAACAAGGAGGTATTTGGTTATAGTGTGTCTTATATTATAGCTGTAGGTAGGTATTAAGTTAAAATGGTTTAAGTTCGAAAAAAAGAGGGCATTATTTTCATCAACACATTTCGTAATAATATGGTTGTCACTTTTTAGATTGATTTATTTTTGACCTAATTGCTGAAATACACCAATTTACTGTATCCATAGGTTTATATGGTTGTAAAAGCTTTGATGTTAAAAGAAGCAGAAATTTAATACATTTTAATGGATGAGTTTTTTTTTGTATAAAAAAAAAGATTTAGGAAATGATAGGATAGAGAATAATAGTCTTGTAATAATATTAGCTATATATATACATATATTGAAGTTAACTAGAACACTTCATCATTCTGTCAAAAGATTTTGTTTTACATTATATATCCTTAATATATATTTGCTTGTTATTTATAGCAAAAATATGTTTTTTATTTAATGAATTTGAGAAGAATAAACAATTTATAACGGCTGACCTCAATTTAAAATAAAATTTGACCTTATTTTGATAAGAACTAATATTTTGATAATCAGTAAAGAAGGCAGTTAACTATATATAACTGGGGCCCAACTATGTAACTCGATTCTAAAATAAAAATGTTCGAATTCACGAAATCTCAGCTCGCTAATTCCTTAGCAAACGCATATAAACGGAAATAGAACAGCGCTAGTTGAAGATTCTGTGGCAAAAAGTCGAAAGTCCGAAAATTTGATCCCACTTTCTTACATATATACCACTTAAAATAAGCATTGAAAACAACTTTCGAATGGATTCGAAAGTAGAAGCAAGTTACATAGTAGGGCCCCTGATGATTGAAAACAGCTGGCTAAACTTGTAAATATAAGTCATTAATTTATAAATCTGAGTTGAACATTTCATCGTCCGACTATATATAGAAATCATGTCTAATAGATAGAGATTATACTTATAGTGAACAACAAATTCCTTTGAAATGTGTGCTTTCTTTTGAAAATTGAAAAAGTAGAATTTAGCTGGAATTTTGGATTTTTGTTCGAACAAAAGAGACTTACGATAGCAGAAAAATTTTGAAGGGATAATAAAATATTTCGAGGAAAATAAAATTCCCCTCGAGGTTCCTGATATATATATAAATACATACATATAATATGTAGGTCTCATAATATTTTTTTCTGAGAATAGGTATGTTTTTCAACTCAAACTATAAAATGCAAACATTTCAAAATATTAATTAAATAAATGTATGTCATATGTGTTATATTCAAGAGACAATAACTTTTTAGTGACGTTGAATAAATAGAAATCTCAAATATTAGAAAAGTGGGTGTACCAGAATGGGGTCTCTAAAAAAATAAGAACATACAGCTTTAGCTTCAAGGTGTATTATTTACCAAATTTTAAATTTTAAGAAAACTCAAAAAGACGAGGTAGTATGCACATTTCTAAATATATTCACAGGCCATGAGTTCAAGTTCCAGAATTTAAAAAAGCATAATACAAAATTTTCAGATTTGTAGGAAATTCATTTAAATATTTTTGATTTAAACCCATGAATTACTAATAAAATTGAAATACAAGAAATAAAGGCCAACGAAACAAACAACTTTCAGCAAAGTCGGTTCAATAGTTTTCGGTCTGCCTACTTTAGCTGTCTGCCAACTTAAGCCTTCAAAAAAACTCCAATATATAATAAACGGATGTTAGTCACCAAAAGAAGTTACTTCTTACAGGCAATTACGTTTATACCAATTATGGAAAAAGTTTTCGAAAAACTGCTCCTGAAAAGGCTTGGCAAAATAATAGAAGAAAGAAAACTTATCTCAAACCATCAGTTCGGATGCAGAAATAAATATTCCACGATAAACCAAGTGCATCGACTTACGGATTCTGTTGAAAAGGCACTTTGAAGAAAAATAAGTATGATTTGCTCTATTTCTAGATGTTGCTCAAACCATTCACAAGGTTTGGCATTTGGGACTTGAGATACAAACTATAAAGAGATCCCCCAAGATAGTTCTACGAAATATGTACTGAAATCCTTACTTAAGAATACGGTACGAGCAAGAGTAATGGGAACTTCATTAAATTGAAGCCCATATGCCACAAGGAAGTGTCTTAGGACCATTACTATTTTGTATATATGTATGCTATGAATGCTGTCATTGCCACATTTGCACATGATACTGCCATTTTAATGCCTGATAAATGCGTATTGAAGGCTATAGAAAAACTGAAAATTGCAATCGATAAAGTAAGAGATGGAACGCAAGAATGGCGTATCAAACTAAATTAAACAAAATCAACTCATATTAACTTTACAAACAAAAAGATTATAATAAATGTTTCAAATTTTTTCAACAGTAAAGCTGTACCTTACGCAAATACTACTAAATACCTTGGAATTACTTCAGATTTCAAGCGAAAGTGGAATGAGCATATCAAAAAGAGAAGAACTAAACCTAAAAAGGGCTAAAATATAGAAATATGTATTGGTTACTGAGTAAGAACTCTGAACTATCTATTCAGAACAAGACATTGCTATAGAACCAAGTATAATAAAACCCGTTTGGACTTATGACATCCAATTGTAAGGCGGTACAAGTCCCACAGTACTTGGTACCGAATATTACCAAGGGTCTTTTGAAGATTTCCACCAGTAGAAACAAAAAAAAAACTCTCGCGTGTGATACCAAATATTTTCTGTTTTTTTTTTTTTTTAATTTCATAAATGATTACTTCGTTATTTATTTTCTTGAAATTCTAATTTCGCATCGCAATTTTTATTTTGCTGATGTATTGCTGTAATCTCTTGTGGATTACTATCGTTCCAAGTACGAAAATTTTCTTTATTCACTAAAGAAATTCTGGTGAATGGCAAGGATAAAATAAAATAATTTGCGAAACATGTCTCAAACATGAAAATAAAATTTTATTTTATTTTCACACGTAGTACTGATGGATCAAAAATGGCGTGTGGAGTTGGTTCAGGAGTATAGTCTCTAAGACTCTGAATATAAATAAATCTTTTCGTCTTCCCAACTTTATTAGCGTTTTCCAGACGGAACTAATGGCAATTAGGGAAGCATGAAAAATACTCAAACAAGACCCTAACCAAAATCGAATTACTGTTTTCCTGACAGATAGTCAGGCAGCCGTGAAAGCCATTGATTTGGCTTTATCAGCATCAAGACTGGTTCAGCAATGCCCTGATGAGCTCAAAATCCTGAATGCTAACCTCAAGGTTATACTCTTATCTGGATTCCGGGTCACTGTGGCATTGAGGGAAACGAGTACGCAGATGAACTGGCCAGGCAAGGATCAGCCCTTTATAGCTCAATTGAGGACAGAGTTAACATTCGTCTTGAGGTTATAAAGGGAAATATATTCTCAATTTTTCTTAAAGAACCAAACCGCCGCAGGATGGGACAGTTTAACAAACTGCATTATTTCTAGAAACATTTGGCCTGAACAAATGACTTAATTTGCAGACCCATGCAAGACATAGCCATGGATCGTTGCAACCTGTTCAGGACACTAGGCATTAGGAGAGTATGCGGCAAAGCTGGGAATCCCTCACAATACTAACTGTCGTAGTTGTGGGAACCAGAAGAAAAAGGAAACAGTCGCTCACTTCCTCATGTAAATGCCCCGCTCTAGCCAAAATGAGATTACTGTTATTTGGTAAACCATTCTTCGACGAGCTCAACGAACTTTCCGAAATAAAGATCAAAGATTTGGTTTCTTTTCTAAACATAACGAATTGGCCCTAAGATGTACTTTGACTGCCAGTAAGTGGACGATGTTTTTTCTGAAAGTCAAGTCGTATAGATTCACTCTGAACCGGAAATCAATTTACCTATCTATGTATCTTGGCATACTGTGGTTGGGGAAGTGTAATGATGGTTCTTTTTCTTATATACAGGTCAAAGAATTATGGTATCAAAACGGAGCAATCAAGTGGTAATTGGGTCACGGAGTTAGGTGCTCTTGGCCGCCATTTCTACCTTCCCACCCTTGATACGACCCATACTCTCCTGAATAATTCAATAATTCACTTCACAACAAATTTGACAGCTGTTGCCTTAAAAAACATGGCCGCTTTAACCTTACAAATATCGAACATCCCTATTGAAAGACCATTAGGTTGAAACAAAATAATATTTGTATTCTGATCCATTTAATCCCATTTCAATATTATCAGTTAGATCTTAGTACGTATATTGAACTTTTGGTAGTATACAAATATATCCCTATACTTACATGTTATTATTATAATTACATAACCCCTATATTGGCTTTAAACTTATAAAATATATAAATATCCTTATAAAACTTCTTCAATTATATTATCTCACTCACCACAATTTCTTGAGAATAAATGATTTCTTATAATTTTTTTTTTTTTTTTCAAACAAAACAAACTAAAGTGTTTTTTACAATTCTTTTCTCACCGTCTTTTACAAGGAACTTTTAACAACAGTATTCCTGCCACATTTTAAATGACATTTTATCAATTGTATTTCAGTACTTAAATTCAAGGATCATTGTGTCTAAGGAAATGTCACGTGTAGGGTATATAACTACGGTGTATCTTCTCACTCGATTTTCCTCTAAAATTCACAAGAGCAATGCCTTTCATAAAAATAAATGAACAATTCCCTTAAATAGTTATTAGGGTATTTACGTTTCAGTTCCTTGCAAAAACACATACACATTACACACACACACACACATATACTCACTTTCACAACAGAACAATAAAACCTTCTCAGGAGGAAACCTCTCCATAGAAATAACAGCAGACAAAAAAACAAAAACAAAAAAAACAAGAAAAAAACTTCTTGCAAACGTTTTAATGAAAATTCCCTTTCAGTTCAATTGATAAATAAGCTATAAGAAAGCATTTCGAGTGCTTGAGCTCGATGAAAGACAACACAGACAATGTCAGCAGGGAGCAACATATAAGAAGCGCCTTTTCCCTAGAGGATAACCTTCCGAAAAATTGTACTTTACGTATATGGAACCCGTATATTACAACTCAGGAGCAAAAGGAGCACCAGTTCGTATAATACGAAGGTTAGGTACATAAATATAGATAAGTAATCCAAAGTTTTTCCTCTTGACATACATTTTGTAAATGAAACAACTGACAAAATGTGAAATGCTATACTGCTGCTGCCAAATAGAGAAAGGAGAATATATGAAAACTATTGAACTGCATCAAATGAGAAATCATCATCATCACAACGAAAAAAACAAAGAAACAGAAACTCAATAAAATCAAATTGGGGTACAGGAACCCCAAATTCCAGCAAAAAAAATACCCGCATTCGTATTCATAGCTCGGTGTACAACTTCTGTATTTTTTTTTGAGCTTTTTCAATACCATCATGTCTATTTGGGTGCTTCATATAAATACACAGAAAAAAAAAACATAGAATTACATCAAAGTCAGTGCAAAAATTCTCGACCTGACTCCTTGCACAAAAACCTAATTAGATTTTTTTTTTCCATTTTCGTTCTTCACTTTGCACCGATGTTATTTTTTTTTTGTATTAAACGAGAACATGAGTATTATAAAATGCTTTTTTTGGATGATAAGTGAGTAAAGGATGAAAATAAAGTACATGACTTGGAGCTTCAAGTTAAGTTTTTTTTTTTTCAATTTTTTTTTTTGTTTAATTCTTAGTACCGACGTATAATACCATACCTACTATATAAAGCTTCTGTGAAAAATTGCAATTCAGAGATTTTTCATCAGAATTGACAGAATGCTGTTGAAAAAAAAAAATCTAATAAAATGCATGACTGCACTAATCGGATTTTATATTTTTTTTTTTTTTGTTTTTTTGTATGAAAAGTTTTGTAAATTACGAAAGTACATTTTAGGCGCAAGTGAACTTTTTTCGTATAGTCAATTTTTGATTGAAAGAAGCGGGAGGATACTTTTACTCGTATAATGCAACTATGATGAAAGTCGACTAATTTTGATTCAACTGAACGATGGACAAAATATTACTGAATTTTTTAAATGCTATAATTAAAAAAAAAAACTGATTTTAATCATATTTGTTACGTACCTACCCAGCTTCTAAAAAAATGTTTTGTGTTGTAGTCTCCATGTTGTGTGTTCAATTTGAAAAAAAGATGAAAAATAAAAAAAAAAATCAAGCCCGATGATGGTTCATGCAACCTAAACTCGCTTTATATAAAAATAAATATAAATAAATGTTGTGATAATATATTAAATTATAAATAAATTTAACTAATTTTATAAAATTAATTTTTTTAAATTTTTTATTTTTCATCTTTTTTCAAATTATAAAAAAATTTCTCTACAATGTTGAGTTTTGTTTTAAAAACATTGTTTGTTTTTGTTGCAAACTCAATATTTATTTAGAATTTTCTAAAAAATAGTAGGAATAATACGGTTGATTAGGTTTTTTGCAAATTTTCACGAAAACATTCATCAGTTCTTTTGAAAAACTGTGGAAGTAAAAGTGTTACTATGCCAATTTTCTGAATATCGATTTAATTTATTTCATTAAAACTTTTTATAAAAAAAGGTTCTTGAAAATATGAACAGAAAATATAATAATATATATATTTTTTTTTTAATTTAAGAAAAAAATACTAAATTTATTTTTTTTTTATTTAATTTTTAACCAAGTAATTCAAATTAATAAATACCTACCAGCTAGATGTTTTCTACAACTTCGTACCTAAAGGCATTCCTCCGGCACGTTTTTTAAATTTTGTAGGACTAGAAATAACGGTACCCGCCTAAAAATTTATTTTAAGCAGTTAATGAAACTTTTATTTTTTCATATCTTTTTGTAAAACAAAATTACGAAAAATAGTTTAACCATTTTTTTGGTTTTAAATTTTATCAAAAACAGTTCAACTGATTTTGATTAATTTCTTATGGAGAATATTTTAAAAGCATTGTATAACAAAATTTTCTATTTTTTCGGATTTAAAAAACAAATTTTTTGAAAACATTAATAATTCGAAAACTGTTCAATATATTTTAATTTAACTTTGCAGTTTTTTTTTACATTATCTAGGAGAAGAAAAATGTTCATATAATCAAAAATAAAAGTACCTCCCATACAAGTGTTTAACTACCGTTACAGAAAATCTTATTTTTCTCGAAAACGACTCCTTCGATTTTGATTAAAAATTTTTGTGAGCTAATATCAGTAGGTACATATTATTGGAACAAATTTTGTATACACGAGCTTCTTATGGGTTTAATTAATATTGTATATCAAATAAAAAAAATTCGTTCAAAAATATTTTTTGAAAATTCCATATTTCGAAAATGGAGAGATATTTGTTTTAAAATTATTTTTTTTAATCTGCATTAATTAATGTTTTTGAGAAAAATGATCAGAAAATGTTATAATAAAAAATTCGTCATATGTCGCGTTCAAGTGGAGTTTATTTACAGAAAACTTTACGCAATACCAACTGAAAAATGTGAATTTGAAAGCATTAATGTAATATTATCTGACTTGAAAGCCACAATGTGGTGAAATATTAAGATATTGTGAACATTTTTGAAATCGTTGTTTCTTCTTGCGTATAGTGTAGAAATGATTATTTATTTTCTTTTATTAATTTATCAACAATTTCCGGAAATTAATTTGCAGCTGATGAATTCAAACAGTGACACATCCACTCATTCGACTACAAGGCTAGAAATGTCTTCCTTCAGTTGTGATTGAACCTTATTCAGTTTTCCCATCATAATGGTACAATTAATTAAAGTAAATCCAACCAAATTTCTTAAAGACGTCCTATTTTTCTCCTTGAAAATATTCTTTTTATTTCAAATTTATAGATACTTTGTGGCAAGTTTTGGATTTGTAAAAAACATAGATTTCAATGTTTTAATGAAACTTGTAATTAAAATTGATAGGGAAGGCGAAAAAAATGGACTCTCAATTTTGTATGTCTGTCTGTTCGGCTATATATATAGCTTAAACGTATAGGTCGATTTTCTTGAAACTTGATTTCTATCGTTTTTGGACACTGTCAAGTTTGTTTTTTTTGAGACCAAAAATAACGGTAGGTACCTATCATATATTTTGTTTACATCTTAGGAAAAACTTATTTTTCCCAAAAATGCCACCACAGTGATTTTCGCTTTTCTTGAAAACGATTGATCAATTTTTTTGTGGAAACATTTTGTAAAATTAAATGTGTAGGCAGTATTTTTTTTTAAATTAAAAAAAAATATTAAATTTATTTTTCTTGACATCTCAATATTTCAAAAAACGACTTATTCAATTTTATGCCTAACATGACAACAAGCTTTTTTAACATCGTTTTGCTGATTTTAAGTAGTATTATTGGTATAGTCGAAATTAACAATACTTTCCATGTAACTTTTTAAAAACCGTTAAAGAAATTCGTATTTCTTCGAACAATTTTGATTAAAATTTGGTTGTGTGTATTGCTTATGTGCATTTATACTATTTTAGTATACTCACACAATATACTCACATAATGACATGTAAGCCCCCTTTGATTATTTATTCCTTTACAAATCAGATGAATAAGTTTTATTCAAACTTTTAAACCACAATGTCATCGTATACGAGCAAGTTTGTGCGATCCAGTTGTGCATTTTATTTTTATTAAATTTTGTTTAAATATACCAAATGTCAATATTTATCAACCAATAATTATTTATTGCATATCGTTATAGGGATATATGTTGCAGATCTTTAGCCAATAAATTCACATAACGGAAAAAAAGTTTTAACAACGTTTTTTGAGGAAATTGCCTTATTTTTAATCTGATTCTTTATATATGGTGGGTATCTCGTTTACAACTGCACTAAATTTGGCACAATTTTATGAAGCTGAAGAGAGCTGTATTGAAAGAGAAAAAATTGTTTAGAAGAGAATCTGTAAATATATTGAAAACATTTTTCAAAACTGTAAAAAAACATTGTGTAGGGCATCAATTTTTCTAGACTTGATGTTTTTTTGATTTTTGTAAAGAAATATTTTTTTTTCACCAAAAATGGCTAATTTAAAATATTGTTTTTTGTTTTTGTTTTAGGAATCTAGGCCACAAAAATTGTTGTATGAACAAATTAAAATATGTTATAAGAAGAATGGCGAATGCTACAGTACGTGATATTTTATTTTGCATCGGTTAAAATTATGTACGATGATAACTCATAAATTTACAACAAAATATATGAAGTTGCTTCAAAATCAGTGATGAACTACTGTGCACAAGTTTGGGGTTATTCCGAACATATTGAAGTCGAGAAATTGCAAAGGTTTTTTATCAAGAAATGTTTTTTGTTACCTAACAACACACCAAATTACGTGCTTAATCTAGAAACAGGACTTCCAAACAGGACTTTCGAACTCCATTTCAAATATATCCAAAGAGTTAGCACCCTTCCTGAAAACAGATTACCGAGAAAACTTTCAGATGTCATCGTAAGAAAGCAGATTTATTAGGCAAATAAGTGGACAGAACTCTTTAATGAGCTCAACATTGAGTTTAACTGGTCAGCAAAGTCTGAGTGGAAAGTAATACACATAGAAACTTGCACAAAACTTATAGGAAGACATTTGACGGAACACACAAATAGAGCGCTTGAATCACGCTTCCACGACGAGTATACTGTAACCTGAACTATGCCGAGACGCCAAACTACTTTGAAGACAGCAACTCACGTGAGATGATTAGCATGGTTCTAAAGTCCAGGTGCGGATTGCTCAATCTCAATGCAAGAGCATTTAGAAGAGATTCAGTAGGCATTTGTACGATCTGTAACCGTGATGCTACTGAAAATACATACCACTTTGTTGGAGTGTGCCCTTGTTTTCGGACATACAGAAGACAATTCTTTGGAAGTGAAAGCCTTAACCGCGACCAGGTCCTCGAAATTCTCAACGGTCAAAACTATAGTCAACTTTACAATTTCTTAAAAAACGGTCTTAAATATCGAAACCTTACCATAAATGAATTTTCTTAAAAGTACAAATCAATCGCTAAGTTTTTAATGAATTTAATACAGCTAACACTTTAACCTGACAGGCAACTTAAAAAGTTATTGTCATTTAATTTAATTTTTAATATAATGAAAACCAAACCTATGTAGAAACTTTCTGAAAATAAAATTTTTTATCGATCTATCTATCTATTATAAAACATTTTCAACAACACAACGAAATTATAACTAACTAAATAATTAAGACTAAATAACTAAGGAACTGAAGACTTATGGAAGTACCTTATGCTTATAAGTTATAACTATTCGGTTCAACGAAATTGTACAGTAGAGATCAATAATAACTATTTGAAATGAAAATTCAAAAAACATAAATTTCTCTATCAATTTCATACATCTATAATTAAATCACCTTTATACATAAATTTTACGAAAAAACATTAATTTTTCCTGCGATGTCATTCATCTCGAACATCAAGTCATAGTTGAAAAAAAAATATTTGTCTTGTATTTCTTTCTCAGACTATTTTTTCTCTTTCGATGCAGTGATCTTCAACTTCATACAATTTTGCAATCTGGTACCAATTTTTCAGTTTGCAGTTTTGATTTAAACCCGATTTAACTCCTGAAATTTGCATTTGAGTTAAGTTAACTCATTGAATTGTGTGAATTTATTCTGGATTAACTGAATATGTACACATTTCTGACAGGGGTATATCAAAACACTACCGAAATAGGAAGGGCGACACTATGGAAATCGCCATTGCCATTTGTGGCGCATATAGTGTCGCCCTCTCTCTTTCGAAACAACTTAAAGTTGAAGTTAATACTTCACTGGAAAATTTTCTCTGAATAATATTATATTATTATACTACATAAAAAATTTAAAAAATGCATTTTTTTTTATAAAGAAAAAAAATCAAATCAGAATTTTGTATAACGTTCCTGAACTATTATTACCACACATTTTAAATAGCCACATTGATAGACAAATTATTGCTTTGAACAAGTTCGTTTGATGCAGTCGTCTATTATTAATTTATTAAAAAGAACATAAATATATTGTTGCAAAAGAAAGAAACTCCCATATATAAAAATATGTGGTTACATTCAAACTTTCAACAGAAATGTCTTAAGTTAAATAATTAAAGATGACGTGATGTTTATTATACAGATTAAAAACTTTCACAAAACAAATTATGTTAAATGAAAACTCCTAAATATACCCATATATACGTGAGTATAGAGAGTACCTTCATAAAATATAATCTGAAACACGTGAGATTATGTCGATATTTTCAATTTATAAATTGTATCTTTTGAAGAAAACAAAAAGTAAAGACAACAAAGATGTCACAAAAAAAAAAAAAAAAAAACTTTTAACATTGTTCTTATATGAAACATCTGTGACACCCAGGCAAAGAGATGAATCTCCATTCATATTTTAACCACAACTTGCTCAAGCAATTACCATTGAGTTTTATATCTATACTTTTTGAAATTCAAACAACAAAAGACATATTTTTTAAGACTTCGCTTTTTACTTTAAAAGCTTGGAAAATATGAAGGTATGTATGTACATTGTACATCAAATCATAACAGCTAAAAAAGCATAAGGTCGGTCTCTCCTTCGATGAAATGGCCTTCCAGCAATATTTTGAGATGAACGTGCTTACACCACTGCATTAAGGTTCCTCTATTGAAATTGATTTTACTTCTTTTTGTTTTTGTTTTTTTTTTTTTTGAAGATTTTACATTCCATTGCATCTTGTTTGCTTTATCAAAATTTGTTCATGTGTCTGTCCTATGTACATATATAACAACAAAATGTTATCCTTGACAAAGAAAATATTTGGCAGACCAAAAAAAAAACAGCAACAACATCCAATTCAAATATTATGTATAGGCAGATAGAGATGCTATCTTGTCATAAAATCGAGAGAAAAAAAGGACACTCTTTTCGCCTGAAAGCAATCTTGGAATCCAAGCACTTGGTTTTGGGCTGTTTTTTTTTAAGGTATATTAAATGAAATTGTTCATCGAAGAAAATCAATTTTCTTTCATAAAAATGGTAACAGCTTAGCAAATTTGGTTGCTTAATGATTTTTTTTGTTATGTTGTCCTGCTGCTTCATAAAATATATAGAGACAGATAGGAATGGACTTGGTTGATATATGTATATATTATGACAACAAAGTCTCAATTCAATATTAATACACACACAAATAGAATTAACATTGAAGTGCCACGTTTGCAGGACACGTTTTCTTCTGCTGATGTCAATAAGACATATAATATCGTTAAATTTGTTGAGCATAGAATGATTTAATTTCTTTTCGTTTCATTAATTTGGAAAAGAAGAATCTGACTTATTTGATTTATTATGAACAATTTTGTGTTTTTTTTTTTTTGTTAATTTAATTTTCTTAAAACATTTAGGTCCCTGACCAAAAGAATTTAATAATATGAAAGCCGTAATTTAACTTGGTTAAGTCTATATATATTTATGGGGGGAGTTTCAGACGTTGAATTATTGTCTACTTGAGATTCCATATGGGGTTTTTCTTCGAAAACAAAGTACGAGTATATTTTTTTTATAATGTTGTTTTAGGTATTTGTCTACTTTTTTATTTAATAAACTTATTTTATCTTAGGCAAAGCGACCGGTCGGGACGTGCTCCCATAAAAGAACATCTTTCTCGAACAAGAAACAATAAAAAGTTGTGGTGACCCAGGTGTTTGCCCTCATTCAAATGACAACATTAATTTAGTTTTTCAACTCGGACATGTCATGAGTTCGATTTTTAATATAGCCTTATTTTATTAGAAAATTTGCAGCTATCTTAGAAAAATTTTACAGATAAAAAAAAAACAAAAAAAAGACTTTGAAAGCATTAATTTCTTGAAAGTTGAAACTATACACTCTAAAAGCAAATGGCGCATAAAGTGGTATATACTGATGGATCTGGGAATGGCTGAAAACGAGTCATGCACGTATTTGTGTTCCTTGAATAAAACTTTCTTTTCAAATAAAGGATAGTCTACCAGCATTTTTCAGAACGGAATTAAATGCCATATAGGGAAATTTTGCAGAATAAAAAATCTCGAAAAAACTATACTGCAGATGCAACCAAAACATTGTAATCATTTTAGGCAGCCAAACCAACCACCTCAAAGAACTAAACTCCTATATGCTATCATCAGAATTCTAAACTGATATATTGTTACAGTGAATGGGATGCAGGGCTGTACGGGACGTCATATAGTTTTTTTTTGGATTTTTATATTTGAATGGTCTTAAATAAGTGTTTCATATAGAGACCAAATAATTCTTCAGTTTTTCTGAAAGAAGTACATTTCTTATATACATACTGGCTGTTAGCAAATTATTTGAACTGCTCTTTTTTTGTTGTAATAGGGGCGATAAAAAAATAGGGCGTGCAAATTCTGACCAGGGAAGAAATAAAAAAAGCTCGATATTTTGATCAAACTGGATATTACAATGATAGCGAAGTCGAAAAAAGTGGTCTGGAAATTCTGTCTGTCCTTTCGGCTGCAGATTAAACTGGTTGGTCGATTTTCTAGCGTTTTTCGGCTACTACCCTGACCCGTTTTTTCATTTTTTTTAGGGCCAAAAGTTACAGTAGTTGCCGTACAATTTTTCTAGCAAAAATTGAAAATCTTATTTTTCTCATAAACGTGCCCACAACTTTAAACAAAATAAAAGTCAGTAATTTTTATTTCAAAACGGCTACAATTTTTATAAAAAAATGGTTCTAAATTGTACGTTCCACAGAACCATTTTTTTTATTTCCGATTTTCTCAAAAACGGTTCAATTTATTTTGATCAATTTTTTTTTATGAAGAATTTTTCAAAAAGTTTCAAAAGAATTATATACCAAAATAAAAAAATTTTTTTTTGATTTTTAAAATTAGAACTTAATAATTCGAAAACGATTTTTATTAAACTTGGCAACCAATAATCTTTTAACATTACCTAGCAGGTTTTAAATAAAATTTTTTCGTGTAACCAAAAATAACGATACCAACTCATACAAGTGTTTTGAAACCGATAAAGAAAATCTTATTTTTCTCAAAAACTACCCTAAAAACTGCCCTTTTTTATTAAAATTTCTAAAATAAAAAAAAACGGGGGTGAATAATTTTTTTGAAAATTCGATATTTCCATCAGTTGATGGATCATTTTTTTTTTTAAATTCATTTTTAACTCCGCATTAATAAACAATTAAAAATGGCGTAACATTTTTTTTTTCTTCAAAATGTTTTAAAATTTTTATAAAAACCGCTGCAACGATTTTCTAATTATCGGTTTAGCCGATTTTAATGAAATTTTTCGCACAAGAGCCTCCAATAAGTTTTAATAATATCTATTGCACATCAAAATTTTCAAAAACTAAATTTTGGATTTAAGAAAAAAAAAATAAATATAATTTTTTTTTGAAAATTCGATATTTCAAAAATGGACAGATAATTTTTTTCCAAAATGAATTTTTTAACTCTTCATTAAAAAATACTAAAAACTGGCGTACTCACCAATGTTTACAAAATTTCTTATATACATAAGAGATAAATATTTTGTTCGCATTTCAATTCCAGTTTAAACATATTTCTTACATTATGACTATGCTAACTATGCATTTACTAAGGTAAATCATAATGTTAAGCATCATAATAATGCACTATGGAATGGTTTGAATTGATATTGGAGCCTGGATAATCCGGAAAAGAAAATAACCCAAAATCGCGTACTTGGTGACACAGTGCCGATTTTGGTTGGAAATTATTGGTTTGGTTATTGATTTGCTGCAGTATTTTTTATTAATTTTTTTTTTTTACAATCGAGCTACTCTTAGCTTCAATGCAAAATCATAAAGGTAGCGTAAAACAAAAAAATTACAAAATATGTAAAAGAACTTTGATCTATAAAAAATTCAAGTGTTGTTGCTTACATGTTACAGAATGTTGAAAAAAAATCGATTCAAGTTTTTATTACTTTTCAATTCGATTTGATAGCCAAATGATATATCAATCGACGAGTAATTCAGCGTATAATTTTTTTCACGAAAAAAAAGGCCAAAACATTATATATATATTTCATTTTTCGTATCAGCTGATTGCTTTTTGACAGAAAAGGGAACAAATCGTTCCACTGATTTGTGTTCCAATTTTTTCTGTTCCACTGAAAGAATTTCATCCGAAAATTTTTTTCTGACATTTCAATCAGAAAATATCTTGGCGGCTGTTTGTTTGTTTTCGTTTCAATCAATTTCATACTGTTTCAAGTTTTTCGGGTTTTTCTGATCGCTATAACTGGCACCTTAGGGAAAAATCATGATGGTGCACATCGTGTTGGTTTCAAAACAATTAGCTATGTATGTTGATTTTTAACAATTTTTATGCTTTAGCATGAAAATTTCATTCATGCATATTTGCGAAATGGTGCTATATATTATTCATTTTTATATACAAATAAAACAACTTAAATAAAACCACGTTTTTGGCAGGTGGTATAAAATAAATGCTTCTATAACATAAAAAATGAAAATTTTCTTTTATTGCAAATTTTGATATGCAATATTATTTAAACTCATATTAGAAGCTTTAAAATTAATTAAAATCGGTTGAACAGGTAATGACATAGTCGAATCGAAACCAAAAAGGTTCTATGAGTAGGTACCGTTATAGCGAGTTTCATTAAAATTTTAAAGAATCGCTCTCAAAATCAATGAATGAAACTTTCAATGAAACTTTTTTCAGTAGTTTGACATGCCTGTCATTTGCTTTTTGAAAAAAAACTTCAACAAATTTATGAAATCCAAATTATGAACTTCTTCCATAATTATTTTTTTTATTTAGCACTAGCCGACACAAATTCACAGCAAAATACAAAACATTTTTCATTTGACATAGAAAAAGCTGTGTATTCGGATCGAATCTCCCACCCCATGAGAGAGCTCTTCTTTCGTGTTGAGAATTGACCTTCAATTGTTCTTTTTCTTGCAATGAAATTCTTAAAATAAGAAAAGGACACATCTTTTGACCAAAAGTACAAATCTTTTCGTGAATGAAACTCGCTATTAAATAAAAATATTAAAATTGAACATTTTCTAAAACAAATAATTTATGATTACTTCAAAGTATCAATTAATATTTAAAAATTAATAACTTAATAAAATAACATTTTCTTGAATAAAACAAAATCCCTCGCCCCCCCCCAAAAAAATCTATTCAAATCTTTTTCATGTACCTACCTATATAAAAAATCAATTCCATTCTGAGCTTTAGGGAAATTCATCCCTAAAACAACATTTTGTTACTTGATCTTTTTATGACTTTATCTTAAGAAACCATAAACAATATCCTTATATTATATATACCCCTAATGTTTTTACATTCTATACGTATATCCACTAAATAATAAAAAAAATTGAAATACCTTTTTAAGGCTAAGCATTACCAAAGATGAATAAATTTGAATTGTGAATCATTCTGCACTATACAATATATACATAGAAGGAAACGACAAGAGGAGCCGAATTTCCGCACACTTAATTCAAGTTTATGCAATAAATTAAAATAAGTTGACTGGAATTTGTATAAAAGATAGATTCTATATACGTAGAGAGGACACTCGCTCATACTCGTTTATAAGAAGGATGAAAGTTTGCCTCTTTTTTTATATATATTTTTTTTTGTGTCCAGTATATTATTTTAACTTATTACCATACTAAGTGTGTGTGTGTGTTTGTTTGTGTAAAAACTTATATGGGTGAATACCTACATGAATATCACATTTTTCAATTTAAAATATTCATAAAATATATGTTCGCAAAGTTATTATTATTATTATTCACTATGTACATTTGTATAGTAAGGTTAAGCTTAAAAATGACAAAATAACAATGAAGGGTGAAAAAGTATATGTTAAAGGACAAAATTCCAATGAACGTATACTTGAGAATAAAGGTTACAATTGAGTCCAGGGTATTAGCTGGTTGCCGGAGTGTAAATAAATAAATAAATATTACCACAAACAAGTTAGTTTTTCTGTTTTTGTGGACTTCAAATAAAAACTGATATTGAGTACATTTCCTACAATCGGTGCCGAACCTGCCTGAAGGCAAAATAGGCAATTGCCTAGGGCGGCACTTAACTAGGGCGGCAAAATCAATACAATAATTTCAAAGCGAAAAAGGTTAATATATCCATCTACTTCAATTACTTCTTCGTTCATCGTTTTTGTCCGAAGCGCTGAACCATTCTTCAAAAACATGCTTTTTGTACTGTAAACAGAAATTTGTAACGAGTTTTTATGCCAATAAATATCCTTTCGAAAATGCTTCAATCAAATTCAAAAGACTTTTTAAGGACTTTGATAAATTACAACAGTATGTACGTTCAGATAAACAGTTCTTAGGAATCTTTGTTTGAAAAATTATAAAAGGACGCTAAAAAAATTTCTACGAAAATGAACAATCAAGGGGATTTCCTTGTGTCTGATTCAAGGAGGCTTCGTAGCCACCGTTATCGACCTGAAAAATATCTGGAAACAATCGATCCAAAATTTAAATTTTAAGCTGATTTCTTTTTTTACGTTATCGACGCTCAACTATTTTCTCTTGATGAGCACTTTGCGCAGTACCAATTTCTCAGCCAAAATATCGGATTTCTTTGCGACATTTCAAAGAAGGTGGAGTTAAAAGGCTGCGAACAACTTGAAGCAACATTAACAGTAATAATTCACAATGAAGTTCGAAAGGATATTATAGCTAAATACCTCTTAAGGGAAAATAATATATAGGTATTTAATAAAACTTCTGCTTTGTCAATTTTAAACGTATTTAGCTTCACACCTCTTACTGGAATTGTGTGGGAATTTGTTAACGACATTTAAGATACTAATTACTATTAAGGTTTCCTTCAGGTGAAGCCATAGCTTTTCGAAGCTTAAACTTAAAAAACCTATCTTCTCTGAACAATGACCCAAGAGCCATTAACTGGCTTTGCAACTTTTTCATTCATAGACATGCTTAATCGCATTTTAGAAAAAGAAACTAGAAATTCCTACAAGAGTTGAAAAAATGAAAAATCGCAGATCAGCATTTTAGTTTCAAAATTTTGTAAACATGTTATAAAATAAAATTCATGTAAATATGTTAATGGTGTTGTTATCTTTTTTTTTATTTGTGGCGGCAAAATAACAATTTGCCTAGGGCGGCAAAATTTCCAGGTTCGGCACCGCCTATAATAGTAGAATATTTTTAAAATCAGAAGATATTTGAAATTGATGAAATTACTATGGTCACCAGCTGTGTTCGTCTTACCATATTCAAGTGAAGGTTAATTAGTAAGATATTTCTCAAAAGTCATTATGGACGGAGTTAGAAAAAAAAATCTATTTTATTTGCTATATAAAGTCGATGAAAAATTTCAGAATTTTGAAAAAACAGTCTTTCCTTCTTTTTCGTAGAACAATATCTAAACACAGATTTTACTCTTGTTTAAGGAACATCTATGTGTATTAGGGTGGAGCAAGGATGTATGAACAAAATTTTTTTTTGAGATTCGGAATTCTAATAAGGGGGTATTGGTGCCTTATGTTAAAAGAAAAATGTATGTAGTTTTTCGATTAATTTGGTTAAGATCTGCCTCCGCACTGACTTCAAAAATCAAAGTTGATAAAAAAATTTAGTAAACAGATATGGCTGAAAATAATATAAGGTAAATAGATGGAAAAAAGTGTTCAAAATATACTATTGATGATTAGAACTTTAATTCAATATAAAGAAAAATAAATTAATTCTCATAACAATATATATATATATGTATTTTATAATTAAGATGCTTGAAAATCTCGTTTTGTCTCAAATTTAGGCATTGTTTCCCGCGATTCTATTTTGGCCTTTATTGCGCCTAGTCGGGACTTTTTTGTGTACTGAGAAGTAGCAGCTTCCGTTGTCATCTTTACAGCTCGTTCAACAGCTTGGGTATGGCACGGAAGCCGTTAAAAGAACACTTCACCTTCACCACCAGGTTCCACGATGCTCCGAATTTCTTGGTCACACAAGTTTTGCATAATCGGTGGGTCAGAAACCTTTTCTTGCCAATTTATTAAATCGATATACGTTGATGCATTGAAATTTATAGGAGGCACTTCAAACTGCCTAGGTGTTTAAGACCGAGGCATACTACGAGCTTTTAATATGCGCCGAGCTGCCAGTTCTCTAATGTGTTTATTGTTATCTGTTACCATACCAAGAAGAATATTTTCTGGATGCGCAAAATAACCATTCCGCTGAATGACAGGATCGACTACTTTCTTAAGTTCTTCTGGAAGATATTTGGAGGCCATAATTATGTTAAAAAGATGTTGTGTACCATCCTTGCACGATGGTTTATTTTTGATGGAAAACCAACCTTAACAACAAACGTGGCCAAAGTGATCAAGTTTTCCGAAGGTGTCTCTGTTGTTACATATAAACGCATTATGCGGTTGGCACGTGTGAGCCAACGCGCATGTGACATTTTTCCTGGAGATTTATTTGACAGATCTTGTGGGAACTCACCTGATAAAACCGCTGACACAATCTTGTGCAAGTACTGTTGATCTGTACTTAAATCTTTAGTCATTTCTGGCAGAACATTCCCTTCAATACGTCGAAATGTTTTAACAGGTAATTGTTCACAGGTTTCCAGTGCTTTTCCCAAAGGTCCAGAGTAAGAGTTAGGTCCCGAAGTACATCCATCAAGATGTTGAAATAAGTGTCTTAAAGGTAGTTCATTCATGTGTAGTAGACATATTATCCATTGAAGTGGTTTTTGAAGTTCTGTCTCTAGTAGTCTTATAATACCGCCGTACTTTCCTGTATTCACATTTGTACCGTCACAACCGATAGCCATAAGATGATGTTGAGGAATCTCTTCATCTGATAGAAAACTTCTTATTGCGATTTGTACTCCTTTGGGCGAACCAGTCTTTGTAACTACGTATCCCAAGTATATGGATCCTGGCTCTTGCAGCAAAGAGATGTGCTCTTCATAAATTGTAGTTTTGTAGATTTTCCCATTTTTTTTATTCAATTTTATGGTTTTATCTTTCCTGCCATCAAAGTATAATGCAAATAATTCTGCAGTTGTGTTTCGTTCATTAATTTTTCTCTGGCTTTAGTTTTCTCTCTTCTTATCTTATGTCTGTCGATGACCCCGACTATCGCTGCTGCTGCCCTATCTGATACTCCATACCTATCACATGTCTTCGATAATGTAGGAAAATCAACGCTGGAGGAAATTATTCTTTTTTTCTCAGGAATATGTTTTTCTTTGGGCTGAATGAAATTATCGGTACCTTTAGAATTTTAAGACGCTGACGATGAGGATGTAGAAGAAGTACTAATCTCCAAAACAGCAGGCACAGAAGTACTTAAACCAGTAGTAGTTTGGCATTTCTCTCGAGTCTGTTTTCTTTCGCAGCCTTTTAGTGACAGTAACATCAATTCCGCCGATTGCCATACTTCGATCATTTCTTTGGTCAATTAAAAATATTTGTTCTTGTTTCGGAACCTTTTTATCTTTGGTGCAGGTGCACTGATTGAATTCTTTGCATTTGCATGCCGTAATATCAAAAAGGAACTTACCGCCTTGCTGAATTTTTTTAAATTTTTCTGGGGAAAGTCTCTTGACAGATTTTAGTAAATTTTTGTATTTTAAATGATATGCTTTCAACATCTGTATAATTCTGGTTCTTGTTACAGTCGGAATAGATGCAGATCGCCATATATTCTCTATTTTGGATGTTACTATAGCTGCTACTTCTGGAAAGGTGGGCTCTTTTGCAGTTCCCAATTCGAATTTAAGTTGATGTCTCGTCCATTCATAGTACCTTATTGCATCTTCATTGGTAGGCAGAACGTTTTCTTTTATATCACAAGTATCACCAAAAATAGGACATTTAAATACACTTCGCGTTCTTTGCATTTTTCTTTTTTTTGTAAAGAGTTTAGTTTAATATTTGTAAAAAAGACAATTATATGACTGATGCACACAGAAAACAATAGCGAACTGATATGAAACAAAAAGCGTGGCTAACTTGATATTCAAAAGAAATGTTTTTAAATTTTATAGTGTAAAACAATGAGGCGTTTTCAATTAAAGTTTCAGTGTGATTGCGGAGGCAGTTATCGTTTTCCAAATCGAATAATATTTTGCATCCACATATTTAAGCCTGCAAGGCACCTTTTTTTTACTATTAGATACCAATTAACAACAAAAAAAAAAATTTCGGTCCACCCTAATGTGTATCTCATATACAGCCCAAGTAACATTTTTAGTTGTTTAATAGCTTTAACAGCACACCCAGAGCTAATCTTAAAGCTCGTTTATTTTAGAAGTAGCTCTAGATACACCTTTAGAGCTAACGTCGCGCTCACTTGCAGCTAATTCATTGAGTTTGAGAGCTCTTTTTTGCTCGTGAGAAGCTTGTTGTTAGCGGCGACTGACTCTGCAGGTATTTGGTATATATCTTTAAAGAACTACTTTGGCAGAATTTTGTTTGTATTGGTTTGAGTAATATGTAGGTACATATTATGATAAAAAATATAAACACAGGCACGCTTTAATACTACAATAGAATAAATATGTATCGTTTGAAATTATGTATGTATAATGAATAATTTTGTAAGATATGCAAACTATAATTTCCTAAGAAAATAAATAATAACAGAAATTAATATTTTTCGGTTAAATGTTAGCGAATTTTATGTGCGAATCAAATTTTTTCACAAACGTATTGCCGGTACTTTGCTTAATTAAAACGCGCCTTCGAAATTCTGGATATTTAGTTGTCAAATAAAAAAAAATAATAACAAGAAAAAAAAAAAACTCTAAGAAATACATTTTCGAAAGCCGAAATAATTTCATTTAAAAAAAAATGCAATTTCGTGTGTTTTTAAGTGAGAGCGGATATATATATTTCTTTTTTTAATTGCAAAAAAAAACAAATATTGCATTCATTTTTTCCCTCGCCGCCATATTGTCAAATCGCTATATTTTTTATTGTTCTAGAGCTGCAATATTAAGTACTGTTGATATCGAGCTCATACCTATACAGTGTGTGAGTGAAGCATTAAATTGTAAAAAAAAAAACAAAAAGAACCCGATCTGTCACTTTGCCGAACTATAAGAATGTGTTTCGAGATTTTTAAACACTAAATTAGTGAAAATACTAAATAAAAAAGTTAAATAAAAGTTAAAACAGTGAATATTTTCAGTAATTTATTAAAAAAACTATAAAACAACATACACTGAAAATAATTTTGTACATAAAATCTATGAACGGCGATCATAGAGCTAAAATAGCAGATTTTCTCCGAAAATTCATAAAAAAACGGTCATAAATTTCATGAACGGGTGTTGTTTTTATGAATGTCCATTCCTAAAAAAATTTGTATGGAAGAATTTCATTTAAAATCACTGATCATAGTTTTCATGATTTTATTCATACGAGCATGAACAGTTCATGCTCTGAAAATTGCACTTTTTTATGAAAAATACATAGAAATTAGGAATAAAGTCCTTATAAGTTTTGTGGATGGTTCTTATAAACCTGGTTGCATGTATCAATTCATGAGTTTAATATCTATTCCTATAATTTATGAATCATGAACCTAGATTTTTTAAGTCTTCATGTATCAGTTCATAAATTTAATACATTTATTGCTAGGTTCTATGAATTTAAAATACAAGTGAAATCGGCAAGAGAATGAATTCTGTTCATGAAAATGATGATAACTGGTCTTCAACAAAGTTCTTCGATGAATCGAGATTCATAAAAAATATCACCCGATCATGAAATTTATGACTATTTTTTCATGAATTCTATGTAAAAATCATTCTCTTAGAAATATAGAATTCACAGTGTATTCATACTGCGGGTTTTATAAGAATCGATAGGCATCGACCATAATTCGCGTCTTTAAAGTACGACATCATCTGCTGATGAGTCCAACTGTCGTACCTGGGCGAAACACAATATTTGGAGCGGAGCTCACTCGAACTTTTAAATTGAGGTATGTATTTTGCAATTTCACTAGCTCCTCAGACTTTGTAGGTAAGTCGGAAACTATTTTCATTTAATTTGCAGTTTTTCATTTGCAGCAAGTCCATATAGGTTTAAGTTATAAACCCATAACGAAGATTGAAGAATTATAGTTTTTATGAATTGATTTCATAAATTTTAAGAAAAATTCATAAAAATAATGAACGATTCATATTTTTTATGAAATAAAACATAAAATAAATGACTGAGATCATTTTCTTTAGGTAAAATTTTCATAGCATACATGGACATATTCATAATTTGTATGAATAGTACCTACAGAAAAATCACTTTAAATGAAATTCGTTCATATAACTTAAGTATACAGACATTGGATTTATGAACATCAGATACATAAATTTTATGAATAATTCATGAGCTGCATGACTCGTTCATACTCGTAGGAATCAATTCATACAACTATACCTAAATCGTATGAACGCAATGTTTGGCTCAATTTTTAAGTATGTGTGCATTAAAAGTAGGAAATTTTTCATGAAAATCATGTACCTTTTTGGTTCAGTGTACAGTGCTGCGTTAAATCGTGTAAAAACACCTATAATATAGAGTTTTCAATTTTTTCTTTTCACGGTCTGATTGTGTCTCATATTCCATATAAAGTAATATGAAGTGATGTTTTTTAGGCAAATACATTGTCTTAGAATACATTTCAATTGATATTTCTTAACATTTAGCTATAAAAAACAAATTGTTTGAAATTAAAATACACTTCAATCACGGGAATTATAGCTAAACCCAATGTATCGAAATTGAAATTCTCGTGCAGGGTCGCATTAGTTTTTGTTTGTGATGGCAAGGCGCTCAAATTCATTGAGCGCCCGTCGTGCAGAGTAATTTTACTTACTTTATGTGGAATATGAGACACAGCTTACCTATGAAATGAACAAAAACCACACTGTTAATTATAACTGTTTTTAGAAGATTTAACGCAGCACCTCATGTAGTTTTATATTTTTTTTCAATGAAGTATTGCATTATGTTCACTTTATTTACTTTTATTTCATTTGTTTATTTAATTAACTTAGCTTTTTTTACTATTTTAACGATTTAAAATCTCAAAACACTTTTTTCAAAAAAAACACATAGACATTTCTTTGGGCGCTTTATCAATTAACTGTTTGACTGCACGCCTTCCCTGTGTGAATGTATTTATGTTTGTTTAACTCACACTTTTTTCTTCCTATTTCTTCTTTTAAGTATACAGCTTTATATCCACTCTGCTAAAGAAGTTTTTTAAAACTTTAAAATGCGCATGCGCTTCACGAAGTACGCTACAGTCGCTTTTTGTTTAGCTCCATAAATGCTATTTTTTTTGACATTTTAGAAGATCATGCGTTATTATTTTGGACATGTGTTGTTAGGAGCTCTACAATGTCTTTAAATTTTTTGATATTGAGAGTTTGCTCGTTAGAAGATGTATGAAGATTTAATGGAGCATATTTTTAAATCTTAAAGTGTCATAAAATTAATAGAGCTTAAAGTGTTTTTAAATTTCAATTATAGAACATAATTTTTAAATCAAATGTAGAGAGCTGTGAAATAATCATTTACAAAGCTATAGTTTTGCATTTTATCACCTTAGAGCTTCAGAAGAACAATTTTACTTCTAATAGCTCCATCGATGTTACTTGGGAGGGCCGGACCAACCATATGTGCAAGATGTGCAAATGCACAGGGCGCAAAATTCTGGGGGCGCATTACCAGGAGCAAGAAAATGTAATTGGCGTTAGGCAATAACTCCCTAATTGATTTGGAAATATCGCCCAAAGAAGTTCTAAACAATTGTTGTTGTGTTTTTTTTTGGCGTTATTTCCAATTTTGTAATTTTTTTGTAAAGGAAAGTACGTCTAAAATATAAATTTTAAAAGCCAAATGGGAAATAACGCCCAGAATTGGAAATATTGCCCAAATATGCGCCGAAATTTTTTTTAAGATTATCTTATCATTGAAATTTCACTTTAGAAATATCGCACAAAATTTAGGAAAGAATTAAAAAAAATGTTTGATCGCCCAAAATTGAAGAAATAACACCCAAATTTTACAAAAACGATTAACATTGAAAATATTTGGCGATATTTGCAACAAAAATATAAATTTCGGCGATTTTTCCATTTTTTTTGGCGATAAAAAAAATTTGGGCTATATTTCCAAATCGATTTGGGAGTTATTTCCTTTGGCGTTTTTGCCTAACACCAATGTAATCTGAACATGCGCAAACAAATATGTACTACCATTTGTCATGTGTATGTATGTATGCTCATATAAAAAGTGGCGCTTAATACAAATCTTGCACAGGGCGCAAGTTTAGATGGAGTCGGCCCTGCTCATATACATACGTTATACCTATAGCCATTCATACAAAATGACACAAGTCACATAACATTCTAGGAATCTCTAAATGCAAGTAGATATCAGGAAATACAAAATACCAACAAAAAACACGTACATATTCCCTAAGGATCAAAGTAAATTTTTACTCACGTTCCAAGTGTTTGTTTTTTTTTTTTGTGAAAATTTCGAAATTGGAATATTTGCTAATTACATGTTCATGTTCATATATACAGTCCACCCACATGTTTTCACTTCAAATGTGCTAAATATACACTCTGCATGTTCTTGTTTGTCCAACGGCAATCTTTTGCAATTTTTGTTGATTATAGGGAGTATGAATTGAAGTCCTCTAACCAATAAAGAAACAGAGATAAAGAGAGAATAGAACAATGAACAAATAAAGAAGCTCAAAGAACTTTAAAAGACAGTATGATACCATACCAATGCATGATACTATGACAGGGCTACTTTTTCAAAAATGAACGAACAAAGTGCAACAATCACTTTTGTATTATTTAAAAGTCTCAAATCGGTGCGGTACCATCTATACTGGCTACCGGCAAATTGCCAAGTCCAACTCGTGTTTCAATTCATCTAAATCAGTTTAAAAGTGAGGTTCAAAATAAAATGGTCTTCTAGAAATTCCTTCGACAACTCTGATCATTAATTCAGAAGTATATAGAAGTCCCCGAATATACCTACCTACATTATAGAAAACAAAAAATCTAACAACAACAAAAAAAGAAAATATAACTAATTGCAGAGACAGTTCACCGATGTGCAAGTGCAGTTCTTTATATACCAAAACAACGAGAGGTTATTTGATTTCGTTGTCATATAGCTTTTGCTTGTACAAGACAAAAAGGATTTCAACTTCATGTATACGTATATATTACGTACATACATACATATGTACGAATGTATATCTTTGAAGAATAATACTACGCCCCTAGGGTCCTTTTCTCTGTTTTCTGTTTTTTCACAAACGGTGTATATTATTCTTTTACTGAGAAGACTCATTAAATTTTGCATTTTCCTTTATAATTCGGTATTTTACAAAGGAGTGTAGTATTTTCATCCACTAGAAGTTGAAACTAATAATGGTTGTAATTTAAAAGCAAGTATACTCGTACTAAGACTCACTGCAGGCATTGTGTCTTAATTTAGTGAAACATCTAACAAAAATCAGAATGTCGAAAAAACGTGTTACATCATTTCATGGCAATAACAAAGGATTTTACTTTATATTTCTTGCTCCTCTAATTTTATTAAATTCTCCCCAAAAAAATGAACAAACTATGTACATGTTTTTGTATATGTATGACGAGGAAAAGAGGATAAACATAGGTAATGCTGCCCAAGGTTTTTTTTTTAATTTTTCGAACCTACATAAATGTACATATTTGAATTGGAGACCGAAACACAAACTATAGTTCGAATGATATGATATATAGTTTCTATTGTTTGTAAACTGCATTATTTCACAAAAAAGAAAATATATAAACAATTTTGTGAACAGTTTTAAGCAAACAAGTTCGTACGCATTTTTTTATCTTTTACTAATGCAAAGTTAAACAGTGAATTTTGAAGAACAATCATCTACCTACTCATTTTCGAAATATCGAATTTTCAAAAAATATTTTTTTTTTAAATGTTGATGCTCTTGTGTAGAAATTTGTTATTAAAATCTGTTCAACGGAAAATAAGATAGTCCAAAACCGAAAAACGGTTCAATGTGAGATAACGTTTTTAATCCATAGTTACATGTTTTTTACAATAATATGGTAGATAGTTCTAAAAGCTCCCATACAAACTTTAATCAAAATCGTAGAAGTCGTTCTCTATAAAAATGAGATTTTCCTTAACGCTTTTTAAACACTTGTATGGTATGTACCGTTATTTTTGGTCAGAAGAATAATTTTCATCTCAAATCTGCTACATAATTCTTGGAAACTGCTGGATGTCAAGTTTAATAAAAATCGACTGATTCGTTTTCGAAATATTAAGTTCTCAGAAAACAAATTTTAAACTTTTTTTTTAAATTCCAAAAAAACAAATTTGAAAAATTCTGTTATACAATTCTTTTAAAACTTTTGGAACATTCTCCATAAAAAAATTGATCGAAATTAGTTGAACCATTTTTGAAATTAATAAAATGGTTTTATGAGAGGTACCATTTATCGGAAATTTTTTTTAATAAAACGGCAGCCATTTTGTGAAAGAAATTACCGAATTTTTTAAAGTTGTGGGCACGTTTATTGAGGAAAATAAGATTTTTATTATTTGCGAAAAAAAAATTTACGGCAGGTACCGTAATTGGTGATCTTAAAAAAATGAAAAAAAATCGTTCATGGGAATGCCCAAAAACCGCTATAATGTACAAAGTTGAAAGAAAATCGACAAACCTGTTAAGGCTACAGCTGGAAAGGCAGACAGACAGACTGGTTGACAGACCCACTTTTTTCGACTTCACTATCATTGTAATGTCAAGTTTGATCAAAATCTCGAGATCAATTTTTATACGAATCTATAATAGTAATAGTACCTTCCTATACAGGGTAATCGGTATAAGGTGCCCCAAAAAGCTAGAGCGAGTAGGTTGGGTTAAGACAAGAAAAAAATCGTATAGGAGGGGGGGTCTATTTCTCCCCGTTTAGGCGGAAGGGGCAATTTTTTAAAAAAATTTACTTAAAACAGAAAAAAAATTATTTAAAAACAACGGTAAAATTTACTATGCCATACCATACTTTTTTGAAAAGCCAGAAATCTCTTCTTTAATATTCATTTTAAATTAAGTTGTGATAGTAGTTTTTGAAAAATTAATTTTCAAACTCGAAATTTTGATGAAAAAAAAAATGTCAAACTAAATTTTTGTCAAAATTAAATTTTTTTGAATAATAACCTTCAAGAACACAATAAAGTTTTACAAATCAATTAAAGGAACAAATTGTACTGTTCGACCTTTTTCACAGTTTTGTGGACGTTAAAATACTTATAATACCTGAAATAAAAAAAACAACAATTTGCCCAAAAAAAATTTCAATATTAAAATTTACAAATGTTGAAAAAGTAATTCATATTTTTTTTTTTTTTTTAAGTCTTAGGGCCATTTTTTTCACTATTGCTGAACTTGAGGCAAACTCTCGAGTTGGCCAACTTGAGAGTTGACTATAACTCGAGAGTTGAAACGCAAGTTGAAATTTCTTTTTATTCACTAATTATTTTCTCAACTCTCCAGTTGAAGATCTAAAGTTGGCCAACTCCACGTTTGAAAAATATCCCTGGGATATTTGTGAAATATAAAACAAAAACTATCATTTTTAAAATTAATTTGAATTTGTCAATCATATTTGACTGTTTTTATGTGTTTAATTGTGTTTTTTGTGTTAAATTGTGTTTTTTTGTGTCAATACAATACAATTGTGTCAAATTGTGTTAAAGTGTGAATACAAATAATTAATGGCAGACAAAAAGACTTTCATGTGCCCGAAGAAAAATGACTACTTTGGAACATAAGTAGGAGCGAACGTGTTTTTGTAACAAATATAAACAAGAAAATTCGTGTACCTACGTAAAATCTCAAATTTGTTCGGTCAACTTCTACTATTTCCAGGAGTTGACAAATCTCAATTTGATCAACTCTAGAGTTTAAAATCGAAATTTGAAAACGGAAACTTTGCAATGGTGGAGTGAATAAAAAGAAATTAACAAGTTGAAAATAAAAATCCTCAAGTTGTGTTCAACTTCGAGTGAATAAAATCGGCCTTAATCAACTTATGCATAGCTGTACTTGTACAAAAGAAATATACAGGACATGGTCTTGTGATTACCAACTATGTAATGAAACGATTTGTTTAATTTTTATTTTATTTAAAAAAACATTATTTTAAATTTTTTTTAATGCAAAATTGTTAAAACCATTTTAAAGCACCCGAATGCAAAATTATAACAAAATTGTTAAAACCATTTTAGAGCACCCGAATCCAAAATTATAACAAAATTGGTTTGACCATAATAAAGCTATTAGTGATAACTCATAAACAAAGACTTTTTCTTAAAAAACGTCAAACTTTTCCGTAATGCGTTTTTTTTTCGGAAAAATATGTAACACGGCTTTCTTTCAATCATTGAGTTTATTACTGGTGTCAAGTTTAATCAAAATCGTTAGGGGCGTTTTGGAAAAACCAAAAATTCTGTATGGCAACTTTCCGTTTCAGATGTTACTCTCTCTAGGGAATCTGAGGTTCTACCTCAGAGGTTCTACCTCAGATTACAGTGGACACACGGACGCATGGACGCAGAGACCAACGGACTATATGACAAAACCTTTAGGGAATATTCGGACTTCTCCATCATCGTAGTGTTAATTTTTATAACAAACTCAAAAATGATTTTATCACGAAACCAATTTTTTAAAGCAAGTAAAAACATGAAAATTTGTATTTTCTTTTCCATTTGATATTTTTAAGTTTTTTTTTAAGGTTTAAGATTACTTTACAATTTTTCACATAAATAGCTACAATATACAAAATGAGCAAATACAAAAAATATGACATTATGTAGGTACCTACTTTAAAATAAAATATAGTGTTAAATAATTTTAGTTTACAAAAGTTAATAATGTTTGGGGTGACCCTTCTGAATAAATTGAAATCTAAACAAAGTAAGTAATAAAAAGAGAAGAGAAGAGAAAGAAGAAAAATGTAAGCAAAATCTTAAAACAAAGCAGAATAAATTAGTTAAAATATAAAATAAAAAGTAAAATCATATTGATTGTGGTTTTAAAAAATACAATTTTTTTATTTTTTCTTCAATTGATTAGAACTTTGTTTAAAGTTCGTTAAGAAATTCAAATACGTCCTTATTATTTTGGTCAAATGAATTCACGCCTCACTACATATATCTAAACCACAAATTGTAATTTCATCAGAAACAAACACTATTTCAAAGTTTTTTTTTAAATCAATATTGTACAAAGTATTTGACACGACTCTATTCTTAAAAAAAAATAACTATAGTCATCTAGCAATAGAACCAACAAGAGAGGAGGGGAGTAGGGCTTCTTTTATAATATTTTGAAAAAAACTCCCGCAAATCCCGATTTTGTAGTTCGACGTAAAAGATTACGCCTTTTACGTCGAGCTACAAAATCTATGTTATTTTTGTAAAAATTACACAACAAAATGTTCCAAAAAAAAATTATATCTAATTCAGCAAGATAATTTTGTTTTTCTCATTTACTTTTGAATCTAGCAGCTCACTTCGAAGGTAACTTAAGCAAGGAGCTTATTAAAGTGAAAAATTTAGAATTAAAAACGCCGTTTGAACTAAAATCAGGGTGTGTGTAGTAAAGGAACTATATAATTTTGTAAACAAACAAAAATACTTTTTTCACACGATCAACTTCAGTTGAAAATTAAATAATAAATAAACAAATTTGGAGTTTGGCAAAAAGATTATTATTTAAATGGCTTCAAATTCGGACGGCAAAATTCTTTATTATACACAAATATGGGACGTAAATTTCTGTGGCATAAATTATGTTTTTACTTACCGACTGAGTGGCTCTGGGACGTTGTAACGTTGTTGTTAAAAAAAGCTAAAATATGCATATTTGAATTTTGACAAATAATTGAGGATAAATTTTACACCATCCGAAAGTAATTTATATCGAGAATTTTCGGTTGGGATAGTATTTCGTTAAATACTTTATTATGCCCCATTTAAAAAAATATGCTTCTCTTAATTATAACTTAGTTTTAATTGCCGCATCTTTTTTGAAGGCTTAGTCAATTTATCATACCTCTTCAAAGTAACATATTAAAAACTATTTAATATTAGTCGTGTTTTTTTGCAAGCCCGAGGAGAATTGGATGAAAAAAAAAGATGTCGGTTCTAAAAAATTTACATGTAAAATGCAACAACAACTAATCCCCTGTTGGCTTAGCTAATCCCAGAGAATTCTCGGGGCTTAACTTAAGCGTACAGAAAAACTGTGTTACCGGCAAGAATTACATACATGTTATCGATAGTTTGTATGACCAATTGCCCCCGGGATTGCTTTTCGTAAAAAAAACGGTTGTGCTGCGTTGTACCTAACTTATGCTGCCATGTGTCGTAAAAAAATATTACAAGCATATGGTTTTTATAGACTAGCTATATTTTTGCCGATTGGAATTTTGAAAAAAAAGTGTCATATTGTGCTCAACTTGTGCTGCGATGTGCTGTAAATATTTTTAAAATTTCGCAAATTTTCAAATTTTGAGGATGGAATTTTTTTCCAAATTTAAGTTATTCTAAAAATATAAAAAAAATCGCATATTTGCAACTTATTAGGACCGAACGCAAATGTTGGGAAGAAACTTAGCGTGGAATTACCACTATCATGTTCGAATTTCAAAAAAAAAGTTATGCTATGTTGCGCTCAACTTGCGCCTCCATGTGCCGTAAATATTTTTTTAAAATTCGCAAAACTGGAAATTTTAGGGATCAATTTTTTTTTTTTGCATTTTCCTCAAAAAATGATAAGCATATTTATAGCTTTAAGGACCAAAAATAAATTTTGGGAAGCGTTAAGTAAGCACCGCCATTTTCAATAAGAAAAATAAAGTTGTGCTGTATTGTGCTCAACTTGTGCTGCCATCTTTTAAAAAGTTATACTTTCGATGTTTTAAACTCAGTTTGTGCTTGTTTTTTTTTTTTTGAAAATCGAAAATGGCGGTGCTAACTTCACGCACATAAATAATGTAGCACAAACCCCACGCAAGTTTTATTTATTTTTTTTTTATTCTATTTGTAGTTGGGACCCCCCCTATGAACAAATCCTGGATCCGCCACTGATTATAATATATTCGCAATATTTCAATGACAGACTTTGTCGACTTCTTAAATAAAAGGTTAAAAAATCGTAATATATACAGGGTTTCTGAAAAAAGTTTTCAGAGTTTTCTAGAAGAGGTTCAAAATACCTGTTCTCGGATATTTCTGTTTTTATGTGTATCTAATAATGTAATCTGATAGAAAAGGTTGGTTTTGATTTTATATATTTATACCTTCAATATAATGTTAACAGCTTGATCTAAGCCCACTACAACAAAGAATCTGAAGTGTAAAAAAAAACATGTGTAAATTGTTTAAAACGAAATTTCACAGGACAAATATCGTAATCGATTTCAAACCAACTTCCCTTGAAATGTTAAAAATTAAATAGGTGAGAACAGCATGACAACACGTTCGTTTAATTTTAAGCTATCATATTATAACAAAATTTTTCCTCTTAAATACTCACTACACATTGTATACGTACAATAAGATGTCAAGATTCATTTTATATATGTAGATTTTTTTTTCTTTTTCAGCATAATAAAAACATATCTTTCTTTAAAATTGGTTATTAATTTTATGATCTGGCACAATATAATCGACCCTTATACGCCTTATGGTAAAGATTTTATACGAACACAAAAAAAAAGAAGAAGAAAACCCAGAGAAAACCATTTAATATGTATTTAAGATCAACTTACCATATGGACAAAGGCATTGATAGGCATTCCCTTCATGTCCCTGAGATAAATCCACACAAATACCATTGTTCGTACATGGACTGGGTGAGCAAGCATCAATTTCCTCGCAATGGGGACCGGCAAATCCGCCACAGCACTGGCATTCGTATCCTTCCATAGAATCATTGGAATAGCAAATGCCCTTTCCCGAACAATCTGCATTCTCTCCACAGTTATCTGACTTCATGGTGACCTTCAGTCGAATGCATTGGGGTCCCCACAGCTCAGACACAACTGAAAGATAGGATTTCAAAAATGATGTTTAATAAATGCCATACCACACATATACACACACACACACTACATATGTCCTGGATGTTCATTTATATATGCAGCATCACAGCCAACATTATTATCGATAGGTAATTTATGTTGAATGTATACAAATTTAATATGGCCGACCTCAAAGCCGGAAACAAGCTGTGTAAAACATATAAATGGGTGGCACATTCTGGCAATGTAGCGCATTATTATATTATAGTGTGTATGGCATGGCATGGAGGTTACTTTGTTGTCATGTAAAATAATAGTCTACACCAGAGGGCGCAACCAACCGAAACCAAAGTGTGTGCATTGTATAAGTTGGCACTTACCAATTAGCAAGTTTATTCCCTCGGTGAGATCTTTATCGTAGAGTGTAACGAGCTTTCTGCCATCCACCACAAGTGGAGTTATGTCCAAGAGGATACCTTCGGTGACATCACAATGTTCATGACCGGATCGGGTTACTTGATATACTTGCGTTGTGTGACCGCTTAATTTGTGTATGGGGGTATTATTGTTTAATTTTGTTTAATGTATTCCCACAAGCATTTCAAGGATTCCATTGTCACAGGTTATATATATATATGTATGTGGTGCACAAAAACAATATGAAAAGATAAATAGATATAAATAAATAGTTTATACAATAATGGAAGAGGACACAATATATAAAGCTATACAAAGATACAATAGAGAAGAGAAGATTATACATCATAGGATTTGTGTGGTTTTGTCATCAACAAAAGAAACAATTGAATGATAGGTATAGGTACTCTCCTAGCTCATTAGGGTTTTTTTGGGTATTTTTATTTTTTGTTCTTCTGCTGTTTAGTTGGCTCCTTTAATTACTTTTGTTTAATGAATACAAAGGAAATGGCAAAATTGTGTGAAGGACTTTTTTGAAATGATAAATGATATGATTTAAGTTTACCCAGGATTTTCTTATTTAAAAAATGTCAGTTATTGTTTCTATAAGATTGTTGAATAATATGAAGATGATTTATGTATGTTATTATAGGACAGAATTTGTATATGTATCTAATTCTTATTAAATATGCTTTTTTTTTGTAGAAGAGAGTTTTATATTTTTTCTGTTATTTAACGCAAATTTAAATAAATACAGTTATAACGCTTATTCTGCATATTTGGTATATAGGCCAAATTTGAAATGTAAATTCTTAAAATGATGCATATTTTATTCACACCATTCATCGATATCGAGAATCTTTAAATATCGGCATAACACTGGTAGGCTTATCAGAGTGTAGAGGCAAGGGACTTAAGACTTATCCAGATGGACGATGGCTTTCACCTTAAATGGGTTTCTTTTTTAACAAAAGATTTTTTGTCATGGCGTTGTTTCTCAATGAATGTTAGAGGTATGTAATTCCTCCAAATCGTAAACTCGCCATGCTCAAAAATTTTCACAAGTTTTAACATTTCTCAACCTGGCAATAAAATTTCTTTCCCGACTTTCAGGCAATCACTTTAGATCGGAAACCTGGGGTGGAATCGTGTAAGGTGATTTGCGATAAGTGGGAGTAACAATAAAGCAATTCAGTCTGTGTAAGATGATATCACATTTGATAGCTAAAGAGCTATCACATCAAAAATATGATTGTCGTTTTCCAACAAATTTGACGTTTTTCCCGGAGTACGACTAGAGTTACCAGCAGCCTACAAAAATTGTATGAATTTTTCAGAGTTCTTTTTTTTACCTTTCATACAAACAAAAAGAACATTCTTGTGACCAAAAAAGTTTACTACATTCCGGAATATGAAGAAAACATAACGGGTGATTATTTAGCTGGTTTGGTTTTGGCAACACTGGTTTTGACAGCTGACGTGTGTTTAGTACCTTGTGTCACTGTTAAACAGCTTCAGTTTGGTTTGCAATTTAACCATGGATCGTCTTACAAATGAACAACGCTTGCAAATTATTGAATTTTACTATCAAAATTCGTGCTCGGTTCGAAATGTTCATCGCGCGCTGCTTCCATTTTATGGTCGGCATTCTCGACCTTCTGAGCAGTCTATTCGGAAGATTGTGACCAAATTTCGCACCAAATTTACTTTGTTGGACATTAAACCACCAACACGTTTACGTACTGTGCGTAGTGAAGAAAATATTGCGGCCGTATCAGCTAGTGTGACAGAAGACCGCGAAATGTCGATTCGGCGCCGTTCCCAGCAGTTAGGCCTTTGTTACAGCACTACGTGGAAAATTTTGCGGAAGGATTTGGGCGTAAAGCCTTTTAAGATACAGCTGGTGCAAGAACTAAAGCCAGCCGACCTACCACAACGCCGAATTTTTGGTGAATGGGCTCTTGGAAAGCTGGCCGAGGATCCGCTTTTTTATCGAAAAATTGTGTTCAGCGATGAGGCTCATTTTTGGTTGAATGGGTACGTAAATAAGCACAATTGCCGCATTTGGAGTGAAGATCAGCCAGAAGCATTGCAACAGCTACCAATGCATCCCGAAAAAGCCACTGTTTGGTGCGGTTTATGGGCCGGCGGCATTATTGGGCCATATTTCTTCAAAGATGATGCGAATCGCAGCGTTACTGTCAATGGTGAACGCTACCGAGCGATGATAACAAACTTTTTTTTGCCCGAAATGGAAGTTCTTGACTTGCATGATATGTGGTTTCAACAAGACGGTGCCACATGCCACACAGCACGCGAAACAATGGCGCAATTGCGAGGCGAGTTTGGTGAACAGTTAATTTCACGTTTCGGGCCGGTCAATTGGCCGCCTAGATCGTGCGATTTGACACCATTAGACTATTTTTTGTAGGGGTATGTCAAGGCTAATGTCTATAGGGACAAGCCCGCTTCGATTGACGCACTGGAAGCCAACATCCATGCATTCATTCGTGAGATACCGGCCGATATGTGTGAAAGAGTATGCCAAAATTGGACTCAGCGGATGGGCTACCTGAGACGCAGCCGCGGTCAACATTTGCATGAAATTATCTTTAAACATTAAATTGCAAGGTTCAAACTATCGATTCAAATAAATATTTCATTCATTTTTTCGAATTTTTTGTGTTTTTTTTTTTTAAAAGTTCTAAACCTCTTAAAAAATCACCCATTATAAGAATTATATCGCAAAGACGTCATTTTCGTTCTATATTTTCGATAGCTCATTACAAACATTTGAAACATTCACTATGGCAACCATGTTTTTGACAAATGCTATTGGAAAGTATTCAATTGTATTGAATTGAATTGAATCACCTTACCCAGATGGAAAACTAAATGATAATCACATTTGAACACGGTTGATGTGACAATCATTTATCACCTTAGCCGATTCCACCTCTGTATTCTTGCAAAATATAATTTTCAAATTGTTGTATCACCCAGTCACTATAATATGTCTTTGTTTAAACAAATTTGTATTTTTTCTACTATTTGCATCTCTACGACTTCGAAGATGTCTTAAGGAATATTATTTGGGCCTTCAGGTTTCTAGTTCTATCAATTTTGTATTTGCCTGACTTGGCCTTCTGTACGACCACTATAGATATAACGTGAAAGATTGGGCTCCTTATATTGGTGCAAACGAAACGAGACAGAGATTATAATATGTATGTAGGTACTTTAAAAGCACCCGAGACAAAAAAAAAATTAGTTTGGACCGAAATTTACTGAGAGTCTCTGCCGTCTAAGTGGTCTTGGCAGAAAAGTTTAAAATAAAATAATTGTTAATATATTGAAACTTCTAGATCCAAACTTTATTTCGATACTTCTTCCACAAAATACCAAAGCAATGGGTGCAAAATTATACCGAGACGATACAGAGCCGAAACCGATACCAATATTGATATGGTACTGAATTTTTTCGATTTTAATAAGACCTGGACCATCAGCCCAACTCTTTCACAGTAATTGTTCATGTGCACTTTATTGGGTTTTTAAATATTAGTTAGTGGTTACTTAATAGCTATTTACTCAGGTCTCTAAAAACTATTTTAATTAATATTTTGGAATAATTTTTGTAGAACAAGGTTTACATCTGAGGTCTATATCATAATACTACAGGCGAGGATGGACTGTTTCAACCAACAATGGAGTAAAAGATTAAACTGAAAATTCTTTGAGATTTTCCAAAAATAATGGATGACGTCCATAAAGTCAAAACACGCTACAAGTATAAGACCGAACCTCCGAGCCCAAGCCATTGAAGATGATCGAGCGCTTGGTCCGGAAGATTGGAATCATGTCGTTTTTTGAGATCAAAGAAGATGAAAAACAGCTCCCGGGTCTGGAAGGACGTTTACATTAATAGTAATTATCGTGAGGTTTTTTTCATTTAAATTCTTCGCCTTGTCGTCATTAACAGCCAAACCCATTTTCACTACCTTTTCTTCAATCAATACTTTCAAATGTGCTAGAACAGCTCGATTTGGTCTTCTAATAATTTTAATATCATCAGAATTTAAATAAAAATATGTACCTTTGAGAAAATGTTAGTACTTTATTGATGATTTGGGAGTTTTGTTAAAGAGGTTACATGATAGGGCGACATAATACGATATCAAAGGTTTCGGTGGTGTTCTTGCCGACTTTTATGTAACAGCAAAATTTCTCCATCGCGTCGTCAACGAGTTTGGTGATGCCGAGATAGGACAGCGCTCTGTATAATTCTTTCCTATTCACGCTATCATATGCGACTTTAAAATCAATAAAGAGGTGGTTTGTGTCGGTCTGAAATTCCTGTTTTTTTTTTCTAAAATATTTCGGAGTGTGAAAATTTAATCTGATCGACCGACGGTTAGATTGTTGGAAAAAAGTATTTAGCGATCACACAAAATAGATAACAAGATTTTATAAACGATTTTTAGGAGCCATATTGAAGGGGCCCCACTGTAACGGAGGTTCTAGTCAGTGGGCGTATTTTTATCTGACCAAATTTTACGAAGTCATCTTTCATCGTTTTGAATAGTTTGATTGTAAGATGGCCTTATAACAGCAGTTTTGTAGGACTTGAGTTGGGATATCGCTATCCGTATTTCTATTTAGTCGGCTGCGCCAACATTTTTAGCCATCATTGTCCAAGTTCAATGGAATGATCTTCCTTACAGCGGGATTGTGGTTTATATCCTATGGCTTTGTACATCCTTGGGTAGATTGATTCATATTTTGATATATAGAATAATTGCTTCTTGTGATCTCTTTTTTTTCCAACTGAGTTCTGAGAAGTAGGTTAGCCGCCCTTTTTCTGCTCCATAATAACTCTCTCTTTTCTTGAGAGCGCTGTGTTTATCTTTATTGAAACGCAAACGCACTAAGCCCCAATGCCCGAAATTAACTCTGAGTTAAACCAGAATTGATTATGCCTGAAATAAAATGAAGCCGATTTAACACAGAAGCAGATATGCGTTTCACTATCAAATAGAGACGGCATAACTGTGCAGCACTATGAAAGGGTAGATTTCCTCCCTCTCTATTTCGATAGTGTTATGATACACATCTGTATGAAATACAAGAAGAGGTGAAATTAATTTTGTGGCTTTTTCGTATTCTCCCCCAGTCAAAACTTGTAAGAGTCACAAAACCAATCGAAATGGTGATCCCCTTCAGAGGAGGCCACAACACAACTCACAAATAAGGTACTTGTTGCAATTTTCTTAAAATGACGACTGTAGAAAATAGTACAAATGGGAGTGGATTTCAACAACCAGGGGCCCAACTATGTAACTCGATTCTACAATAAAGGTGTTCGAATTCGCAAAATCTCAGCTCGCTAATTCTTTAGCAAACGCATATTAACGGAAATAGAACAGCGCTAGTTGAAGATTCTGGGGCAAAAAGTCGAAAGCACTTAAATTTGATCCCACTTTCATACATATTTCCACTTAAATTAAGCACTGAAAACAACTTTCGAATGGATTCGAAAGTAGAAGCAAGTTACATAGTAGGGCCCCAGCTGTTCTAATAATGACACCTATTCACCTTTGCTGTGTTGAGTTTCGTTGTGACTTTTCTTGTGAGGATTGAGGTCTCCTCCAAAAAAAATACTATCGAGTCACAACAATCCTCACAAGAAATAGTCACAAGAGCTTGTGACTTCTCCTCACAGGGGGGAAAATCAGGCTGTTAGTATAAAATCAGAATTATAATATCAAACTCATTTAGTTAAATTGGGGTCCTAATTGATTTATGTATAATCATTTTTCAAGAATTAACTCGGGTTTAAGTCTGAAACTAGGATAATCTGCTTATGAAAAATTGGGTTTTAGAATTTAAACCAGAGTTATCTCGTGAAAAATGCTTTTCAACCAATTTAGATTCCAAGTTAACTCAACGAATTAGATCTAAGTTAACTCTGGATTAACTGAATTTATATTTCTATCAGATGTTTGTGAAAACTCGATCGAAAAAGATAAGACGCCATCTTTGTTTCGGTAGTAAAAAGGCATTTTCATATAGTGTCAAACATAAATTTTTGACAACTGAAATTTAAAGTTAATCGCATACTGAAAAACTGCTCTGGAGTTAACTCGAGTTTAATTTATTTACACGATTAACTCATTCTTGTTTAACTCAGATTTAAGTCAAGCACTGAAAAACTGTTTGCTCAAGTGTCTACATTTCTAAGGAAATTAGCATATTCTGAAAATTTGTTAACTTATTCTTCTGTGTTGTTTGGTATAAATAATTCACACTTGTGACTTGTCGAACAGACACAATTTTATAAAGGCGTTTTGACTTGTAAAGTATGTTATTTATGTCCCTATTATACTTATTCATTGCTATGGTAGGTATTTCACATCTCATTATGTCGCTTGACTTGGTGTCTGGACTTTTCTACCTTAAAAAAAAATTATTATATTCCTTATCGCTTTCGCATTATTGAATTTTGATGAATGTAATATTTCTTCTTATTTTAAATTATACTTTAAATTCCATCAGAGATTAAATTTATATTTATGTAAGGTTAAAGGTAGATATAGGTATACAAAAAATTTATATTTGCATATATAAAGACTTAAAATGTGCATGTGGGAGAATACTGAATATAAAATTTATGATTGCCACAAGCTCCATTAAAAATTCTAAGCACATCAATGAACGGAGAATTACTCAATTTAAACTTTATTTTTTGTTTTCTTATACCTCGGCACGTGCTGGTATATGTGTGCTCAATTCAAATCCTTTATAGATATACATACACTGTTACCAAATCCTTGCACCAGCTTGGTATATAAACTTTTCCTTTGCTATTGAGTTTACCGTACGAAGAATATCATCATCATCATCATAATAATAATAATTGGGTGCTATTGTTTAAGTTTTCGTCTTTGAACCAATATAGATCGATGGTATAATGAGTTGGAAATTTTATTATGAGTGAGTTGGCTTAATGCATCAAATGAAGCGCACTTATCTCTGTTGAATGAATTTTGCATGTATATACATATATAGTTAGTAACTGAAGTGTGTTGGCGTTATAGCAATGTGTGTGTTATAGTTAAGAAAAATGTTACATTGCCTTATTCAGATTCTGGGTGATGAGATTAATTAATGTGTAAAGCTTATTAAGTAAACGATGCTTGACATAAAATCCACACAAACAAAATTTAAAGTAATGATTATAATGTAACGATCATTATCTTAAGGATAAGTAAGAGAAGAAAAGGAAGCGTAACGTCGCCGTTTAATAAAAACTCTCTAGGTCCCAGTTTTTCAATGCGAGATCTAGTTTACACCGAATAGATAGATAGATAGATAGATTTTTCTGACAGTTGCGATGTGAAAAGACAGTCAAAAAGGAGAGAGTGAGACTATACGGAAAACTCCAATTCAATAGTGCCACATACCTACCTACACTCCTTTTTTCAGCTGTGAAAACGCATGAAAGTTAAATATAATCCTACATTGACAAAACTACTTCTGAGTTAACTATAGGGTTCAATTTATTTGCAGGATTAACACTAACTCAGGTTTAACTCGGAATTAACTCAGTAGGTACTGAAAAACTGGCCTTAATTCCATTTTTATTTTGTTTTGAGTTTTGCAATTGCTATTTAAATATTTTTTCACACAAAAATTACAAAATGTTTGAATTAAGGAATTTTTCAATTTTGAAATAGAAATATAGGACTTCAGCAGTTTTAACAGAACTAATATTTCAGATTCGAAAAAGATTTTATAATAGAGTTTCCATTAAGCGACTACGCATGGCAGTTTCATATCCTCATTAAATAGATTTTTAAATTATTATCTACATATGTACATAGATCCAAGCTTACCTGCCAATTTTGTTTTCGTAATAGGGATATAGACTGGCATCATTAATTTCTACCAACAATACATCTCCTGATTGAATTTCAGCATCACCTTCCCAAGATACAAGCATTGGATTGCAGTCATTAAAGCCTTTGCAATTTTCGGGAGTCTGCAATAAAAAAAAATTTAAAATTAAATTGATAAATATATTTGAGATTGGAAGTCATTATTAAAAAATGACATTTCATTAACTTGATTGATAAATTTATTAAAAATTTTTAATTGCTTAAGCCTAGTACCTATTCGTAGCTGAAGCGAAACTAAAATTTTCTCTGGTCTCCAAATCGATAACGAAAACGATGAACATTGTACTGCAGAACAAAAATGAAAACGAAATTTTTCGTTTATGATTTCGTTTCTTCAATTTTTATATGAAAATCTAGCACCTATTTCTAGCGCCTATACAAAAATGGTGAGCATTTTGTTGTATTTTTATTAGTATGTAATTTTCTAGAGATTTAAGTTTTTTTTTTTAAGCTCATTTAGTCGAGCTCCCTTGAATATATTCAAAACGATTTGGTTCATTAAAATTTTTCTTGAAAATCGTTGTTGCTTTTTGAAAGACTGAGGAACCCAACAAACATTTATCTGAAGGTTCAGATTTTATTCACCAAAAATGAAGAATAATATTCATTAAACCTTCAGTTTTATGAATGAATTATGAATGTAGACACAGACCTTACAAATTCTTACTGGGGAGATGCAAAGAAAAAAACAACACTCCGTTTTCAATCATTTTCCTTCATAAATCTGAGTGCGCACAAGGAAATTTTAAAAAGATCTTCTATAGAACCCCAATATAACGTTCATTTAAATGAAGGATTTTCAGATCATAAATGAGTTATAAAAATGATTCAAATCGGTATCTAAGAGCGTAGATAAAAGGATTTTCGGTCGATTTCTTCACTTTTGAGAATTATTGATTATTAATTTCTGAATGAAAATGTTTGCTGGGAAGTTTTAAAGTTTTGTGAATGATTTTTATTAAACTTGGTATTTTAAAGAAATTGTAACAAAACTGCATTTCGGGCGCTCGATAATAGGTTTTTTTCATTCTGATTTCAAAAATTGGAACAAACAAGTCTGGTGATGCTTTTATCTCTAACTATAACCCATTAAGGATATCCCCAAGAAAAAAATTAAAACTTGAGCTTATTATAGAAAATAATTGTATTCATTTAGCAGTTTCAATTGTAAATTTTTATTTCAACAAAAAGAGGTTTATAATTTTTCAATTTCCTCAAACACTTAATCTTGATAAGTGAATATTTTGTTTAGTTAATTCAAACTGTTTTAAAATGATATTTAGTATTAGAAATAATCTCCACCCTTCGAAATTTACTTAGGAAAAGTGAACTGAAAGAGTAATGGTATAGGAATTTAATTCTAGCCCAAGGTTATACACAAGTGAAACCAAAAAATGAGCCACAACTTACTTAAAAAAATAAAAAGGGGGAAACAATAGGAATTTGAATAATGCCCGCAAGGCAAATTTAAGGCAAGAACAATGACCTTAAACTAAATTTAAAATTGAAAACAAGAAGGTTTCATTTAGGTTACTGGTTTACGTGCAAAAGAATGTGCCCACGGCAACATGAAGCATTTTGTTACTATACAAACCATAACCAGCTGAAAAAATTGTCATCTGCTCTGAGAAAATAAGAAAACTCGAAGAGCACGAAAAATAGCTAGATTTTGTTGAATTGCTTGATGAGCTGGTTTTTGTCAAATTCAGGTAAAAAACACTTTTTAAGACATATCATAAAAGAAAATAATTATAAATTTTAGACTTTTTTTATCGTGGTAATGAAACATTGTAAACAAAACGAACACTTAACGGACTTACCGCGATTAATTATTATAATCGAAAATTATTTTCTTTTCGATTTATTGCCCGACGTTTCGGCAAGGTTTCACTTGTCGTTAAGTGTTCGTTTTGTTTACAATAGAAAATAATTAATTAAAAATAAAAAATTAATAATATTAAAAAATACTGATAGTGGTCATCCAATGTAAAAGTTCTACAACATAAAATCAAAAATTAAGGAAGAACTAAATCAATCCATATGCAAGCACTCAAGCAGTGATACCAGATGAGATTTAAAAAAATCCCACCATTTTTGTACCGGGTGGAAAAAAAACCATAATTATTGCTCGTAAATAGTGACGCTTAAAAGACTAACGCTTATAAGACTAAAAATCGGAGCTATTAAAATAGTGAAACAGATTCTTCTCTTTGAGCGTTTTTTGGTCGCAAAATTAAATAGATCAAATGGAAACAAATGAGGCTGCACACACTTGGAATTTAAATAGAAGTCTTTTTATATGAGCCCCACCTATTATTCGAAAAACAAATAGACAAAAAATTATTTTTCTTAAACTTAAACTCAACTTAAATTCACTTACATATTATTATTTTATTTTAAATATTAAATTACATTTCCATTCTCACACTTAGTGGCGTAGCGTGGCAGGGGCAAGGAGTGCGCAGGCCCCGGGCGGCACTTGACTTGGGTGCGGCAATTTTCCCAAATATGGGGGCGGCAAATTTTAAACATGTTCCTATATCTGGAAGGCAATTTTCTAGGGGCGGCAATTTTTTAAAAATATTTATCAAAACAGGCGTTAGTGTAAAAGATTTTTGTATGTTCTATTTTAAAATTTTTTTTTTGTTATTTGGATCCATTTTAGGGGCGGCGGAAAATTGCCAAAATTTTCGGGAGAGAGTTTGCTAGGGGGCGGCAATTTTTAAAAACATATATTTCTCAAAACAGGCGTTAGTGTTAAAAGATTTCTGTATGTTCTGTGTATGTATTTTATTTTCATTTGGATCAATTTTTCTTCAAAATGGATACATTTTCTCAGTCCAAAGTGATACAGCCAATAATTGCAATTCTCCTTCAATTTTAAGAAGGGAAATAAATCTACTCCGTCACTTTTGAGCTAATTTTTTTTTCAAAATTTCCTTTGTCAAACCAAAATATTAAAGTTAATGCCCTGGGGCCCTATTCCGCGGTTAAACAAAAAAAAATCAAACGATATCGTTTTGGCAATAGCCGTCCCTATCTTTCCCTTTGGATGTGATAGAGAGGGGTATTGCCAAAGAACTCAAAAAAAATCCATCAAAAATTCTTCTGAAAAATGTTAAAATAGGTGTTTCAGTTTTGCTCAGTAATATCTGAATCTTAAAAAAAAAAATTAAAATTAGCTAGCTGTGGTAGATTTATCACCTTTTATTGAACACTAAAAAACAAGCGAACCGTTTTTGATAAAACTATTGTTGAATACTTCAATTCTACTTCCAATAAAAAAAAAATTAACAAGGTAAGTTGTTTCACTTAATTTTTTTTTAAACAACAAAAAAAATAGAGGCTCTGCCCCGGGCGGCAAAAACCCACGCTACGTCACTGCTCACACTCATTTTTGCTCAACTTAAATCTTATTTTCAATATCAGATTACATATTATTCGTTCACACATTTCTATTAAATAAGCATAGATTGTATTGTTTCCCATTGTTCTGCTGCATAAACACTTAACAGTAACAACATATAAAATCCGAATGTAAATAGTTTAAGTCGCATTTATTCAATAAACTTTTATAGAGAGTGAACCTTATGCTTTAATAAAGCTGCAACTGTAAATGCGGCTGTAATAGCTGCTAAAACATTGAATACACATAAATTCAGAGTGTTACGAACACAACGCAACCCAATGCATCTCCAAGAGTTCACCAACTTTTAACTTTTAACGTATCTACAGCACTTATTTGTAGGATGAAAAAAAAACTCGGAAAAAAATATTAATTAATAGAAAAATATCGGAAATAAAGAAAATTGAATATTAAGGTGGTGATTGTTTTTTTTTTTCTTTTATAAAGTATACTTAATCTATACACCTGAATTGTGAATTGTAGGCTCGTAAAAAAATAGAATATATAGGTATGAAACTTCTGCTCCAGTTACAGTTGCACGGGGGGGGGGAGGGGGGGGTCCGGACCGCAGCTGTACTTTTTTTGGTCAAAAAATAATACAACCAAAGAGATAAAAAAAATCGCATATTTGCAACTTTAACTATACCGAACGCGAAGGAGAGTGCGTGAAGTTAGCTCCCCTTTTTTGGAATTTGCTATTTTTAAAAGTTGTTCCAGGTTGTTCCCAATTTGTTCCGCATTGTTCCATTGCATTTTAAACGAAAATGCTTTTTAATGAAATTTTCCATTCTAAAAATGAATTTTAAGAAACGAAAGTCTGGAACAATTTAGAAGAGCCCTAGAACAACCTGGAACAAATTTTTGAATTTTGGATTTCTAAAAAGGGGGGCCAGAGCAAGGATAATAAGATATTTTCATTTAAAATCTTCAGTTTTCAATATTTTTTGATGATTCTTTGGAACTTTGGAACAATTGGATTTGAGGGTTTCTGCACTTGGAACAAGTTTTAGATTTTGGATTTTTGGAAAAGGGGGGCAGGGGTGTTTTTGAAAAGTTAAAAAAATCTGAGATATTTTTTTAAAGTTAGTTTTTAAGCTGATAGTAAGAATGTAAGGTCAGAACTTTTTTTCAATACATGCATTTATCATAAGGTTTCAAAAGTCAATGCATTAAAAAAAAAAAAAAATATTAGTGAGCCTTTTTTTTGGATTTTTGAACAAATGTTCGGAAGGTTTTATCTTTATAAATACACGTCCTACAATTTTGAGTTTTTGGAACAATGTTTAGAACACTTTTTGAAACCCGAAAAAAATTTCAAAATTAAAAATTTGAATTTTGCCCATAACTTTTGAAATTTTGAACATAGGGGTCCAAAAACTTGGAACAATGTTCAGAACAACTAGAACAATCTGGAACAACTTTCAAAAATTTGATTTTCGAAAAAAGGGTGGCTAGGTCAAAAACGGTTTTTTGTCTCTAAAACCCCCATTTTTGAATATTTTTCAACTTGGAACAATGCAGAACAAATCGGGAACAACCTGGAACAACTTTCAAAAATAGCAAATTCCAAAAAAGGGGGGCTAACTTCACGCACTCTGCGAAGGAACTTAACGGAAAATTAGCACCATATCATTTTCAATTTTCGAAAAAAAAAGTTGTGCTGTATTGTGCTCTTGTGCTGCGATTTTCCGTGATTTTTATTTTTATTTTCATATTTGCAAATTTTAGGGGTGAATTTAAAATTTGGAAATTTGCATTTTTTTTTTTTAATTACGTTTTTTTAAAAAGTAATACATGCGATGTCTTAAGCTCAGCTTGTGCTTGTTTGTATTTTTTTTTTTTGAAAATCGAAAATGGCGGTGCTAACTTCACGCACATAATAATGTTAAATGTACCATAAAACCCGCGCAAGTCTTATTTTTCTTTAAGTTTTCTATTTGTAGTTGGACCCCCTCCACCCCATGACCAAACCCTGGATCCGCCACAGCTTGAAGCTAACGAAATTGTTTTCTTCTATTTTTTGCATCCATAAGATTTTTCTTCTCCTCAGATTTCGTTATAATATTTACAGTTAAAAAAAAATCAACAAAAAATTTCTCTACCCCCTCTCCGTTGAGAAAATATCAAAAACCAAGTTCAGTCTTTAAATCAAGATGGCGAAAACTCTGAAAATAGTTGACATTCAGGCATATACCGTATATATACCTTGACGCAACGATAAGGATTTTAGAGAACTCGATAAAAAAACAAGAAATACAAATACACTTCTACCTTAACCCATCAATCACTAAAACGACAATTTAATACAAATGACTCGAAGGACGAAGGAGAGAAACCTAACACTTTACGAAAAAAAAAATTCGAAAAGTATAAGCTCTTAATTTTAGCTTTGGCATAATTTAAAAAAAATTGAAAAAACTCCAATTTTCATTTTGTGGTCATTTCACAAAGGTTATACGAGCCACCCATAGGACATAAGATGAGGTGGTTGTGGTTCTAGATCTGACTTTTACAAAAAACATCACTGACTTTTCAACAACAAAGAAACAAAAAAATACTAATTCATGCTTAATTAATTATAATATCATTAAGTACTTCTAACGTAGTCATTTAAAATTTTCTGTGTTCAAAATTATTATACATAAATAATCTTCACAAAATAATATTTTATGTGAGAAAAATCTCTACCTAATATTTTATACAATTTTTTTTTTAGGTTAAGTACATTAGTTCAACCTTATGTGTTGTGTATAGAAAAAGAAAAATCTTCTGGACAGATGAAATAGATTTTTTTTTTATTTTAAGTTTTTTTTATAAAATCTCTGTCCTTTTATGAGCTTAATTTATAAGCTCCTTACAAACATCGACCTAGATATAAAATTATAAAGAAGTGGTGTTCTTCAACGAGCATCATTAATTCATTTATGTTATGAAAACTCATGAAAACTCACTTCATTTTAAACAGAAAATACAATCTATCTAAGACCATATACATAAATATTGAGTTTGAGTATAGTGAGACGTGAGTATACTTAGTGTACCTATACTTTCCCTTATGGTGTGGCTTTGTGCGTGCCTCACCTCCTCCTCTTTTTGAATAATTTTTCCAAAGCATTATAATATACATCAGAGTACAAAGTTTCTACACATAATATATGTACCATTACTTCTTCTATACAATATAAGCTGGATGCATGCGTAGAGCTTGAATCCTGAAACGTGCTAGAGTGGCATTAGCAAAAATACAAAGCAAGAGCAGAACAGAATGGTAAATGATGAACAAAAAAATTCATTTCAATTTGTGAACCAACACAATAGCTGAATATTAAATGATGAAGTGATTCTCTGAACTTCATTTAAACTACGTTAAGATATTCTTTTTGCTTTGAAGACAAAGTACCTACCCACCTACATATTATAGCAAAGAGAGCATATCAATCATCAAATTTTAAAATAAGAAATTTATATTATTTTAATTTTGTCAATTAAAGGATACAATTCTTATATGGTATGGGTACTGGATGACAGTATATTATGCTCTCTTATAGAATTCACTTGAATTTATTTTGAAATTGTTTTGTCTTGTCGTTTATGGCTAAAGAATAAAGTTTATGAATCCAAAAATGAGGGATTTATGTATGCTTCATGTTTATTGTCAGGATAAATAATGTGATTTGGATAGGCCATTATTTTTGTCAAAGGACGTTGCTCCATCAGATTGAATAGGGAGAGAGAAAGAGAGACAGACTCATTTAGTAAAAGAAATTTGAGTCTTCGTATCATATCAATCCATTTTCACATAAACTAGAAAATAAAATGAAATGCACAAACTGAAGTGCACGAACTTGCTGTTGATTAGGTGTGTTTTTTTGCAATCCTGGGGGCAATTGGTTGAAAAAAACGACAACGGGATCACGATTTTCAATTGCCGCGCCGCGCCGGCCCAAAAAAATCGGTTATCATTCGACCATTTCGCTCCGAATTGACTGCAACCGTCTGCTCATTGCCATCTTCGAAGAAATACGGACCAATGACACATTTCAACCATAGAGCACACCAAACAGTCACTTTAACTGGATGCAACGGCACCTTTTCGATCACTTGTGTGTATTCTGAGCCCCATATGCGGCAATTTTTTTTGTTTAAGTGACAAATATGCCTCATCGCTGAAGAAAATATTGTTCGAAAAATCGGTATTTATTGCCTGTTGTTCCAAAACCCAAGAAGCGTATCTACGGCGTTGTGAATAGTCAGCAGGCTTTAATTGTTCCGTAATTTGAACTTTTTAAGGATGGAGATGCAAATCCAAATGCAAAATATACGCCATAGTGAGGTGTACGACAAGTTCAATTGTTGCGAACGCCGGAAAATCGATAAACTCGGATCATCAGCAACATTTGCACTTGCAGCAGCAATATTTTCGACTAAGCGTACATTACGATGATGCACAGGCCTTACGATATCAGTAAAGCTTCCATTCTCTTCAAATTTCTTCACAATTTTACCGATTGCTTACGTAGTCGGTCGAGTATGACGACCATAACCATTGCGTATAGTGCGCGAAAAGTGGCTACGTTTGAATTACCACTTTTGTAGTAAGTTTTAATAATTTTAACGCGTTGATCGATTGTTAGGTTAGGTTAGGTTAGGTTAGTGGGCTGACGGTTGGTCTTGTTACCGTCGGACTTAGATAAATGTAGATCCATTGTGATACCCTTTAGAAAAAACCTATGGTATAAAAGTCCTATAACAGAGCCCGTTAAGGGCGTGGGTGTAGTTTCAGTGAGCTGTAGCCCAAAGTTGCTAAAGAAGTGTCAATCGGCATAATCACCTGGGTGAGCAGATGTCTATTCTTGGGCGTGTTCCCCTTCTTTACCCCCCAGGGTAGGATCATCCCTCCTCCAGACCCGTAGGAGCAGTAGCTCCATGCAACGTCTGGTGGATGGGCTTGATAGGCCGGTGGTTGGTGTATGCTCCAGTTAAGTTTAGTCAAGTTGGCTTATTAATGCTGTTGTACAACGCAGAGGCAGCAACAGCTGGTGTATGGGCGAGGTGCCCATTTTCCGCTGGTTGTCGCCACCACAGTGCGCACCTGCATTTTCAGTTATTCTTATTCGTACTATCATTGTCGTCCTACTATCATTGTCGACCAACAGGCAGGAAATGGCTGCCTTAACCAAACGTCAAAGAACGCTAACCTTTGACGTTTGGTTAAGGCAGCCATTTCCTGCCTGTTGGTCGGCTGGATTGATAGGGATTAAGCATTTTCAAATCATTTTGTAGCTTTGGTGAAGTATAACAAGCTTTTGCTTGGAATAGCATTCAGGTTATTAAAGAAATATCTTTCGAGGAAGCGATCCACTATCGTAAATGACAAACATTCAACTAATTTAACGACACTTCAAACGACAGCTGAGTTTGACAGGTGTCAAATGCTAGCGCTATCAACTTGAAACCACGAAATACTGAAAATTCTATTTTTTTCTCATAAAAGTGCCCTTTACCGAATTTCACGCAAAACTCTCCTTCCGTTTAGTCTCTATATTGAATATAACAACAACAATAACCAGATTGATTTGATTCCTCTATCAAGTTTAAAACTTTTTTTCTTCTCATGTAGCAATTAGGAAGAAACCGAGATGAAGGCAAGTTTGTAAATTATTTGTACACCCCCTCAGAATATCGACTTGATTTTTTTCTAATTTCTTCTTGATATCGGATGTCAATATACTTATCCGTTGTTGTTTTTTTATTTCTTTTTCTTTAATAGGTATCTACAAAAAAAAAGTCAATAAAACTTTCTTCTTCTTTCGATATTTTATTTCATTAACCGCAATTTAGACGTAACTATAATGATTCCTTTTTCGTTTGACATGCAATCGAATATAGAGCAAACTGTAATCTTTCTATTTCCGTGTAACCTTGACAAAATCTCTAAATAACGTTTTTATTCATCAAAATTAATAAATAATCGTACCATCATGTTTTCTTCTGAAACTTATGAATCGAAATGAATTAAACTTTTATGAGAGAAATTGAGTTCTGTACATTAAATGAGATGTCCAAAAATATACCCGTTTTGATTGTTTGTTGATTTATGACGTAATGGTAAAGACTAAGTCAAACATCACGTTGTCCTACCGCATTATAATTTATGTACATACATATACATATGTACTGCAATACATAGTTCCTCAGAAAGAAACGTGTTTTTAATGTCTGTCGTCGTGTTGAATTCACCAAGGAATTACACTTTTATTCTGATTTGGAAAATAAAAAAAAAATTAAAAAAATATTTACTTAACCTACATAACCTAATATTTTAAACCGCTAATAGTAGTCTTGGTAGGCAGTATGGCGAAGCTCGGAAGAAAGGGTGTTTTGACACAATTCCCACAAATGATTTCGTATTCCGGTCCTTATCGTTGAATATACCATAAAATTTTTTTAATTTTGAATTTTTTTTTTAAATCCAAAAATTTTTTTTTTTTAATTTTGATACGCAATAGTAGGTATTCAAACAAAAATGTCACTAAAACCGAGTTAGCAGATAATCAGATAGTCGAAAAAAAAAGAAAAATGGTTTTGGAGAGATACAATTTTTAATCGATAGATACTAGAGCCTACGATTCAGTCCGTGTATTTGAAAAACACGGGTACACGGACTCCGTGTAATTATTACACGCAAATAAAAATCCGTTCTCTTAAAACACGTGTATTTATTTGCTTAATAAAAATGTCACTAAAACCGAGTTAGCAGATAATCAGATAGTCGAAAAAAAAAGAAAAATGGTTTTGGAGAGATACAATTTTTAATCGATAGATACTAGAGCCTACGATTCAGTCCGTGTATTTGAAAAACACGGGTACACGGACTCCGTGTAATTATTACACGCAAATAAAAATCCGTTCTCTTAAAACACGTGTATTTATTTGCTTAATATATTAAGCAAATACAAAAGATATTAAGCATACACGGATCTTTATTACACGGATTCTTAATACACGGAATGGTTTTTGATTTTTATCTTTTCAAGGGGTGGGCTTACAAGCTCAACATTTTGAGGGAAAATGGATATTATAGATTTTTATTTTTGGTGATTTTCCAAAAAAAAAAATCGATTTTTAAAGAAAAAATTAAATAATTCTAAATTTAAACCCACCCCCAGATTCGACTACCAAGTTGTTGTCGTATTTTTATCAAAAAAATCCCATAAATTTAGCCCTCTCCAGTGATATTGGATTATTTAAAATACACGGATCCTCGGATACACGGATACACGGACACACGGACGCACGGATACACGAAATACACGGATTCAAATCCGGATATTATAAGAACACGTGTATCCGTGTATTTAAATATCCGTGTAATTGGGAGCTCTAATAGATACTTGTATTTTTTTTTCAATAATACTTATGGTTGACCATACTGATATTAGCTCAGTTAAAAATTTGAATCAAAATCGTAGGAGCTCTTTTTGAGAAAGATGAGATTTTCCTTACCGGTTCTTAAATACATGTATGAGAAGTACTGTTATTTTTGGTTATAAGAATAATTTTAATTTCAAATCTACTCTATAATTTTAATAAATTTCTGGGTGCTAAGTCTAATTAAAATCGATCAATTCGTTTTCTAATTACATATTAAGTTCTTAAAAATAAAATTTGAAAATTTTTTTTTATAAATCCATACAAAAAAGATTTGAAAATTTTGGTAAAAATTCTTTCAAATTTTTTTTAAACATTCTCACAGTCGGTTGAACCGTTTTTGGAAAAATCGAAAATAAAAAAAAATAAAATTAAACCATTTCCTTTTTTGATTTTCGATTTTTTCAAAAACGATTCAACTGATTTTGATCAATTTTTTTTTGGAGAATGTTTCAAGAAATTTTGAAAGAATTGTATACCAAAATTTTCAAATATTTTTTGTTTGGATTTAAAAAAAAAATTCAAATATTCTATTTTAAAACTATTTTTCGGGTTTTTTTTTTATAAAAATACAGAAATTAAAAAAAAAAAAATTGTGGGCATGTTTTTGAGAAAAATAAAATTATTATTATTTTCTAAAAAAATTTGTACAGCAGGGGGCCATTTCACGGAACATACATCACATACATTGTATGAATGTATGTACCTTAAAGTAGTCGCCAAATTTGGCTCATTGTAAATTTTGAATTTTTAGAAAAACTATGCGTCAACTTAGAAAACGCATAATTTAAAAAAAAATTAAAATTTACGACCACTCATATGGGGCCTATTTTATGTCACATACATTTCTGTGATTTAGGTGATGTATGTTCTGTGAAATAGGCAACAGGTACCGTTAATTTTGGTCCTAAAAAAAATTAAAAAAATGTGTCGGGAAAATTTCCAATGGGATTTGCCATATTGCCCTCCATACATTGTGTTTTTTTTTAGATTTTTTTTCGAACGATAATAATTTTTTTTAAGACTTGAATTCTTAAATTCATTTAATTTTTTTTTTTTTTTTATTTCCCAAATTTTACAAATATTTTTGTCTAAATTTAAAAATGATGTATGTACGTATTAAAATTATTTAAGAATAAACTTAATTACGCCATAATGCCATATGTATGTAAATAGATCACCATGATAAGGTTTATAGGTGTAAAATTGACAAAAAATTTCAATAATCTTGTTTTTACAAAATTTACCAAAAGATGTTTCCATAGTACCGTTTTTTTTCAAAGAATCATATTTTAAAGTGGCCAAAGAAAATTTTACTTTATTTTTTTGTTAAAGCGACCACTAAAAATGAGCTAAAAATGTTCCTCAAAAATGTTTCTAAATTTGAACCAAGGAATTAGATTTTATGAGTTTAAAGGCAAAATTGTTTTAATTTCGAATTTTTGAGGGACATAAACCACAACATTTTATTTGGGGCTTACGTCCACTTGAGTGGGACTTAAGGCCCAAATTAATTTTGGGCTTTATTACCTTATATCCCTGCGCCATATTTAATAAACAACAATTTTCGCCACCGCCACCAGCTGAACTGCCATTAGCTACCTTACCCTACATCTCGTCCCTACTCTACAACAACATCCAATCATCGTATACCAACCCACCCACCAATATCACACTGCATGATACACAAAATCTGATGAAGTGGACGATATAGCATTACACAAAATAATTATATTTGTTTCGCCGTCTTATAATTCACAATATGTCGTAGCATGAAATAAAATAAGAGGACGTAAGAAGTGTCAACAATTCGAAGCTTATCGTCTCTTGATTTTCTTGTTTTATTTTTCAAGAGCAGAGCAGAGCTTATTCCTGAGCTGTTTCCTGCTTATTTCAGTTTGTAGCAACTCCGATATAGTTTCAGGGGTTTCGATATAGTTTTAAGTCAATTTTCTGGGTGCATTCGTATATTGAGTAAAATGGAACCCTTTTGGTCCTATCCATACCAACGATATTATTACTTCCCTCTCGCTTTGTAAGGATGAGGGTTGGAATTAGATTCCAACTGATATTTTAAATAAACAGCGGGCTGGGTAGGGTTGGACTGGACCACCGGGCACGATTTGGCCCGATGGGCCCCCTGGGGAAACAAAAAGTTCTTGAAAGTCCCTGCAGTACTTTCTGTTCGTTTAAAAGAAATCTTTCTTATAAAATTGGATTTCTAAGGGTCTTACATTAAATATACGAGATTATTTTAACGAAGGCTATAGTTTGGCTGATGGGGCTCCCACTCTAATTATTTTTGAGCTGTTATAAGCCCAATTGAGCACTCTCACACTAAATATTGCGCTACTGTGGCCCCTTTGGTAACCTTAAGAGGTCCCAAAATTGCTTGTTATGGGCATTTTTATTAAAGTCCCGGGAGGCTTCGGCGAGTAATCGGCTTATATTTTTTTTTATTTTGTAGGTTACTATTTAGATTTATAAAAATGGATGCTTGGGATACGGAGAAAAGAATTTGGATAGTGCAACGGTACCATGCTTTGCAGTCCGTCATTTCCGTCCAAAGGGAATTTAGGCGGGAGTTTGGCGGTAATCCCCCGAGTAGATGGACCATTATGAGGTTTGTAAACATGTTTGCCGAATCTGGAAGCATCGCACGAAGGCCGTACCATCGAGATGCCAATGTCCGGGTTCAGGATACAATCGCAGCAGTAGCATCTGCAATACAGGCCAATCCGAACGTTTCGACCCGAAACTTATCGGGGCAAATTGGAATTAGTATACGGTCATTACAACGGATACTTCATGACGATTTAAACTTGTTTCCGTACAAAGTCCAAATTACTAGCAAGTTAAACCCTCAGGATTTGCCTGTTCGCCTGGAATTTTGCCAAAAAATGATATCAATGGCCGAAGAAGACAACACATTGATCAATTGTTTGTTCATGTCTGATGAGGCCCATTTTGATCTTAACGGCAATGTAAACAAGCAAAATTGCCGTATATGGAATGAGTCTAATCCAGAAATGCTCCATGAGACGGAACTGCACCCAGAACGAGTAACTGTGTGGTGCACAGTTTCATCAAGGTGTGTTGTCGGGCCGTACTTCTTTGAAGAAAACGGTGTAACCGTTACTGTCAATGGGGACCGTTATTTAAAGATGTTGAAGGAGTTTTTTTACCCAGAACTGCGCCGAAGACGTATACCATTCAACAGCGTTTGGTTTCAGCAAGATGGAGCAACTGCACATATAGCCGGACCAGTTATGGCGGAGCTAAACAAAAAATTCGCAAACAAATTAATTTCTAGGAACTCCACTCTTCGCTGGCCCCCAAGGTCACCTGACCTGACTGCACCAGACTTCTTTTTATGGGGTTATGTCAAGCAAGAGGTGTATACAACGAAGCCCAGGAATTTAACTGGATTAAAGCAGTCCATAACGACAATAATTGAGGCGATCCCAACTTCAACTCTTCAGGCCGCAATGAATAATTTTTTGACCAGGTGCCGCATATGCGTGGGACAGCGTGGAGGTCATTTGCGGTCTATAATCTTTAAAAACAACTAACTATTTAAAATAAAATTTAATTTTCTAACCAATAAAAAAAAAATAAATGAAATACATCGATTAAAAAAAAAGTTATTTGAATTTCTTATTGTAGCGCAATTGGTGCGCCACCCTGCCATTCTGGGTCTATGAAATAACTTCCACGAAATAAGTCCCACTTTTGAAAACGAAATAAGTCCCACCAAAATGAAATGATTTAAAAATTTACTTGAAATGAAATAACTCCCACTCAAAATGAAATAACTCCCCCTTGAATAATATATTTCTTAAATGAATTAAGTCCCACTTTGTCCCTTTTACGAAATGTCCAATATATAACTTTTTGCATAAGAAAAAAATTTAGGGGTATGAAATAACTCCCACTTTACAAAACGAATTTATTCCCACTCAAAACGAAATAAGTCCCACTTAAAATAAAAACGCGTAACGAAATAAGTCCCACCAATTGACGAAATAAGTCCCACTTTTAAAAACGAAATAACTCCCACTTTCAAAATAGCAATTTTTGGTGGGACTTATTTCGTTTTTAAAAGAGGGACTTATTTCGTGGGAGTTATTTCATAGACCCGCCATTCTATGTATACTTAAACATTAGAAGAACCATAGTCCTTATCCCAAAGCCAACATCTCAATATTTCCAGAAACAGAAAAACTCAGCCTGCTCTTGAACTTTGTTGAAAGATACAATTTACTTATAATGACAGATGTTCGTCCTTTATATGCCAGAAGAGCTGAACTAATCTTGGGATAAGCAAAAAAAAAAAGCCTAGCTAAACCATACTCGTTTAAGGTTTATAGAAATTATATTTGCGACAGAAAAACAAAAATATCATAAATAATAAAAAGAATATGTCCCGCAAGCTTAACATAAGTTCCTTTGTGTATATTTCCAATTGAAACCCCCAAAAATAATAAAAGGGAAAAGGATAAACACCTACATCATCTAAATCAATCAAGAGTCTATATTGTGAAGCAGCATATGCGAGCAAAAAAATTGCTTAAGGGAAAGACAACCCTTTTTCATCACGGGACTCGGGAGTGTTTGAAAGGCTGAATTTTTTTTTCGTTATAGGTACGTATATAAGCCTGCTCAGCTGAGTAAACAATAAAGAGAAGAAAAGCTTTTATACAAACATACAACGTACTACTCACCACAACTGGCAGCATCAGCTCGTGCGTCTCATTTCCACGCCATATGTGAGACTCCGACGGCAAGGTCTGGATGTCACACTCCAGGGAATTGATTTTTTCTTGCAAACGCGAAAGGATACGTGGCCTCGATATCGGTTTCGACTTGGAAGCCTTTGTTAGACCCGTCGTCGTCGTCGTAGTTGACTGGCTATCGACAGTTGAAAATGGCGTTGGGGTCGTGTTTAGGTTTGAATTCGAATTCGAGCTCGGGTTTGGGTTTGGGGTAGAAGATTTCCGGAACAAACTAGCAGCGATGGTTCTTTCAGTGCTAATTTTGTATGATGCAGTTGGTGTTAATGAAACACCCGTAGAGCTTGTGGACCGTACTTCAATTTTGTTATTCATCGAAGGTAGCGGCGACGACGGTGACGAAGACGGAGATGGCATGGGTGGTGATGATGATGATGATGATGATTTTTCCTCATTAGTCCGAGGATTATCCTTAGGCGTATTTACCTCACGTTCAAACGGAATTACCACCTGAGGACCGATGCTTTTTTGCAATGCAATTTTAACACGTTTTAATGCCTTTGAACGTGTACTTGTTTCATCTGCCTCAGATCCCTGATTCGTACCACTGTTATACTCGTATTTGTTGGATTCGGTAATTAGTTGGGGAGAAGCCGTTGTCGAGTGTGAATTGCCGACAGTTGCATCAGTCGTTGTTATGGTTGTTGTTGTTGTTGCGTCTATAACTTTAGTCGCTTTTCCAACACTGCTGCTGTCTGTTGTTGCATGAGCTGCAATTGCTGCAGCTGACAATTTCCTCCGCTGTAGCATTTCGTTGTACAGCTCTTTGCTATTGTAGAATTTTGTAGTGGAAAACTCTGGATGTGCATCAGCGAGATGATTCTCCACAACAGTGTCGGCGGCTGCTGCTCCTGCTGCTGCTGCCTTTGCATTGTCAGTTTTAAACTTTGTATTGGAGAAGCCAACCCTCGAGGCCGCCTCATGATGCAGAGGAAAATCGAAACTTTTCTTTACTCTTCTGTCGATGAACTCAATTTGATGATTCACCATCAGTCTCGGTCTTGTTGCTCTTGCTGCATTTACTAACGACTTCGAAGTGGTCGACAATATTGGTGTCGATTTTGTTGTTGTTGATTGTTCAAACTCATCGAACCGGAATTTCTTCTCAATTTCCGTTATAATACCATCCTTCTCCTGCAGCAATTTACCAGTGAAATCAGTTATATCACCCTTCTGTCGATTGACTGATGGCATTTTTGTTATTATTGTGGTAGCGGCATTTTGGCGCCCAATGCGAGGGTCGATAATTTCGTCGTTGGGTGTATTAATATCCAATGAATTTGGAAACATATTCCCATCATCTTCTTCTTGCTCATCCGGTTGCTGATGGTTCCATTTGGTTGGAGAATCTTTAAAGTAAATATTTTTCTCCCGGATAAGTTTTTCATTTGAATTTCTAATAATTGGGTTGAAGTCTTCCAGCTTCAAAGGATACAAGTCAATGATATTGATTTTGCCGCCGCCTCCTCCACTCACCATCACTGGCTGTTCGATTGCAATATTTGACTGAGAAGAAATATAATTCTCATTGGGGACGCCAACGCCATCGCCATCGCCACCGACACCGTCCAGATGCTGATTAATTCCCCCATTAAATTGGTCCGTGATAATTTCTGCTAATTTAATACGATACAGACCGTTTCCGAGTTTCTTTTCCACGTGTATGTCATTAATCAGAGTTTCGTGAGTCGTTGTGGTCATGGCTAAAGGGTCATTTGTTTTATTCATTGTAATGGCAGGGATTGATGTTGGAACTGATGGAGTCTGCAAGTCTAAATGTGGCAAGGATTTTTTTATTGGGAGGGTTGCTGCTACCGCCGCCGCCACACTTGATGTTGTTACTCCCCCAACTACGGTAGATGAAGCTGGTGGGCGCTCATCGGTGTTCTCCTGATCGGTTTCGGGTTGATTGGAAATTGGTTCACGTATTTCCAAAGGGTCAGTCGATGGAATCGAAGTAGACACCACAATTGAAGGTCGAGGCATGCTACTTGTGTTTTCGACTGCGGATGACGATGATGTTACTGCTGAAGACGGTAATGATGATGAAGAAGCCGAAGATGAAAATGAGGCATCCGTTGTCGTCGTCGTTGGAGAAGAAGTAGCCATTTCATTTGACATTTTGATTTGTGAAGCATCAGCTACAATAGGATTTCTCGTTACATCAATAGAAGAAAGTGAATTAGGGTTGGGATTGGAGTTGGAGTTGGAATTTATTTGAGGCACATCCGTGAAAGGTTGAATATCTTCATTTGCTGTCGTTGTTGAAATAAACGCAGGACTTATGTTGGGAAAATTTGTTGTGGGCGTTGTATTTGATTCGCTAAATCCGATGCGACAGCTTACAAAGAAAATAACTACCACCCATGGTAGGGGTTCATTTCTTTTTGTATTATTTGACTTCATGGTTTTGGGATTTTGTATCATTTGACTTAAAAATTTATAAGTTTTCAAGACAGTTGATGCTTCAAAACTTTATCTAAAATTTAATTTTTGATTCATAGTTTTGATGTAGATTTTGGGTTAGAGTGTGTCTCGCGAATTTGGTATCTGAAATGAAAGAGGAAATGGGGGGTTATTAGTTAGTTTCTGAATTAAATTTTAATATTTTATTTTTTTTGAATATTATTCTAGTGTATTTAAAAATTAAGTGGTCTCTTCTCTAGACCACTTGAGCTCTAAGGATGTGAGGCAGTATTAAGCTTTCGTTTTAAAGATTTAACGATATTTATTGAACAATTATTATTTACAATTTTTTTAACGCTAGTTATCTTAAAGTATAAATTGATTATTAATCTATATTGTCGGCTTCACGTCTTGGATTGTTCAGGTCGGGTTTTTGTTGCGGTGGTTAGATGATGGGTAAATGAGGCTTTTGACTTCGGTAGTGAGCTGAGCCTGAGTCAGCGTAGAAGGGGATATTCTCTACGTCGTTGATTGATATTAGATCCTCATCTAGTAGTTCCAGTGATTCAAGATACCGCTAGTCAGGATGTCTTGGCTGGCTTACAACTCCTATCAGAAGGTTCGGGTAGTTAATTAGATTATGATATGTTTCCTTCAAATCCTGTCGTAGTACAACCCTGTGCAGATCCACAAGATGTTCCTCTTCAATATTGCTAGCTTGTTCATGTGAATTCTTGTCGTCTTGAACCAGATGGGAAAACAGTACGTGATGACCAACCTGACGAGCTGCTTATAGGAAGAAGATTGGTCTTCTGGCTAAGTCTGTTTTCGCATCAGTGGATGAATGCGGTGGAAGGGAAAATTAGCGTTCCTCAGTATAGCTGCTGTGTGACTGTTGAACCGGTATAGCTTGTTGAAGTGTATTCTCAGGTATTTAACATTGTTTCTGGCTGACAGTTGAGTTCCATCGGGTAGGGTGATCTTGGTGTTAATGCAGTTAGCGGCTGAGCGTCCTCTTCCGTTTCCTCAGCTTCTTGGTCGTCTGAAGCAGATCAGTTCAGATTTGGCTGAGTTGATTTTGAAATCCCAGCGCGCGCTGGTAGTACTTATAGAGTCATCTGACGTGTGCTTCCACTCTTCTAGCAGAAAATATTAGTGACATAGATTTGGCGTAATGTCAAATGCTTTTTGATCTTAAGAAAATATAAAACAGTAACTTGGTGACAAGGAAATTGCGAAATCGTGCTGAAATTTTAGAAGTAGAATGAAGGGTCAATCGTTTTCTCCGGAACCTGAACTGCATATCTGGGACTATGCGGTTGTCATTGCAGAATGATTTCATCCGTTAGAGTATTAGCTCTTCAAGTATCTTTGTTTGTTCTTCTTAGCTATAGCCACAATTTTTGACCATTTTTCACTTTTTAAGGGAAAATCAGTTGTTGACGCAGTTTTTCATGATAATTGCTATGAAGATCATCACTGACTGAAGCAGTTTCTTCATGACGAAGTTGGAGAAATTGTCTGGCCCAGTAGACTTCTTTGAACTATTTCTTGGATTTCATCTGGAGAAGTGAAATCCCGGTGGTTACTGGGGTCGCTGGCGGGGTTGGTGTCAGTAAAATCCATGGGCTCCTTAAAGTGTTATCAAAGTTGTCAGCAAACGTCTTCGCCTTGTCTTCATTTTTAGTAACTTCCCCAAGTGAAGTTGTGATGACTTCTGGCATTACCAGCCTTTTACCGATGATGCTGTTGATCTTTTTAAAGATGTTGGGTCCCGGCTTCATTGTTTGGAGTTTCTTCTGTCATTGTGGTGTTTTACCGAGTTTCTAAACATGATGTTCACACAATTGAGTTCGGTTGAAATGGCCGCCTCGTAGTAGATGTTGTTGTTTTTGAAATTAGGATATACATATATGTACATACATACATACGTAGTTATAAATAACCGCATATATAAAACAAAGCAACTTACGCTTTAAAATTACTTACCAAAAAATCCTTCATATTAGCCCTTTGTCTTAGTATACCTTAGGAAAATCAATTCAATATCAATCAGCAGATTATTAAATAAAAAATTAAAAAAGAAAACATTCTATAACTCTTTCTAAAGCTAATCCTTTTTTTAATTTAAATTAGGCATCCTTAAAAAAGTATCTTCCACGACTGATTTTAAATCAAAATTTAATGGCGAAAGTTTCACACAAACATAACCCCATGTTCGAAATATATAATTAAGCCTTTTTCGGTTTTGAAAAAGTAACAACATCGATTTCCCTCTGATTTAAAAGTTAAAAAGAATTGCCTTTGCTGCATACATATACCTAACCTATACATTTACATCCATAGAAAAAGTAACAAATTGGTGAAGCTGTGATTATGTTTGGTATATATATTATGTAGATATGCTATTATAGGGTTATATATCGTATATAATTCTGGAACACACAAAAGTGGCAGAAACAGAAAGACCAAAATCCATTAACCGCACTAATTTGTTTTCAAATCTGCAGAAACTCATTTGTGTTTTCATTAATTATGCGAAAATTTGGTTCATTTATCATTCTGTCGTTCGAATGTCAATTAATTTCCCACCAAATTAATCGACGACCCATTTTGAATTTCCACTAGTTATATATGTAGGTATATAAGTACATAAGTGCTTAGCTTATGCATAGATCATGTTCGTATATAGAAGGACCGCATCAATTATAAACAAAACAGAGTCGGATTTTAGGTCAAAATGAGCCCCAGAGTAGTTAAAGGATTTGAACTAATTTGATTTATTAAGAAAAAGATTCATTTTTAAACTTGAGTAAAAGTTTATGTAAGGCCTTTTCAAAATGCAAACCATTGTTTTGCTAGTCTAAGAAGGTGTGGGAATCTTTAAGTTTATATCGCCCTTTATATTATTATAGGAGGGCTACAAAATTACATTTAAAAAAACATGTTAAAGTTATTATAGACTTTGGTTTCAAAGTCTCTCTCTGTCTCTCTCTTTCTCCCTCTATCTCTCACTCTATCACTCACTCTATCTCTCACTCTTTCTCTCACTCTCTCTATCTGTATCTCTTGAGAAACCTGACGTTTTTTATACCTTAGAGATTTTGAAATCGAATCTGCAATTTTAATATTTTTTTCAAAATGTTCTTAAAGCAAACGGTAAAAGTCAACAGCTGTTTTCCCCAAAACTGCTGTTTTCATTATTTTCGATAACATATTTTGTTAAAGACACATACATATTCGATAACACCATTTGCGGCGCAACTCTGCAGTAAAAAAATCGAGTTGACAACTAAAATATTGAAAAAGCAGAAAGAATGTTCATAACTGTTAAATTAATTTGCAAGAAAATTTACTGAAGTTGATCAAACAGATTTTGTGAAAACAGATTAAATATTAATTGACGAAAGAAATATCTGCGTTAAAAAATAACGATCATTTAACGATAAAATTAACGTTGATTTGACTTTTTCGAAAATTGCATTTGTCTCGATTCTGCAAATTTTGTTTTTATTTTGTTAATTTATTAACGTTTTAATTTTTGTTCGTTAAAATGATTCCTATATTATAGAACTTATTTCTGCATTTTGTATCGAAATATTTTTAGAAGCTTTTAGTTTTTGGGAACTCCTACCCTGAATCAATCAAACTCGAACATTTGTATATGCATATACCCCAAACACTTTAAAGCTTTGCACCATTGGTAAATAAATTGATTCATAAGCCCTATCATTTGTTTTTATGAAGACATCTCTATAAAATTTTGCGGACAGGTGTCTCTGAATTTACATTTCATTTATTTTTTTCTAATAAACCCAGTGGAAAGTGTTTTTTTTTTTTCTGGAAAATACCTCATATTTTAGAGCTTACTTGTCTAAACAAAAAGCACTTTAATAAATTTTAAAATTGTCATTGTTTAATTAAATGTTTTGTGTGAAAGGCTTATAAGCAGCTTTATTTTAAATGATTTATTAAGTAGTTATGCACCTTAAGGTTGGTCAAATTTATGTAGGTACTTCTTCCATGCATTAAAACTTTGGATGGTTCAGACTTTTAAAGATTCTAAAAATATAGAGCATTCTCATTCCCAGCCTATGCCACCTATTAAAATAAAAATAGGAATGTTTTTTTACGGGATACTGCCTCTTTCGAGGGATTGAAAAATATTCCAAGAGTATCTCTTGTCACGAAAAAGTGTTTCTCACTGCAGAAAATCGTAGGTCGCCTCCATTCCTGCCTTTAACATGCACACAGGAATGGTTGAGAGTTGTAAGTCATTAGGCTCTAGTTCAACACGAGCTCAGGTTTATCATTACTGCAAATTCTTAGGATATGATGGTACATGATTTCATAATATTGTTAAATGCTGTATCTAATGAAAAAACGAAGATGAAACTATTGCGTGTCCAGTTAATAAAGCATTTGACTATTAAGAAACTCTCAAAAGTCCCCATCGAATGGTAAGTTGTACAAAAAAAATGTTAAAACAAATATGTAGCTTGGAAAATTTACTACAAAAAAGATCAGTATACTTTTTGTTGTAAAAATAACTGTTTCCGAAATAAGCCAATCGGAAGAGTTAAAGGTCTTGCTCTTCTATTTAGTTGGGGGCTTGGTTAAAAAAATATGCATTTTGTGATATATGCATCAATTGTTTTTTGTTGTCGTTACATTATATGAACATGATTTTACGATATCGGCCCACTGTATTTGTCCACCCTTTTAGCTAGGAATTGCAAATAAAAAAAAATATTGAAAATAGAAAATGAATAAAAAAGAACACAACGGCAACACCTACCATGTTATAACTTTTTTTAAAGACAGTTATTTATTCTTTAATTATGTTTTTAAATTACATTATTTTAGTGCTTGTTTTTCAATAAATGATTTTTAAACTCTTTATTTTTCGAATTTTATTCGAATAGTCGCTTAACAATCGAACAACGAGTTAAAATTATTAAAACTTACTACAAAGGTGGTAATTATTCAAACGTAGCCACTTTTTGCGCATTACGCGTCGTCATAATAGACTGACGACGCATGCAATCGGTAAAATTGTCAAGAAATTTAAAGAGAGTGGAAGCGTTACTCATGTCGTTAGGCCTGTGCATCATCGTAATGCACGTTCAGTCGAAAATATTGCTGCTGCAAGTGAAAGTGTTGCTGATGATCCGAATTTATCGATTTCCTGGCGTTCGCGATATGGTCGAATGATATAATCTATTTTTTTTGGCCGGCGATTGAAGATCATGACTTGGACGATATGTGGTTCCAACAAGACAGGGCAACAATCAACGACCAATTATGGCTTTATTGCGTGAGAAGTTTCCTGGTCGTGTAATTTCACGTTTTGGCGACGTCAATTGGCCACAAAGATCATGCGATTTGGCACCGTTAGATCTTTTTCTGTAAGGCTACGCAATTACGCGAATAAACCCCGAACTCTACACGCATTAAAAAACAACATTACTCAATTTATGGCCGAGATACCACTTGAAATGTATGAAAAAGTGGTTTAAAAATAACCTCAAAAGAATTGCATGCTGCGAATATTCACTCAAAATTTGAATGATATTGTTTTTCACACTTAATGGAAAAGTCCAAACTTTATAATGAAATAAAATTTTCATCAGAAATGTAGTGCTGTGTGTGTTTTATTTAGCTTTACTTTCAAACCCGAAAAATGAATGAACCTTTATTTTAACTATTATATGAAAGTGAGAAATGTGAATACATTTAGCTATGCTAAGAACGCACTTGCAACTTCTATCGCGCGACTATTCAGTCGCAAAAAAAATAGAAAACATGTGAATGACCGCTTTCAAAACAAACGCGATTCCTTAAATGACTGAAAAATGTTAATTTTGTAATTTTTCTAGCAACACGACTATCGCATGTTAAAATTAATCGAATGTAATTATACGTTGGTGTATATATCGCACCCTTAGAATGAAAGATTTTTTAATAAATTGACCTTTAAAAACGAAACGAAATGAACTCTAAAACTATAGGTTGTAAAAAAGATGCCGAATTTTTTAATTACGTTACTTTGATTCTAAGGTTTTGATATTTGCTATTTAAATCATATTTGTAACTAGAACCATACACATACACGCACTAGAGTTTTTTAATCGTACGATTTTTAGTCACAAAAAATCGAATACACCCACATATGGGACTGACAAATTGGAGCAATTAAAAAATGAACAGAGATCAAATAAAAACAACTGAAATTGCACGCCCTTGCGATTGTAATAAAATTCTTTTTCATATTATTATCTTCTATTTTTTGCGACAAGTGAGTTCTTTGTCTTTTTTCTCCTTTAAGAACAAAGTTCTCAGACATAACATAAATACACTCAAATAGCTACTGACAGTGCAATAAGGCACCGTCGACTGATGGTACTAGTTGCCTGTGTTAGTTCTGTTGATTGAAAAAATGACAGAACATAATATTTCCTTGTTTTTACTTTTTAGTTAATGAATTAAAGTGAATATACCACAATATAATAAAAATTGATAAAAAAATAAATATTGTTAAAAAGTTCAACTTGTAAAAAAAATCTTAGATCCAAAATTTTGTAAATAATAAAAATTAATTCCGAAAATCTGATCTAATAACCTGACTAAATGTAATTTTTGTCTCCCATAAGTGTATTAAGTATTTTTTGACTTTCAAACGTTTTTTATCTCGAGTATTAGATTTTGTAGAATTTGAATTTAAAATTTGTATATTTATCTTTATATTCATGACTTTCTTGTATTTATAAGATTTACCGGTTACAAAAACAAATAATCTCTTTATCATTTTTGGTTTTTAAAATAGATTCTTGTTCTTTATTTTTGTTAATCTAAATTCAACATAATTTTATTTGAAAAAATCCTGTATTAGTAAATTTTTTAATTTAATTTCCTTTCACATGATTTTTGTTTTATAACTTTAAAACTAACTATATGAGTTGTGTGTAATAATTGAAAAACCCCTAAAGCGTGTATACCTGACCTTTGGCAACCCTATGCATAACCATGCTAATTTCCATGCGCAAATTCTTTGTTTAAACTCTGCTTAAAAAACCGCATACCTCTCATCTGAAAACTCAATGCGGGTAGGTCGTCTTATGACGGGATATTAGACTACAGGAATAACTCAAAAAAAAAAATATAAAATTGTATTTACTATGTTGTTTATGTACATATTTTAAAAAATTAAGTTCACTGACACTTAATCCTACTTTTATAATGGACTTATCTATATACAATCTTTCACGAATGCCAAAGACCAGGCGCTTATTTGCCTCAACCACAATAGTGGGTTCTTCAAATATTCAAAAAGTCCTCTAACAGGGTTCAATTTCATTCATATTTCATCTCAGGCATACATAGAACTAAAAGAATGTCTAAAGAAAGACATATTCAAAAATAACTTCGTAGGATTATTTGGACCTTTGAACAAAGAAACGATTCCTCTTGAATTTAATTAACCGTCGAAAGTTCTTCAATTCCACTAAATTATCATTATAAAGGGTGCTCAAATTTGAGGTACCTAGATATCTTTTTTAAATTTTTCGCATTTAAATTTTGAAAATAAACTATTATTCCACCCGGGTTTTTGGATCGCTCCAATTATTTGTATACACAAATTTTGCAGTCTGAAAGCGTAGGGCCAGCTGTTGGTGATTAAATTTTCGTTTAGGGCAAAATTAGCCAATAGTCAATGACATAGTGTTTGTCATTCCTTATAGAATCAATTCATCTAAATATCGCCACCACCAGCTCCCCCTAAAAGTATGCAATTTGAGGATTTAACAAATCGTCGAAATGTCCAATTTTCAACTCCGTAGTATGAATCATAACAAAAATAATCCCCATAGAAATTGGATGATGTTCAGCCAAGTTATCTGCGCCGGGACGAAACGCCAATTTTCGTGAACTAAAGCCGTAAAAAGTAAATCAATAACTCAACAAGTCCATTTAAATAATGATTAGTCGTCTAATTGGCTGATTTATTTCAGTAAGTATATAAAATTTGTATTGTTAAAAAAACCTTCTTAAAAAATTAATTTATTTTTTACGTATTATTTAAAAGATTGTGTGAAATTTTAATTTGTTTTTATTGGTTCCAGTTAATATTGAAAAGAAATTTCGTGACCTCCTCGCTGCTATCTCGTTAGTCTGTCAATCTTTTACCAACGTTTTGAATAACTTTTTCGTATAGTGGTGGTTCAATTATTTATATTTGCTCAACGATGTTGAGTTCTAAATGTGTGTGTTATCAAATAAATAAAATTTTATCTTTGAGTTGTTGAAAAATTTGAGCATTATATCCCCCATAAAGAGTAAACTCTTCTGCAAGAAACTCAATGGTGTTAAATCACATGATCTTGGTGATGGCCAACTCACGTCTACTCTTCGAAATATTATTCTATTCTTTTTTGAAAGATTGGAATTTTTTTTCCAATTCCTGAATAATTTTCATCATATTCAAAATAAGTTCTAATCCATTTTAATTAACTTTTTAATATCGATGTAATACCTGTTTAAATTCGCAGCAAATTTAATAAAAGATACCTCAAATTTGAACACCCTTTATTAATACTTTCTCCTTCAGACAAGTTTTGTAGTATTTTCAACAAGTTTAAAGTAACTGACTAACAGACTATACGAACTATAGAGAAACTTAACCAAAAGTCCCATGTTAACACGTCTCTTGCTTCTTGGCTGTAGCCTTTATCGCTTGCAGACTTTAAAATTATGGAACAAGATAAACCTTTTAAGTGTTTGTTGAGAAGTTTTTTCTGTTTTTTATTTTTAACTTAAATTGTTTAGCCTCTCATCAATTTCATATGCGCCATCATTTGAAGTTTTTATTTTAATAAAAAAAAGAAAACTAATAAAAAAAAAACTTCAGTCAGTTAACTTGTTCGATAGTTTTTGTTGATATTTGAAGTAAGATGATCTAAAATAGAATTTTCATTAAACACAATTTTAAAGTTATATAGAGGAAAGAACTAATCTGATTCTGCTTAACCTTTAAAGGTTTTTATTTATGTAAATATACCTGCAACAAGGACGCCAAAGTTACCAATCGATTATATGAATTTGGCTATGCATGAATGTGTTCCATGTAAATATTGCTCTTATTGCTCTAGGCTATAAATAGTTTAGGATGGTAGAAAAATGCTAAAGAGAAAGTTTAAAAAAGTCAATCTTCAGTTGGACAAACTTGGTTCAACCTGCAGATCTAGATTTTAACCCACCGATTTCGGCCAATTAACTGTGGTGGAATCAAGGTTTAGGTATATGAGTAATTAGCTATAAATTAATAAATTAAATTAATTGTTGAACCATGAAAATTGGGTTGAACCTAAGTTAATGCAACGAAATTGGTGAGTTAAAATTATCCGATGGTAGGTACAACTAGAAATTAGACTCAAAATTAGAATTTTTTTTTCATTATAATAAAAAAAGTTTTGTAAAATATTACAAATAAAAATTTAATAATAGGTATTATAGATTGTCAATTGTCAACACCTTATTTGACGTTTCTCAACACAATTTATAAATAAGTATCAAAATTCAACGAGTGCTTAAAATAAATTTGCAAATTTTCACAACATTATCATCTCCACTAACGAAGAAAGCTTTTCATCCATCATAATCAATTAAAATTCTCTTGGGATTAATTTATTTTATTTTATTAAATTTATTTTGTCCCAAAAATAATGTTTTCCAAAAATAAAATTAAAATATTAATTATAATACTGATACCATCACAAAAAAAGATAAAAAAAAAAACTTTTATATTTTCATCGATTCATCATTTTTGTGTTAATTGATCTCTGGTGACATAAACATTATCCAATTTTCTACGATGGACGACATTTTGCTATCGTTCTTTTGCAATCAGCTTTTGTTTAATGGAAATTACATTTTCCGCTGTCAGGATTTAGAAATATGAAAAAAAAAGAAAAAAAAAAGAAATTCAGTTTTTTTTTTTTTTATTCAACCAAAGTATAAACTGAACTATATGGAAAGTTGAACTTAAGCTCTTAATTGCCTCATTAACCCTTTGGGTCAACCTTTTTAAATTTTCTTTTTATTATAATTTTAATTTTGTTTGCCTAGGGATTAAATTTTTTTTTTTTGTTTTTAACATTTCAATCTAAACGTAACAAGATTTTAGATGGAAAATTTGATTTGATTGAGTTTGAAGTTCGATGCCTTGTATTTGAAAATTTTTCGCGTTTTAGTTTTAATAACTTTTTATTTTTTTTAATTGGATAAGAATAACTTTGTTTAAAATTTCTCTCAAGATAAAAGATAAGCACTTCGTTACAAAATTATTTAAATTCGTAGATATTTTTTTGTCAGTTGTAAAATAGCTATCACTTTTAATAATATGGTTTAAACTGCTGCAAGGATTTTTTTTAACAACTCATGAATATAATATTCTTGGGCGTGTGTATTAAACTGGAGCATAAGAGGGATCAGGCATAAATTACACCAAACCAATTCCAAAATATGTAATTAAATCCAATTTAATGTCTTTTTCTTTTTGTCAGCTATAATCGCAGAATAAATTGCAAAATTGAATTTTTTCAGCATTTTTATATTGATATGTATGTAATTAATTTATAATGATGCTGTAAAAATAAAAGGAACACAAAGTTTCCATTACATATAAGTTAAGTACATTTTTTTATAATAAGACTCAATGATGCCAGGTTAAGTATGAGAGATTTTGTTTTTTAATCCATTTATTTTTTTATTTTGTTTCTTACTTTTCTGTTTCAATGTATCTTATTTATGTTTTCCTTTATTTTTTGTTTCTTTAAATTTTATTTAAGATTTTGATTGCATTTATTTTCTATTTCTTAGTCACAATGGGAACATATCTATAAACAATTAATATTTTAGCTCATACTACTAGTTTTGCATTCCTAAAGTAAAATTAAGCTTGATTATGACATCATTTTGATGGAGAATATGGAAAAGGCACCACAAATCTGTCTAACTGTTTGAACTGAATTTTTAGTTATTTGGCAGTTCTCATACAAAAGTTAAGAACAAATTTATTTATCTCGAAAAAGCATCGATCGATTTTAATTTTAAATTTGTTAAGCAAAATTTAAATAACTTTTTATTTTTATTTTATATTTTACTTTCTCGATAACTGCTGCAATGATTTCTACCAAAATTTGTATACAAAAAATTCTTCAAAACTCACAAAAAATTTTTTTTGAAAAATTAAATTTTTTAAAGACGAATAATGGATTTTTTTATTTAAGTTTTAAAGCGTACATTATTAAAAAAATACACATTATTTTAAAATACATTAAAATGAAAACAAAATTTTTTAAAAAAATAAAATAACAATTTGAATATTGATTTTTTAAGGGTAAAATATTTATTATATAAAGTTTTACGGTCTAAAAAATATTTCTTTTATAAAAAAATTTTATACGAAAACCTTTAACGTATTTTTTAAAACTGTACAGAAACAAATTTTTGTTTACTTTACACTCACAAAGCCTTTTTTTGGTATAATTTAAAAAAATAGTATTGCACAAGTAGCATAAGCCTAGATAATAAGAAAATGCGAATTTCTACGAAAATTCATATAAATAACTCTACATTACATTTGAAGAAAATCCTATTTTTCTTTTGAAGTTTTTAAAAATGCGATGGGAATTTTCAATTTTTCATTTTTGTTCATAAATTAAGCTTAATCCTTAAATAAAATGAGAACAAAAAAATAAAGTGGACATTCGTTAACTTGAACATTTACAAAACCAGAGGTGTTCAAGCTATAGGAATGTTCATTGTTCAAGTTACGAGGCAAAATTGGTGTTGTTTTTTTTTAAATAGATCATTTTGAAGATTATAAAACGAAAATAATATTATTGACCTATAATTTTAAACAGCCTGGGCCCATTTCACGGCGCATAAATCACATGCAATGTATGTGACGTTAAAAATGCCCCAGATGATTGAGTGTAAATTTTAGATTTTTAAAAAATTAAGTTTTTACTAAGTTAACACATAGTTTTTTTTTAAATTCAAATGGTTCACTAAATAATCAGTGGTGACTACTTTAACCTAACTCAAAATTTTTGTAACTTTTGATTTTTCAATAAACTGCCCTTAAAAAGCAAAATGAACTCTAAAACCAGGTCGTAAAAAAGATGCCGAATTTTTGAGTTAGGTCACATTCATTCTAAGGGTCACATACAAGGATTACCGTTGTGTGAGAGGGTGGTGGCGGATGTATATGATGTAATTCTGTGAAATATGCCCCTGATCTTAAGGTATTAACATAAGAATTAAGATACTACTTAAAAATTTAAAGCGATCTTTACTAAAATTTTCTAAGTTCAAATATTTGTTAACTAGTTAATATTATACTAAACCTATTTGCTTAATAAAAATCAACTGAATATGCCTAAAAAAGTGAAAGTTCATGCAAACAAGAAAGCAAACGTACCATTTTCGCATTTTTAATGGTCAAAGTGGCATTTTGGGTTAGTATAGGTATGATACTAAAAAGTTCAAATAAGCATTTTGGCGATTTTAAATAAAATAAAAAATGTTAAGAAGATAGCACGATACCTACTAACGCGTTTAAAATTTTGAAAATCATGTTTTTAGTACTAAAAGTGCTTTAACATCGTATTTAATCGTCTAAAATTTTGCGCCATTATAATTGAATAGTTTAAAATGAGAAGTTTTTAAGACAACCTAAAAAAAACTAATTTTTGTACTGTGATTCATAATGCGTATATTTTCCCAACACCAAATTCCTTTTCAGAAGACGTAACATTGACTCCGTTTTTAATTTTTTAATTATTGGACTTTTGGCTTTTAAGCATAAACATTTTTGTACACTTTTTCAAAACTTCTTTCACTAAATGCGGCACTGTTCAAATGAAATTCACTTCGATTATGAAGAAAAAAGCCTTTTAAAGAAATATTAAACAAATTTTCTAAGATTTCCCATTACAAAAATCGTTTGTTTAAGTTACAGAGTATTTAAGGGAAAAATTTAAGGAATCGAGTACTAAAAATGGTCTATTCTAGTTATACAGTGCTTAAAGGCAAAAAATATTTATAATTCTTCAAGTAATTGCAGAATGTTCAAGTTATCATTTATGTTCAAGTCAACAACAGCCCACTGTAATCGTATTTCTTGCAAAATATATCAATATTTATCATAGATGTTAACAATAATAATAACAAAATTAAAAACGTTTTTATTTTTCTTGATGTCGGAATAGGCGCTTTAACTATTGTTAAATTCTTCAACGGAATAATAAGTTCATCAAAAACAATAAAAACTTAAAGAATAGTTCCACTTTATATCAAATAAATAAATTAATAAAACGCAGCTTCTAAAATATTAAGGGATATGGAAATGTACACTTAGGCGTATACGTAACCTTTTTTTTTTCAAAAATCAGAAAATCATTAAAACTTGTGATAATTTTTGTAAAAACCAATTTTTGATGCAGTTTTATTAAAGATTTCATTCTTAATCACTGGTTAAAGTTTTACTTAATGTTTTTTTAGTAGCAATTACTATTATAATACTGCAGTTTTCATAAAATATAAATAACTCATTTAACTTTGACACTTAAAATACCGCCTATGTTTTTTGAATAAATGTAGTTTCTATTGAATTTTTGTTAAGAGATTTACAGTAATTTCAAAATTTCTTATGTTGAAAAGATCAATAAAATATTCAATTTATGATTGCAAGAGAAATGACCTGGATTAAAATTTTTTTGGAATAAATCCCGTGAAAAGGCACGAATAACATTTATTTTTGAAAAGTATTGTTATAACAACATAATATGTACATACTAACGACAATATTTGGTTGAAGAAGTCAGATTTCATTATGTGTTTTAAACTTGAAACTTTAAATACGCAAGTTGAGATTTAATAGGCCAACTTTTCCATTCCTGTTTTTTTCTGTTGTTGTACCTAAAAATATTTTTATCTTTTAGATTTTTTGCCATTCAGCTACAATAAAAAAATGCTTTACTATGGATATTAGAAATTTTTATATTTTTATATTTTTGATTATTTATAGTTATGAATCAAAATACTTTTATATATATTTATTTTTTAAACTTTAATAGTCTTATTTATAAACGTTGTCTAACTTTAGACAACTGTCCAACTTTGGAAAATGTGTTCAAAAACCTTGTTTATTGTTGTCTTATGGCTGCATAATTAAGATATAAGAGTAGATCAAAGGGCACGGTAGTGCCCAGCCAAGTTCTGGCACTACACCCTTTTTACAGGAACAAACTCAGGCGATTTTCGACCCCCTCCTAACCAATAAAGTAAGGAACTTCAAATTCAGAACATTTGGTAGGCTAGCTAAGCACAAGCACCACACCAAATTTCAACTCCTTAGCGTAAGTGGTTCCCGAGATATAAGACGTCAAAAATCGAGAAAACCGTAACTAACTCACTGACTCACTCACTGACAGATCATCAAAATTATGGAGCACTTCCCGACACCGCAGAAACTTGTTATTTCGCACAGCGGTAGGCCTAGTGGTGCATACGAAAGAAAAAAAAAATTTGAGGTTTTCCATTCAGGGGGCGTGGTATCCGCCCACTTTCCCAGAATTGTTATCAATTATATGGAACACTTGCGATTCCTGTAGAATGATGAAATTTGGTAGAGCGGTAGGGTTTCAAGTGCATACAAAAGAAAAAATTTAATATTTGAGGTTTTCCATTCAGGGGGCGTGGTATCCGCCTACTTTCTCAGAATTGCAATCAATTAAATAGAGCACTTCCGATTGCTGTAAAATTATGAAATTTGGTTGAGCGATAGGGCTTCAGTGCATAAATCCGCCCAATTCCCCAGAATTGTTATCAATTATATGGAACACTTCAGATTGCTGTAGAATGATGAAACTCGGTAGGGCTTGAAGGGGGAAAAAATTAAAATCTTTGCAAAAAGGAGTGAGATCAGAACAAAAACATAAATGTTAAAAAAAGAGCCAAGTTCTTCTTTAAAAAAACCTTTATGTAACAAGTCAGCCGTGAAAAATAGTGAGATCTAAAAGTATGCCAAATTCTTACATTATATAGAGTTTTAATATCAAATATTTAAAGTAGATTACTATTGAAGCAACTCCTAATCATGAGAGAAATTTATTATTTAATGACTTAAGTTTGGCGGTTCACTGGTCAAGTTTTCAAATACATAGTTTTGAATTGTGAGTAATAAAAAGAAAACTTGCCAAGTAAACCGCCAAATTTAAGTCATTAAATAATAAATTTCTCTCATAATTTGGAGTTACTTCAATAGTAATCTACTTTAAATATTTGACATTAAAACTTTATAAAGTAAGAACTTGGCACACTTTTAGATCTCACTACTTTTCACGGCTGACTTGTTACATAAAGGTTTTTTTTAAAGAAGAACTTGGCTCTTTTTTTAACATTTATATGTTTTTTTCTGATTACCTTAACAGAGAATAATGCGATATTTATTTTGATTTAAAAAAACATATTTTCATCAATTTGAAAATAGCTAGACAGTGTCCAAGTAGACAAAAATCTAATAAATACGACTGTAAGTATCTTGATCCTTAACAGCAGGTACATACGATGCAGTTGTGTGGTTTATTTTCCGCCGTGTAACACCTGTGATTTGTTTTAAAAAGAACAAAACAAAATTCTTGCAAATGTATAACAACAATTATAACATTTATTCGCAATTAAAAGCATACAATATTTTCAAAGTTCTTTATGCGTCTTGAAAAAAAAATCCACATGCCTGAATTATGACCACCGCAGTGCACCAGCGGAGACTCCAAGTCTAACGGGGTTATATAAACAGTACGTTTATAATCAAAATTATTTTAAATTGGTATTTCTTGAGTCACTTTCTTGAAAAAAGGTAATTTTTAAATATTATTGTCCTTACTATAACCACAATACCTCATATGTAATTATTTATATTAAAACGCACATCAGCATGGCTATACATATATTCATTGTTAAAAATTTGTATACAAATATTTTTTTTTTTTTTAAATTAATGTCAACAATTTCTAAAGAAATTATTTTCAATACAGAAGAATCAAGGAGAAATGAGCTGAGAAAAACCATATATGAAGGTACTAAAAATTCTTTTACAATTATTTCCATCCTCTATAATCTTCTCCATCCATAGAAATAACTCCATTATAGCCTATACACATAATTCATAACATACACAGCAATGACTTCCTAATGCAAAAAAAAATCTCTAATTAGCTCCAAGGATGATGAAAAAAAAAACACACATCCATTTCACTTGTCTCAATTCATTTTTTAAGAATATAATTAATGGCAGCTTACATAAAATTTAATTACCATCGTCGTCGTCGTGTAGGTCTAAAAACTATATACTAACGAACTATTAACACGTACACACATACATTGAAGGAACAAGTTAATCTTTTAAAAACCATACACATGTACATATGTATGTATATAGTTGACATAGCTTTGTATATGAGTTTAAGACCCAAAACGTTCACTCATCTTTTTATATTAACTCTCAAATTACAGACTTCAACTACTAAGAAATTATAATCATGAGATAAATAAACACATTTAGATAAATTTATGTGTAGAAGAAACCTAAGTATATGCATATGTATTGTAGTTCTAAATACATAGATATATATGTATATATTTCTAAACCTAAAAGATAGCAGCTTAATGGCTCACAAAAAGGTCATAATAATTCAACAAGACGACAAACAGCAATGAAAGAAAACCACCACAACCACTATAAATAGAGAAACAAAACCCCGTTCCGCTGTACCTATTTCTAAGTATATTTATACCTACTGTTGGCGCCATCTTCAGTGAGGATTTAAAAAAAAATGAAAGAGTCTGTTCTGACGTGAATATTATCATTACCGATGGTTCCTTCCTGAATGGGGGTGAAAGCATAGAGTGCTTCCACATCCATAATACCCTAATGCTGCCGTGTTACACTTTTTACTTTCGATATAATATACAAATATAAGGTTCTAATGGGTTAAGTTATGCATTCATAAAAAAAAGAAAAACCAACCGAGATATTGATCAAATTTTACATTATAAGAGAATACGAACAAAAAGTATCTGTAGGTATCCTGTAGTTCTACATTTCTATTATCTATCTATTTGGCTGTTTTTCTATTCGTCTGTCCCCGTCTGTCTATATCTCATGTCTGCCTGTACATCGACCTTCAATTCTTAACTCCTGGCTATGAAGCAATTTTATTCAAACCTTATTTTAAAGTTTGAATGTGATTCCCTGAGGTGAATTTGAATTTTATTTCTCTTAAATTATTAGTAGGTACTTAAGTGAAAACCATTAAGTTCTCGATAAGAGACAATTATTCATTTTCCTGGAAGACGGGTTCAATGATTTTATTAAAATTAAATCTGTATATATTTTGTTTACAAACGTAATTAATTTGGTGCATTGAAGACGTATTGTTTAATGTATTTAAAGCTATCTGAATCTGAATATTCACAGCGCCACCTATTGATCATTTATCAAACTACAAAATTTGAATTGGTTTAAGATATTTTATTTACAAAATTTCAAGTTACAAGGGATTTAAAATAGTGGAGAGTCTCATTTATAAGAAAAGCGGGCGTGGCAGTAGGTGGGTTTCGAATGTTAATTCACACGTCATGTCATGGTTTTCTCGCAATACAGATTTATTACAAAAAGTGTGTAAGCCTCCTAAGAACGTTATACTATAAGGCGCAGAGACATAAGGCCCAGGGACATAAAGCCTAAATTTTTATTTTTGGGCCTTACGTCCCACTTCAGTTGGACATAAAGCCCAAATTGAATTTGGGCCATAAGTCCTACCCAAGTGGGACCCAAGCCACAAATATTTTTTGTTAACAATGGGACATAAGTCCCAAATTTTTTAGAGGCATAGAAGATGATAATAATTTGTTGATGTTTAATTTTAAAGAAAATTAGTACAGTGCTAGCAACCCCAGAATTACGGCGCGGCGTATAAACAGTGGAGGTATGTATAGGGGGCATGCTGCCCCCCTGCAACCCCCCTGCTTAGGCACACTATAGGATTTGGGGTAGGTGCGAGGATGTGTGTAAGCAAATTTTCATTTGGTAGTTTTTATTTAGTAGGACATAACCCCCAAAATTTGTATTTAGGGCTTGGGTCCCACTTGAGTGGGACTTAAGGCCCAAATTTAATTTGGTCTTTATGTCCCACTCAAGTGGGACGTTAACCCCAATAATAAAAAAGGGCTTTATGTCCCTGTTCCTTATGTCCCTGCGCCATATAATAAGTTTAACATTTTAATATGAGTAAAAATGGTGTGGTAATGGGTGAGACAAATAACACATGGTCATGCTTTATATTGAAGAGAGCTTAATTACAAATTTTTAACGTTCTAAAGTAGTTCAATAATGATAAAACTAAAATATGATAAAAGTGGTTGTGAAAGTGCACGGATTTTACCCAATCACCTTCTAAACCATCTCGCTACTGAAAGGAACAAACTTTTAAAGTTTGAGCGAACTTGGTTCAGTAGTTTTCGACACCGTTAGCCTCATACAGGCAAACATTCATTTTTATATTTTTAGATTTTATTTATATTTTTTTTTCCTAAATACCTAAAATCATACATATATAATTATGTAATGTACTCATTTCATGTACATAAGGGATTGTACTCTAAAATATATTTTATTATTAAAGAATACAGTTTTTGGCTTATTTAGGTACTTTATGGATTTCACTGAAAATTTCTTCCTTTTTTGCAATTAATCTGACCTTTTTTAAGATACTTACGTAATAAGAGCAATTACGTCCGACCCAGTTGAGTGCTTTATTTTTTTTTCTTCCCATCCTCCAAATCCACATCATTTCATATCTTCCGGTTTATGTATATATGTATTCGAATATGCGTTATATAGTTTGTATATGTTTATATTTTGTATCTTACTTTAAGTATGCGCCAATGAGAAGACTAACAACAATTAATCAATAAATAAGCACTGTGCGTATAATTAGTTAATTAATTCATTATGATTATCCTGATTGAAGGCTTGTGTATATACTTTACATATATACAGAACTAAGGGATTTAATTTAATAAGGCACTCGTGATGCTGCTGCTACTGCTGCTGCGGTGTGTGTTTGTTTTTTTTTTTTTTTTATTATTATTATTTTTTTTGTTCCTTATGACGTCTTTGCTGAATGTGGAGATAAATACATAATTTAAAAGTTCAAACCAATTGGGTTAGAGATTAAAATAAATCCTATAGTGGATTAATTTTTGCCTACTATAGGTTAATCCTGAATAAGTGTCTGCCTTGCAAAAATAAAATACATATACATAGAGATACATATATATAATGGTAGCTATATAATTATGTGTTTGGAATAAAAATGAGATACGAATTAAATGCAGAACTTTGTAAAGAGTATGGTATATTTATATAAGAGATTATACTCTGAGGGGTAGAATGAATTGTAAGGTTTTTTTTTGATAATGATAATGGTAAGGTAAAGGTAGGTACTCCCAAAATCCCATTTATACAGAATTTTATATTTAAATATTTTTTTTGCAATTTTCAAAACCATTTACATAAAGATTTTATCTTTTATTTATTAATTTATTTTAAGACTATACTTACGCACGAAACGATATTTAAGCAGGTTTTATTTCCGAATATAAAAACACGTTTAAAAAAATTATATCTCGACAGGCTTTGTTCCTTGTTCATATAAGAAAACTTATACTATAGATAAGCACAGATAATTAACAAAATTTAATGTATACAGGTTGGGCCAAATAAGACCTAACAATAAAACGAACAGTTTATTGTATTCCTTGTAGGTGATCTTTTAGTTTAAACAAAATTCTTTTATGATAATTTCGATACAAAAAGCACTTAAAAAAAACCGGTATACATATACACCCTAATTACACTCGTCAATTATCATACTGATAGTTGATAACTGTTGAAATTTGATATATTAAAACTGAATTTATAAAAACCGAAACTATTCAGTGATAATTAACAATTTTTGTTTGTAATTAACAAACAGTCTGCACGGCCGTAGCCAGCCATACGCTAGGGTGAGCTCAGCTCACCCAAAAAATATTTGAGCTCACCCAAAAAAAAATTGAAACATTTCAAAATTTTCCACATTATTTAAACTTGTGTGATAAAATATTTTTTCATATCAAATTCTAATGGTTTAATATTTCCCGTTTTAATCCGTACATTAACTTCTTTTATCAACAAGTCGAGAATTTCCCTTTAAAATTCTTCTTGTGTGTTTTTGTTGTCATCTTCCTTATTGTTTTTTTTTTCAGTGAAAAGTCAAATGCGCTGAATACTTTGGGGCAGATTGGAATTATGGAATACCTACACAGTTTTCAAGTTCCACTTTAACCATTCAAATTGGTTTCTCTCATTTCGTTGAAAACCCAGTTCAAATTTATTGTTTTGCTTTGATTTTTATTTAAATTATTGGGAATAATTGAAACACCTAGAATAGAATTTTGCAACGAAGTGCAATCGGCTATATCGCAGTGCTATGCCAATTTTTTAGTCAGTTAAAGAAGGTGTTAAAGATTTGCGAAGTGATGCATCAGTTTTTGAATACAGCAGATGTAAAACAGAATGCTGTTGAAATTTTTCCCCCTTTGTATCACGGAGAATGCAAAATCGATCTACTCGATTATGCGAATTCATTGTTATGTCTACACTTGGGAAAAGGGATAATGACAATGAAGTAGCATTATTAAAGCTAGTTTGTTTTGAAATTATCGACTCAGTTATTTCAGAGATATAACATAATAATAACATACTGAATGCTGTCGATTCTACTACAGACTTTTTGAGTAAAAATGTTTACTACAACGACTTAAAACCACAAATTAAATTAAATTTAATTGGGACACGAAGAAATGTCAGTTTTTTCTGCTCGACGGAAAAATAGCTCCGGATTTGCAAAATAAAAATATAGTTCAGTTGTTGTTTCCTGTTAAAAGCACTTTTCCTATAACTTATCGCCTCTTTGAAGCTGTCAAGACATTTGGTGATGGTACATCTTTTCATCATTTCATTTTCGGGACTTTTGAGAATAGAAGCTCGGGGCTAAAAAAGGAAAAACGCCTAATGACTGATCAACGATTGCGAAATCTTTCTTTTATAGGTAGTATAAAAAAAAAGACGTTTGAATTGATTAGAAAAAAAATGATATTTTGCGTAAATTTGCCGAAAAAACCCGAAGAATACAACTTTTTAAATTCTAAGAGGTAAGTAGTAGATATTTGATCTCCTTTAAAAAAAAAAAAAAATTCAATGACAAAAAAAAAGGTGCTCATATACACTAACCGTTTGAAAGAACGAAAAAGACATCTAGTACAATTTTATTTTGTCAAATGCTCCTACAGAAAGAGTTTTAAATAATATTTGGACAAATTAAAAAACCCAAAAACCTGAAAAAAAAAATTCAGCTCATCTAAGAAAACTTGGAGCTCACCCACTTTTTAGGTCCTGGCTACGGCCGTGAGTCTGCACCATTCTCAATTATCACAACTCTTATTAATTGGGTTGCTAAATATAAATTTTCAATATTTATCAACACTATCAATAATGGTAATTGATATAATCGTAAACGGGATAATATTTATATTTTTTTAAAAATTCAAAACTCGAAATATTCAAAATTGAAGAAAAAATCTAAAAAATATAAACAAAACTTCGAATTTCGCCGCTGTACCAAATTTAAGGCAAATCTATTCACTTGTTACTTATCGTTTTTTTGGACATTCCCACACAATTTTTTTCATTTTTCTACCTTTCGTACTATTTTTTTTTAATAATTAATGAAAATCAAATTTTTCCAAAAACGTGATCACAACTTTTTTTTTTAAATAAAATTCTGTAATTTATTTTTTCATATAGATAGGCTACCTACAAAATTGGAAAAAATGGTTATAAATGCTAGCTCCCATAGAACCATTTATTTTATGTTCGATTTTCTTGAAAACAGTTCAACTGATTTTAATCAATTTTTTTTTTTTGAAACCGACTGCATCGATTTTTATTAAATTTGGTACTCAGCAGCATAGAACCATTTCTTTGCTTTTCGACTATCTCATTGTCTGTTTAACAGATTTTAATGAAATATTTTACACAATTGCTTCTAAATAAATAAAAAATATTATTTTAAATAACTTAAAAACACTTATTTTATTATTATTAAGTAAATAAATAAATAAAATAAGTGTTTTTAAGTTATTTAAAATAATATCTTTTATTTATTTCATGAAAAAACACGTTAAAAATCTCCAATATCAAAACAATTGCTTCTAGTAAATTTTAATAATATTTCATACCAAAGTTTTCAAAAAAAAAACAAATTTTGGATTTTTAAAATAATTTTTAGAAAATTTGATATTTAAAAAATTGATAGATGATTTATTTTCAAAATTAATTTCCGAACTCTGAATTAATAGGTAAATGCTAACAAATTACGTTCTAATTTTGTATCTAAGAAATATTAAAAAAAAAATACTACCTACATTAAAAATTACATTTAAAAAACAACCGCTCCAACAATTTGAAAATGTTTTTCTCATAAATTGAAATTTGTTTAAGAAAGTAAGTGTGACCCATATCATGCATTTTTTTTATATTTATTCCCTCCCAGAAAAAAAAATTTTTATCTAGGAAAAAAAATTAGTGTTATAAGTAAAATTTGGTTTATCGTACATTTAATTTTAATGTACATAATATCTAAAATATTAGAAAGGCAAAAGTTCTTTTTTTCTAATTTTTCGGTTCATAAGTTTTTTAAGTATAAATACGCTTTTATTTTGAAATTATAAAGATTATGTAAGGTAATCTGACTATTTTCAATTATATACACGACTGATTGTAACTTCTTATGCTCTATTGGTTCAAGACCATGAACTGGCTTAACTTAGTAAGATGTCAGGAACTTATGAATTTATTAATGATTCGGCTACCAATGTTTGTAGGTGTAGTAGTAGTGTAGCGGAAAATTAAATTATAAAAAAGTTCTAGTCAAATCTCTCATGAATCATGACATGAGAAATAAAAATGTTGACAGTAGATATTTTGTATATAGAAATCGATTTGGTTGAATCAATAACACGAGAATCCATAGAACAAGGCCTACAAATGAAATTGCAACTAATTGTTTTTAAAATTCCATTTTGGTTTAAAATCGTGTTTATGTAATTTGCTACCAAGTTGTTTTTTTATAATTGATAGGTTGATATTTATTGTATATGAAAAAATGTCAAAACTTATTGTATAGGGTTTAAATTGTGACAAAGGCTGTTTGCAAACACCCAAAATCAACGTCAGTATTATGATCATCAAATGATGGTAATTTTTTGACGCAGATATTTCTATTAAATATGCAATCGTTCTGCTTGCACAAATTCTGGTTTGATCAATGTCCCTCAATTTACTTCCAAATGCATTTGACGTTTTCGAATTTTGCAATATACTTGTCGTCACATAGATTTTTTACTGTAGATTCATGCCCGAAGTAATGTTATCGAACATTTGACTTAAGCTAACTACTATGTTACCGAAAATAATACTTTTGTATGTTTTGGGTTTCTGAACAGTTAAAGAACAAATTGCGGTTGCATTTTTTACACCTTATATTATATATTTTTAAAGACCAACTTGACTTCAGTAATTGAATTAAATTAAAAGAAGTTTTTAAAATTAAATAATTAAAATTTAAAAACAACCATTAAATGCTTAATTTAAAAAAATCAATGAGGAAGAAAGCTTTGAATTTTAAATCATTTTTATGAACATTATAAAATAGGTACGTAAACTTTACTTACCTGTACCTTCATAAATAACCCTACTTTAATATAATTCTCTTTTTTTACTTTGTTTTAAAATTCAATGAACATGTTAATGTATATCAACCAAGTATAAGTATCTACGTTATTCATGAGATGGTTGGGTCACAAAATTCCTAACAGTATTTAAATGACAAAAAAAGGTGTAATGTAATAATAGCGTAGACCTATAAAAGGTTATCAACCACCTCTACACATTGATATAAGTAAAAAAAAAAAAAAAACACTTCTCCAACTCGCGAAATTGTTAAGGTTTTATAATAGATACTCATTTATTTCTCTTCCCTTTTTCTGTTTATACAAACTCTACACCTATCTTAAAAGTATGATGAAACAAAGCTTTTTAGACTTTGATGCTGCCCACTAACATGCGCCTTTGATCATTCATTTAATGTTAATTAAAAACCCTTTTAACAGAACGGTTCACCGATCCGTACTTAAAATCTTTACTTTTTCGTACGTGCGTATGGAATGTATGTGTTTATATAAAAAATGGATGTGTTCACGTTCAGGGTACACTGTACACACTTAGCATTTTAACGTAACGTATGTTTTTCGTTCTAACATAATGTTAAAATAATAATATTGTGCATATGAAATTTAATGGTTTTTGGCTAGACTAATTGATTTATGAAAAAATATGAGGTGAGAGGTTTTATAATTAAAGTGTTTATTAAATAAGTGTGCTGTGTATATGAACCTTTCACACATTTTAAATAATTTTAAAATGAGACAGGCGTAGTTTTTTTTTTGTATTGTAGCCTTCTTCGGCATAAAAAGCTATAAAATTAGTTTACGCACTTTGGGTGTACAAAGATTATCTACCTGTGGAAACTTCAGTCCTGCAGGGTTCTATTTTATTCAAATATCTATTGTAAAACCTTTTTAACGACCGCTCTAACGATTTTTTAAATTAAGTTTACATGAATTCAAGAAATCAAATGACATTTGCTTTGAGCTAAAAACTTTTTGTATATACAATTTTTTTTTAGAAAGAATTAACATACATACCTTACTTATACATTAGTGAGGGTCAAATAAATGTATTTGTTGTTTTTTTCTTGAAACAATGGATAGTCATGTTGCTTGGGGTCTTAAGAAAAGCATTTAAATTTAAAGAGGGCACTTTCATAATCATAATTTTGTATTTTCCATACAAACTGTAAGAAGCCTAACGTTGTACTTGGGAGATATTGTAATTGTGATGACACATTTCTGAATGCTTTCATATACAGGGTGTCCCGAAATCACCGCCTCAGAAGAAAACCATGAGTTCCTAAGGTATTTTTAAGAACACATATTGGGCTTTCATAATAATGAAAAAAAAAAATTATACTTAATAACGTGTTTTTGTGAAAAAAATCATATCGACGTCAAAAAAACAACCTAAAAATGCTTAAAAAATGTGCTTGAAAATATTTTGCGGGAAAACCGTTATCCTCACAGAAAAAAGTTGTATGGTAGATACAAATTTCTAACTGTTCTTGTTTAAATTAAAAAAAAATCGGTTGTAGTTTGGCAAAGTTAGATCCAGTCAAAGGAAAAAAGAATAAAAATCATAAAAACCGTTATAAGTCGAAAACGAAGCGAAAACGAGAAAATTACCTTTTAAGTTTTTCAACTTGAAATGACCTTAGGAACTCATGGTTTTCTTCTGAGGCGGTGATTTCGGGACACCCTGTATATATTAAGGATTTTTTAAGGATTCTCTGAATGCCACAAAAAACTACCATTTTGTGGTTTTAAATAGCATGAAAAGAAGTTGATTTAAACTTGAATATCGACTTTAATTGAAGTTGTCTGCATACATATATAAAATCATAATGTTTCGAAGCAAATTTAACTGTAAAAGTAGTACTTACTTATTAAACAGTCGTGAATTTCATTTTAAAATATTAAAATTGCAGATTTTTGCAAATGAATCATATGGTACAGAATATATTATAATAATACATATAGTCCATCCAAAATTGATAAAAAAAAATGTACAAACCTAGAAAAAATTCGAACAGAGTTTAAAATTGCTATTTTGATCTATCATTAAAATTGAATTGTAATAAATTTAAAAAAAAATTAAATTTGGTCAAAAGACAAAAAGTTCTGTCCTTTTTTTAAATATTTTTTTTTTTGCAAAATAGCTTAAGAAATACTTTTTTGTATGAACTATAGTTTAGATTAAGAAGATAAATGCGTTACAGATTAAGGTCGATATCGGAAATATCGATTTCTTGTCCATTTGTAGAAAATATTTAAAAAACAGTGAAATTTTAGTCCAATAAAAAAAAAATTTAATTCCAGCTCTAAGAAAAAAATATGTGCACGACTGGGTCGCACGAACTTGCTCTTATGTTTTTAAAGTTTTATTATGTCAAAAACTATATTTATCTTATAAAAGAAATAAATTAGTTATGGGAACCTATATTATATACCACTTGCTTAAAACGTAGTTAAGTTTAAGGTATCTAAGTATTATGCGAATAGGTAAATTTATTTATGAGCAATATAGCACTTTGTTGCAAATATGTATGGAACTTGAAGTTTAGACTGAAAAATTGTAAGAAAAAAAATATGTAATTAAACATAAATTGACTTAACAACCTCTGAAATTGTTTTGATAGCAATGCGATATGTAGGTACATCATCTGATTTCTTAAGGTAATCTCAATTTATGAGAAAAAAATTTGCAAATCATTGGATCGTTTTTTAAAAAAAATAGTTTTTATGTATAGAAAATCAAAAAAAAATTTTACGCAATTTTTTAGATTTAGATTTTTGAAATATGGAATTTTCAAAATACAATTTTGAATTTTTTTTTTTCTTAAATCAATTATTTATACTTTTGAACATTTTTTTGGTATGCAATATAATTAGAACTCATGTGAAGCTTTTGTGCAAACAAAATTCATTAAAATCAGTATAACTGATAATGAGATAGTCGAAATTGCATTTCTATGAGAGATACCATTTTTAAACGTTAGATAGTTGTTTTTCCAATAATATGGTAGATCGTACGAGTATTAGTTCACACAAAAATTTTTATCACAATCGTAGGAGCCGTTTTTGAGAAAAATGGGATTTTCAATACCGGTTTTTAAACATTTGTATGGGAGGTACCGTTATTTTTGGTTATAAGAATAATTTTAATTTAAAATCTGATAGATAATATAACAATTGACTGAGTAATTTTCAAATTATTAAGTTCTCAAAAATAAATTTTAAAACTTTTTTTAAAATCAAAAAAAAAATTGTTTACAATTTTGGTATACAATCTCTACAATCAATAATCTACACTATGAGTTGAACTGTTTTTGAGAAAATCGAAAATAAAAAAAAAAAAAACGGTTCTATGGGAGGTACTATTTTTAACAATTTTTCGGAAATTTTTCTTTTATAAAATGGTTGCCTTTTTGTAAAAAAATTACTGATTTTTTTTTAAAGTTGTAGGCACGTTTTTGAGAAAAATAAGATTTTCATTTTTTGCTAAAAAAATTTGTGCGGCAGGTACCATTATTTTTTGTCTTAAAAAAATTAAAAAAACGTGTGGGGGAATGACCAAAAAACGCATTTTTGAAGAAAATCGACCGACCCGTTTAGGCTGCAGCCGAAAGGACGGACAGAATTTCGAGACCCACTTTTTTCGACTTCGCTATCATGCGTAATGTCAACTTTGATCAAAATTTAGAGTTCGATACCTACATATATATCGCAAGTAAAAATATGAATGCTATTTTGTATAGGAGCAAATAAAAAAATTTTTGACACACCACTTTTCAATAGCACCTACAGTTTCAGATAATTATACGATAATCGTTATTTTCCACATTTGACATATGTATCTTAAAATCGCAATCTCTTCTAAACGATTGCTCGTACGAAAAAAATTGTACAATCTTTTTTGTAGAGCATCACATAACCTACAAACATTTCATAAACTACCACACCGCATGAAAAACCGATATAATTCGACATTTAGCCTTGAATAACGTTTAAACCAGATTTCGGATTCATGGGGACGTTTTACAATTCACATACAATACAATACAATGATGGATCAAATGTAAGTATATAAATTATTAGCTCTATACGAATTTTGTCCAAGGAGAAAGTCTATTTTGACTGGACTATTAAATGTACGCATTTATTCAATTGCATAAGAAATGTCGTGCCCTAGGTAAAGATTGAAGAAATAAAGAGCATTGCTGCAAAAAATGTTAATCCTGCTCGTGATAAAAATCTGCCCTAACATGCCTCACAATATCATGCTATAAGTTTTTAAAAACCAGAAATATTATATTAATTTATTTTTTTTTTTAATCAAGTTATTTAATTGAATACAAATACGTATTTTAAAATTCTTATGCTTCTCAAAATTCCTCATTGTAAAATATTAATTCAGTTTTAAAGGTTCATTATTCTTCCTAATTGGCTAATTAATGTGTTTTGGAAAAATATTTAAAATTAAAAAAACTTCCTTTTTTGGAAAGTTTTGTTTTAAAAATATCAAAATATCCACGACATGAACTTGTTCTCCTGTTTATTAAATATAAAGTTGCTATATTTTAACGAGATATTGAAAAAAAGTCAAAAGTAGGTAAGTAAATAATTTTTAAATGCAGTATTGTTTGAAATTTAAAGAATCATCAGATTGCAAAATTATAACAAAATTAAAAATTTGACAATTTGTATAAAATTCAAGAACCAAATTTCCTTAATACGAATTTTTCGTCACAAACTTGAAAAGCAATTTTCTTACAAATTTTATTTAAAATTCAATTCATGGAAATCGATCCCATCACAAAACCTTTAATGTGACAGTCTTACGCATAAATCGTTACACCACTGGTTTCTACATTCAAAAAGTGGAATTGGTCCATTTTTGACTGCCAACTTCAGTAAGAAATCTCCAGATATTCCCGTTGTCCTTTTTAAAAAAAATCTCAAAAATGGGTACATTGTTAAGGTATTAAGATCGTACTAACGTATCGTAACGATCGTACTAATGTTAAATACCGTTAATTTTTTGTATATACTAATATATGCTTATACATAGATATAATGTTGAAAGAAAACATCATTTAAATGTATTTTTAGTTTTAAAAAATATTATTAAAAAACATTTTAGTTCACACTACTTAGAAGCTTCTGCATATAAAAAAATATAAAAATGAGTTGAACCATTTTTGAGAAAAACTAAAATCAAACTATATTTTTGTGCATATATACCTTATGTATTTCACTATTAAAATTGACTGAATTTTTAAATAAAAATCTGTATAGGGCCGTTTAAAAAAAAAATATTTTTGCTTAAAGGCTAAATATTTTATTTGGTCCTAAAGATATGTAAAAAAAAACCTCCCGAGGATTATCCAAAAAAAAACGATTTTCAAGTTAAACAAAATCGACCTATCTATCCGTTTAGGCTGTTATATTATCAATAGTCCTTCATAGTTCAGGAAAAGTGAAATTTTGATAAAGTTGAATTTAAATATAGAACATATAAAAAATCAAAAACCGTGGTTTAAGATGAGGTGGACAATTTGGATAAAAACCCATTTCATTGTTTGACTACCTATAGAATTATTATTTTAGTCTTTTAAGCTTTTCGAACTTCGAGATTTAAACTTTCAATAATGAATTTTAATCGTAGCTTCAACTGGCCTCTAAGGATATATTTTTTTGTTCAATTATTTTTTACGTACCTACATAAATGTATATTATGTAATATGTTAACAGCAGCGATTTAAGATTTAAATTGTAACATTAAATATTAAATTTAAATAAAAAGTCATGTACAAACTAAAAATCCACTTCGTCCTTTTTGGTCACTATGTGCATATTCATAGGAGCTAGAGCAATTTATTTTTACTGTTACTCTCATAATTAAAAAGTTTATTATTAACTGCAAAAAAAAGTTGGTAATTAAATATAACAACATGTTAATGATAACTTTTTATAAGGACATTGTTATAACCTACCATAAATATTTGTGTATACATATGTATGTAGATATTCCTTTGCATGTATGTACATAATAATACATGTATTATATAATAAAAATAAATATAAATTTTAAAATGAACGTGACAACAGCTTGCTTGTTTTCGAAATTTCAAAATAAATTGAAATTTCAACAACATTAAACTATACCGGTATATGCATGCGTATGTATGTATATGTTGGAAGTTACATACTTGACGTCAGTTAATGAAAAGTAAATTCTCATATAAAAAAATATTACTTATAAATATCCATAGGGAATCGCATGGATGGTTCATGGTATATTCCTCTGGATTCTGGAACCATTTTATATTTGATAACAATTTACGTAAATAGGATAGGTATTTCAATTTTATAAATAAATTTAAAAAAAACCCAACACAAGAGTTTCAACTTTATTTGTCAAGTAAATATCATGTCTATAGTATATAAATATAGTTTGCTTATATCCTTTTCCTTATATTCCCCATAATACCATGCAAAACGTTTTCCGAAAGAAGGATACTCAGATATACCCCTACTCACCATAAATCAAATGTGTTAAAATACTATCCCTTTATATTTTTAAATTTCCTTCCCATGAGTGTCCTTTTTTTATATACATACATTTTATCCAGGGGGATTCTCAACATCCACATCTCCAGTCATTTTGTTTTTTTTTTTTTAAACAGGATATCCAAATAATTGATTACTTGACAAAATTGAACCGATATTCGTAAAACTACGGATACATGTATGTATGTTGATCACCGCTACTGCCGCTCTTGTTACTGTCACTGTGTCATCATCCTGGCACACTGTTATGCTTTTTAGCTTTATAAAAAAGTGAAGTTGGTGATGGGTCCTCCATTCTTATATATATATGATATTTCTTTTAGTTTTGTGGTGTGACATGATTATACAAAATCCATTATTCTATCCTGAATATACAAACAAATATGTACCAAAAAAAAAAAAAAAAAAAAAACTGATATTATCCTACAAAATAACCTCCGTTTATCTTCATTTCAAAAGAAATATTAATATTTTATATGTGAGAATCAGAATACGTGATTATTGCCACGATATTATAAGAACTACTCAAGAATTCCCATAAAATATATTGTCCCCGGAGAATATTCTTAATAAAAACAAAAAATTTCTTCCATGAAATTGAAGTGTTTTCTAACTTATCCACATAAATGTTTGAACATGTACATCTTAATACAAAATCAATAATAGATGGAGAGCTAATGGAAAATACATTATCGAATGAAAATTATTATATACATATACTCGTATATACGTATGTACATAGTTTGCTCATTCAATTTAAAGTCAAGGGAATTTTGGATCCCTCTGGAGCAAGGCGATACCTCTTAATTTAACATTACAATCATATAGTGGCTTGAACATCTATATACATTATAATTGTTATTGTATCGATAAAAATATTAGTAGTTAATACTATGGTCGACTGCTACAACACTAGAAATCCATATGGATCCTTTGTCCTTACTATAATGAGGCAAGAATAAATATGTATTTATATTGTATATATAGCTAATTCGAGATTGTAATTTAATAGCAATTTTAAGAAAGCGATTGTGGAGAAGGAGAAGGGTAGGGTTTCGTTAGTCTAGGCATCCATCTATTCGTCAATCTATATACAGCATTTTATTTATTTATTTATTTATTTATTAATATCATATTCTCATAACAATTTTTTGATACCTTATTTCTAATTTAAAATATACTATATATATATATATATATATATATATATATTTATTAAAGAGAATAGGTTGTAGCATTTGAATTTTAAGTTAAAATTGAATTAATGCCACATTTAAAGATTTTGTTATGTTGGTTATGGTGGTTATGATGTTATGGTGGACATAATATTATAAATATCGTATATGATAAATATAAAGGAGAAAAAAAATAAAGTTTATCATGAATTTTATCGACTATGATTGATTTGAACTGCATAAAGAATATTTGAGTTACTATACAAAGAGAACAAATATTATCAAATTACGTAGTTTAGCAAAGATTCAATGTTATATAAGTATCGAAATCAAGAAGCCATAATTTTACGGATTTTAAAAAATTTTGACGGTTTCTAATGCTTCGTAATTCGGCTGGAAGACTGTTGTATAATTTGCGAGAGACGATAGTGTAAGAATTCCTAAAAAGTGTAGTTCGAAAAGTGGTTGATCGTACCGAGTTAACATTTTTCATGTTATATGCATTACTTATAGGGCTTTCCAAATAACCACCCCTCATAAAAAATATCTTCAAAATCTTAAAATAGAACAATTGTCTTACTGGTAGAATACCTGTTTGTCTGAATAAATCTGCAGAGTGAGCTAGGCGGGTAGAGTTGCATATCTTTCTTAAGACACATTTTTGAAGTACTGTTATTTGTTGGATTTTGTTTAAGTATGCGCCTCCCCAACAACTGATACCATATTGTAACTTTGAGTGGAAAATACCATAGTAAACTTTTTTTAACGTGGAGAATGAACAATATTTTTTAAAAGCATCTAACGGTTGAAAGAAGATATTGCTTTAAATCCATAATGTGTTCAGACCATTTTAGATGTTGGTCAATTTTGACGCCTAGATACTTAAAATCTTTCACTATTTCCATATTGAAGCATGTACTGCAGCAGGCTACTTCAGAATTGAAGCTATTAATTGAATGAGATACTCAACAATTGCTATTGAAGAGCTTAAAACTAGAGCAAGACGGAGCATGGAACAATACTTTAATGTCATTTAGTTCATAAAGTTCACTGCTGAACATCATGAGTTTGGTTTTGTTACTGACTATAAGTTTATGGTCCGCAAACCATAGCCTTAATAAGTGTACATCATGGTTTATATCCGAAACCAAATTTAATGGACTAATGAATTGTATCCAATTGCTATATCATCAGCAAAGGCGTTAACTTTCCCTAGAAATGGTAGATTGAAGATGGAATTTATATAAATCAAGAAAAGAATGGGCCCAAGAACTGACCCTTGTGGTACACCCAAGTTAATATCCATAGAATCACTTAGAACATTACTTACTTTGATGATCTGAGACCTATTACTCAGGTAGGATTCAAACCAATTGTAGGTGAATCCTCGAAAACTAACATCATGCAATTTTTTCAAAAGAATAGAGTGACTGACCATATCAAAGGCTTTTTTAATGTCAACAAAAAGCGCAGCACATTTAATTTTTTTGTCAACTCCTTGTTGTATTGAACAGCAGAAATTTAATAAAGCATCTTCTGTAGACATTCCCGATCTAAATCCAAACTATGAGGGACTAAAGTAATTCTTGCTTGTCAGATATCGTAAAATTCTACTTTTTATAATTTTTTCAAAAATTTTTGAAATTGATGGTAATAATGAAATAGGTCTGTAGTTCTTTACATCCTTTTTGCTCCCTTTTTTGAAAATGGGTATTACAAAAGCAGATTTTAAGTCATTTGGGAAAACACCCGAAAACACACTTTTATTAAAAAAATGTGTCAAAACATCCACTAAATATAAAGCAGTTTTTTTAAGCATTGTATTAGAGATACCATCAACGCCAACTGAGGTTGAGTTATTCAGTGTATTTATAGTTTTCAGTACTTCAAGGCCAGTTATTGTTTCCACTATGTACCACATTTGAAGAGCTGAAGCTATTACAACATTCACAAGAGTTTGTGATATTACGAGGAAAAGACGTTATACCAACATTAGTAAAATAATTGTTGAATAAATTTGCATAATATTATATAGGATGGAAGGATTTGATTAGTATTAGCTATATAGAGAATTTTTATGTAGGTATATGTGATTCCTTAGAAGAGTATAATTAAAATTTCGTTTATTTTAGTTAGTCGGTGACAAAGTACCTAAAACCAAATCTCCTAATTATAAAAAATGGCACATCACTCAAAAAATAAGAATGTAAAATTATCTAATGTAAAACTAGGTCTTTTTTCTTTACATCGATTAAGGATCCTACATATGTAAATTAGGGTGGTCGTTAATATAGGTGGTAGAAAAAAGTTGGTCTAAATCAGCTCCAAATGAAAAAAAAAAAATAATTCCCTATTTTTTCAAATTTTTATTTTCATGTCGTTCGGGCGCTGTAAGCCGTTAAAAAATTAAATTTTTTTAAAATGAATATCGGGTGATTGCTGTAAAATCTTAAAAAAAGCTAGGGAATGTGGTAGGTTGAAACAATACAAGAAAACAATTGTTTGGGAGGGGGATAGTCCGTAGTATAACCTCCCGATTAGACGGGAGGGGTAGTTTTCTAAAATAATAACTTAAAATGGATACAAATTTATTAAAAATCAACTAAAAAACTTACAACATTAAAATTATAGCTTTTTTTAAAAGCCAAACAATCATTCTACTATTTGTTTTTTAAATTAAGTTATTTTGTTGAATATCTTTTGCAAAAATTATTTTCAAACTTCTGGATAGGCGTTTGAATAAAAGCCTTGTGCGCCAAAAAAAAACCGTTGTTATACAGATCACTTCATCCTGGTGACTGAAATCACGTGCTGACAAATTCGTCTACTCCCTTTTTAGAACCATTCAACTGTTAACCCTCTACAACCATTAGAAAGTAAGCAATGACCTTTTTTAATCCATGAGTCTGCCACGGCCCACCGTGTAGATTATTAAAAAAATTAACCGTTTAGGTAAAGTGCCAGTAGGGGATGAAAATAAAAATCTGAAAAAATTAGGGAATAATATTTTTTCAATTCAGAGCTGATTTATGCTGTGTTTTTGATCATGACGGTTTAAATAAAATAAATACATATCAGAAAACTTAATTTTTCATGACAAAATTGGAATTAATTTTCAATTTTCTGAAAAACTAGACGCTCAAAAAGCCATCTGGTTTTTAGCATTTAACTAAAAGTTGGTAAAAGCATCAAAAACAAAAATTTAAAATATTACTGAAATTACATTAAAATAAAAACAAAAAATGTTACAATTTTTTTTTTAACCTTTTGCGTTTGGAAATAATTTTTGCAAAAATTATTCAAAAATATAAAAATAAAATATGCTATAATTTAATGTTGTAGGTTTTTTCGTCGATTTTTAATAAATTTGTATCCATTTTAAGTTATAATTTTAGAAAACTGCTCCTCCCGTCTAAGCGGGGGGATATACTACCTCCCTCCCATACAATTTTTTTCTTGTCTAGTTTCAACTTACCATTCTTTAGCTTTTTTTTTAGATTTAACAGGAATCTCCCGATATTCATTTTAAAATAGCTTAATTTTTTAACGGCTTACAGCGTGCGTCCGTAGGCACATGAAAATAAAAATTTGAAAAAATTAGGGAATTATTTTTTCTTCATTTGGAGCTGATTTAGACCCATCCAAGATGAACTTTTTTTTACCACCTACATTAACGACCACCCTTATGTATATACATACATATGTAGTTTAGTACAGAATCGAGCGCAGAAGACTCTTTTGGTTTTGAATTGGAATAACACTCAGTACGATTGAATGAGTTTTTTTTTACTTTTTCCGTATTGTACAACATTGGAAATTATAGGCCATATATTATGTATAGGCTTATAAAACGTGTCGGTCAAATGGGGCCCAGCAGAGACCATACACTACAGAGGCTCCGTGAAAATAGGCCCCAGGATATAAGAACCCAAATGTTGAATTTAAATAAGTCCCCAAAATTGGGGCCATGTTCCGTAAAATTATGCCTCATGCAATAAGGCCCCAACAAAATAAAAAAAAACGCCCCTAAAATAAATGGAATAATACCCCAATTTGCTTTGAAAATATTTATATTTTTTTTTTTTTTTTTCAAAAATTGAATATAACCCCAATTTGTTTTTGTTCATACTAAAGTTTATTTTTGTCATACAAATACTTGGGTTGAAAGCCCCCCTTAAATTTAAGGAATAACTCCAAAATGGCCAGCTGAAAAAATTTCAAGAACTAATTTGTAGTTCAGCAAATTTTATACACAAAATATTAACACACTTTTTTTTCAAAAAAATAACTGTTTTCGAAATAAACCAATCGGAAGAGTTAAGGTGGGGCGGCTAAGCTCACAAATTGTGCATTTTGTGATAAAAACTTTAATTTTTGTTTTGAGTGTTGGTAAATTATATGAATATGATTTTAAGATAATAGCCCACTCTATTTGTCTACCTCGAAATTTTGAAAATAAAATACAAAAATTAAGAGTTTAAAAATAATTTGTTCAAAAACTAAGCACTAAAATAACATAATTTAAAAACATGCATAAAGAATGGTTTTCTGTCTTTAAGATAAGCTATAACATAATATTGTAAGTGTTGCCGTTGTGTTTTTATATTCATTTTCTATTTAATTTTTTTTTTTTAATCTGCCCCTCTCACCTAAAGGGGTGGACAAATATAGTGGACCGATATTGTAAAATCATGTCTATATAATGTACCAAAAATAATAAAAATAATTGATGCTTTTATAACAACTGGACTATTAATCGCGAAGTTTCTTACCATTTTCAAAAAGGTCAACAATAACTATTTTAAGAAATAAATTTTAGTCGAGAAAAATTGTTATAAGCTGTTATCATAATTTTGACAGCTCTATTAAGCAATTCGTACAAAATTAAAGTCAAAAATTTATCTTAAAATCATCAGCTTCTTAAAAACACTCATTTTCACGCAATCGATTGCGTTGTTTTGAACATTTTTCAAAACCTAATTTTAAGCTATTGGTTCAAAATTAACTTATTTTTGTCTGTTTTAAAATACCAATTAAATTATCACCATTTGTGTGAGACAGAATTTTATAAGGCGGGTGAATTTCAAGAGCTGTAACTTCAGAATGCGGTTTTGCAACATGTTCAAATAAATATCACAATGTTTAAAATTTTTACTCTAATTTACAAGATTTGAACCTTGGCCTACAACTTTTCCGCTAACAATACATATTTCCCAAATTCCTGAAAAGAGTCGAGGCGGCGGAGTTCCAAAAACTTGAACTTGAGCCTTCCTTCAAGTCAGCTTTCCTGCATCTACTTTCACAATATTGGTGTTTTTATTTGCTCTTTAAGGCAAGTATAAGTCGTCGTCTATGCGTCTGTGCGTCCTTGCATCCACATGTTATTTGAGCTAGAACATAAACTTGTACGCCAATTTTCTTTAAATTTGGTACAGAGCATTTTTATGTGATACCCTATCCGTAGACGCAAATTCGATTATTTGTTTAAGCTCATATAAAAGGGGTTATTGCCATACAAACATTACGGTTTTTTTTTAAAGTCTCTCAAAAACGACTCTTTCTATTTTGATTAAACTTTGTACCTGTAATGATAAAAGTGATTGTAAGAAAACTGCGTACCAGATTTGTATGTAAAAATTTGCATTAGGGTTCTAATATTTTTCTTTTTTCTGTCTTATTTTAACCATATTGTGTTCTCCATTACGTTTTATATTAAAAGTATAGAATTGCGCTGCGCAACACCTAAATATTATAATATTAAAAGCTCAAATTTTAGGAGGATTTATGATTTGATATTCTCCACCAAAAACAAATGATAAAAAATAAAAATGTCTATTTTGTTGACATCCACTCTTTAAGAATATACAAAGTATTTTATATGAAAAACAATAACAATTTATTTTAGTCCAAAAAGTTTATTTTCATAAATTTGAAAATAATAAGGGTCAATTTTAATTTAAATGAAAATATATATTCTTGATGAATTTTTCAAAACAATATAAAATTTATCACAGCTTTATTGCATAAATCAGTCCTTCGTCAACTTCGAAAGCTGTTTTGGTTCACCATTCAACCCGTCCATTTTTTGGCCACTATAGTTGTTAATTTATAATGACTCATACTGGTAGCTGAGGCTCTCTATCCTCTGGAATTCATTAGGGAGTTATTTGTGTTTGTGTTTATTTTTTTTTTTTGCTATCATCGTCCTTGTCACTCAAAAGATCAAGGAAAAAGGCGCTAAATAAACAACACTCTTTTTTTTTTTGTTTATCCCTGCATCCTTTTAACATCGGAAAGGGTTTTTAACACACAATTTACATCATTACAAGTACAAGTACAAGACATCATCAGACTGAAACATCACCCTCTTGTTCGTCCTGATGATGCGGGAATAAGAAGAAAAGTGGATGCTAATACCCCAATTGATTATATTTCAAACTGTAAATGTGTTTATGTTGTTTGGTTAATGGGTGGGGTAGTTGGTGCATAAGAAATGAGCAAGAGGACATTAATTAATTATAATTTTCAATGGTTTAAGACACTTGCTAGATGAAATACATTTTTTTTTTTTTTTCTGAAGCTTAATTTACATATTTTTATTTAAGAGACAGATTTATATTTTTTTTGCATGAAAATATTTATAAAGATAGGCTTTTATTTATTTTTTGTTGTGGAGAATTTTGAATGATTGGTGATAAAAGTGTCCATTATGTTAATTCGTATTGAAAAAAGAGAAAAGTGGAGTAGGTATGAACAATTTCATTCTCTCGTAAGCTTTGAAAATTTTTATGAGTCATACTACTTCAATTTACATACATAGATAAAGCAATACGGCATATATAAAAAAAAGTTTCCATCATTTTTGTTGTTCAAATAATTCAGTTAAAGTTAGGGTGGGAAAGGATATTCCGCACTTTAGTTCTTGTTTGACCTAATTGTATGTAAATACTATTTAAACCGATGACCTCAATTTATTTCTTCTCTTAATATTATTACCAAATTTTCGAAAGCACTAAAATCCTCTTGAAAATATTTGTGTGAATTCATACAATTCCTGTAAAACCAATTAAAATTTATATTATTAATTATATATGAGTAACAATTAAATCCTTTTTGGAAAATCGATTGGTCTTAATAACAATAAACCATTTGTATGTAATTTGAGATGTAAATCATTAAATATAGTTTTATAAAAAAAATATGATGAAAATATCGATACAGATAATTTGGTTGGGTGGTATCTTTTATAAATTTTTAAAGCGTATTATTTTACATATTTCTATTTTTAAACCGATGTTATTATTTTCATTTGCCGTCATTACGATTAATTACAGTTAAATGATGAAAAATAAAAAAAACGACAGACATTTCTGATGAAGGAATATTTCAACTATAAACAAATAGTTAATTAATTGATTTTAAGGAAATGGAATTATTACATTATTATGCAAATGACATCAAAAAACAAAAAGAAAGGGTTGGACAATTAAGTTCAAACAATTTTGTTGCCAAAACATTACTTCGAAAAATAGAAGAAAAAGTTATTAAGAACGTTATATAAAGAAGATTAATTATTATAAATTAACATTCAAAATTTTCTGTATCTGAACTTTCTTGACATAACTTTGATATATTTTTTAATGCACTATTTGATAACAGTACACATATTAAAGGTAATATCATTAGCGTTTTCATTTTTGTTCAGTTCTGCGCATCTGTCAAAATAGAGGTATTATGGTGGTAAAATGGTGGATCCAGTGTCCCTTTACTTGTCTAATTTCAATATTTTGTTGTTGTTTCTAATGATGCGTGCTGCGTTCCTGTGGGCACTCGAACAGCCATTTTTAATTTTTTGACATTTTAAACTTTGAAAACCTGCGCAATATATTACAATAGATTTGTGTACTGTGCTATTTGATAGCTAAAAAATTCAAAAAATATTTTTATAAATGGTCAAAAATTCGTGCCTGTTTTAACTTAAAAATTTAATAAAGATTTCACTAATAAAGTTGGCAAGGAGCAGGTTTTAAAAAATATTATAGTATTTAAAAATATAAAAAAGCTTTATGATTTACCATAGCCAATGCGGGGAAACTACTGATATCATAAAAACTTTCTCCATGAAGAATTTTTTAATACATAAGTGCTGTGCTGCTTTCCATAGTAATCGGTGAAACGGTGTCTTCGGTTAACTTCAGATATTCCAAAATCAATTTTAAATATGTGTACACAGGTTATTTTGCATAAGATTTTAAATAACGCTATAGCGAGTCGGTTAGTTCATAGGGGAATTGGAAAAATATTTCCCATTTTTTATAAAACAATATAATAATCGTTCATGTGTGGGGGTCTATATCCCCCGTTTATGCAGTAGGGTAAATTTCCTAAAACTAAGCGATTTTGCCCTTTTCAAGTAGATATTTGTAAGTTATTAAGCTATGTATGTCGTTTTATCCTATCCTCATTCATGATTAAACCCATTTCCGGCTAATGTTACGATTACCGAAAATTTGTATTCTATAGGAATTGATTGAATCAAATGGACCGCTTTTTTTAAATGTTTGAAAATTTTTATCTTCATATTTTTGTAGTATAATTTAATAATATTTATAATTTAGTATAATTTAATAATTTAAAAAAAAGTCAATGTTCTCAAAAAAAAACGTATACGTAATGTTCCAATTCATAATAATTAATAATTTTTGTATTGAACCGAAATATATATACAATTGGTTCTTAATTCTATTTAACATAATATAACATTTAAATTTTATTTTGTTTTGGTGTGATTTTACAACCACGATTTTGTTTAACAAGAAACCAATGGACTAGCCCTATTGTATAGAGAAAGTAAAAAAGTTGCTATGTATACATTTGTATCATTCGTTAGTGTTTATCTATGCCAATTTTAATAAGTTTTTATAAATATTTCTACGTTTTGAATGAAGAAAGGTACTGTATAATGTATTTCGAATGTATACTGTGCGAACTATTTCGATAGCCGAATTTGAGTGTAGCCCAAAATTGGAGCCGGAAAAGTGTCCCAAATAGTAGAAAGAAACAGCTGAAAGAAACGGAATGAAATTAAAGATTGTTGGTGTTGATTTGAAATGTCAAATCCAATAAGAGTAACCTACCTTCATATATTCAGTGAACAGAAAATTGTGCCAAATTGTGGAATGCGTTATACCTTTAACGCATTCCACAATTTGGCACAATTTTGGTGCGATAAAAGTGTCTTATTATATATATGGCTTATATTTATACCAACAAAAGTATCGCGCAAGATTATATTTGGGTTATTTATAGCCCAATTATGATTCAGCGGTCATACTGATATTGTTGTCGGCAATTTTGGAAAAAGAAAGCCCAATTTCCGATAAATAGTCTAATCTGGCAAGCCTGTTAAGAATATCAATTTTTAAGAGGACGATTTTTGACCAAATTTAAATTCCTCTGGTTATAAGCAGGGTTGTCAGATTGTGCGATTAATCGCCAAACAGGTGATTTGAAATTTCGTTTGGCCACATGAAAATCGATTTGGTGATGTACCACCAAATAGGCGATATTTTCAGTTTTTGGCGATTTAATTTTTTATATGAAATAGATCAAATGGACAACAATTAATACATACATTGAATTTATTGAGGAAGACTAGGTAAACAAAAGCATATTATTTTCTGTAATTTTTAAGTTTTTGAATTGTTTTCTTTTGTTTATATTTAAAGAACGGCTTTTTTTATGTAGAAACTAAAAGTTGTAAAATTTTATTTCATTTTTAAATTTGGTGATTTATTGGGTGAAAGATATTGAAATTTGGCGATTTTTTGGCGATTTAGACTACGCTTTTTCAAATCTGACAACCCTGTATAAGCAATAATAATTACATGCTGAACAGTGGTGTATACTGACATTTATTCCGGTATAGAATTTTAGTTTTGATATAGCCCGACTGGAGTTAGAAGCACAACGAAGGATTTTACCCCTATCAGCTGCCAAAATTACTGTACCTATTACATGTATGTAGATGTTCTTCACTTTGTCAACAGAAATTGCACTTTGTCCAATTTTGTTTGATGTTGAGGTTGAAATAACATTCCAAGTGATATACATCAAGAAAGTACAAAGAAAGATCAGGATCAATTTGTAATGTGCTTCGTATAAGCCCTTAGGTACTTAAGGTTTTCCCAAGGTTCTTCATTCTCGGTTACTTCCAATAGGTACTTACAGACTACGTATGTTATTGACTATAATAACAAAGAAAACTTTTTTATAATTCTAAAATTTGAGAATAAACTGTTTGCAATTTTATTAATAAAACACAAAAACAATTCCAAAAATTAAAGACATTTGATTTTATAGATGTATGGGATTTATTTTTACAGTAAAACTATAGGTACTTAATTCCCAAATTGGGAGGTTATTTTTTTTTTAAGTGGAGCCCTTCCATGTTTCCTAGAGTAGCCCCGGCGGTATATTTTACGACTTTCTGAGAGTAAATATCAATGTGACAGATGTTATCAGTGCCGCTAAACACCCATGGAATATTATTTTTTCAAATATGTCTTAAATTTCAAACACACAGCTATCACATAAACTTATTTATATTCATTAATTTGAGGGTGAACTTATATTCCATTATTATTCTAAATGCATCTTCGTGGCTGTATACAGTTCTAGTATCTCAAAACCCTTAATAAATTGTGAAAAAAATATTCTGAACCTGATGGACAAAGTCTCGTATATCTACGTCAAATGAAATATTTTGTTTTTAAGCTACAGCAAAATATAAAATACCTCATATCAAAGGCAAACTATTATTTTTTTTTGCTGAAATGTTTCTTACTCATCAGTGACCTGCCCTTTATTCCAATATTAATTATTCCAAGAAAATAACTCGGAACACATATTAAAATCTTGTTAATCAATAAATTACAAAACCATACATCGCAGATAAAATGTTTTGTTGTTATTGTTGTTGAAATGTCTCGTATACCCGAAGATTATGCTTCGGAAGTCAGGAAAGCCAGGAAAATATCTCAAGCAGATAAATTATAATATCACTCTTATAAGCAAAAAAAAGTCTAATTCCTCGTTACCGAGGATATTTATCTGCTTTAATTATCAATTATTAATGACACACCTCGTATAGTCATCAATACACGTTTTAGAACTGGTCAATTTCCGGACCCTATGGCTATATATAATTTACCGCTTGGACAGATTTCCTTGAATCCCCTGAAATTTAATGTGCGTTATGTGGTATTAAAACAACAGCAACGATATGGGAAATAATTAAGTGTGCGTCAAAATTGACCTCACCACATAAATTCATATCTAAGATTGCTTTTAATTAAACATAAACTTTTTTTACATAATAAATAAATTTTCCAATAATTTTCCCGTAATAAATCCCATTTATTTTGAAATGACCAATACCGGGTATAGGAATCAGTTTCTATATGTTCATTAAAAATTATATCCGTTTCTATTACCGTCGTATTTCTTTTTTTTTACATAATATCTCACTAAAACTCTGTTTTTTGTCTTTCTCTAATTAGCCATAAACAGAAAGACAGCTTTTGCATTCAAAATCCTATCTTTTAATTAAATTTCACATCTTCTCGTCATCGTTGTTTTGAATTCGTTTTTCGTCGTTTTTCTTTTTTCTTTTTTTTATTATATCAACAACATTCAAAGAAAAAATTCAAACCTGATTGAAAAAATAAAAATAAAAAAATAAATATATATTTATTCCCTTGCCATCCATCCAAGTCGAAGGATTTTTACTGTCAGTTTTCTTTTATATACAAACAGCAAAAAAACAAACACACACGAAAACGGTTGTCTCCGCGCTTGATTGTTATCAATTCACATCTAATCGAATTGAACAAAAAAAAAGTGCTATAAAAATGGAACACAAGAAAAAAAAAAAAAAATAAAGCACTCATAGAATCCTTAATCCGAATCTCCTCTTCAATTTTGCACACACAATTGAAAGCAAAAGCAGCTGTGTTTTGTGCTATATTTCTACACAAAACAAAAACACACACACAAAATATAGTAGATATATCTAGATAGAGTATAAATTTTGTGAAGACTGAAGCATCTTATAATACACCCTTCCTCCATGATCATCAGTTTGTTAGTTTGTTATATAGCAGCCCTATGCCCCATGTCGTATACCGTTAGCTTATATATATTCATAAAAGGAAGAACGGAAGGAACTCTATAAGGAGAAAAGCGAGTATGTCGCCTCTTAAGCAACCATTGAACTTACTTTTAACCACATCACTATCTTAAAACAAAAGCTTCTTCATAATTTTTAAACTTCATTATCTAAGGGCAATGCTGTGTATTTGTGTGTTATCGTAGGTTGTTTTTGTTTTTTTAATCTCTCTAAGGATTTCCCATATTTAAGCTTTTTCATTATCTTTAAACATCGTTAAGGGTTCTTTTCTTCTTTTCGTTCGTTGTGTTTTCATGTACATTTTTAATCTCTTTTTAAATTAGTTACCATGGGCTCAGAAGTGGAATTATGGAAATTATAAAACAAAAATACTAGAAAGCTTAAAAAAGTTTGTGTTTGTTTTAACTAACTCTTCCATACGACTCGTCTTTTAGTCCAATAAATTCCATAAATCGAACACTAATTTGACCTGAGATACGAATCTGTCACATAAATCATATTTTTATCGCATTAATTAGCCATTAAATTATATGCAATAATTATAAATGAAACGACATAATATCACGTTATCTTTCCAATAAAAAAAAATCTCATAATCCATCGCATCCTAAAACCAACACAGCAACAGTAACAAAATTCTTACTTTATTTTTTTTTTCACATAGCTCAAAACTTAGAAATTCAAACGGTACCTTTGCAATACCATTGGAATCTTAAATAGCCCACCCCCCCAAAAAAAAATAAGAGGGAGGATGCAAACTTACATTCAAACGTGACACAACAACAGCAATGCCGTTTGTGTTCAGCGGTTTATGTTGTTTGCGAAACGTGCGGTAATCCTTATTTATTATGCGTTCAGGCGAAAAATTATCCCAATAAATATATATTTTTTTTTTCTTCTTGCTTTAATATTATAAATATTGATTTTTTATTTATTTTTTTTTTATTTGGTGTGCTGAGGAAATAATATCATTTAATTTTGTTCCTTCTTAATATTTTTATTCACAAAATCAAAGTGACAATTATTTATTTTTATTTCAAAAGAGAGTTGAACTCTTGTAACTTTTTATATTTTAAATTAATATATTTATTTTTTAATTTAACAACAAATAGGTTCACTTTTTATTTTTTTTTTTTTATTATTAAACTATATTCATAGAAAATGGGCAAAGCCCGTGTGTGCTATTTATTTTTTTTTTTTTTTTCTTAAACACCTTATTTTTATTTTCACTCTCAATATTAAAATCGAAAATCCAAAATCTTACGAGACCGTTAGTTTACTGTCACGTTCAGAAATTCCACGAGAACTGACTCATCGTTTGTCGCGCGGATGCTGTGTGATGGAATCAGTTTTACAGAAATTGCTCATCGTCCTTCGTCTTTTCATGGATATATGGGGAAAGCTTTTTATCTTATTTTGGCTTTTTGTATCGATTTGGATTACTCACGTGATGGTATGATATAGAATGATGCTAAGGGGCAAAGGGGTGGATTGTTGTGAAAATAAGAAATTATAGGAAAAAAAGAGCTTTTAAAGCTTCAGTCTCGCATGGGATGCTGCGGATGCATGTACCTCAGGAAAAGGTATGTCAAGGGGTGGAAATGTTGAAGATTTTGCAGATGAAAATTCAACGAAAGTTCTTTATATGGAGAAATTATTGAAATCTCCTGTTTTCTGTTGAAAGGGGGATGTTGGTTTACTATTTAGATGTGAGTTATTTTTTTAGGTTGATATTCAGCTGAATGATGCCTTACGGGAGTCATGTGAGGAGTATGTTGACTTAATGTTCATATGTTTGGCATTTGGTTTGTTTATTTTATATGATCCTATATTAGCTTTCTAACATTTTAATTATTTATTAAGAAAAGGTATAAGGAATAATAAATTATTTAAATTCTCTTTGGTCTATTCAAATAAGAAAAATGATGCGGAAGCAAAAGTTAAATGTTTAACTAACCCGAAGTTATAAATAGAGTTTTATTTCTTTAGTAGGAAATATTTGGATACTGGAAGAACAATGGAGGTCAAATAAGGATTTATTAAAGGTTACATTTGTATTTTTTTTTTTTTTTTTTTTTCTATTTTTATTTTCAGTATTTATTTGAAAAAAAATTATAACCGTCTCTGTCCATAAATAAAATATCAGGATTAAGGAAAGATAGGTTCTATGGTTGAAAATATTAATTCCTAAATGTTATGAATTGGTATCGACGCAGAACGTCACCCTCAACAGCATAACCAAAGTCTCCCTAAGTCCCTGTTTATGGGCTTTTTGTAAAGATGTTTTAAAAAAGGGCAGATGGGGTGAAGGTGCAAGTTTATAAAATTTAAATACATATTTGTTTTTGTAAAATTTAAGCATATGTACCTATAATATGTAACATGATTTTAGGGTACGATTCAACGGTGAATCGAATGAGACCAAAATTTACCCTTAACAGCGTTTAAGTACTTTTTATGTAATTAATCTCTTTTTACTTGCTCAATATGGCAAGTATGTATTAGTTTCTTGTATAAAAAAAATTCGAGGTTGTAATCATAATTAACACGATGGAGAATTCCAAAAATGTGGGTTTCCTTCTGTGCGTTCGTGAGTCCACTGTAATTTCAGCTACAGACTTTACGACTTAACCGATTTTATTCAAATTTGTAACAAAACATATTAATAAAATTCTCTAGAAGTGAAATCCGAATTTTTGTCATCTACATCGAGTAGGTGCCGTATACCACGATTTCGGATTTTTTTTTCTAATTTTCTCTAAAACGGCTTCAACGATTTTTTAAATTTGTGATTGTTGGAAAATTGAGTTCTAGGTGGTTTTTTTTTTCAAACAAAATTGTATTAAACGGGTTTTGACGTTTTTCTAGAAAATTGAATTATTTTTAAGTTAAATAGCTACAGATTTTGATGGGCTCAACAGATTTTGTTTTAATTTTGCAATTTGATGCTTCCTTAATAGTTTAAACAATATTTCATTTAAAAACATTTCGAAAATATTTTTTTTAAACAAAAAAGTAGTTGCCTGTATCTTTGTGGTCTTGGTTTCGATTTTAACCTAAAAACAAAATAGAAATATTTTTGTTATTACTTCTAATGAAATTGGACCACGTGGCGTTTATTGAATTCATTGACATTGAGAGTCTTTGAGAGAGATGGTCTGACCAGGCCATGTTATATGTTAAAGTGACTCCAAGATATTTAAATTTGTTCGTGATTTTGATTTCCGTACCGTTAAACACCCATTTCTCGTTAGTTGCTCTACGCCCTCTGTTTCGAAAAATTAATATCTGAGATTTTTCTAAATTAACTTTTAAGTCCCATCTTTTACAGTAATCAATGAAACAATCAATAAAAAACGCTACAAGTTTATGAACGAACAAAATCTGTCACGGTAAAATATTAAAAGTGGGAAATCCTTCGGTTTTGTTGTTTCTGTAACAGAAAGTGACAAGTGTTAACAATTTTTTTTAATGAATAACACAATATGACTTGTCAAAAATCTTAATTCACTTGTAAAATAAAGACTTGTCCGACAGAATACAAGTTAATAATGTAACACAACTCAAACTTGTAAGCTTGTCAAAATAAATCAGAGTGTTGGTTATAATAAAAATTAATAATCTATTTTTTGTAAGTCATTAATCAATTCAGGCTTACAATAAAATAACAAAAATAACAAAACGAAATAACCAAAAGAATTTATCATACAATATTTTTTCACTAGATAGAATGGAAATTGTGTCCCTTATTATTGCGGTCACTTTTGGCGAAATCAAATAATTTCGGTATCTGAATTTTTAGATAATTAAATGGTAATTTGTTGTGTTAACCAAAAATTTGTAGCTCAAATACTTTTTCTGTAATTAAAGTTTCATCTAAAATAAGTTTGAAATTAGCGGACGAAATCTAAAATAATATCTACCAATTTAAATTTTTTAATTGGTACTTGAATTTGAAGCTATTTATGTAGGTATACGATTTTGTATATCAAAGGTTTTTTGTATAATATTAAAGTTACTGATTTTTAAGCTTTTTTTTCCTGAATTTGTATAACTTTAAAAGTGCTTATTTATTACAAAAAATATTTTTTTTTTAGTTGTATGGATATTTTTTTATTTCAAATTAAAGTAAAAAACGTGGATTATTCGCTAAAAAACTATCCATGAAAGCAACAAATAAGCATTGAATAAACCATACAAACTGATAATACCAAAATTATTTGATTTCGCCGAAAAGTGTCTGCCAAAATATGAAGGCAGGGGAGTATATATGGAAATTAGTAAGAATTAATCTCTACACCGTTGCATAAGTTAATAATCTCGATCTCTTCAATGATTTTTAGTTTTTATGAAAAAAATATCGACCTAAACCTTGAATCTACAAATTGCAAAATATTTTCATTGAATAATTCGATTTTGTAAAGTTAATAAATATTTTTTAACTTTTATTTTATTCACGTTTTTTACACTTGTTCGAGTTCGACAATTCTTGTCATAAATTAAGGAAATATTTACAAGTCTTTCCTGACACTTGTCATGTTGTGTTATACGGAAAGAATTAAATTTAGTAATTACCAAACTTTTCGAAACAAATGGCGAACATGGAATTTTGGGTTACACAACATTTTACAAGGTTTTGGGTTTTGCTTATAATATGTGTATTTACTAATTACTTGTCACATTATCGAGTAAATTTTAAATTCCTGACAAGTTTTATATATAGATTGAGTTATCTTGCAGTATTAGTTGGACTTGTTGGACAAGACGTATAGTTGGACAAGTGAATTAAGACTAAGACTTGTCAACTTGTCACGTTGTGTTGCAGGCCCCAGGCATTATAGCTGTCTCCCCATACAAAGAATCCATTTTTTTTAGTACTTTTGACTTTTCTTTTAAATTTTTTAGATAAAACATATGTTGCCTTCAAATCATTTTTGATGGCAGATAAAGTCGTGTTATTTTGAGTATCATTCAATAGAAGACTCAAAATTTACGATTTCCAGTTCAAGTCTACAATTTTCTCCCAAAATGTTTTGTATATGACTTTCTAAGCCTTTTATACAGTTGTTTAATTAACTAAATAGAAAATTCAAATTGAATCAGCTTTAAGAAATTATGAAAATAATTTTTCATAGTTTTCAATCAGCTAATAAATCTAATCCAATTTTTAATTTTTTTCTTTTCAAATATCCTTAGATATCACCATTCCACGAGTACATGAAATTGCGGTATTACGTATAAATGTCAATTTTTTGTACAACAAAAAAGAAAAAAATATAAATCAAAAAAGCATAATGGAACTAACTTTTTTTTGCATCATAAGAAATGAAGTGTCATTTTATGTTCAACCTACTGACGTATAGTGAAAAATAAAACTTTCGAAAACATTTCGTTGAAAAAGTTTTACAGTTTTTTTCTCGCACCAATGTCAAATTTGCCAGGTGACGCTAGTGTAGTAAAACTTTTTTTTTTTTTAAGTTAACAAAGTTTATGGATGCCATTTGGTTTACTACGAGTTACCAAGATATCACAACACATTGCAGGTTATTCTTTTTCTATACAGTGAAAGCTCCATACTTGCGGACAGCTCTAATAAGCGGACAATTCCTTTAAACGGATATATTTTTGGGAACAAACTTCTTTTAGAAATTTCTCATACAAATTACTTACTTTCCTATGAACGGACACTCTCATAAACGGACGAGGACACTTTTTCTTGCTCATTTTAGGTAGAAAACCTCCCATACGCAAACACATAATTTTATTTAGGGATTATTTTTTATCAACGTAAGCAAATCCATAGAAAATCTCTGATACCAGGACGCGAAGCCCCATAATAAACGGACAGAGCGATGTTATGTTGAAAGCTTATTAGGGGATTTCTCGAGTAACTATATAAGTTGGTGTAATTTTGAGATTGTATGGTTCCCTTTTAATTATCCGTTCCGGCAAAAAGATTTGGTGTTTTCAGCCACGATATAAATGATTGTATCTATGCAAATTTCATTGCATATATTTTTGGATTAAATATTGGAAAAGTACAAGCTGCAATGATTTCAAATGAAGAAGATAGCTATTCGTGGAAAATGGCATGGTTGATCCAATATAAGTCAAAAAAAAAAACAAAACAAAAAAAATGAGGGTTATGAAATTGATCACATCTGCATAAAAGGGCAAGAAAACTCTCAGATTGAAGTATTTTGAGTGATGTCATTTTTGTAGATATAATAAAAATTTTATATGAAGTTATAAAAAAATTCTTTCCCTTAACCGGACAGTTCTTATAACCGGACAAAAATTAGTGGACCATGAGCGTCCGCTTACTGGAGCATTCACTGTATACCTATACATATGTACATATGTGCGTATGTAGGTTCTTACGATGAATGTAAGAATACAAGATTACGCCATTTCATTTTTTGTCTTCTTTTTCCGACGTCATTTGAGAAGAATAAATTTTACAGCCGAGGATCTTTCGTGCGCGAAATAATAATAATTTGTTGAAAAAAAATTTAAATTTGCGAATTAAAAAAAAATATTTACAGCACAATGGTACCACTGATGGAGCATAATACAGCGCCACTTTTGTTTTTTTGAAAATTTAAAATCGCAGTGCTAACTTCACGCTTGGCAAAATTTATTTATTATAAATATCTCTTCGGTTCCTAGTATCATTTTTGGATCAAAATACAGAACAAATTTGATTTTTTTGAAAATCGTAATTTAGTAAACATTTATCCGAAAATTTTCAAATTTGCCAATTTAAAGAAAAATATTTACGGCACAAGTTGAGCAAATTAGAGCACAACTTTTTTTTTAAATCGAAAATGATGGTGCTAACTTGAACTTAACTGCGAAAAATTTGCGTTCGGTCGTAAAAGTTGCAAATATGCGACTTTTATTAGATAGTTTATTGGTATAATTTTTTGAGCACAAAACAGCACAAAACAGCACAACTTTAAGTTTTTAGAAAAAGTTAATTTTTGAAAAAATTTCATCCTCAAAATTTGCGAATTTGCGAAATTTTCAAATATATTTACGAAACAACGCAGCACAAGTTGAGCACAATACAGCATATTTCTTTTTCAACTAACTTCACCATAGAAGAATTTTTTTTACGACATAATATTTCCCAACTAACAAACTCTCCAGAGCTAAACTATTGAAATGTCAAAAAAACTTCCATAAGACTCTTTTATATCCCATTGCTATACATAAAAATTATTGTCTTGTTATGAAACATAAATAGGTCTCATAGCATTTTTATTTTAAGAGCTGGACACTTTTCTCTTTTTCTCTGTTCAGAATACTTAAATTTTATAGCTAAATCAATTTTTCTTCTTGGAATAGGATTATATAAACTTACAGTCTTATAAGAATCCTTTTGTGAAAATTCAACTCTAAACAGATGTTCGTAGTCTTTATAATCCCATAACAAGACTTATATAAGAGTTTTAGTCCTTTTGTACTTCTATGTAAACCCTTACAGGATATTTGATTCTTAAGTGAGAAAGATATATATAATTTTTTAAAGTTTGCAAATAATATGTACTCTGTTCTATTTTGAGCGAATCTCATTGGAAGATATACGCATTCTTATAGCAAGACTTAGTTGAGGTGAGAGCGAATCTCATTTGAAGATATGCAATACTAAATTGACGTCAGAGCCTCCTATAACTATGCCATTTAACGCTTTTAACAGTCTTATAACAATCTAGTAGTAGTCTACAAGATTACTTTCAGCTACCTGACTATAGTCTCGTTAAGCTCTTGGAGCATTTTATGAGAGGCAAAATGTTACTTGGGTTGGGCACATCGCAACACAACCGTTTTGTTTTTTTTGCAAAAATCGAAAATGGTGGTGCTAACTTCACACACATACATTATTTTTGTCCTTATAATATTTAATAGTATTTTACCATATTTCTTTGGAGAGGTATGATAAATTGCCTCAGTCTTCAAAATTTAATATACCGTAAAGCCCTTGAACTAAGTTTTCCTCATAAAACTGCTACGCAATCAAAAGTAGGTACATATACTTTTTTTCCACCAAGATGAATTTGAAGTTTTGGAGGAGGAAATTTTAAGTCGAAATATTATAAAAAGATGGGTTTTCTGGAATTAAGTAGGTCAAACGTAGACCAAATTTAAGTCGAAAAGAAATAAGAATTTAATAAATAAATAAATTAAAATAAAATATTTGGTTTAAATGCTCATGGGGAGGGGGGGGAAGTCTGGACCCTAAAACTCCCCTTGGATCTGCTACTGTTAACGATAAAACAGTTCAATTCATACCACTTTTTAATACAAATTTATTTAACAGATTTCACACATATAGTTTTTGTACTTGGCAGTGAAACATATTTTGTTATATGTACATAATTTTATTTTCCTAAGAGTAATTTTAGTTTTTTATTCAACCAAAAATATCTACTATGTAATCGTTTTTTTGTACTTCTGTTTAAATCTAATAAATATCAATTTCAAACAAGCTTACAACTAGCACTTGCACGAAGTACCATCTATCTTAACGTATTTTATAGGTATTTAACATTTTTGCGTAATATCTTTGCTTTGCAGAAAGGTAACTAAATTCTTTTGAATCCCAAAAGAAGTTCATATTATTAAAGATCAATTTAAGCACACCATAGCTACTTGATTTAACTTAGTTTTCGATTCAGTCGGTTGTTAATCAAATCAACCCATGTGTTTGCATTTTATTTGATAAATAAGGCGGTTGAAGATAGAGTTCAAGAAAATCGAAAGCTTTTGAATTTGTTCAAATTGATTTACAAGTTTTTTAACTAATTGAACTGTGCCAAGTCATTTGATTTAATGCAATAGCAAATCTTTTACAAGTAGGTTGATGTGTAACTCAACCTTAATGCGAACCTGATTTAGCTATTTGTTTTGATTCTTCAACCAATGTTTCATTTCATCTATCTTTCATATCATCACCAAGAAAGAAAGAAATTTATTCCTTGTGTTGTAGTCATAAATTTGATAATAATTCTCATCATCATTTCATCTCTTTAACTAATTTGTTAATTTTAATCATTTTCATCATGAATAAATTCGGTATATAAAATCTGCAAAACATTCCTCAGTTGATTTTTTTCAAATTTAAAAATTAAGCAAATGCAAATTGTTATAGTGACTGCTGGACTGTCCGGCGAACACAAGTAAAACAAAAATTTATCAGGTAAAAACATTATTTATTTTTTTCAAACAAATTGTGCTTATTAATAAATAGCTCCAATCAATAAACAAAATAAATTAAACATTAACAATATAAAATCAATTAAAAAAAAAAATACACGGATACCTTCACCAAATTAAATAAAATGCAGAACAATATAGAACGAATTCTCGGATGCGGTGGACTTTTCATTGGCTGAAAATAAATTGGAAAATTTATTGCAATAAAGTTGTTTTTCCACGAAATATTTAATTAAATTTATTTGAACAATTTGAAAAATATATAGGATAACTTGAAAAAAAAAAATGCCACACCTCGAATTATATTTTTAAATTTTTTTTTCCAATTTGATATGACTGTCGCAAATCAGTGACAATAAATGAATTTTCTGATAAACTATTGGCGAATATTTAATTCGCCAATCCTAATATAGTAGAATAGCAGGCCATTTGCCAAACCTTTCGACTCCAAGCGAACATTATGGAAACATAAATGAAAACACCAACCTTGACCACCAATTGTAACGTATCTATGGTGAGTGAAGCAGTAAAACTCGAATATCTCATAATAATTTTTTTTGAATTAAACCCAACAGAGCTGAGAGTTAGGATTAGTAAAAATGAGATCTCGGAGATCTCAGCAATCTCAGTTACTTGAACAGCAAAACTTTTCAACTCCAAAATGCACACCCTTCTAAGTTCTAAGATGCAAATTATGGTCGATGCTTACCTACTCTTATAAAAATCACAGCATGAACAAACTGTGAATTTTATAAAAGTCGAATATAATTTGAAAAAAAAAGTATTTATTGGGCCAAATAACAGTTTATTACGATAATAAACAAAAAATTTAAAATTCAATAATGTTAATTGACATTTAATAGTTTGTTAATTGCGCCAATAAACGCATTTCACGAAAGAAAAAAAGGATTTTTTTAAAAAAATTGTTTGGCGCAATGTATGAGTTTAGTGTGTCAAAAAAAAAGATTTTATTGATACCAGCAACCGGTTATTAATTTTTAAATTTAAATTTTCAATAAACGGAGTTAAACTGAGCCAACAAATCGTTTATTCTTTATTCATAAACATAAACATGGGGAGTACATTAAGAATTAAATTCTTTTAATTTGTACCTACATATTATAGAATATTAAAAATTTACTAAGTAGAATTTATTGAGTAGAAATTTTTAAAACAAAAATTGTTTACAGTTTCAACAAAAAGTTTATTGAAATAATGAAAAAACAGTCAATAAACGGTGTTTATTGATATTAAAAACGATTTTTTTTTCAATGCGCACATGTGAATGCCAAAAAACTTAATGCATCCACAACGTGTCACTGTTGGGAATGGATTTTAGGCTGGAGGAATCATCAACGAAATTCAGTCACATTTATGCTAAATGGTCATGAAAAATTTCAACAAAAGAGTGCGTATATGTGCCAGAAAATCTGTGTTTCCTTTTTAATTCAAATTGTACGTAAATTTTGTTTCAACCTTTCTTAACAAGAATAATATAACATAAATTAATCGATAACCCCAGCAGCTACGTCTTATTTTACTTAATATTTACTATAAGACACTAGGTATTTGATTTTGTAATTTTTAGTCTGTACACTCTATGTATAAAATTACATTCTAAGAGATTATCTTATAGTTTCAAAGACACACATTTCCGTTTCATATATATGTACGAGAGCACTCACTTCCAGATACCCTATATAATTTAACTAAAACATATTAGTCACAGGTGCTGCTTTTGACCCACCAACTTCCCTTATCGAATAAATATCAAATCCTATTATACAATCAAAACTAACCCCTATAATATCTATGTAGAAACTATAGAAAATCTTCTTGTTGGAACATACATCCTATATATATTCCTACATATATTTGACCATCATTTACCCTACAACAATGCCCTCTCTATATGCATCATTAGCATCACTTCTCTATCACATACAGGCATCTAACTAGACGAAATCGTATTTAAAATTCCTAAAGTGTATCCGTTTATCTTGTAGCAGATTTTCTGGGGGATAAACCTTTCAGGAGCAATAACTAAAGACTAAAATAGAGTAACGCACCAAAGTACATCTCTATACATATACACATCACATACTTATATAGCCGAACAAATTTCTGTACCTACATAAATTGACTTTGGTTGGCGTGAATCTTTTGTCAGAAAAAGGGACACTTTTAGAAGGAAAACTTGGGTTATAAGTACAATGTAAGCCATGTTATATGTATGAAGGTACCATTCGTATAGAATTTGCCACTTAATAATTTAAAAGTTGTAGGTATATACTTATATAGTTGCCTTTTTGGGGTTTCAACAGTGAAAAATAATGGAAGAGCGATGGCTTAATGCTTAGAGGGTTTTTGAGAGGAAGGGAAATAAAATTCTATGTTGGAAATTTTAATGGAGCTTCGGAATGTGCAAAACAATTGTCATAGACTGTTTTTTGTATATAAATTGTTGAATATAAAGTGGAAAATATAATTAATCCAGATGGAAAACATTTTAAGGAGTGCAACCAAAATTATTTTCAACTATAAAATATTAACTTTTTAAAAGGAACTTGAAGTTTCTGTTGGATGAGTTGGAATGCCAAAAAACAAAATTATATTACACACCCAGAAGAGAATTTTGTAATTTATTTTATATTGTGAAAGATATTTTTAATTACATATATTTTTTAGAATTGTATACATTTATGTAAATTTACGAGCGCACTATTGCGGTTGTCGTAGTGATTTGCTGGTATCTTGAACCACAATCCAATTTAACAGACCGTAAATGCAAATGGTCAATGTGTTGACGCTCTGAATTTAAAATGACGTCAAATTGTGTCGCAAAGTTGTCAAGGTGTGTGATCGTCAATGCAGACTCCTGTCGATGTTTTGCGGCTATTTTATTATATTCGGGTTTACACACATTTTATAGGATCCATGAGTTGATTATTTTGTGTGACATGCAGTGTAATCACCTTGTCAACGCAGTGAGAAGACATCGACAGACTGTTCGTCAGCGCGTTGACTGTATCTCAAAGTTGACACAGCTGAATTTTGTAACGCTTAAAGGTTTTGTATTGTTTTTTAATTGTTAATTGTATTGTTTTTTAATCCAACGTCATCGTAGCCATCCTCAAATGAAATAAAATATTTTGTTCCAAATGTCAAAAGAAAAAACCAGTCAATCCCATTTTTTAAGGACCAAATATAAAAACTCATACATTTCTGATTTCGTATCTAGAGCTTTTTCAAGTCATCGGCTTAGATGATTCTTCAACGGATATTAACAGAATATCTTGACAGATAAGAAACAAACAATATTTTGACGTAAGTATATTAAATATTTCGATTTCAACGTCACCCAAAAGTAGGCCTCTTTAAAGAGGACAAGTCCTTTCTTAGCCCTAAGATTCTTTTGTCCGGTATCTTTCTAAAAAAATAAGCGATTTGTCCTCTTTTTTTAGATTATTCAATTTCCAAACAAAACAAGAATGCAATTTATTTTGGTGTGAACACGGTCTTAAAACTATTTACAAAACTAAAAATTGAACTTTGAATTCAATCATTCCTAAATCACAATATTGTATTGAGTTTATATATAACAACTATATTTTAAACAGCCCCGACATTTTAATAAAAAATAAGGTCCAACAATAAAAGGTGTCCCGTGATACAACGTAGCCTTCAAGGCGAAAAAAAGCTTCATCGCTGAAAATGATTTTGTTTGAAAAATCACCAGCAAACCTTAATTTATTATTATTATTTCAAACTGCTGCTTAATATAATGCTCCATATTTAAAAATCCTCAACTGTCATCTGTCAAGCTGCCTTTTATTAATTAGCATTTGGGAAATTTGGAACACCCTTTACAATCAAAGTTAAAATGGTTAAATATTTCTTCAACAAAAAAAACACACAATGTATGTGATATGATATGATGTTATTAATTAAAGTTATTTTCATATTAAATTACTAATTGATTTTTTTTTGCTTTATTAGGCGTGTTTTTTTGCAAGCCCGGGGGGAATTGGATGAATAAAACGACGTCGCGTCGGTCGGTGCTAAAAAAATGTACATATGTAAAATGCAACAACAACAAATTCCAGAGAATTCTCGGGGCCTAACTTAAGCGCACAGAAAAACTGTGTTACCGGCATGAATTACATACAATATGTTATCCATAGTTTGTATGAAAACTCCATTTGTTTTCTATGGTTGCGTCGCTAAACCCCGTTTCGTTGTTTTTTTTTTTCAACCAATTGCCCCGGGATTGCAAAAAAACACACCTATTGTTATTGTGTTCATTTCTTAAATAACACACTACGTTATGAAGTCTTTTTTAAGTGAGTGCGGAGTGAGGAGTGAGAAGTGCGGAGTGAGGAGTGCGGCGTGAGGAGTGATGAGTGAGGAGTGCGGAGTGAGGAGTGCGTAGTGAGGAGTGCGGCGTGAGGAGTGATGAGTGAGGAGTGCGAAGTGAGGAGTGAGGAGTGAGGAGTGAGGAGTGAGGAGTGAGGAGTGAGGAGTGCGGCGTGAGGAGTGAGGAGTGCGGAGTGAGGAGTGAAATTATTTCGAAATTTGGTCTCTAGTTAAAAAGGGTACACTTTGACAGTAAATCAAATAACTTCCCTTTATAAATATTTTAATAAGATAAAAGTCTTGTTAATCAATTTGAGCAAATATTTGATTTTCTTCAACATCAACCGTCAAATTGATCAAATAAACTGAATTGAACTGGAATGTGACATTAAAAACACAATGTATTGCAATTGCAGACTGTAGAATGGTTTCTAAGACAGCTTCAGAAGTTTTGATGCAACTATAGGATACAAATTAGAAATCAACCAAGATTAATCATTTTTTTTATTTTATAGAGCTAACACAAGTCTTTTTCAATGTCCCGATAGTTACTCTATGAGTGAAATCTGTAAATTTGTTTTTACTTTTTTACTTTTTTTACGTTTTTTTACATAAGCATAATTAAAATGCAGCAAGTAAAAAATTAATGTAAAAAACGTAAAAACACTATGTAAAAAACGTTAGGTGAAAAATTCGAACAACACTGGGAACACTGCAAATTAACAGAATGTAAAACAGTTTAGGGTAGGGTTTTCACTCATGAAACACATAGCTAACCCTGTAGTTTTCTAATCTTTTCTGAGAACAGGTTCATCACACATTGATTTGATATGTTAACGTCACGTGACCGCAAATGTTCTTTAAAATTTTTGAAGATTGATTTTTGCAGACAGCACTTCCAACACATTTTGAGGCAATATTGACCAACTGGCGTCATTCGGGTGAAAAATGACGTCATTATATTGACGATATTTTTGGTTGACGTCAACGCGTTGAGGAATTTCTTACTGTAGCCTCAGTTCAGTTTTATTTTCCAAAGAGAATTTTTCTATACTTAAATAAAACTGTACAAAATGTTATAACATCTTACTTTTTTTATTACATACTTCTAATATCCTTTTTCATATTTTTTCTCATAAAAATAATTCAAATTAACGAAGAATCAACTTCTTTTATAATATAATCTTACAAATTTAATGTGTTACAAATCCTATAAATTAGATAAATAATTAGTTATAAGGTTAGGACTCCAAAGCAAATGACTTTTCTTCTTTTTTTTTTATTTATTTCAAAATAATTTTAATTTTTAATTTTGTTCCATTTAAATGTCAATTGCATATCCCGCCAATGTAACACCAGGGGCGATTTCCTCCTCCACATATTCGCCGGCCTCCTTAAACGTTGTAGCTGAGCTATCTTCTTCTAGAGTCTTACCAACCGAACTGGACACAGGTTTGGTAGGCCGATTGAAGTTGGCATCAGGGCGATTGAACGTAGTCGTATTAGTTGTATTGCCAAAGTTCTTAGGACCAGGAGTAGGACGAAGCTTAGGCATAATGTTATTAGCATTAGAGTTTTGAGTTGAACTATTAAAAGTACGACTATTGTATTCCACATTATTATTTTCCGGTCGTGAGTAATTAGTTTTGCGTAGCATTGCTTTGAAGTTAAAGGGTGGTTCATCTTCAGAAGTCTGAAATAACAAAAATGAAATTTTGAATTATATTCGGACATATTATTGAATTGTGGATGTCACTCTTGTGGATAATTAAATTGATAAGGGTATTTATATATCGAGCGATATTAAATGTCAAATTTTAACAACCTACATCCATACTTGATCGTCTGCCAAGTGACTGCATCTCCCGTACGGGATCCGTTTGTGTTGGAATGAATTGCTGTGTACGATTGTAGTTATTAAAATTTTGATTGCGATTTGCATTCATTCGGGATGCATCGTCTCGCATCATATTCATTGGCGGCATTGGTGGTGGTGGCGGTGGAGCTGGATAGCTCTTTAGGGAATTTCGACGGGATCCGGTGCCGGTCGAAGTGTAATTTTGACGGTAATTGTTGTATTGTTGATTTGGTGGTGGTGGTGGTGGGATGCCATAGTAATTTTGATTGTATTGCTGTTTTGGATTTGGGTAGTTAGAATGGAAGTTGTAGTTTTGCCTGCTATATAAAATAAAAATACATATTTATAGAAGTTATGTATTAATGAAAAAATCTAATAAAAGCTCAAAAGTGTAAAAAAAACATAAAACAAAAAAATATAGGTCATCAGCCGAGAAAGATAAAAAACGAAAAACAATAACGCAGGAGCATATTGCAGGCCTTTCAATGAAAAAATAATGGCGGACGAATGAATGCCAAAAATATTAAAAATTGTTGGAGATTTTCTAAAACATTAATTTTGTATAGCGTTTGGATGTGCTTTTTGCTTTCCAGCCGAGGTTTTGCTCGTCGGTCTCGCCAAGGTAGTTCTGAAGAAAACACGAAAACTTCAGTGTAAAAGGTCTTCAAAACCTTATTGTAAAATCTTTATTTATAACACAACTCTTAAACTTATAACAAATCGGTATTTGAATTATGGACGGTCTTTGATCTGGATCCTAGTGCTCGCGAGGTTCGCTTGTACTAGTCAATGGGAATTCTGGTAACTGTAATCCTTCGTCCAATAATCTGCGTCCCTATCGGATCTTCTGGCCTTCGCGTCGTCTGCGTCTTTAGTATTTTGGTATCGGGTAGCTGGGTTTCCACTTGAATTTAAAATTATAACCTGAAACAAAATCGGCAGGAACTACGCCCCTGGTGGCACTATTCAGCAGATACAAGGCCCCTGGTGGCACTCGACACAGCAGGCTTTCGCTCTGGTAGATCAGCAGGTACCTGGTGGCAATTAGGACGTTTGTCGTCGAACTAAGGGGGAAGCCTTAGTAGGAAATAGCTGGACAATCTCGCCTACCTAGGTTTGGCTTTCAATGAAACCCCTTACCACTGGTGGGGGGAAGCTTCACGAAAGTAAAACAAAGCTAAAATGACCGAACCGAAGCTTTACTGGCAGAGTACTAACACAATCTGAGTATCACTTCGTCCATCCGAGCTGGTCCTCTTGTGTTTTTTACGGAGTGAGTGTGAACTATTTAATTATGAATGGAAATATTAAATAGTGACTGTTTTCTGGTGACGTCACTGCCGTATGGTGAATGTGAATTGTATTATGGTATAATACATTCCTCGCTGGTGGGATAGGTAATGTAGCATGGAACGCTTCGTTACACGTTATAACAATTTCTTTAACATTAAATTAAAACATTTTAATTAGGTATATGCTTACATATCTAGGGTAAACTGTTCATTGTTCAATAGTGAACCAATTCTTTTTTGACCTGATATACAGCTATAGGTTAAAATTTCTACATGTGTTAAAAGAAACATGTTTGGTTTATAAACTTTGTATTTATATAGCAAATTCTTTCAACAGTTAATGTAAAATAGTAGATTTAGAGTTTTTCAACTAGTTACCTGTGTACAGTGGGTGGAAACACTGAATCGGGTGGATGGTATACAGTAAAGCAATAGGGGTTATTTATACTATTAATGAATATTGAGTTATAAAAAGTGGACAGCAATAAACGGTTTGTGTCAAATACATTAAAAACTAAACCCTTATTTAAACAAAAAAGAAGAATTTTCTTGTTTCTTACAAGATGAACAAAAACATAACCAAACAAATATTACAAAAATACAATTTACGCCTATAAACTGCATAAATAGCTATTGTCAAATGACCATAAGAGATGGACCGCAAAGTCGTTGACGTGTAAAGATATCAGGGGCCCAACTATGTAACTCGATTCTACAATAAAAATGATCGAATTCGCAAAATCTCAGCTTGCTAATTCTTTAGCAAACGCATATAAACGGAAATAGAACAGCGCTAGTTGAAGATTCTGTGGCAAAAGTCGAAAGCACCAAAATTTGATCCCATTTTCATACATATTACCACTTAAAATAAGCATTGAAAACAACTTTCGAATGGATTCGAAAGTAGAAGCAAGTTACATAGTAGGGCTCCAGTATTGCCATCTTTAAAATTGAGTTTACACTTTAAAATATTTATTTGTTAAGATTTTTTCAGCCATGTTCATTGTTCAAAGGTACCCCACCCCTTCACCACCTGACTTCTTTAAAAAATGAGACAAACATTTTGAAAATCGTTAGAGTGTTTTTTTAATAATTTTAATATAATATTTTAAAAACATGAACAAAAATTGGTAATGCTGAATTTATACGAATGACAAATTGTCAGTATTTTTGTCATTTTACTGCCAACTGCACACATTAGGCATATGTTCAGGAAAATGAGAAATTTATTTATTTAACATAACTAAATTGCTAGTTTACAAAAAAAAAAAAAAGAATTACAAAATTCTTACCAAAGTGTATATTAAGATTTTAATTAATTGCAAAAAAAATGTTGATTTTAATTTACATAAATTAATTATTATTTTATCAAACAGATTTTTATATTTATTATTGTAAAAATTAAATAGTTTAAACATATTATTTAAAGGAGAACATTTTTCGTAATTGGTACGATAGTTTTGAATAAGTATACTATCTGGTATGTTCCTCAAGTTTCTTTGTGGAATATTAAAGTTAATACGAGACAGAAGGTGCAAAGAGTCTATGTTACCGCGGATTAATTTTACAATGAAAACAAAACATAAATAGGAACATCTGTCCTCGAGACTGGGTAAATCAATAAGTCTTAGTCTGTTGTTATAAGGTGGGAGATCATAAGGATTTACCCATCCCAGTCCTTTGAGAGTAAATCTTAGAAATCTTTTTTGCACCTGTTCCAGTCTATTTTTATGGCATTCGTAGTGAGGTGACCAAACCTGACAAGCGTATTCTAAAATGGGTCGTACAAAAGATATAAAAAGCTGCTTTGTCACGAAAGGGTCAGAAAATTGTTTCGACTCTCTTTTTATCCAACCAAGAATTAAATTGGCTTTATTAGAAATGCAGTTAATATGTTCAATAAATTCGAGTTTGCGATCCAAGAATAGATACATTGATTTCACGAGATATTGATATATCATTAAACAAATAGTTGAACGAAGTAAAACACATAGTTTTACATTTATGGATATTGAGAAACAAACAGTTACGAGTACACCAGTCGAAAAACGAATTAAGGTCACATTGTAATTCTTCGCAATCCCGAGTATTTGAAATTGCTTTGAAAATTGTCACATCATCGGCGTAAATGAGACACTTAGAGTATTTTAACACAGATGGTAAGTCGTTTATAAATAAAATAAAAAGAATAGGGCCTAAATGACTACCCTGTGGGATTCCAGAGTTGATTTTAAACTTATTCGATTCGCAACTGTTAAATAGCACCAAGTAAGATCTATCGAATAGATAAGATTGAATTCATCTTACAAAGTATTCACTAAATCCCAATTTTCTTAATTTAAAAAGCAAAACTCGATGTGACAGCTTGTCGAAGGCTTTACTGAAATCAGTAAATACACAATCTACTTGTTTTTTATTTTTAAATGAATCAATACAGTTTTCAACCAATTCTTTTAAAAAAGTAACAGTAGAGCGACCTTTTGTAAAACCATGTTGATTGGGAACAATAAATGATTTAACATAAAAACACAAAGATTCACAAATAATAACCTCAAGAAGTTTAGGAAAAACAGATAATTTGGTAATGTAGGCCTGTAGTTTTTAATTTCGTCTTTCTTTGCTTTTTTATGTAGAGGAATTATGAAAGAATTTTTCCAAATAGATGGGAATACACATGAAGACATTGAAAATTTAATTAGAATAGACAATGGTAATGACAAGTGACGTACACAGTTTTTCAAAATAGTAGAGGGTATACCATCAGGACCTGGTATACAACTATCGTCAAGGTTAGATATGAATTTTACAATGTTGTAAGTATTAATGTTAAAGTTCATATCAGTCAAGTAAAAGATTTCAAATGGTCAAAATTTTGAGCCATTTCGTCAGATTTATCACAGATTAAAGAATCACAGGTTAAGGTATAACAGTCTTAAGTATCACAGTTTGAAGTATCATAGTTGAAGGCACTTTGAAAGAAATCAGAAAAAAGTTGCGTTATAAGCCGTGGGTCATGACTTGAAATGTCATTTATCTTGAGAACAGACGGGTATGGACAAGATTTTCTTTTGCTATTAATAAAATTCCGAAAACACTTTGGATTCATTTTCAGATCTATTTGCACCTTCTGAATGTAATTAAGATACTTTAAACTAGATATTCTATTAAAAATATCTCGTAGATCTCAGCAGTCTCAGTTACCTGAACAGGATTCCTCAGCAAAATTTCTCAGCTTTGCTGTCAAAACTCTGAAGAAAAAAATCTTGGATTCGCTTGCTCACTTTTTGAGTGAGAAAATTCTCTGAGAAATCTTTTTTTCTGAACACACCAATTATTTCATTAATGACATGCTTTTACACGGAACTTAAATAACGATTGGTTGACACTTTGACAGTATTATTTTCATTTTAATGACAAGGATGGAAGCGAATGCATTTACAATGTTAGACATCTCTTTCAAAATTCTAATAAGTGAACAAATATGTTCTTTCCTTAATAATAGCTGACGATGTTGTTCTTATGGTTAATCCGCATTGTAGGAAATATAGGTACAGCTTAACTTCACCTAACATACATTCATGCGAAAGTAAAATCAACCCTTATTTTTGTAAGTGTAACTTCTGTAGCTCGTCTACATAAACTTCAAATGAATAAAAAAAAGGTTTCCAAAATGAAAACAAAAAAAATCGTTGTTCTTCAACTTCACACACAAAACCGCCCTCTCGCTATAAATTTATAAACCTTCCCTTAAATAACAAGAAATAAAAAAAGAATATATTTTATCTCACCATATATTATTATACATTGAACTTACTTCTTCATCAAATGCGGATCCCTCAAAAACGATTGATTATAAACAACATCACTCTCACCAATTCGATCCCAATTTGTTTGGCATGCCTGTTCCTTCTTATATGCATTGTATGTCATTAAATGGGTAGTTAATGAGGGATTACGCTGCAGGGGACTATCCCAGGCTTCTTCATCGTCATTTGTTATAAAGCTAGCTGGCAATGTTGTACGGGCCACCGAACTTACAGGATTACACATATAACTGGTATCATAAAATGGTATTTGATCTAAACGAAATGGTAGCTTTTTAGTTGGTAATGGCATTGGACCCAATAATATTGGATTGATTTGACGTTTATCGACTTTATCCAAAGGAATTGGCCGACTGATAATTGAAAGGGATGCTACAACTCGTTGATTATAAATGTGAACCTGGAAGAAAATAAAATTGATGAGTATATAAACATAAAATCAAAAGAATGTAACCCCATCATATAAGGCTCGTCGGAATTATTTCGAACTTGCAGGCAAAAAACTGACCAATCCAAAAAAATGCATGAAATATGAAATAATTATGACGAACCTTTTGACAGAGGCTTAACATTAAAAAAAATAAAACAAAATTTAACGAACTTGTTGCGAAAGATTAACCAGATCCTGAAATCTCGCTGCCCGATAATGCAGCAGAACTTGGAATATTGACTTCTCCCGCCATTTCTTTGCATAATTCCGCACGAAATTGGCTGTAGCTTCATTGATTTGACCAGTCTTTTCATTGTACAAGGGTCCATACTTTTGCCTTTCACGGAAGCCACGATATGCTGTGTGATGACAGAACCAACAGAGAGGCAGGCATAATATACAACCCCGCACGCAATGGATGAAAATAGATTAAAAGAAAAAAAGAAAAAATATCGAGTCAATTAAAAATGATGACAATATAAGGGAGGAACAGAGGGGGCTTGACAGTTTAAGATTAAAAAATGTTGGGGGGACAATAGGGCGGTGCGGCGTTTAATATAAGGTTGCAAAAGTCTCTTTATATATACGACACACAAGTAAGCCATACGACAGCCGACTTAAATTGTTGCCACAATCAATTCCATATATGTACAATCGAGTATCCTTAATTTAATTAAAATTTCATTTATTTCCTTTTCATATCTGCATTTATGCATGTTTATATCTCAGGGGGTATTCCACACCTGTTTCAGATTTTAAGCCCCTTTTGTGAGGGTGGTAGATATATGTATGTATTTTTTTTTTCTCCATTATTTTATGCCTTCCAGTATTATTATATCGGACAATGTCAATTATTGACGATGTAAATGTTCCATAAGAGGATTACTTTTGTCTCGCTGGCAGTATTGGCAAAGTGCCCCATTTTACCAGACTGAAGGGCGAATCCATAAAATTGAGTTTCGAACTCACATTCATCCCAATTCTCATGATTTTGATGGAAACAATAAGATTGATAGGCGAAAACATCGTTTTTAAGATTAACTTTTTCATTTAAATTTTATTTCTATTTTTAAGTCTTTCTAAATACTGTTTTTTATTTGCTCACACAAATGATATTTGACTATATTAATCATGTTAGTTGAGATGATTTTTTTTTTGTATATTTTTTGAAAGCACAAAGGCGCAATCTGTATAAGGGATGATATTTTAGGAGGCCTCTTCTGGTGCGGCAGCTGTTGTAGTTTCTGGAGCTGAGTCTGCAGCTTCCGGAGCAGTTGTGACTTCAGGTGCAGTTTCATTTGCTGGGACAGATTCGTCTGCTGGTGGAATAGATTCTGCTGGTTGATCAGGTTCCGTTGCCGGAGCAGAATCCGCTACTAATGGAGCAGGTTCTGCTGCTGGGGCAGATTCTGCTGCTGGAGGAGTTTCCTCTGTTGGAGCAGGTTCTTCTGTTGCAGCTGCTTCTGGAGTTGATTCGGCTGCGGGAGTAGGTTCTGCCGCTGGGGCAGATTCCGTTTCTGGAGGAGAGTCTGCTGCAGGAGCGTCTTCTACAGCAGGAGTTTCTTCCACTGCAGGAGCTTCTTCAGCTGCAGGAGCTTCTTCTACTGCAGGAGCTTCTTCCGATGCAGGAGCTTCTTCCACTGCAGGAGCTTCTTCCGATGCAGGAGCTTCTTCTACTGCAGGAGCTTCTTCCACTGCAGGAGCTTCTTCCACTGCAGTAGTGTCCTCCGCTGCAGGAGCTTCTTCCACTGCAGCAGCAGTTTCACCTTCTGGCTGTGATTCTGATTCAGCTGGTTCTTTTTCAATTACTGCGGGTGTTTCTTCATCAACTGGCAGTTCATCAGGGGCTGCACTTTCTGCTTGTTCATTTTTACCATCAGGAATACCTACTGGCTTAGCTGGAAATTCATATAAATCCTCAGTGTCTGAAGGTGCTTCACTTGTTTCGAAATATTCAATATCAGATAAGGCTTCTTCGTCTTCGGCATCTTTAATATCAAGAGTATTTTTATTAACTTTTTGTGATTCTTTACCTTTTTGAATAGTAGCGGCTGCAATATCTGCCTCTGGTCCACTCGGTAATTTATCACCTGGTTTTGAGCCAGCTATATAAATGAAAAAAAAAAACAAACAAAATTTGCTTATATTAAGTAAAGCCTTTATAAAAAAGGAATAGTTTAATAGAATGTAAAATAAATCTGTGTTAATTTTTATTGATATGTAAATTTTTAAATAAAATTTTTCCATCTTGGTTATTATGAATTTTAAACACATAATAATGCTTTAATTTAGCATTTAATTAAAACTTGATATTCAAATGAATTGCCGGGACTGACGCGACGAGATATTTTAAAATAGTATATAAAGTACAGGAAAGTTAGTTACAAAACTATCGTTTTATCGAACTATCGAAATATATGACGGCTTATTTTGTATCCTATCTTTAAAAAGGCTATATGAAAACCTTAAGTCTAGGTTTTTGGGACGCCATTTCCCTCGTGAAATCCGCCATTTCAGAGAACTCCAGTTAATCTAGATCTCCGAAACTCTTTGTTTTATATCTGAAAACTTGTCAAGACTAAAGTTGTTGGAAATAAAATTGTTGTTATTCGTATGAGATGCGACAAACAGCTATCGGTCGATACAAGACAATAACGTAGTTTATTTTCCTCCTTTAAAAACGTTTTTTGGCTAGAATATTTTGAGAGAACACAATGATTTCGTAGATGGACTAATTTTATTCTAGACTCAACGATGTATTGCACAACTGATTAAGTCAATTGACAGTTCAGTAACTGATGACGTATTCAATAACTGATGAAATCAATTGACGGTTTTTTGTTCGAGCAACAAAATTGCATTTCACAAAACTACTAAAAAATTATTCAAAAATGTTTTTCGGCTCGAATACCTCGAAAAAAAAAACAATGTTATTTCTGGGATAATTTTATTTTACTAAGGGCTTGTTTCAAAATGTCTGAGTAAAGTTCTGATTAGTTACTCGACACATACATACTGGCACAGGGTCATAAGTCCACAAACCAAAAAAATTATATTTTTTCATTTAGGTATAATCTATTCAAGTCGTCAAAAAACAATTGTAAGTTTTTCTGCTGTGGACTTATGACCCTGTGCCAGTAATTATGTGTCAAGTAACTAGTCATAACTTTACTCAGGCATTGTGAAACAGACCCTAATAATGCTATCTGCGAATTGATCGGTTTTATAAAAAAAATTCTATTGACAGTTTTTTTAAAACAAGCAAAATACATAAACTCCAAGAAAATACTAAAAATTCTTGAAAAATGTTTGTCGCCTCGAATATCTCGACAATTCGAAAACTGATTTCGTTTCGACGCCGGGCTAATTTTATGCCCAACACAATGAATTTGTAAATAACTGATAAAGTTTGTAGAAGTATTCAATTGAAAGTTTTTTTTTTTTTTTAGCAAAAAAAATGAAAAACAAAACTACAAAAAATTGTTCAAAAATGTTTTACGATCTCCAATATCCCGACAACAAACGGCCCATTTTTGGTCTTCGAAGATTTAGTATTTCGAAATTTTCTTAAAACGAATAACTTTTGGTCACTAGTTCCCAAGGGTACCAATGGAAACCAGCCTATTTTTTTATATATAATAATTTTTTTTTATAAAATTGGCCCCTTAATTACACGCCATAGCTTTTTGTTTCATCTTATCACCTTTTATATAAATCGGTTTTTTAAAAGAAAAATGCGCTGGGGAATACGCAATTTTTTTTTTTTATTTTAGCCTTTGAGGTTAAAAAATTCCAGGGGCCTGTTTCACGGAACATACATCACTTACATTGTATGATTGTTTTTACCTTAAAGTAGTCGCCAAATTTGGCTCATTCTAAATTTTGAATTTTTAGAAAAACTATGCGTCAACTTAGAAAACGCATAATTTAAAAAAAATTTAAAATTTACGCCCACTCTTATGGGGCCTATTTTACGTCGCATACATTTCTGTAATGTATTAGATGTATGTTCTGTGAAATAGGCCCCAGGGTCCATATTTTACACATATAGAACTATTAGAATCTACTCCATAGGTAATTTATATTTATACTCATATGAATTAAGACATCCTTATTATTAATTAATTTTTTTTATAAATCGCTTCAGGTATATACATTTATTGTTCCCAATATTTTTTTAATAAAGAAAAAATAAAAATTTAACTCACCCACTTGACCTGGAGGAACTCCTTTAGCCATTTTTTTTCTTGCTATTAAAGCTCTCATCATAGATTGTACCTTGATAATTTTTTTCACTTGTACTTCATATAATCTATAAATAAAAATATTCCATTTTATTTGAATTAATAGAGATAAGTTTAGAAAAATAATTTCCATTGCAAAATTAATCACAACTTAAATAAGTTGTAATCTTGTAATATAAATAAGAAATTGCATAGCAGTATATAATTGCTAGAAATTTTATGGAATCATTATTTTTGGTTACAGAAAATAAAAAAACAACATTTAGATAATATAGAAAAAATTACAGTTTTCAGCTCTGGATACTTAGACAAAAAAGGTCCAAAGTTAAAAAAAAATTCTTTGTTCTTTGACTTAGGTCAAGACAAGAAAAAATTCATATTATATATGTATGAGGTCTATTTCCCCCCGTTTAGGCGGGAGGGCCAATTTTATAAAAAAAATTCTTTGTTCGATTGTTTGTTGTTTGCATAATGAATATCTTAAGCAAGTTCATAAAGTTCACTAAATTTTGATCAGGTTAAGATATTTTGAAAACCATAATTTTTTTATAAGTAAAGATAAAAAATTCAGCTTATACATTGCACCCTTAGAATGAAAGTGACCTAACTTAAAAATTCGGCATCTTTTTTACAACCAGGTTTTAGAGTTCTTTTCGCTTTAAAGGGTCAGTTTATTTAAAAATCAAAAGTTACAGAAATTTTGAGTTAGGTAACTTTCATTCTAAGGGTGCGACATAATATATCAACTTGCACAAGAAGTTTTTTCGTAAGAACAGGGGGGTCATTCCGTAATTTTCTAAACGATAATCGTCAAAACGATAATCTTCGACGAGATCGTCCATGATTTGCTTCACGTAACTCGTCACTATCGTCTCGTCTATCGTTCTTAATTCCAGGGGCCTCATTCCGTAAAACGAAAACGATCAAACGATATCGTTTTGGCAATACCCATCTCTATCATATCTATCATATATGTACTTAATAGGGCAGTCACGCAATCTCAAATTGCTATTTTAACTTGCATTATGGAAGTGTGTGTCAAGCAAATAAGATTTAAGACAAGCTATGAATTTGCCGCTAAACCCCAACTTACTCACTTTTTGAAGTTTGTTAAATGCTTGAAAATCCGTTTATTTTTATTTTTAAAAGAATTAATTTAAAACTCTACTGATTCCGTTAGGAAAGTGACAGTCGAACAACCTTAAGAAAGCCAATGTTTGTTCAATAAACGATTTTGTGTAAAAACTTAATGTATTGCAAAGAATTCGAAGAGTTTCGAAATAGCGATTATTATCAATTTTATCCTTTCTTCCTTTTTTATGTAAGGATTGTTATCATGCGAGAGCAAAATAAGACAAAGACAGTGAACAGTTGGTTATTTTTCAACTTCTTCTTGGCCTACAGTACCTAAAAACTTCAAAATTAATTCAAGACTATACCAATTTAGCTATCGTCCAAACGCTATCGTTTAGACGATTATCGACTGACGATAATCGAGTTACGGAATGACCCCCCAGTATATTTTGAAAAAAAAAACAAAAAAAATTTACAATACAATACAATATCAGTTTTTTTTATTTTAATCTAATTTTTTTCTGTACATCACATAGTGGTAAAGGTACTGGGCACATTTTCCATCGTTTTTCTCAAAATGTAGGTAATATTGTCCTTGCGAACAAAAGTGTCAGAATGTTTTTGGAGTAGAATTTCAAATAAGCTAAAATTTCTTTTTACTGATGTCATTTCTTTCAAAAACTGATAGTTTTTGAGAAATTTTGTCCCTTTCATACACATAAATCATAAACCTCTTCACCAAAATTTTTAGGAATTTTTACGAAGTGAAATTCGAACTTTTCATGGGATTTCATAGAAAAAAAAATTGTAAATAAATATGATTTTTCACAAGAAACCTAGCTCGATGACACATTGACAGTGATGTTGGACTTTTTTACTTTACGTTTCTTACATAGTTTTTTACGTTATTTACATTAGTTTTTTACATGCTGTATTTTAATTATGCTTATGTAAAAAATGTAAAAAAGGTACAAAAGTAAAAAAAAAAAACGCGAACATAAATCAAAATTGAAGATGACAGTTGGATAAAAAAATATTGTGTTTTTATTTTATTTTCGACAAAATGATTAAAAAACAGATTCTCTAATCTATTTCAGTCCAAGTTTTTCATTATAAAATGCTTCAATTATTTATTTAAATTTTGACAGATGCCTCTCATTTTCTCTCTTTTTTCTGAGTTATTTACATTTTTACTCTTCTTTACCTTTTTTACGAGTTTTTTACGTTTTTTACACTTATTTACGCGTTTTTTACCTACTTTAACGTAGAAAAGGTAACAAAATAGTTTTTAACACGGATTTGAACAACACTGCACAATGCACATTGATGCGCCGTTTTGATACATATACTTGATATTGAAATGCCATTATCAGCATAAGCACCCTCCTTAGATATAAAATTATTACATTTATTTACTTCCGTTTTTGTAATTACCTTGCTAAGAATTCATCATTATAATAACGAAGAAATACTTTAGATTTTCCAATGGCCCATCCTTCCATTTTTAAACGAACCAACAGCAATCGGCAGTTATCTTTTGTTATATCGACAGTTTCATCAAAGTCGAAAGCAAGAAATTGGTAGCTGAAATTTTAAGAAAATTTATTACTAATTTAATAATTTCTTAAAGATCACGATAAAAATGTGGATGCCGCACATATAAATGAAAGGAGAGGCACACATCTACGCGATTGAAGTGTGCCTCTCCTTTGATTTTTATATGAGGCATCCACATTTTTATCGTGAACGCCACCGCCATCGCTATGGTTTGCGCGTAGCTTAAAGACTTGTTTAAAATTGTCTAAGTTAAATTCTGGTTATTATTTATTCGATACAATATTTCGTCGGCGCAGGGTCATAAGTAGTATAGGTACCTATATATATGACCCTTTGCCGAAATGTACGTGTTGAATAACGAATCACGAATCTCAACTTAGACTATACATATTAGACATTGTGAAATAAGACCGTTATTGCGATTTTCGTTTGCTTATCGAAACGTTTGTAGAAAGTCGATCATCGAAAATTAAATATCTTGTTGCTTAAGATGACGTCACGTGCCAGTTAACATTAAGCTGTCCAAATATCTTTGGATATAAATTTTAATAGTCCCAAATTTTTGATTTGATCGACTTTTATCGCATCGAACGTTAAATGACACATCCAATAAAGTAGAAAATGTGTACATATACCTACATACCGTTTAAGAAACTCTTGGAAGGAAATACGACACGAATAGCCTTGTTGTCTCGCAATAATTGTGTCCATAATTCCCAATGCTTTCAATTGCTGTTGCACCATTTCAGGATGGAATCCATGAACTTGATAATCCAAATCAGCTCGAACACATCTAACAAAATGCATGCCTAATCCTTGGCTCTGACTTAACGTTTTCAAAATTGTCAAACATGTGTATCTAAAATTTGCTGACATAGTGCGTAAATTGTTCACTTGTGATATGTGTCCAAGTGAGAGTGTATTGAAGACCTACATATACATAAATAAATACATCAAGGAATTTTCATAAATTTTAAAGAAGTTCAATTTAAGTATATGCTCACATAAGCTCTTCGTTTTCCATCGCCTTGTTTGTGTTCCTTATTTTCGAAAGGCATTGTTAAGTTGCCAGCTTTGGTTAGCATGTTCGTAAACATCATAACTGTATTTTCATCTAATGATGATCGAAGTGCTTCAATCATTTCTGGGGGAACAAAGTCACGATTTATATCGACAAAGGCTCTGGTATCGTAGAGAATGCGACCAGTATAATGAGAAACTGCAACTTCGGTTTGCGAGTGCTTCTTCACAAATTGGCTTTTCTTCTCCGCAACTCGATCTTTCAATTAAAATGTTTCTTATTAAATCATAAATATTCTCCAGTTGATATTTATTTATTTCTTACCCATGATCTGATCTTGATCTTGACTTGTTCGAGAAGCTTCATCAATAATATAAAAAAGTCCATCGGGTTTGGTGAGTAAATTATCTAAGGCGCTCTTATTGTCGTAGAAGTTCAATTGTATTGAGGGAATTCCATCGGCTTCCTGTGAATATAATGAATAATGAGTTCAAAATATTTTTCCGAATTTAAAGAAAGAATTTTAAGCAAAACTCAAAAGAATTATTAAGCCAGTTCAGGATTCTTGAGATCTCTGAGATCTCAGCAATCTCAGAAATTTGACGTTATTCCTTAGTGAGATTCCTCACTTTTGTTGTCAAAAAGCTGAGACTGAAATTTTTTGGATTCGTTTGCTCAATTATTTTTTGTCGCAGTTGATCAATTTATAAAAACGAAATGGAGAGTGCTTTTGACTTCTAAAGGAGAAATTTTGTTCAGATTTCTCCTTCTCCTTATTATCACTTCGCAAATTTACCATTTTTCATACTTTTATTTTATGTTGGAAAAAAATTTTTGAGCATTTTAATTGTTTAGCCTTTCAATATTTTAGATAGAATAGAACGTCAAGTTGATGAATTTTGCGCCAAATTTATTAAGATGTAAAATGTAAATACCTAAAATATCGAAAGGCAAAAGAATTTAAAATGAAAATAAAATAATGAAAAGCAAAATAATAATAATAATTATGTAATAAAATGCGAAATAATGAAATGCAAGATAAAAAATTCGAAAAATACTATGCGAAATTATTATTTAGCGAAACGATAACCTAACCAAAAGAACAAATTTAAAACAAAAATTGGTAAACAATTTTATGCGAAATTATCGTTGCAAAATGAAAAAAAACTGCCAACTACGAATAATGGCAGGGGTCAATTTTCTTTAAACTTTGCACTTAGCATTCCACCAAAACATTTGTTTCTTCATTTTTTTAGGACCAAAAATAAGAGGACCTGCCATATTTTTTTTTTAATTAATGAAAAATTAATTTTTCTCAAAAACGTGCCCACTGATTTAAAAAAAAACAAACATTTTTAACACTATAAGGCTAACTTTTGGCAAATAAAAAAAATCAGTAAAACTGTTATTAAAATATTAATAGGATAACTCAATAGAACTTTTTTTATTTTAGCTTTTATCAAAAACTGTTCAACTGATTATTATCATTTTTATGGAGATATTATAAAAAGTTGTAAAAGTATTTGATTCCAAAATTCGCACATTTTTTTTATTTAAAAAAAATAAGTTTCATGTTTGTTTTTGAAAACTGAATACATATTTCGAAAACGACTTAGTCGATTGTTATTAAATTTTGCTCCAAGAAAACCGTTAAGCAAAACCTTCTTCTCGAAAACGACTTTGAAGATTTTGATAAAAATTTTCCTGTGAGCTACAGAAATAATAAAATTTAACATGAAACCATTATACCCCAGTCATATTAGCCATAAAAATAGCCCGATTAAGAAATAATCACCAGAAAGCTGGATTTTGGTATTTAGCCTCCTCATGGTGTTCTTAAGAAATTGTCATAAGCCCCCGTCGATATGAGCATCGCTAACATTTTTACGGCGGGTTAAAGGCCCTCTAAAATAGTTTTCAGGAATATCTTCCAAATGGTTAGTTAATAGCTGTACAAAAAAAATTTTAAATATGTATGTACATACTTATATTTTGTAGCTTTGAAAAATATCTGACCGTCATTTTTGAACAAAAAAAAAATCACCAGATTTTGACTCTAGTCCAATCAACGAAGAAGTTTTACCCTAAAGATCGGGTTATATAGTAGTTCTAAAGATTTGATTAATTATTTAATATGGTGGTATATGAAGACAAAACAAATTTCCACAAAACACCCCCCTCCGACATTTTAATTGTTTAAACTTTAATGATGTGAAAATATGTTTTGAATGTTTGGACGAAAAAAGTAGTTTTTGTAATTTTCTTAAAAACCAAAAGACTTATAGCCATCTGGATCTGGTTTTAAGCATTCGATCAAAAATTAATAAGAGTATCGAGAATTGTAACCAAAATTAGTACTTAACAACGTAAAATTTTGAAAAAAAAAAATATACTGAGTTTTTTTTTCGAGTTTTGTTTTTTTAAATTTTGAGTATAAAAATAATTTATTCAAAAACTAATCACTAAAACAACTTTGTTTGGAAACATAATAAAGGAATGAGTTCTTGGCTATAGAAAGCGCTATATATCATAATATTGTAAGTGTTGCCGTTGTTTTGTAATATTTATTTTCTATGATATTTTTTTTTAATTTGCTCCTCCCACCTTAATATCTTAAAATCATGTTCATATAATATACCAACAATGAACGAAGCTATATATGTATTTATCACAAAATGCACAATTTTTTAACTAAGCCCATCCAACATAGAAAATTAAAACCCTTAACTATATCGATTGGTTTATTTCGAAAATGGTAATTTTTTAGGAAAAAACAGTATATTATTGTTTATTGTAGGAAATTTTCTTTTTAATCGATTTTAATTAATTTTCGTATACAAATGCTTCTAATAAATTTAACATTACATAACAAAAATTTCCAAAAATAAGAATTGGGATAAACAAAAAAAAACTTCATAATTTTTTTTTGAAAATTTAATTTTGGTCAAAAAAGGTTGTTCAATAATTTTCCAGAAAAAAAACAAATCGAAAGAATTAAAAAAATAAAAAAAAAATCTTTTTTTTAGTTGTAGGTACGTTCTTTTTGTCCCTCATTTTTCAAAATTGATTTTTTGTTTTTGTGGTCAAAAAAAAGTTAACATGAGAGGTAAAAAAAGTTAATGGGCCATGGTGAAATATGTTGATTTAATGGGTCTCTTACAAAAATAAAATAAAAAAAAATTTAACTCTTTTTGGATTAAGTTAACTTAGCACTTAGCACACTCTTAAATTCAATCTATATTAAAGTCAATTCTTGAAGGAATTTTTTGTCACCTGTTCAAGCATTTCACTAACAAATATCCTCTGATTGTAATGATATTGCATTTGTTCATTAATCGTGTTTATCATCAGCTGTTCAAAGCCATTACGGTGGAAGCACTCAAATCCATATAAATCGTAAATAACTATGGTATTAGCATCACCACTAGAATTATTTAGAAACACAAATATAAATATGTAATTATATTTACTCAATAATCAAGTATTATTATATAACTCACAAAACTGCCCTCGGAAATGCCATATTCATATTGATTTTATTAATAATCCAATCAACCAAACGATTATAAATAGTCGAAGCCACAGCATCACGTGAATCTCTAGCCTCCTCCGAAGTATATTGCTTTCTTTCGGCAACACCACCCTTAACTTTAATATAATTAGTCAAAGACCAAACAAATTTCTTCTCATCAACTCGCAATAATTCAGCAATTCTTGTTACAACTTCTGGATTCTCAATACTTGCATGGCGTCCACTCTGTTGGAAGCGGATATTTCCAATATTCAAAATTGCCGATAACATTTTTCGAACGGTTTCAATTTGTTTGTAATTAAAGTCTAGATCTGCGAGAATTTTCTCAAATTCACGGTATTTTTCAACATTTCCCGTGGGGTCATCACGAACATATTTCAATTTAGTGGGTGGAGATTCTGGTGGGATGCGCAGGTAACGGTGATTACGTTCTTCTTGCAATTGATATTCTTTTAATTTGCCCTCGGCATTCATGAAATCGTAAAGATAATAAAAGATATGGAAGTTGTGTTGATTCCTGAAACAACAAAAAAAGATTTAAAAAAAAAACAAATTGTGAGGTTAAAGATTGGATTGCGTAGGTGTACCATCAGGAATGTTATTGAGGTTTAATTTTAGCTAAAAAGTATTTGAGACAAAACTACAATTATCTTAGCTGAAATAGGTTGTCAACCAAACTAAATGGTTCGTTACTAATCTACTGTACATGCGCCCAAATATTGCTCAATTTTAGGCTATTTGAGCTGAAGGTCTTGATCTCTACTTATTATAGACTTCAACTACTGGTTCCCCACTAAACTACAATAAATTAGCCTAAATGGTTTGAGGAAAAGTTATTTGAGCTAAATGGTTGTGTATTTCACTTATCAAAGCAATAAACCACATTTACCCAGGACAAATACGATTTATGTCAGAACTATTGAGCTAAATAATTGTCTGTTTTGGTTTTCAGATGAACTTACATATCCGTTGACGAAACACGCATTTTTTCGAGCATATACATATTAAAGACGGCACCACTCATTTTTCCAGTATTGCCAAATGCAAGAAAATATTGAATAATACATCTTGTCGAATCGTTGTTAATTGGTGTTCCAGCATTGATGAGCATTTGAACAGCTTTTGTTGAATTTTCAACACGTTCCGTAGCACCTCTATTTCCATTGCCCAAATAACAAAGGTGGTTGATCAAAAGTCGAGCATTCGTTGATTTTCCAGAAAAACTTTCACCACAAAACATCACATGTTGTGGTTCTTTGTGATGCATCATATCCTGATAGGCAATATCGGCAACAGAGAATATATGAGGGGAATTCTCAGAGCGTGATTTGAAGCGGTACCTTGCATGAAACTAAAGAAAATTCATTGATTAATTTATAAAATTTAGTTTTTTTTTTAAATTTTTTTTAACCTCTTCTGGGAAATCCAAAGACAAGTCATTAGTATTAATTGATAAAAGAATATCACCAATAAAACTATAACCATTGCCAGCTTTGCAGCGATTTCGAACAGCATCGAGGACAGTTTCATCAATTGGATTCTCTATTCCAGCCAAATCTTCGGAATACATTTTTTCAGGTTCTGTTTCGTAACGCTTGATGTAACCCTTTTCAACAAGAACTTCATCGATTTTATCTTGATCGGGTGCTTCTTCTGCCATTGAAAGGAGAGTTTTAATTTCTTCTTGCATCTGTCCAAAAAAAAATTTGGATATTTAAAATTGAAGGGTATTTTTAAAATGAACTTACATCACTTTCGTTATCGAAAAGATCTGTCATGAATGGATGTTCGACCATTTCCATCATCATTGGTCGATTCTCGGGATTCTTTTCTAAGCATTCACTTATAAAATCATTAATGGTCTGTGACCAGTTTGTGGGCTTAAATAATGTTGGAGGTGGATTTCTAACAATTTGGAACATTGCTCTTGTTGGATGCATGTCACTAAAAGGTGGTTTGCCATCAGCTAACTCAATGGTTGTTATGCCAAGGGCCCAAACATCTACCCGACTGTCATAGACTTCTGGATCAGCTATAAATATGAGGTAAATATTAGAAGAGAAGAATTTGTATTACTGAACAGAGTTTTTGAAAAGACAAATTGGATAGAAAAATATACGTTTCCTTAAACTTTTGGAGCTAGAGAATGCATCCATATTGCTATTCCTAAATCTGTAAAAATTTCCTGATGAAAACGTTAATCGGAAATGCATCCACATAGCTTTAATATGCAAAGTGGCGTAAAAGTTGTCAGCCTATCGAAAGATCGTATAATTTTTGAAAATGGCGACAAAATGTCAATTCTACTTTGACGTTTGTGCAGTAAACAAAATACACGTCAATAAGACACATCACTATACTGCACAAAGAACGCGAAATAATTGTATCAATTGATTTTTTGTCGCCATTTGAAAAAAATTGAACATCTTCCGATATGCGGTGACAACTTTTGAGCCACCTTTAAAAAGCGAGATGCAATCCAGCTAAAGAAAATGCAAGTGTGGATACCCAGTGGCAAGGGTCAGTTCGAAAGTCTCCTCTAGGATCTAGGGAACGACATAACAAAATCACTGCAACACATTGGTAGCCCTACATAATAGACCATATAAAAGGTTTTGGAAACATCACAACATCCAAGACACTCATAATTCGCTATATCTAAAGCCTTGTAGGCTGCTGACGTGAAACGAAATTTTTCTGTGATCTTCAAAAAGAAAGCAAAATTCTTGCAAAAGCAGAGTGGTCAGTAGACATGTGAAAACATTCGGAGCGAATATGCGATGACCGAAGAATGTTCAAAAATCGCGCATCACAACGCGCCATTGTGGATATGCTTTCATCTAGAGTTCCTCTACTTTGAAACTCTGTGCATTTGTGAGAATGGGTGCGTTCAATCGATTACGTTTTACATCTGAATTTTCAGATTTCTGAATTTTTGGAGCTTCTGATTGGCCAGCTGTCATAAAAAGTTAGATGACTTTTAGTGACTTTTAGTTACGTTTAGTTACGTTTCATCTGAATTTTCAGACAAGAAATTCTCATCTGAAAATTCAGATGAAAGTTGTTTGTGGTGGGGGAAGTGCCAAAAGCACACATAAAAGCTGAACTTTATAATTTTCGTCTTGTTGGTGGTTGATTTTTTTAGTTTTTGTCATGAAAATTTAATACTTATTTAAATGAACGAACTTTTTGTTTATTATTTAGTGAATTTTTAAATCAACAATTTTTTTAATTGATGTTCGGAAAGTTTTTCTATGTTTTTGTAAGTCATATATCACATCACATATCAATAAAAGGACTTTTAATGAAGGTAATGAAACCTGTTGCTGATTTAGTTACATAATATATATTCATCCTCACAACTACTCACTCTCAATATTTAATTTACAAATGTAATTAAAGTTCTATTTATTTCGCTTCAATGTAAATCCTTTAGGTAAATGCAGGAATTTGACACAATGACTTTCGACTGAAATTTCAGTTTTTTTTTGCGTTCAACGACATAAATTCAGAAATCTGAAAATTCAGATGCTAAGCTATTTTTATTGAACCCGCCCAATTTCTGCACAAAAGTCGGTGAAGGTTTTTTAAAGAAAAATATACTGCGTAGAAATTCACACGAATGCACAGAGTTTCAAAGTAAAGGAACACATCTATAATGTAAATTAATTTAGACCATCAGGCGAAAATTTTGCTGTTGTTTGGGAGAACCTTCTAGGCTTCACTTGAACTATGTGAATAAATACAAAAAAGCTAAACATAATATGAATCCTAAGTTAATTATAAAAAAATTTTCGAGCTAAAAGTATTTAGTGATTTTTTTTGTATTCACATAAAAAAAGCTTAAGCTAGAAGTGACTGGATTCTTCTCTTAGCCCAGGAAGATTATACTCTTACTTCGAAAAAATTCCAAAAAAGCTTAATTTTTGTGGAGAAATTTTAATTTGTATTGAGCTTATCAAGCCTCAAAAGACAAAAAGTATAGGTGGATACCCTAAGGCTAGGATCGTACCTGCGATTTTCTGTTGATATGATTATAACAAATCGCAATCACACGATACTCGCAATTGTGGTTTTAATCACACAAAAATACATCATACATTTTTTAATGAGAATGCACGAATTTCCCACAGATAAATAGCAGTGTTTAAAAAAAAAAAATAATTTTTTGACCTGTAGTAAAATCCATTTTTACACTCATAACACTTTTAATAAAATTGCAAATATGTACATTTGATTCGAATAACCTTTTTATTATTATATTATTATAACTTTATTGATATATAAATAAATTGAAATATCAATAAACAAAGTTTAAGCTCTACCTACCAGGGCTTTGAGCTAGCTGATGAAGTCGAATAACCTATATTTCCAAAATTCTCATAAAGATTTTTAAATTTTTGCAATTGCTGCGATTTTTCAATCGCATATTAAAAAATCGCAAGTCTCACTTTTTGCGACTTAAAAATCGTGCGAGTGAAAACAAAAAATGTGTGCAAGTTTATTTCTTGATGCTACTGCGACCACTTTTACCTGGCAACGTGCATTTGATTGATTTTAAATTATAAGCTTATAGTAACGGACATCTATTCAGTCGCAACAAAATAAAACAATATATGAGTTTTAATGTGAACGAACGCACATGATATCAAGAAATTTGCGACGTTTTGTTTTATTTTTCTAGCTATGCAACTTTCACAAGTTCAAGTAAATCAAATGGAATTAAACGTAAGTGTTCTTGCCTTATTATTCCACAAAAAATCGTCAATAAATAATTTTTCTTCCAAACATTTATATTTCTCGACTGAAAAGGTAAAGTATCTTGTCAATTTTTAACATTTTTCAGGAGAGCAAAAAAACTGTCGAAAGAAGCTTCTCAAAAAAAAATTTTAAACATAGCTTAGAATTAACTTTTTAGAGGTCAAATTTTATGAACTTTTTTTTTTAATTTATTGTTAGAAGATATTGTTAATATTTATCAAGTAAAATAGCAAAATATGACTTAGGATATAGTTTACCTTTTTTTAATTTGTTTTAAATTTTTAAGTCGACTTAAGGGTAATTTTTTTTGGGTTTGCACGCGGTAAGGTATCTTAAGTCCACTATAAGATGTTTTACCTTTTCACAATTATTACAAACTCTTATGATGAAATAGGTATACTTAAAATTTTTTAATTCGCTTCAAGATATTTTACCTCGTGTCAATATGCTATTTTCCAACATAAGATGATTTTTTTCCTTTATAAAAAGGAAACGGAGTGAGATAGAAGAATTCGGATAACACAGAACTGTGCGCCTCTGTGTTGGTAATAGGGTTCATTACAAAAAAGCAAATCATCTTAAGTTGACTTAAGATACTTTACATTTTCAGTCAAGATTTAGGAAAATTTAGAGGAAAATTTAGTTTAGGAATTTAATGTGTTTTTTTCTCTTATTCAAATTCGTTGTAATGTGTATCGTTCCATGTAATTTAATGGACGCAGAAAAATTGCAAGGCAGTTGAATGCCAAATAAAATAAAGCGAAACAATAAATAGTCAAATAAAAAAAAGGTAAACAACAAAATGCTAAATAAAAATTACGGGAATTCAAAAATCCTATATAGAACTAGAAACTAAATGAAAATTGGAAAATGAAAAATGCGATAGGATAATTTATCAAATCATTTAAAAAAACAAATGTAATTTGCAAAAGGTAGGATGCGAAATAAAAAACAAGCCTAGCAAAAAAAATGCGGAACGAAAATACCTGACACCCCCTTATACTATGGCGATATTCGGAAAAGAACACTAAAACAAGCAACATGTTGTTGTAAAGTTTGCGCACTTATTTATTTTATGAAAAAAAATTGTCACAATTTTTTGTGCAAAACTTCATATGCTTCAATATCATCAAACATGAAAATGATAATTTTCAAGATATTAACATGAATTTCACGTACTTTTATCCTTTTTCCCCCATTTCACCCCTTCCACAACCTTTTAAACTTAAGTCTTGGTGAAAATTTTGCTTTTTAGAAAATGTTTAAGATATATGGAAATAAAGCTCTTCACCAAAATTTAGCTTTTTAGCCATTGCTTGGATTTATTGGTCTCATTTTCGACACTCGAAGAGGAAATTTTGTTTCAAAAACTAGTATTTTGGAAACTTTCTTATAGTCCAGTCAATAAAGCATTTGACTCGCAAAAAATCATGGCGTTCTAAAGAAACTGTCGAAAACCCCCATCGATAATATGACGGCCACTAACTACAGTGGGTTGCCAAATTAATAGGGACACTGAAAATTTTTATCAATTCTCATGTTTCAGTGTTCTTTTCAGCTTTTGTTTTGATTCTAAAAGTACGTGGTGATTTTTATATCACACCCTACGTGTTTAACGGTTATTATTCAAAATGGCTGATATTCAAAATTGTTTTATTGAGAGAAAACCCGGTTTTATTCTGAGAAAACCGGTTTTATGCTTAAAAAAAGTCTTTTTTTTTGGAAATTATTCGTGGATATTTTTTGAACTTCTTTTAATGGAAACATAAGTTATGTACTTTATTTTGTTTAAAACGATGATTTTCCTTCTTTCTAAAAATGTTGCAACATCTGTTAATAACAAATTAAAATAAATTCGGACCAAAGTATTCCAATTACTCCCAACAAAACCGGTAAATTTGGAAGGAGCGAGTAACAACACCCCGAACTGACAGGAAAATCCTAGACATCTTCATTCAGGACGCACGACGATGGCCCGAAGATCCTTTCTCTGCCAAACGTCGCTACACATTTTTTTTGAAAATTAGTTTTCCCCGAAACATTTATCGTGTTCATGGCAGAGGAAGGACTTTCGGGTCGTCTTCCTGCTAAGAAACCACGTCTCACAGAAACAGTGATAAAAAACGTGTCTTTGATTTGCGGTTTCTTAGCAGGATAACGACCTAAAAGTCCTTTCTCTGCCATGAACATGATCCATGATTCGGAAAAATTCTTTTCCAAAAGAACTGTACAGCGACGTTTGGCAGAGAAAAGACTTTCGGGTTGTCGTCCTGCTAAAAACCACCACGTCTCGCAGAAACAATGATAAAAATGGTTCTTTTGGAAACCAATTCGGGAATATTGGTTTCCAAGAGAACTGAGCAGCGACGTTTGGAAGAGGAATACCTTATTATCATTAAAAAAACGTTTTTTAGTCATTGCCTCTGTGAGACGAGGTTTCTTAGCAGGACGACGACCCGAAAGTCCAAACGTCACTGAACATTGTTTTAAAAACCAATATTCCCGAACTATGGATTGTGTTCATGGCAGATGAAGGACTTTCGGGTCGTCGTCCTCCTAAGAAACCACGTCTCAAAGAAGCGTTTTTTATCATTGCCTCTGTGAGACGTGTTCTTAATCGCTCCTTTCACATTTACCGGATTTGTTGGGAGTAATTGGAATACTTTGGTCCAAATTTATTTTAATCTATGTTATCAACAGATGATAAAACTTTTTTAGAAACAAGAAAAAACATTGTTTTAAACAATATTAAGTTTATAACTTACGTTTCCATTAAAAGAAGTTCAAGAAATATCCACAAATAATTAAAAAAAGACGTTTTTCAAGCATAAAACCGGTTTTCTCCGGTTTTGAATATCAGTCGATAGTTGGAAATAACCATTAAACACGTAGGCTATGAAATGAAAATCACCGCACGTACTCTTAGAATCAAAACAAAAGCTAAAAAGAACACTGAAACATGAAAATTGAAAAAAAAATTCAGTGTCCCTATTAATTTGGCAACCCACTGTATTTAAGGGGTGGTTGAAGGGCCCCCAAAATGTTTTTTCAGGAATAACTCCCGAATGCTAAGTTGTACAGACAAAATTTAAAGAACTACATAATTTGTAGCTTAAAAAATTTCCTAAATTAACATACTTTTATTCATAAAAATTTCGAAATAAACCAATCTGAAGAGTTAAGGGTTTTAATTTTCTATGTAGTGAGCCGACTTAGTTGCAAAATTATGCATTTTGTGATAAAAGCGATAATTTTTATTTATTGTTGGTACATAATAACTATGAACATGATTTGCAGATATTGGCCCACTTTATTTGTCTACCCCTTTAGATGGGAGGGACAAATAAAAAAAAAATATTGAAAATATTGAAAATATAGAAAATGAATAAAAAAAAACACAACGGCAACACTTAAAATACCATGTTTTAGCAAGTAATTCAGTAATTCATTATTTAATTATATTTCTAAAAGAAGTTATTTTAATGCTTGGTTTCTGAATAAATATTTTTAAACTCTTATGGTCTTATTTATAAACGTTGTCTAACTTTAGACAACTGTCCAACTTTGGAAATTGTATTCAATAACCTTGTTTATTAGTTGTCTTATAACTGCCTACTTAAAGACACAAGAGTAGATTTTCTTAACCGTGAATAATGTGATATTTATTTTTATTAAATAAATCATTTTTTTCACCAATTTGAAAATAGTTAGACAGTGTCTAAGTAGAAACATATCTAATAAATTCGAATTTTATTTTCAGAATTTTTAGTTTAAAAATCATTTACATATATTCAAAAACCAAGAGCTAAAATAACTTTTAATTTTATTGACTTGAAACTACCTATAAAAATATATAGTATGGGGTAGTGTGTTTTTGAGAGGATATAGGGGTGAGGCCGAGGGGTGAGGTTGATGAAGGGTTGTGGTGTATCAAACTAACAAATTTGTTTTGGTAAATTCTTAACATATATGACACACGATCTTTGGGTATTTTTTAATGCTGAATCTAATGATGGCAAAAGAAAAATGATACGAATGCCCTAAAACAGTTTTGTTGTCACTAAATTCAATATTCAAAAATACCCTTAAACTATGTGGCATTTCTTTAGATTATTTCAAATAAATTTATCCATTTCTGTAAATTAAACTTTAAGGCCGAAGTTGGAATGGAGAAAACTGTGTTGGATTTTTTTTTTCCAATTTTTTCTCATAAGATTCCTAACACACCCCTCCTTTATAATATTTTCAACTCAAAACTGGACACCTTTCATAATTTTGGTTTGCACAATTTAATATCTTATATTGAAAACTTACTTGTATCAAATGCTGTAACAAGCTCCGGAGCCATCCAACATGGTGAACCAATACACGTTCCTCGCTTGCCAAGTGTCGAATCAACCGCACGACTTAATCCAAAATCACACAGCTTAATCAGCCCTTTCTTCGTCAGTAGTATATTACTTCCCTTGATGTCCCTATGCATAATATGATTGCTATGCAATTCCACAGCTGCTCGGCATACTTCTCGAATAATATAAGCGATATGCTCTTCGTTCAATTTTCGATTTAAATACAAAAGTTTTTGCACCAATTGAATAATATTTCCAGCATCACAATACTGAAAGGATATATCGTGATCAATATTTTAATCCGAATTTAATTGAACAAAAGAAAACACCCACTTCAATGATAAACCAAATTTCATCAGGTGCATTAGTTTTTTTCATCTTATAGGCTCCATAAAAATCTGGAATATTTTTATGACTCGAATAATCCCTCAGAGTGCGATACTCCTCTTCAATATGCATTTGATGCTCATTGTCGTAGGGTTGAATTTTAATAGCAACAGTTCGATCATTTGATAATTCCTTAGCCCGATAAACCTTGAAAAATCAAACCAGATTTAATTTTCTTTTTTTCTCATTCGTGTCAAGAAGAAATAATATCCTTAAAGGATATGCATGCTAACCCTTGCATTAGCACCCCTCGCTATTTCATTATAAAGCTGGAACTTATCCGTTGCGTCCGGAAGTTGATCGTATGGCATATACATGATGATCCTTGTGTTGTGCTTGCACTCACAGCGAGATCACTTAAATTAATTTAATTTCGGTTTCGCAACGAAGGAAACAAAAACAAAAAAAACACAAACAAACTGATACCGAAAGGATTGACAAAAATTTCACTCACAAATGTCTCGACCACGATAAGAACGCAATTGTTTGCAAACTGCATACCACAAGCCACTAAATTGAAATGAAAATTGCAAACGAGGATACCCTGGTAAGGAAGATTCTTTTCGTATAATTCAATAAAGGTCCAAATCCTATTAGCACAGCAAAATTCACAGTGCTGTAGTGTTGTACACTTTTGCTATGCGAAACCATACAACAGCTATAGCCTTCTTCTCTAAGCCCATATGTACTTCGTTTATTTCATACATAGAATAGTTAAATTTTATTTTTTTTACCTGCGTAAGGGTGCAGGTCACAAGATATAGGCAGTGTAATAGTGTTGGTAATTAATTCGACAATTTTTTTTTACACGAGAGAATAGACTTAGTCGTACTTTGCACTTTTGTGCATAGTGGCCTGGTGCGATGAAATGCTATTGGAAAGGGCCACACGGTGTGGGAGATATGTAGCTACTCGTATATACAGCTATAGTTATAGGTAAACACTTAAATAAGCATTTTTTTGTCGCATGAAGTGCAAAAGGTTTGAAAATTGATTTTAGGTGTATATAGAACTGCCACATGACGTACGTAAAAAGCTCTAGACACCTAAAATAAGAAATCGATTTTATAAGAACGTGAAAACGACTTAATTCGTATATTGGCTTTGAGGACAGTTTTTTTCTTTTATAGACGTCGTTCTTGCTGACATAACTTAAATTACTTTATAAATGTCTTAATTTTAGTTTTCGCTGTTTATAATATTGTCTTGTCTTCCATTTTTTTTTAAACTGAAACAATTCATGAACATTTATAAGCTTGATTGCATCATAGCCATATACCTAGACCCTTATAAGAAAAAAAAAATGAAAACGTAAAATAATACACTACATAATATATCCAGACATGGACTTTTATTGATTCTCTTACTGCGAATGGTGACAAGTCGAAATTTGATATTGAAAAAAAAAATAATTTCTGTGGAAACTGTTGACAAAAAAATAAGAATCTCTACTGGTTAGTTAGCTCCTGTAAGAAATAAACACTTGACGAGATTAACCTTTTGACGATCCAAATTGAACTGTAGGGGAGGGAGGGGGGATTGAGTGGTTAAACGCAATAAGGATAATCCTCGTTAAGTGGGGATTAATCTGCACACCCTCTAAATGAAATTTAAACTATACAAATATCATATACTTGATACTTTGTAGTATGAAACAAAAATTCACGGTTCGATCACATTTACAAGAACCTACATAATGTATATTGTGTATAAAACATTATTTTTGTCATTCAAAGCTAAGTGCTTTAGGATTGAGCATTGAACATAAAATTAATTGACTGATTACCATTTAAAATAATGGTATTTAGTTCAGGATAAGGTAGGTACGTTTGTAAAAAGTCAATAGAAAAAAAAGATTTTAGAAAATTGTATTATGCTTTTAAATTGCTTTGTAAATAAGTATTAGTTTTTTTAATACAATTTTTCCCGCCCAGTATCTAAAAATTCAACACTTAAATAAATGTGGCAATGTTAATACTTAAAAAAAAAAATTTTTTATAATAAAAAATCAGCTGATCCATTAACGAGAAATATAAGGAAACAAAAAAAAAAAAACAACCTGAACCAATTAATTTGAATATTACACACTCGTTTGTTCCAAATCGCTCTGGATGAGCTGAAATAAAATTCGAAATTAGGTTTTCTCCTTAAAATGTGAGGCATAATAGTCTATTCATTAAGCTTGTAGCTCTTGATGTAGAAATGGAGCAAAAACTAATTGGATGGTCGACTTTTTGAACTTTGTATATTTAAAAGTAATTTTTTTTAAAGGAAAGAACGCCCAAAATAAAAATTTTAAAAGTCAAATGGGAAATAACGCCCAGAATTTTAAATATCGCCCAAAAAAAATTCAGAAAAACCTCACTGTTTATGCGCTGATTTTTTTTAAGGATAATATTATCATTGTAATTTCACTTTGGAAATATCGCCCAAAATTTAGGAAAGAACGCCCAAATAAAAAAAATGTTTAATCGCCCAAAATTTAAGAAATAAAGCCAAAATTTTACAAAAACAATTTACATTGAACATATTTGGCGATATTTCCAACTTAAGATTTGGAAAAATATAAATTTCGGTGATATTTCCATTTTTTTGGGCGATAAAAAAAATTATGGCGATATTTCCAAATCGATTTGGGAGTTATTTCCTTGGGCGTTTTTGCCTAACACCAATGTAATCTGATCTTGCGCAAACAAATATGTACCACCATTTGCCATGTGTATGTATGTGTGCAAATATAAAAAGTGGCGTTTGGATAAGGCCGGCCCTGATCTTTCGAAGCCCGATATCGCCGCAACCAAGCCTCGTTAGTGCGTTTCACTTACTAAATTGACAATAAACAGACGGTTTTCACTTCTAAAATGACAATAAACAGACATTTCCATCGACGTACGCCATTTTACAAATCTCGGCAATAAAAATTTGTGGTGAAAAATTTAAAAAAATTTATGATGCCGGCATCAATTTAAAAGTTTAAAAACCAGATTTCTTTCGAAACCCGATATCTCCGCAACCAAGCCTCGTACATGTTTGCGGTTTGCACTTCTAAATTGACAATAAACAGTTATCATTGCTTTAAACACAAATAAAAGTTCGTACTAAGGTTTTTGCATCTGATTCAAATTTCAAAAGAAAATATAGATTTTGGAAAAAACAATATCTGTAGAAGAACGTCTCGCTATCACCTTCCGTTTCCTCGCAACTGGAGACAATTATAGCAGCCTGATGTTTTTGTTCAGGAGGTCAAAATCTTCTATAGGCAACATTGTTTCCGAAGTCGAATCAGGGGAACGAAAATTCCATAAGTTTTCCCGAGCCTCAACCATTTCAACAAGCAGCCGTTCCTCTTGTGGCACCCACTTCCTCTCGATTTTTCTATTGCGAGCTGCCTTTTTAATTTCTTTACCTTGTTCCATGTCTTTTCAATTTCCTAAATATTAATTTACTAGTTTATTTATTGAAAACTAATAATTGTATTTTCTATTTACTTACAATTTTAATTTTGTTGATAAATAAATAATCCCTTTTAACCCAGCGGCTCCATTAGCAATACTTGAGGAAATAAATTGCTTGGCTCATTGCCATTGCTAATGGAGACGCTTTGGCAAATGGCAATGACAATATTGCTTGGCTGATGGAAGGTAATTATTGATTTCCATCGCTGAGGCAATAAATTTTAACGTTTGACCTTTTTCAAAATGGTTTCTCCGCGATTTTGAATGAATTGTGCTGCGTTTTGAAATTAAAGTTGAAAATATGAAAAATTAAATGAATTATAGTTTTTTAATTATCAAAAATTGTGAATTAAAAAAGCAAAAAACACTTGACTGTGGTCGTAATTTCTACACTGACATTTGGCAACTGAAATTAGCTGGCAAAAGAAGGCCCACCGAGGCAATAAATTGTCATTGCCATTGAAATTGACATTGCCTCAAATATTGCACAGCGTAAAGCTGCCGTCAATATTCAACGTTTTGACATTTAAAATGGCATTTTGCTAATAAAGAATGAACATGTTCATTCTTTTTCGAATATGGCATAATTTGGAAAATGGCGCCAGCAAAGTGTTTACACAATGCCATTTTTATGGCAGCACTCAATGCCAAATTATCTCTGCCAGTTTTTTTATGGCAAACATATGCTAGTGTTTAGAGCGTTTACACGATGAAATGAAAAGTGGCTTGTATTTGGCAGCTTTAATGGCATTTTGCCATTCGATTAAATGAGGCATAACAATCGAAAAATGCGTTAAAATTATTGGCGCAAAATTTTAAGCGATTTGGTATGATGTAAGAGCATTTTAAGTATGATTAAAATGCGTTAACATCGTACTAAATCAATTAAAATTTTGTGCCATTAAAACTAACTACAAACGTAGCCACTTTTCGTTCATTACGCGATGATTAGGGTCGTCATAATCGACCGACGCAATCAATCGGTGAAATTGTGAAAAAATTTGAAGAGAGTGGAAGCGTTCCATATGTCGTAAGGCCTGTGTATTATCGTAATGCACGCTAAGTCGAAAATATTGCTGCTGCAATGAAAAAATTGTTGATGATCCGAATTTATCGATTTCCCGGCGTTCGCAACAATTGAACGTGTTGTACACCTCACTATGCCGTATTTTACATTCGGATTTGCATTTCCATCCTTATAAAGTTCAAATTACGCAACAATTGAAGCCTGCTGACCATTCACAATGCTTCGCCGTATAGAAACGCTTCTTAGCGTGAGAAGTTATATATTGGACACATGGGTCACAAAAAAACTTCCAATTGAATTTCAACAACCTAGGGCGTCTTTTCCAAATTATTTGAATAAAATAGTGATATGAATAAAACGGAGCTTCATATTTGGTATGAAAATAAAACACTAAAGAAAGTGCTCAACGATTAAGCTTCTTCTAAATAAGTTTCTGCTCCATTGTAAGGTATGAATAAATCGAAGAATTTGCACCATCGATCGAGAGGAGCATTTTGTTTCTATTTGTGAGATAGCTTATTTGGTTGTTAAACGTTGAAGAATAAATAATAATAATAAAAATAAATTTTCAACTTTCAACTGGAAAAAACTCATTTCCTTGTACTGTTATTTTTTAATTTGCTGTTTTTAAACAATTTTATTCCAGAAAGGCTATAAGAATTTTTTTCTACATGTATAATCTTCTTGTTTTTGCATTTTGTTGGCTTTGTTGTCTCCAAGTTGTGTTATAATTTATAAAAAATATTATTTAACAATAAAAATTCAAATACAAAATTGTTTTTATTTGTATTAATTTTATTAAACTTATTTTCACAACTTTATTTTTATTGTTTAACTTGTTTTTGATCCAAAAATCAAAAGACGAAAATGTGATGTTGATATATTATGCTGTGGAAATATAATAATTCAATTCTTATATTATAGCCTCTTTTTGTAGCCTTCAACTACAAGACAAAGTTCTGGTGATTCAGTTGTGCATTTCATTTAATTCTGAATTCTGATGTGATTTTAAATAGCGGTACAAAATAAAAATTCGTAATACAGTGAACTCTCTCATAACCGGACACTGATGGTACCCAGAAATTTGTCCGGTTATTAGAGGTGTCCACTTATGAGAAAACAACAAAAATTAAATTGAAAACCTTTTAAAAAAGACATAAGCATATTCATAATCTAGAATTTACCTATTCTAATCCAAGTGCGTTCTCGTATTGTAAAAATTGGAATGTACTTTAAAAACAGAATATAGACTGCGAGATACAACAAAATTTCACCTATGAATGAATTTCTGTCCAAGGAAAATTTTTGTGACTTTTTGTCCGCTTATGAGAGAGCCAAACTCTATTGCGGTTATTAAATTTGGTGTCCGCGTCCGGTTATTAGAGAGTCCGCTTATTGGAGAGTTATTATTATGACAAATCATGAATTTATTTCTGTTCTTTGAAATCTTTCCGGTTATGAGAGGTGTTCGCTTATGGGAGGTTTCTATTTTCTATTTCAAAACGAAGATGTCAATGCGCCACTTAAGATTAGAAGATCAATTTAATCAAACCATGATGAATTCGTTAATCGTAGAAAAATAATAAAACACTTCACGGTTACTAATTCTTTTATTTACATTTTATATTATTATAAATAAATAAAGTAGACTTTCTTATTTTATTCTATACAAATATAATATTTTGTTTTTTTATTTTCTTATTTTTGATTAGTTTATTTTTATTTTATTTGTTTTTAATAAAAATATTAACCTATATGCATTTGCGACTTATCTGGTGGTATTTATTTTTTTTGCTGATAAATAAAAATAGTATAATAAAATAAATATTACAATATAAGCACATAAAAAAAAGTTACAAATTTTTAATTTTCTTTTTAATTTAATTACGGTGTTATTTTATCGAAAGTTAGATCTTATATTTTTATTGAAAATTTAACATTCTTCCATATAACCTTTACATAACAAAGTTGTTTAAAATTAAATTTTAGTCTTTTTTTGTATTTTTTAATTTTGAATTTTTGTTTAATTTTTGAAAAGATTCTTAAAAAAAAAAATATCATAAGAATAAACTTATTATTGTTTATGTGTGTGTGTGTGTGTGTGATTTTTCAATATATACTATTTCTGCTTTATCAAATTTTATACTAAGTGAAATTTGAGCTTCTATTGCATTGCCTCTATATATATACCTATATTAATTGCAGACACTAATCCATTCTTCAATTTGACATTCTTCACATTCGACATTACAACACCAATTGAATTTACAATGGCAGCGTTCCAAACGTTTTTCTTTAACTAAACTATAACCTCGCCCGCAACAGAGTGATGTACAGCCATCATTGGTAGTACTATTGCGATTGCACTTACGCCCGACCGTTCCTGAAAGAATTACAAAAAAAAAAACAAAAATTATAAAATATTGATAGCAAAATTGAAATTTATAAAAAATGAAAGAAAAATTAAATAAAAAACTATTTCAATAAAATACAAATAAATAGATTTTTGAAAAATGTCTTAATAAACGTTTCCAATCTTTTTTTTTTTAATTTCACTAAATTTGGAATCTTTTTGTGGTTCAGAAAAATTATAATTTGTAAGAGTTTAATGAGCCAAATTTTGAAAGCTATATTTTTAAAATTTCATACTGTTCTTTTTTTTCAAAAACAGCTTTTTATTAATTTTTCAAAGCATTTTTTTATCGGAAATATTAAAACACACACAAAAACTGTCTTAAAACTAAAAATAAAAAACAAGTCATAACGAATTTTTTTGTAATGAAAGAAATTTTATTGGAAGTAAAATTTAAAAAATCAAAAATTCATAATATAAAAAAATAAAAAAAATTATAATTAAGAAAATACAAAATAAAGATATAAAAAAAAATGATACCTCAAGTAAAAAATACTTAGCTTACCTTGAATATCAGCGCTTAGGTCACGTTCACAAAAATTCGGTGAACGCTGATAGTAAAACAGCGCAGTTTCTAATTTCCGAAGCGACCTTACAGTATTTTTGTCTTGTTGTAATTTCCTTTGTGGACGTTCGCTACGCTCATTCGAGGTACCACCACTATTAGATTTTTTATTGCGTGATCGCTTCAGTACAACTATTGGTTCACCATTACCTAAATTCGATTGATCTACTAAAATGGCACGACGGAATTGATGTTTGAGGACTTTTCCAACAACATGGAAATCTGGTGCTGATTTCCAGCATGTCTTCAATTGACAACTGCCAGACATGCCATGGCATTTGCAACGAAATTCCATATTATTTGAAACGGCCTTTAAAAATATTAAAATTAGAAATCAGTATTTTTTATTTAAAAAAAAAAAATAATAATAATAATAATTACCATTCTTCCAGCATGATTATTGTGTAAATTAATTTTCGATTGAATATCACCGGCTTTTTCTCGACAATCGAGAAATAACTTTGAGAATTCAACACCAAAGTCCATGTTGTGTGAGCAACCGCCCCATTTCCATCGACTGGCAATTTTCGAACGTTCGTATTTTTTCTCCTCTTCAGGAGTGAGGATTTGATTTGTTTCGAGATATTGTAGAAACATTTTCTTCTCCTTATCCAGACTTTGGCGGAGATTTTTATTTAGGGTTTTTCTATTTACTGATGGATCACAGCCACAAGACATTAGACGTCCTTGACTGCAAGCTCTTGCTACACTATGTGCAACTCCAGCAGCTGATATTGCAAATGCAAATGCACTTTCTCGATAACCTTAAAAAAAATAGAAAACAAAAATTATTATGAATAATCTTGAAACTTCTTTAACTAACTTTAAGAGAAATCTATGGCTCGGTCTTTTCATATGAACTAAATTTTTTGTAATTAATTTTTCTATACAAATTTCTTCAAATAAAATTTAACTACTTTAGAATTTAGAGCCCAATGGAATCAATTTTACTATTCCTACAACTATTTATGTAAAAAAACAAATAATCGACCTTTAAGTAATTACTAGCCTAAGATCAATGTATAAATAAAGTTACGTCAGGACCCAACTATCGCGAATCGAATCAAATCGACAAAAGGAATCCTTCTTCCATTTTCAATGGCAAAATAGTTAAACATGTAAGTTAGTTGCATCAAAAGACACATATCAAGATCGAATGTAACTGATTTAAAAGTCTACTTTTAAATCACTACGACTCTAGTAGTTGATGCATATAATACGAATACAGCTTGTATGGACTTCTGACCTTCAGGGAATAACTCTACCACCAAAATGCAATGCATTCATTTCACATCCCCAAGAGATATGTCACCTATTCTGGTCGTTTGTTTAGACGACAGATTTACGTATCACAAGCGAGAGATGTGCTCCTCTAGTTGCGATGCCTCTGTAAACACTACCGATCAAAAGTTTCTCGAAAATATCAGATCAAAGTAAATAAAAAAAAAAAAAAATACAAAGACAAAATAAGGACAAACCACAGCAAGACCAATGCTTGATGCGCTGATCAAGACAGAAGTTACTTGATGGTAAACCGAAAAATGTTTGCATGCTATGGAATTTTGCTGATTCTGAATTCAAGCACAATTTAACAATACCTGTGAGATTCAAAAAAAGGACATATCAGCAGGGTGAGAGTCGTCGTCGTTGTTGTCGTCGGCGTGCATCGGGGGTGGACGATATATACACAGGAAGGTCGCGACAGGGCGATGGACAGCTTAAAACAATGCCAATGTCACATTGAAGTAACGCAGAAGCCTTTCGGAAATTGGAATACTGATGTTTGACTTTACAGTTTTGTTGCCTTGTCCGTGTCCATGTCTGTACGTAACGTTCGTTCGTTCATCGTTCGTCTGTCCATCGGTCCACCGTGACCGTGTGTCTTTGTCGTTGGAAGGATTTAAGGAGGGGGCAAAGCAATTGCGCACTACATATGCACCCACCTTAAGTTGGAAGTGATTTCATTGTTGCTACCGCTGCTCCTTCTGGCTGTGCAGATCAATTTCACATTCCACAGGGGCAATTCGGAATATGGGTAGAAAGGGTACCATCAGCCCAGAACAACCATACGTAATTTATTTGCATTCACATTATAAATTATATTGTAACCGAATCTCTTCTTTCAATTTCAATTTAAATTGTTATCTTGACAGAGTAAGGACGGGATTTGAATAAATCGTTCACTCTCTTATTCTCAGATCTTGGAACTGGGATCGGATTGGATCGGCGAGGATGGCCCTCGCTGATGGGAAGGCATTTTGCTTATATATTCTTCGACAATGGCTGTACCACATGAATCTATATAATACCATATTATATATATGGAAGAAGATGGAGAGTTCAGTTGAAGAAGAGTTGTCGTCGACATGTCTTCAAAGATTTAAACGACAGACAGACAATCGAGACAGCTATCGTCGGACATCGTCTCTATTGGAGATAGTATAGTCAGAGAATTGCAATGACTTTTAGCAGCATATATACCTAAGATGAAGGGAATTTAGCAACAAGAAAAACATCAACAACGTCAGTAACTCGCGGCTTTTTATAATAATGTAGGCATTTTATCGGTGGCAGCAATAGATTCAATTTAAAATTTTAAATAAAAATAAAAAAAAAAATAGTGGTTCCTATGCTCCCATATCATCAGTCAGCGACCAGCTACTTGGTGATTAATAACCAGCGAACACTTTGAAGTTTAAAATGTAAAGTGATAATGATGAGCACAATTTGTTAATGCAATACACAAAATTGTCGTGGAATTTAACGGCTTTGAAGTTATCATACCTTGGGAAATCGGTTATTATGAATTGACTTTAAGAATTTGTGTATTTTAATGGTTATAAACATATTTTTATGGCACCTCGATAATTTAATCTAAATTTTCCAACATACACCGCGTTTATTGTTGCCGCAATCTTGAAAACTCGTTTTTCATGAGTAAAAACGGTGCTTTTGGCAAGAAAATTAGGTAGATATAATTACGCGTTATAGACTTAGCAAAACCTTGCGTTCGGTAAAATATCAGATAGGCTATCCATCGCATCCAAAAATTTTCAGATACGTTAGGTTGTTGTTGCATCAGCTGGTTTGTCACAAGGGATTACAACAACACAAACCTATCCGGATAGCTTTGGATTGATCCCCGAACGTGGCCATTGTTAAGGATTTCTAAAGAAAATTGAACTCCAGATTTTGATCAAACTTGACAGGGATGTTAAGGGAAAACAAAGAAAATGGCTGTCACATTTCCGCCGTCAGACTTTTTGTCTGTCTGTTTGTATTTTCGTATATTCAGCTGCAGCCTTACATATCGAACCCTTAGAATGAAAGTGACCTAAGTCAAAATTTTTGCAACTTCTGATTTTTTAATAAACTGACTTTAAAAAGCAAAATGAACTCTAAAACCTGCAGGTGGTAAAAAAGTTGCCGAATTTTTTAGTAAGGTCACTTTCATTCTAAGGGTGCGATATGTATTTAAAAAAATCAATAACTATAAATCAAGAGAACAGCAACTTTTTGGTAAAATAAATGTTCGAAAAATGGTTATTAATGCGCACCTACCATAATATAACTCTGTTTTATTTTCGATTTTCTCGAAAACCGGTTAAAAGTTGATTTTTAAAAAATTTTTCAAAGGTTCCAAAATGGTAAATTATACTAAAATTTACAGAAAAAATAATTTCTGGATTTTTAAAAATGTATCAGATTTTTTTTGAAAACGCCTCGGTCGATTTTTATTTAACTTGACTTTTTTTTTAACATGGTAAGGTATCTTAAAATAATGTAGCAGATCTTATAACTAAAAATAACGGTACTCTTCAAAAATTGTTTAGGATAATATTATTTTTATCGAAAACGACTTTTACGATTTTGATAAAAAATTTTTTTTATGAAAATTAATATTAGTACGATCTACTAACTGTGGGAAAAAAAATTGTATTAAGGTACTCAGTAGGTACTCAGTAGGTACTCCTATAGAACCCATTTAATGTGTTTAATACAAGCTAACTGACTTAAAATCTATGTTGACCAAAGCTAAGATCGGAGTTTTATAAAAGGAATACACAGGTTGATTTCGAAACACTTTATGTTCCAATTTACACTCCCTAGTATGATAAGAGGTGCGGTGGGGTGGGTAAAAAGAAGAGGATAAGTGTATAAAAAGAAAGAGTTGTAGTTGTAGGTATTTTATGGAGGCGCTGATATTCTTTCCTCCAGATCTTGAAGAGAAAAAGTGAAGAAAATGACGTTTTACAATTCAGGAAATGTGAATATCTTGGTATAAGGGGACCATACTGGACATAGGCATATTAAAGGATGCAGCGAACAAATGAATAGGTATGTATAGGAACCAGGTAACATATAGTTGATGGAGAATTCCTTGGACCATCGTGTTATGAAGCCAAGTATGTGCATATTATGTGTGACGATTAACGAAGTTATGAGTTATTCGTCAAAAAAACCCAAGGTCCTAAATCTTTTAAATGATGGACATGGGTCATGGAGAAATTAGAGCAGGGGAGGAGAATTGATGCATTAGGATGAAAGCTGCAACCTGATTAAATTGCACCAGACTGAAAAACTGTTAAGATCGTTTTGAATAAAGGAAGAGTCATCTGAAGTACCGGATCCAGGATTTGGTCATGGGGTAGGTCCAGCTATTTCTTTAGGAAATATTTTACCTTTATACATTTTACCGATAAAAGAAAAGTATTTTATGGAAACAGAAAACTTAAAGTTAGATAAAACTTGCGTCGGCTTTGTGATACATTATTTTTTTCCTTATAATATTCAAAAGTATGTTAATATGTTGCTTTGGGAAGGTATGTATGATAAATTGCCGGAGTCTTCAAAATTTAACAGACCTTAAGCCTTTGAACTAAGTTTCTTTCATAAAACTGTTACTGTAAGTATTACGCTTTTTCCAACAAGGTGAAAATTTTGTATGAACATAATTCTGTATTCCATTTTCTATAAATCTGTTATTCTGTATTCCAAAATTCTGTAAATCCAGAATTCTGAACATCAAAATTCTATAAATCCAAAATTCTGTTTTTAAATTTATTTGCATTTTAAAAAATAAAACCGTCGATGTGTAATTTTTTTTAAAATTTTTTAAGTATAAACAATTTTCGGCATACTTGGCATACTTAAAAGAATAACTCGAAAAATTATTTTATGTAGGTACAACATTAACATAAATAATTTGAAAATTAATTTTCCTTTTCAATAATAATAATCAATTGTTTTCCCGTTGAACTAGAAATAACCAGTTCCCAAAAATTCGACTCTTATATTAGAAAATTTTACATTGAGTTTCGAATGAAAAAACAAAAAAAAATCCCTTCATGGAATCTACATCAAAGCGAATTCAAAAGATGAAAACTTAACAGATATACAAAATTTGTCTACGTTCTGAACTTCAAAATCCTGAATTTCAAAATTCTGTAAAATATAAATGAAAAATTGTTTTGATAATGAATAAAAGTGGGCACATTTTTCATTATTAAAAAAAAATGTTTCTTTTATAATTTACAGAATTTTTAAAAACAGATTGTTGGATCTTCTGTTCCTAATTTGAAATACAGTATTTTTAAATACAAAATTTTGGAAACCGAATTTTGACAGATACAAAATTCATTACACTTGAAGAAATCTTAAGTCAAAATTTTATAAAAAGATCGGTTTTCTGGAATTAAGTAGGCCAAACTCAGACCAAATATAGCTCCAAGAAAAATAAATATTTAATAAAATGAATAAAATAATATACAAATATTTGGTTTAAATACTCATGGAGGGGTCCGGACCCGAAAACCACCCCTCGTGGATCAGCCACTGTGAAGAAATTCTAATGAAAAACTTGATATCATCGGCATACAGTGAGAAAGAGGAATGTTGGATGACCATTTAAATATTTATAGTAAGAATTATGAAAAGAAGTGGACCTAGATCGCTACCTTGGAGAACACCGAGGGTAGCTAATAAAGTTCTGGAAAGGAAAAATATGAAGCGAAAACCGTAACAATCATCGGCCAAAGATTGTTTGAAAAATGTGGTGAAAAAATTGGCAATAGATTGAAGATCAACAAATTGTAACTCTGTCTGCTTATTTATAACTCTGTCTGCTTCTTTGGCCCCACACAACCCTCTTGAATTACTTAAAGTATTCTATCTCCTGTTTCAGAATATAATGCATTTTAACGCCATATTTCATTAGAATCGTTCCAGTGCAGTGGGTCAAGCTTGACTGAGGAACAAATATCGAAACAGACATTAGAACTTTTACATTAATTTATAATATTAGAAGAAAACAGGACTTAACACCTACGTTATGCTACGCAAAATACAGAAAACAGAGACAAACTTTTGCCGGAAAAATAGTTCAATTTGTCAAAATGCTGAAAGCTCTAATGCACCATCTGTCAAATTATGGTTTAAGACGAATACAAAAATCAGCAAGACACATCATTTAATTCGATGTCTTCCACCTCTCTAAAAAAAAAACTGAGAAGAATTAATATTTAACTTCTAACATCTGACCGCAATGAGCATGTTTTTAAGATGCAAATTATGACATTATACCCAAATAAATCCAAATACAGAGTGTACAGTTCAAGATGATTATTCACAGCATTCAAATTGTATATATGTATAGGTACCTCTATGATCATCATATCATCAATGAATGCACATCGTAAATTGTCATCTTTGACATGGCGTCCATGGTCAAGGGAACTGACACATGGCTACACATTCAAAGACATCAGTCAGTTGTCAACAGTCCCATTCGCAGTCAATCCATGATCAGTGCATTCAATCAAGTCGTAATCAAATCAACCCAAAGATCAATCGAAGGTGCAGCATACTGTATGCATATGTCTCCAGTCTCCTGTATACGTACTACGTACCAACAAGTTGACAACTGAAACTGACATGCAGACGATGACGCTATAACAAATAATGTTGTATGCAAACCTGATGGAGTGGATTTGAATTAAGCCACAACGTCTATCACTCACATTGATGTGACAGATTGCTCCAACCTTTTTCCGATTGCAATGACGACCACGATCGATGGCACGATGGTAAGATGGCATGGCACTATGCGGCACAATGACGAGTGCGGTAAACGGCACTCGGAACAAGAATTGTCGTTCCCATATCAATGATGATGATGATGGTGCAGCTAATGTTGGTGATGGTGGTGGTGGTTTGTTGGTGGCAAACCACTGAACGCTTGTTGCCATTTCGGTGATCATTGATTACGACAATGACAATTGATCACTAAACATATTGTTAAATCGCCATCAATCAAATCGATCCTCAATTCAATTCACTCAAATTCAATTGACTATATATAGTACGTTCGTTTCGAGTTCGAGAAGTCGCGATTCGGTATGCCCGTCTTCGTCGTCGTCGGTTGTCGGTCGACAGACGTCTGTCGTTTGCCTTGCTTCTTTCGGAAGAAGAAGAGCAAATGCGCAAGCGCAGCCAAGTACACACATTATATATTATGCGAGATATGTATGCATGTGGAACGTGGAAGGAGATGAGATGGTCGTCTGCATACATTTATGCAGCGGCAACAACACCGTTGAACATAAATTACGATTTCTGTGGTTCCCTTGGGACCGACATAAAAGATTCATTGCGATCGTTGTTGATCCGTGAAACTCGCATGCTGTACACATTTCGATCGAACTTGAAATCACCGGGCATCAATATAATATTATGTAGGTATCGGTTCAGCAGTAGTCCTTCAAGAAAAAAAAAAAAAAAAAAAGAATAAGCTCTTCGGACAGTTGATATAGGTCGCGTTCTTCTTCCTCGCTGTGACTAGCCAATCACTTACCTATACGCACTGCAATTCAAATTGAAAATCAAAAATTATGTGCGAATTCAGGTGAAAAGAACTCGTCACCAAAACTGAATGATATTTGGATTCTGGAAATTCTTAGGTATTCAATTAAGCAGGCATAATTGTAGATAAAAGTCAGTTGAACCACCAAGTGATTTTTCATTTCAGGTGGTTCCAAGCACACAGAGCTAGGTAATCGATGTTGTACTTTTTGTCTAAAATTTTCCCGTTCTTCTCATTTTAATTAAATGCGATTTGGATCTTCATTTGACACGCGACATATTTTCTATTGTTTTTATAAACCTTCGCCGGATCCTGGAAGCCCTTAAAAATAACATTCGGATAAAAATCTCCCAAAATTCTGGTGACAGCCACTCTAAAGAGTGCACGAAAAATTTCAAAAATTGATTTGGCGTTATAAAGAGTCTGGAGGGCGCCATTTTTCTGGGTCTTAATTTTCTAAATTATGTGTATATCTAAAATGAATTAGGTTTTCTGTTTTTACGTGCATAACTCCGCTGGAAATCAATTGATTTACGTGAAGGTTAATTTATTGGATTCGTATTGTACCAGGTAAAGCATTACGGAGCTGAAAATTAGTGAAAAATTAAAAAATAGTGAAAACCCGAAATTACATAATTCCAGGAGTGGATGTATATATACATATATATGGTTTCCGGCTATTTGAATAGCACTTCAACTCCATCTGGAGCATAGGGCAGCAACAAAATCCCTCCATCTGTCCCGATTTGACGCAAGCAGTTTTAGCTGTGGCCACGTACGAATGTCCTGAGACCTTGCTTCTACCATTACAGTTGACCTCCAGGTTGCTTTTGGTCTTCCAACACGTCTTGCATCCTGAAGATTCCATTCAAACGATTGTTTCGAGATGTTATTGTCAGGTTTCCTCAATGTATGGCCAATCCACCGCCATTTTCGTTGCATAATGTCTACATCCACTTTTTTCTATCCGGTTCTTTCCCACAATTCGACGTTTGATATGGTTTGTGGCTAGTAAATCTTCAAAATGTACCTGAGACATCGGTTAACGAAAGCCTGTAACCTGTGATATTAGGTGTGTTTTATTCATTGCTGCATAGCCAGCGCAGCACAAGTCTGAATAAAACGATAACTCACTCTATACTTCCATTTCAATAATTGAAAGCTCCATCGCCAGCACAGCCATCTTTTTTTTACTGACTTCTTTCTCGCCAGCAATCAAATTGTTTTTGTTTACCAAGGGAAATTTTGCTGCGCTGGCTATGCACTATGCAGCAATGAATAAAATACACCTATTATACTAGCATTCCACACAGGAGAGAGGATTCCGAATGTGGATGTCAAGAAAATTTGATCCCGAACAGATGAAATTACGCTCTCAGGCTGTTACATTTGTGTATAAAATTGCATTTTAACTTTTTAAAATGGAATAAATGCTTAAATTGATTAAAAAAAATTTGTGCGAAGCGGGGTGGAACAGCTTGTTTTGGTTAAATATTTATTTTCTGCTTTTTTTAATATTGCATCTGAAATTTTTAAAATTGATTTTAAACTAATGAATAATATTAAAGGGGCAGAGTTTTCGAATTTTTTTAAAAGGTGGAAAAGCTGTTTTAATTGTTTAACTTTCTTTTTTTTTGAACCTTTACCAATTTTTGAACTCTATACACCAGGGGCATATATAGGGGGATGGGGATCAAGCGGATCATTCCCCCCCATGAGTCTTTAGCTTAATTAATCATAAATGAAATGGAGAAAAATTCCACATCATTATACAGCGAAGCTTATACACACAGTGTCATCAACTATTTTGACTTATTTGGATCCTCAAATCATTGCCTTTTCTCTATCTGTCCGACAAGTACGAGGTTTTCTACGATTTGAAAAGGGGAGCGTATCGGAATCCCGCTTTTTAAAATCCCGTTTTTCGAAAATCCCGAAAAAAAAGTTTTAAAATCCCGTCTTCTAAAATCCCGCTTATTCATAATCCCAATGTATTAAAATCCCGCTTTTTAAAATCCCGCCAAATCCCGCCAATCCCGTTTTTCGCAATTAATTTGGGTATTAAACTTGATTAATTATGAACTCATTCCCATCATTTTAGGAACTAACTGCCAACTACCAAAATGATAAAAAGAAATTTTGCATACACCCGACCTCGCACCTACCCCAAATCCTATAGTGGGCCCAAGCAGGGGGGTTGCAGGGGGGCAGCATGCCCCCCCATACATACCTCACTGTTTATTAAAACCGTTGGGACTTATTTCATAATGAAATAAGTCCCAAATGAACTAACTCCCAAATTTATGAACTAAGTCCTAACGAAATTTTGGTGGGAGTTAAAACAAGTAGTTTTAATTAATAAAACGGGATAATAAGAAACGGGATTATAAAAAACGGGATTATAAGAGACGGGATTATAGAAAACGGGATCTTGAAAAAGCGGGATTTTAAAAAACAGGATTATAAAAAGCGGGATTTTAAAACCGGGATTTTAAAAAACGGGATTATAAAAAGCGGGATATCGAACCCAACCCTTTGAAAAGTAGTGCACAAATTCACGAATTTATGATCAAAATTGGGTTTTCCGTGTTATTCGGGATACTATAAATGCATCCCTTAATTTACTAAAATAAATTCGATTCTGGAAGACACTTTCGAAGAATTTGATTAAATTCCAAAAAATAAAAACTTTAAAGCGATGAAAACAGACCCAATTGGTGTCAAAGTTTGAAGCAGTCGATGATTTTCGTGAAATAACAATTTCGGGAAGGCGCAGGGACATAAGGCCCTGGGACATAAATCCCAAATTTTATTTATGGGGCTTATGTTCCACTTGAGTGGGACACGTCACTTGAGTGGGACATAAAGCCCAATTTTAAGTGGGATCCAAGCCCCAAATATTTTTTGTTAACAATGGGACCTAAGTCCCAAATTTTTTAGAGGCATAGAAGATAATAATAATATATGTTGATGTTTTATTTGAAAGAAAATTAGTACAGTGCTAGCACCCAGCATTACGGCGTATAAACAGTGAGGTACGTATGGGAAGGGACATGTCCCCCAGCTTGGGCACACTATAGGATTTGGAATTGGTGCCAGGTTGGGTGTATGCAAAGTTTCTTTTTATCATTTGGTAGTTTTTATTTAGTGGGACATAACCCCCAACATTTTTATTTGGGGCATACGTCCCACTCGAGTGGGACTTAAGGCCCAAATTAAATTTGTGCTATATGTCCCACTCAAGTGGGACATAAGCCCAAAAAATTAAATTTGGGCTTATGTCTGTTATTCGCTGTTAAGCAGCGAATTTCAAAAGAAAAATTTAGATTTGGTACAAGCTAAGGATATTACTAACGATTTGCGGGATGAATATAAATGGATTCGGGCAGAAGACGATGCGTTTTCTGGAATTAATGAAGCTTTAAGAAATAAATGAATCGCTTGATTGAAATAAAAGAACACATAAGAATAGATGGGCAGACAGAAGAATATTTCAAATCCTGAACTTAAATTTTATTTTAAATTTCGTAAATCCTGAAAAAATTAGTTTCGTATATATGACGGTATTTAATACATTTGTGCACTTCTATATCATGGAACTTGGAAGGAGATTCAGCTATTATAAAAATCTCGACGGTTTAAATGCAAAACCTCGTAAGTCGTTTTTGCATGTTTTTAAAAATCAAAAATACCCTATAAATTGTGTTTTTTCCCTTCTTACAGAGCTATTTTTACATAATTTGCCTTCCTGGATTTATTTTTCTGTCGTCCCTAATTTTTTTGTTTTTTGGTCACCGTTAAAAAATTATAAATAGTATAGGTTGCAAAGTGTCACAACATCCAAATAATGATTTTAAAAATTCACTGGTATTTTTAGTTAGGTCTCTACTTTTCATAAGCAAATATGAAAGTCTTGCATTTTGTGATTGGGGCCTTTGTCGGTAATGGTGCAAGGCTTTCATATTTGAATATGAAAAATAAAGACCTATCTAAAAATACCAGTTAATTTTTGGTATTACTCACACCTAAAAATAGCCAATAGATTTTTCAAGAAAAATTAAAAAAAAAATTAAGAAAACGTATCAATCTTTTTTTTATACAATTTTACGGCATGGTTTTAAATAAGAAAATTGATCTGATCTTGAAGTCATTTTCGATTTCAACAACAACTAGGCTTTTGAGCTTCCATTGACTCAATCGGCTCGAGATGCATAGCTTCACCGCATGCTGTATATAATTGGCCAGTATGCAGAATAGGTCTTAACTAACCTGGCTATATCTTGCTTGGGTCAAAAATGAACAAATCAGATTTTTTCTTCTAAAATAATTTTAACAGACGGTTGTTTTTGTTTTAATTTTATTGATGTGCTGAAACTTTGTACAGCATTGTCGAAAATTTTCCGCACAGGACTTAAGTCCGTTGAGTCCTTATGGTAAAAGTGGCTCTGTCTTCTTATCATCTGAATAACAATGCGGAATATAAAACTCAAGTTTGGGTTGCTTTTTTTTATTATTTTAGGACCGTTTGAATGGGTTTGCTGCTCTAGAAATTCATCAACAATTTGGAACCACAACGAACTAAGTCTTATAAATTAATTATCAAACAAAAACTGAATATACTCAATTTTACAAGATTTTTATACTTATATTACGGGCCATTTGCTGAAACGTAACTTAAATATTTAAGTTCTACATACTGACGTAAGTTCCTCTTATTGGTTTGCACAAACAAAAATCTTAAACATAAAAGTTGCTATGTAGAACATAACTTAGGGGGAAGAAAAAGTAGAAACTAAATTTCCTAAGTTATACATAAAGCAAAAAATAATTTTGTTGACAATTTTGATTTTCAGAACAAGAAACAAATTTATAAATTAAAAATGAATTTCGAAACGCTGCTGGACGTAATTGAGGATGATGTTGAAGTCCTCGAGTTAATAGAAGTTGGCGTGCCCCCGGATCCTTGACAGTGTATGGATTGCCACCTCCTGTTTGAAGTGCTGAATATTTTTCAGCAGCAGCTTCCTTTCTTACTTCTTTCTTGTAAAGGTTGTACAATTTTTTAATGCTTCGCAGCTTCTGTATGCATGAAACCCCAGATTGGGAGTTCAAGCTGTCGGTGATTCTACTCCAGGCTGATTCCTTCTCCTTCGAAGTGGCCCCGTCCGTTTTTAATTTTCCACCGTATCTTTTTCGGAAAAAATGCTTTGTATCAAAATTGAATTCTCTTTGTGCGTGAAGTTGGAACTTCTCTTCCTTTTTTCGGCCATTTCAAATGATGTAAATTTAATGTACGTATAGGGAGGTAAACAATTTTTTTTTTTCAGTTTTGATGAAAATAATTATTAAATAGATGATTAATCTTAATAAATAAATTTAAAAAACCCAATTTTATTTTTTGTTTTTTATTTTTATTTTGATTTTATTATTATAAAAAAACTTAATTTCACAACTTAAATTTAAATGATGTTAGCGACGCGTTTCGGAGTGTTACTCCATCTTCGGGCGAACTACTACTTATCTATCATCTATTGAAAAAACACAACTTGGAGACAAACATCAAACAAAATGTATAATTATTAAGTTTGGCACTCAATTAGTTCATACATAAATAAGATAAAATTTTATTTTTGTTAGCAACGTAAAATAAGTAAAGTTAACCTTAAGAACTAACTTCCACATAGAGCTAAGTTGAGAACATTTTAAATCCAGATTTATGACTCGTTTCAGCAAATGGCCCTAAAAGAAGAATTTACCTAAGTAATATATTAATTATTTTTGTCACACTAAATAAAAATATTCTTAATACAAAAATTTATGGAATTTATTACCATGTCACCCCCCCTCCCCCATCGTAAAAAGTTATCTACGCCAAAATAAGCCCATACAATTTCTCGGTTTTAGAAAATCGTGAAACATTACTGCCGAAGCTGACAGACATGATATTTAAAAATTAAATTTCTTTTATCTTTTCTATCAGTTTGATTTTAACCTTGAGTTTGATTTTTTATAAACACGTTAATTGATATTTTTCAGTGTATACATGACCTATAAAAATGGTAATCCAATAAAGTATACCCTATCAATTACGTTTCGATGCGCCTCCTTCTCAATCGCGCCACTTCATTTAAAACAAAATTGACGATCAATCTCAATAACTCACTTAACTATATAGCTTTGAAAAATTATCAACATTGAAATACCATCAACACATCATTTGATAATAATAATTTAATAATACAAATTACAAATCAATATATTTTTCAAAACCCACACACATACAAAATATATGCATATATGAAAGACAATACAACCATCAGAAGAAGATACACAAATTCAAATGATCAATAAAACTGTTCTTTCATGATGGTTTCTTATATATAGCTAGTGCCATCAATTAAAAGACTCGCTGACATAAACGATTTTATGTCACACGGTGCTTATATATACGTAGCATATATAAGCATCTCTCACCAGTCACACAGTTCAGTCCGATAGACCGACCCAACCGATCAATCATTCAAAAACCTTGACTTGAGATTTTAATGATCCTCCTTCGATTAATATTTTTATTCGCTGTCTTTATTCTTCTAACGCCACACCACCGATAGGCATCGTTAATTTAAGACTCTTCACCGCCGTCGGCCGCCGCCGCCGGAAGGCTAATCGAATTTGCTTAAATTAAGGAGTCACACTCTATGCTATAGATGTGTGCGCAGTGCGGTGCGAGCATTATGCTGTGATTATGCAGATAGTTTATCGCCGTATTTTGCTGCTGGTCGTTGATGATGGCAACTCGAATGTCATATGTCAATTACAACAGTAAATATATAGTCAAGTTGGCTGTCATTCAATATCAGTTAGCCATTATTCAACGCAACAAGGCTTACCCCCCTGTGAGGCTATACATTGTAAACATATAGATATGTATTCCTAGAGCAGTTTTTTTTTTTTTTATTTGTAAACTTGATGGAGTAGCTAGTGCTGTGCGGTTGTGTTGCTGGTAATGGTTATGGTAATGGTAGCTCTGGATCGAGCACAACAGAGCGCATTGTATGAATCTGTTTCGGCGTTGCCCACCCATTCGCTTTGCATGCGTTCCACAAATCGCAAATCGAGCAAAATAAATTTATCGACATCACAGATCATGTCACCAGATAAACGATCGATTGTATTCGACGATGACTTTGGTGAGGGTATCCGTAAATCCAGACTTGGTAATGCCTCAGCGCAGCTCCAGCTTCAGCTTCATATACTCCTCAGTCCTCACCAACATCAGATTCAGTCTCAGCTTCTGTTGCATAGTTGAAGAGATGCTGATGCCAAATCATGAGGTTACATACATATATTTATAATATGGGAGACGTTCATCCTGTCCGTTGTCGTATAGTCATCGTCGGTCGTCGTCTGCGAATTGCGATGCCTGTGGTTATATTCTACGGTGACGTTTAGGTCGGCGGCGATGGTGGTGGTAGTGGTGGTTGTATATTGGTATAGTGGTGGTAATGTTGAGGACCCATGCATCAGCACAATGATGTGTTGTATAGAACCAAGCACTTGGTTTTGAAATAATTTTAAACACTAATTGGTCACCGTTGACAGCGAATGTCAACAATAAAGAATTGTGTAAGCGACATAAGTCATTGGCTGTCGCAATAATCAGTCCACAAAGTGCCAGGTCAGATTCGTTATAGCTGTTGCATTGCGATAGATTTCCTCCATTTCAATTTTTATAATAGTTTGGCAATTGTAATGCGAAATGAAGATGTTTTGATTTTAAAATGGATTGGGTATTGGGGTGAGGTTGTTTTTTTTCACATAAAATATATATTCTAAAGCATCTTTAGATATACTGTGGCTTTATTTTGGATTAGAATAGAACTGATTATTTCCTTCAATCAATTAATATCAAAGCTACAGATGTGTCACAAGCTAAACGCGGAGCCATAAATATTAGGTATAATTTATTTCAAGTTAAATGCCCACTTTGGAATTCTTTAAAAAAAACCTGATTTGTGTGTCACATGTCACATTTAGTCACATTTTTATAATTTAATTCATGGCTTACCCTGGGATGAAGTGAATGTGAGAAGTACAGATATACACGTGTAAAGCTTCTTTTAAGATTCCAACTTTATTTATAAAAGTTGAATTCCCAAAGTACGTATATTCTCAAAGACCTCAACAGAAAACTTCGTTTCAAGATTTCAGTTCTATTTTATTTTATTTTTATTTTATTTTTAAAAATAAAACTGCCTATACCTATACATGTGCGTTTGCACGTGCACTGTGTGCAGTAAAAGGCTATATAGAACTATGTACCTACATAATATAATATGCTGATTTATTAGCTCTTGTCACTTCATGTTTATTAGATATTTGTGTCAGTTTTATTTTATTTTTTATTATACGAGTAATATGGACTGGAGACTTGCATGCGGATTTTTTTTTAATTTTTTTTTTATAATATTCACTATGTGTGTGGTTCTTTATAATAACGACGATGTCATGGGTTCTGTTCGATGATGTTCAATCGAGTCAAAAAAATTGATGTTGACACATTGTGTTGAATTTTATGTTTTTGTATTATTTTTATTTGGTTATCGCTAGCGATGGGTGGTTTGCAGTTTAACTGGCAATTGACAAGTGAAAGTGTTTAGGTATAGGTACCTACAATTGACATTTGTTTAAGAAGATTTATTTTAGCTTTTAGGTACAAGTAAATAATAACAATACATACATACATTTCTATCAATCGTTCTGTTTTTGTTGTTGTAATAAATACAAAATTTCCCGCAAATCCTCCATTATGTTCAGATATCTCTTAAATTTTTAATTCACTTTTCCATTTTGAAAAGCAATAATCCAATTGGTTTTTCCTCAACAACCTCCTTAATGGGCAGATGCAGCAGGGAGGTCAACTACCTTGTTTTGAAAAATAAAATTTGTAGGAACTTCAATTAACCCTGAATGAATTAACAATGATTTTTTTGGCACTCTCTAATACCTGTCTAATATTTGTATATACACAAATGCAGCAGGCTGAGAGCGTAACGCCATCTATTAGCAATCTCAGTTTTGTGAGGGACCAGACTAACCAATCATTCCTCAGGATCATTATTTTCTTCTTCCCATGCAAAATAAAATTTTTCGATATTGCCACCATCCACCATGAGGGGTACATTTTTGTGTTTTCACAATTTTCCGACTTTCCTGTTGAAATTTCTATTTTTCGGATCCGTAATGACTTTTCCCGGTTCAATAAACGAATAAAACAAAAAAAAAACTTTTGTAAATCTGATGACGTTCAGCCTTGTTAATCGAATCGAATCGAATCCGGTTGCAAATGGCGGTAAATGCAAAATAATTATTCCACTTTATTTAGGAGTATAGTGATTCATGTGTTGTGACGTGTTTTGTATCTGTTTACTTCACAAATGTCAAAGTAGAATTGAAATTATCTGTAGCCATTTCCAACCTGTGACTACTTTTGAGCCACCTAGTATTTAGAATGAAATTTTTAATCATACATAATATATTATCACGATTTTAAAACAGACTAAAATAATTTTACCTAACAATAGAAAACGTGGAGTGCATGCAACAACGATTAGTAAAGAGTGCAGTTGAGTGCGATTGTGCAATAATCTTCGCTTAAAATTTGGAAATGTAAAGAAAAGGAATTAAACATATTTTTAGAACTCAGAGGCCCTAATTCACTAAATATCAAATTTAAAAAAAACAAATAAGGTATTTCTTTATCGAGGGGACTCCGTGGATATTATTTTTCAAAGTACAATTTTTACTGATATATCTGTACATATTTTACAATTTACTGTTATTTATTCAATTTCAAATTTAAATATGTAATTATAATTTTAAATATGCATTTTTGGTATAATAAACAAAAAAAAAAGTTTGAACGTCAGCTCTTTTGTTTTAGTAAAAATTGTTTTAAACAGTTCAACAAAATATTTATCATTAATTCTTGCCCATTTGATTTGAAAGTCTACTAAACATTAATATGTAAGAAAACGATTCTTAGAATCTACATAAATTCTGAAAGTCGATAAAAGGCTAATGAGAAGTTAATTAAAATTGGAACCACAAAATGCAAATATTTTCAAAGAAAAATATATATTAGTTCATATTTTCTTACAAATAAGTTTTGAAAATTGTTTATAAGGCATAAAATGTATACATAATTTTTTTTAAATTAAAGTAAATATATTTGACTTTATGAGCACAACTAATTGTGTACATACAAGTTACAATAAACTTAAAGCTTGTGGTACTGTGAGAAGGTTCCCATAAAAAAGGTCTTAATCTTAGTGACCTCATGAGGTGCATAAATATTGAACAGAAATAATAAATTCCCACAATCAATGGTAGAACAAAAAACGTCACGAACAAACATGACACTATTAATTGTCCTTCTTACTTCAAGAGATTGCAAACTAAGCAATAAACATTTCGAGACATATGAATAACGTTCATTTTGATTGTATCCAAAAAAGTGACGAACAGTAAAGCGCGAAAAATTCTATTGAACTTTCTCAATTCTATTGATGTTTTTAGTTGTTACAGGGTTTCATACGACACAACAGTATTTAAGAATGGCTCGAACTAAAGAGTAAAATAAGGATTTTAAAGTATATGGATCCTTATATTCTAATGAGTTTCTTTTCATAAAACCCAAGTACTGAGTTGGCTTTCGATACTTCCCGATTTATAAATTCATAAATAAATAAATTTCTTCAGACTATACATTTAAGTTATTGTTGTTTTGGAATTTACTTAGATCTTTGAAAGGAAAATTTTCTCATATAGAAAATTATTTTTGTCAAATACCTGAAACAAAATTTTATTAAAATCACTTTAAATTTTAAAGAAAACAAGTTTTGTAAAAATTGTTAAAGCTTTTTTCAAGAAAATTTGTATGGTAGCTACCATAGTTCTGGATGCTTTAAAACAAGAGTTCGAATTTTTCTTCCAAAGAATTATACATAAATGTTAATTTTTTGTACCATACTTGAAAAAAATGGTACTACCCGTTATTATTGCTCTAGTTCAATGAATAGTGGACTTACAGACGTTTAAACGTTATATTATGGTGAAAACCAATTTTATGGATTACCCCATCATCTTATAATGTTAAGTATAACTGAAATTTTTTTTACACAAAACCAATATTTGTTGTGTAGAGCATCAAGTTAAAAAGCTAAAAATATCACAAACCATTTAAATTTAAAAATTCAAATTTATTTAAAACTAAATGTCTTAATTATTTGAATGCCTTGCATATTATGCGTACGAAAATATTTATTTAGTCTACATTCGCAGTTCATAGTTCGACATAATTGAAAACAGTTTTGAAAAAATCTTTGTTCATTGCTTGTGTTTGATTTAAGGCTCAGTAACATAGTGGGTCTAAGTGGCCCTGAATTGACCAAAATGAAAGACTTGGCTGCCACTTGGCTTTTAAATTTAATTTTGCAAGTTTTTTGGTTTGAGCTTTTATTTAAAAAATTAAATTTATCCAAATTTTGACCGACATTTTTTTTCTATTGCTTCACAAAGTTTTGAATATTCAACAATTTTTCCGAGAGGTTGTTAAATTGAAAACCAAACAAGAACTTTCAATTATTTGACTGATGTTATAATTGATATTATCATCAGAGGTACCCCAGTCAGACAATATTATGATACCAAATCAATACTATATGGGAAAGAGAAAATCTTCTGGATGAAAACTGCACACACACCAATATCTTTTAAATAAATCCCTGAGATTTAAAATCCTATACAAGAAAATTAATAAAAACGCACAAGACTATGGATTGTATGAATTCGATGGTAAAGTGTTATGATTATAATAAAAATTTCCTATATAATAGGTTAACACAAATATAAAGACTAGTGGTCAAGTCTGTCAGCTTATAAAATGAAACTGTATAGTCAAACATGAAAATATTGTATTACTTTTTACTGCTAAAATCATTCTTAATACCTATAACACGCGATAATTATTACAATTCACCTGGAACAACCATCTGCACTTTTTCCTACGTTGTAGGTATTAGGTGTCAGTTGTTGTAGGTATAAAAACATTAAAAGAGAAACCGTTAAAAGTAAATTAAAAGTAGATTAAAACGCACTGCTGCAACTGTACCGTGACCTATAAAGATTGTCTAATAAAGACCTTTGTCCATTCGAGATGAAAATCTCAAGTCTAGGAAACGTCTGAGTATCATTTTCATGAGTACAAGCCATTGAATGAAAAGAAGTGTCAAATGGCAATGTACTTAGAGTTTTCAACTACGCATTATTACATTAATTGGAAGTAAGTTATACATTGTTAAATATAGTGCTACCTTTCTTACATTATACTAAGAAACTTTTCGGTTTGTTGCATCTGGCGGTATGATTTTGTTTCAAAGAAACATGGACATGATCTTCGACACCTTTGTTTGTAAAACAAGAGTTTAATTGCGCAATTCATATATGATTTTCTTTGTGCTTTTATGAGAAATATACAAAGAAATTAAATTTGGTTTTATAAAAAAGCCGTCAAGAGTATCTATCAACTTTGATATGCGAACAGACAAATAAGCCAATAATATTTGAGCCTGTTAGGTAGGTAGCTGGTCATCTCTAATTAATTATCATTAAATTTTATTTTAAATTAATTTTACTTTAAATCTTTTTTTTTTATTTAAAACTTTTCAAAATTCATCGTTCATTGTTCGTTATTTTTTTAAAAGCAAATAAAAAAAATAAAATTACTTACCTTTTGTTAAAAGATTCGATGAATGTGGATTACCGCTTTTTGTGCTTAAAGACGAACAATTCCAACGATGCCATTGAAACTATAAATAAAATATTTTAAAAGAATAATTAATAAATGCATTTTAATTGTATATAAATTATTAAAATATAATTTAAAAATTAAAAACAAAAAAAAATACACGAAATTGTTATATTACACTCACTTGAACCTGGCACTCACGTATTGCTAACTCGAGTCCTTCTAATGCCGTTAATGTAACATCACTTGCTTTATAACAAAGTTCTAATTGATCTTTTGATAATCCAGGAACTGAGCGACAAGTAGCTCTTGCATCTGGTACACAGTTTAACCTTAAAATTAAATAAATACAAAAATTTTATATTGAATAAATTTTATTTAAAAAAAAGGCACAAACAAAATAGAAGAGTAAGACCTTGTTTCACAATGTCTGTGTAAAAGTCTGATTAGTTATCCGATACATACATAAATATTGACTTTATGGTAATACAAACTAAATTTATTTGTAAATCAACAACAAGTGGGGTGGGTCAAAAGACAATTTTTATCTTCTGTAGACTTATGACCCTGTACCAATATTTATGTGTCGGATAAGTAGTTAGAGCTTTACTCAGACATTGTAAAACAAGCCTTCAAACAAATTTAAGTGATCGTTATTTAAAAAAACTGTCATTACTTTATCATTAAATTTTTGTACACCTATGCGGTATCACGTGGGACAGCAGCTGAAAATTCATAAGTGAAGTCGAATATATTTAAACCAATTTCTTAATAAAAAAAGTAAACATTGGGAAGAGTTTTACCCATTATTTAATCAGTATTCACCAGTAAAAATTTTGTTTTCCTTCATTTTATAAAGCTATCAATCAAAATAGAAATAAATTATCTTAATATCTTCAAGTCGATTACGCACGTTTTAAAGCAATATGGACAGAAAAGAGGACATCATATTATAAATTTAAAGCCCAAAAATAAACCAATGCTATGAATTCTTCGGAATATTGACCAAGATGCTCTTATAAAGGGTAATTTTTTAGCTGGTTTGGTTTTGGCAACACTGGTTTTGACAGCTGACGTGTGTTTAGTACCTTGTGTCACTGTCAAACAGCTTCAGTTTGGTTTGCAATTTAACCATGGATCGTCTTACAAATGAACAACGCTTGCAAATTATTGAATTTTACTATCAAAATTCGTGCTCCGAGGATCCGCTTTTTTATCGAAAAATTGTGTTCAGCGATGAGGCTCATTTTTGGTTGAATGGGTACGTAAATAAGCACAATTGCCGCATTTGGAGTGAAGATCAGCCAGAAGCATTGCAACAGCTACCAATGCATCCCGAAAAAGCCACTGTTTGGTGCGGTTTATGGGCCGGCGGCATTATTGGGCCATATTTCTTCAAAGATGATGCGAATCGCAGCGTTACTGTCAATGGTGAACGCTACCGAGCGATGATAACAAACTTTTTTTTGCCCGAAATGGAAGTTCTTGACTTGCATGATATGTGGTTTCAACAAGACGGTGCCACATGCCACACAGCACGCGAAACAATGGCGCAATTGCGAGGCGAGTTTGGTGAACAGTTAATTTCACGTTTCGGGCCGGTCAATTGGCCGCCTAGATCGTGCGATTTGACACCATTAGACTATTTTTTGTTGGGGTATGTCAAGGCTAATGTCTATAGGGACAAGCCCGCTTCGATTGACGCACTGGAAGCCAACATCCATGCATTCATTCGTGAGATACCGGCCGATATGTGTGAAAGAGTATGCCAAAATTGAACTCAGCGGATGGGCTACCTGAGACGCAGCCGCGGTCAACATTTGCATGAAATTATCTTTAAACATTAAATTGCAAGGTTCAAACTATCGATTCAAATAAATATTTCATTCATTTTTTCGAATTTTTTGTGTTTTTTTTAAAAAAAAAGTTCTAAACCTCTTAAAAAATCACCCGTTACATATATAAAAAAAAATGTTAGTTGAAATTATTATAGAATTAAATTTTACTGCGAGTCTTACCAGTTGTGCAATTTATTACACTTCTGATTTTATAACTCCTTGTCATATAAGTTCGTCTTCATTTTATTTCAAGTACGTCTGAGTACATCAAAAGAAATTTTTCAAGAATATCTTCACTAAACCAGATATATTTCCATGCTGATGCTGCCAAAGAGTCTTTAACCCGGAACATGGAGAAGCACCTCCACTGCAGTTAGTTTCGAAATCGAAAGCAAAATGATTTTCAGTTTCATTTAAATATTCGTTCATCCGTATAGTTATAATAATTTAATTAATTCCTTTCGCATCCTTTGATAAGAGCCACATTAAAGGAAAAGTTTCCAAGTAACTACATAATATATCTAGGAAATCTACCCCGATGATGAAAGAACTCTTATAGGAGAAATTCGACAACATTCCTTGAAAATATATACTGACCCGGCCGAGGAAATATCCTTGGAATTTTTGTTAAAAAAGGGTTGGTTTTAGGTTTGTTGGTATTTTTCAATTGTGATGTTGGTTTTTGTGGTGGGAAAAGTGCTTGAGATTTTTGTTTTACTGAGAAATTAGCTTTGATTGATTTGAAATTTAATTTATTTCTTATGGTCCCCAGCGGCTATCATATTTATATGTAAAAACATCTATTTTTGTTCCCCTGCCCACATACTAAATTAAACGTTATTAATTAAATGCAAATTAAAGCGACAAATATTTATAGCTCTGCGTAAAAATACACCTGTTATGTATAGTAATATGCCTTCGAGGCTGCTGGCGCCAACACCCAAAAAAAAACACACCTTGTTACACCCAAGGCACTTTGTATATACCACCTCTCCGGATGATGGATTCTGGAGATTATATGGAGCTAGCTACATTATACTTGGCACGAGTCATTCGGCATACATAGCGGTTGATATATTAATTTGCATCACCAATGTATGCACATGCATTAGCGAAATTTCCCCACTTCTCAATAGCTCGCACTGATCCCCAGAGCCGGCTTTACCTTTATTTCTGTCAATGAAGCCAGATCTTCAGGTGTTAATTTGATTAAGCTGATGTCTCAATTCTTCGATTGAGTTTGAAGTAAAAAATAAAAAATAAAATATATATAACGTGATTAAACCTACTTGTTGGTAAAATAAATTACTTCTGACAATTTGATGATGTTGATTTTATTTTGTCGGAAATGAAATGAGCATTGATGTTACTTTGGTAAACGATTTGCATAAAAGAACATGTCAGATATAATGGGTGGGATATTGTAATTAAAGAGTCAATTAGGATAATTTATTTCTATTTTGATTGATAGCTTAAGTAAATGAAGGAGTTTAGAAATTAAATTACTGATTCAGAATACTGTTGAAGGGAGTTTTCTATTTTTAAGAGAAGTGTTACATTTTTATAGCGTTTCACCAAAATTTGCCATTTTTAGTTAATATACAGGCGGGTCTTTCATTAAGCGCTTCCAATGTTTAAATTTAAATAAAACAAAGTGCGACTAAGATATAATCGAAATTTTTAATTCGTTTGAAAGGCCTATCAATGCCATTATGTATGGAACAAATAACATCGCTCAAATGTCCACTGCAGCTTCTATGAGTGGCGCGCATCAGAAATGTTAAATTTTCCATAATTATGGTGCATAAATTAGGCTCAATTTGACCGATGACATGGGTTATGTTGGCTTTGAAAGCCGCTGTGGTTTGTGGCTTATTCGCGTAAACCTGTAACTTAAAACCTTACAATAAAAAATTTAACGGGGTCAAATCCGGTTCACATCACCTCCATTGTGAAATGACCATGCCCTCGAATCGCTAGTACAGAACTTCCAATTTGGCGTGAGTTGCATGTGGTTCGTAGCGCCGCCGCCCGCAGTAACCTATAGCGCTCGCCGGTGATGGCCTGGCCATCGTCAATCTCAAAGAAATATAGTAATTCCTAGCCAAAATTTTGTAAAATCCACTTTTGAATAAAAAGAATATTAACCACCAGTATAGTAAGTTCAGGGACAGTATTTCCATGATTCTGTTTACTTACAACAGAATTGTGTAAATGATGTAGAAATTACGCATCTGAATTCTTCCATTATTCTTATGGTTATAGTGGGTGATTACTATTTCGAAGGAGGCGCTTAATTTTTCCCAGTGCATTTTTAAATGTATATGCGCTGAACGAATATAGTACTCCAAAGCGTTCTACTTCATCCACTATATGCGATGAATTATGAATTCTACTGGTGATGTGATGTGATTTTAACGCGTTTTTCGATTGTTAAGCGATCCACTATCGTAAATGGCAAATATTCAACTAATATTATGACACTTCAAATGACAGCTTAGTTTGGCAGGTGTCAAATGGCAGCGCTACCCAGTGTTGTGCCATGTTGATTACACAATCCGAGTCGTCTTCTTCAGAGTGAAGGCCTCTGCCTTCTTCTATTCGTAGGGACAAGTAGACATGAAGGAGGTTCTTTGAGCGCTCAAAAATGAAGAATGATGAAGAGTGCACATGTCCCCAGCTGGAAAAAAAAAACTCTCTAAATTTGTGCGGAAGAAGCAGGAATTTGTAAAAGTTTTCCAGAAAACTATGGGTTGTTAAAGGGTCTTGAAAAATTCATTTCTTTTATTAAAATTATCTCAGCCTTCATACAGTCTCCATTCAGACAAAAATTTGCAGACGATTTCATTTTGTTCATTGGAAAGCTTTTTAAAATGTCGAAGTGAGGGTGCAAATAATATGCCTAGCTCATCAAACGCTTTATAGCCAAACCACAACCACGAGTCAGGCTCTGACTTTGACATATTGAACAGAAACAATGGGCTCTTATGAAGCAATCTGAAATGTTACCTCACGCTTCGCGTTCGCTTTAGATCGTAAATATCGTAAGCCGGAGCGCAACGCCCGAATAGATCTATTTTCTATTCTGGTCGCGCTTTGACAGCTCAGCAAACAACAATCAATGTTTTTTTAAATTGCTATTCCATTTCTTTTGGATGTGAAAGTTTTTATTAAAATAAAAATACAAAAATATGTTATTTCAGTAAAACCATTGGAATATTTGTGTGTGAGTGACTAAAATAAGTGTTAAATGCAACAATTGCTGTATTAAAAATTAAATTATTCCTATGTACGTGTGGTTTGTTAAATTGTGGTTCAAGATCCAGATTCAATTGAATATTATGGATTCTTGGAAATTAATTTGCATGTTTTTATTATTCCAGTAGATACACACACCTTTGTAGATAAGATTTTATTAATTTGATACAGTAAAAATATAACAAATAAATCATATTTAAAGTGAAATCTGCTTGTGTTTTATTTATTTCACTCTAAAATTCCAACGAAAAAAATTTAATCCCCAACAGCTGTTTTGGAAGTACCCTTGTTTGGTTGGACTTGTTTGATTTAGGCAATTTTTGTCTGGTTCCGGAGAGTGAATTTTCTCTGGTTTTCGTACCTGTAATGCTGAATTCTCACTTGTCTTATTTTGTGTGTTAGGAAAAACAACACAAGATCCGACGAACGTTGTCACTGGGATCGTTGTTTTAACTCTTCATATTACAGTTTTGAGTGAAGTGTTCACAGGCAGAGGCATTTCATTCCGTTTTGTGAATTTTTCAATAGGAAAAGAAAATTAAAATTAAATATGTGTAGGTAATTGTTTTGGGACTTTTACCTAACTACAATTTACAATTTTTCGATAGTTTTCTTCAATAGTGAAATTTGTTCGAAATGTCAAACAAAATCTAATTTATGTGTGGTGTGAACGGATTTCGTGATCTTGTTGCCGAAATCCAAGATTTTGTGAAAACCATATAATGGTGGATTTACATTCATCTTCATGCGAGTACTGCAAAAAAAAAGCATGTAAGATTAAAATTTACATTTGTTAAATGTTCATCTTCGAAAATTGAAACATATCGTATGAGTTTTGTTCCATTTTTCGATGCGAGAGTTAAAAATTGTATAGGCACTGGATTTGATCTGGGAACATAAAATACAACTAGTGACAATAATAATAATAGTAATAATAATTAATTATTTTTTCACAACCCGATTGCAAATACAAAGTCATTCTTCGAATTACTTGTCAAAGTTCAATATGCTTGAAGAAAGGTTTTTCGTAAACTAGCATTGTGTCAATGTCGTAAGACGGTTGTTTCATATTTCATTGAAATCAAAAAGAAAACATCGACATTAATGCACACTTTCATTAGCAAAGCTTTTTATTTAAATTGTTATTAGAACCTAATTGAAACCATAAAAACATTTTTAGTTCCTTATTATCTGCGAAGAATCTGCGCAGTGTTATTTTAAGGAAACAGAACTTTTATTCTCTCATATCTCAACGCCCGAGGTTTGAAGCTACATTTCGTTTTGCAAATTCTTAAGGTCGCGCATGACACATGATATCGTAATATATCGTAAATTCGGTGAAAAGCCTGTCAAAAGCCCGAGCGCCCGAAGCGTGGTTGTGGTTTGGCCATTACTCTTCGGCCTTCCCTACATTTAATTTTTCGTCTTTATATAATACTTTGTCTTAAAGGATCTTTTCGCGTCCACTCTATGCGATGTTCTGGAATGAATTTTATTGATTTGCAATTTGACAAATGTGACAGCAATTGTTAACATTGTATACATAATTGTTAACATTTTCGACATTGTCTACATTGTTGACATTATCGACACAATTGTTTTCGTTTAAATGTAGATAATCAAAGTCGACACGTAGAGGAACAACACTGTCTGATGCTCACCGTATATTTCTGCGAAAAACTCAATAAACTCTATAATTATCACACAGGCCACTGATAAAAGTATAATATAATTCTTTGGCGTTAAAATTGTCGCAGCGCAATAAAGCAACAAAAAATTATCGTAAGATTCTGGTATCAAGTGGTTCTGCAGTGCGATAATTCCTACATAATGTAAGAACGTGCGATATTCTGTTCATTTCCAGTTGGTGAACAACTCGATGGAATTCTGCTGGCATTTTGCACTGAAGCAAATCTTGACGCAAATACCTCATTGGTTGTTTGGGCTCTCCATTTGGTATCGCATCTCCGAAAAAAAAGCCGTTTCATCAACCCAAGGTGAAGAAGATGTAAGGAATCACCCACTGCGGAAATTGCTCTATCACATCAATTTTCAATTCTTATAATGGAGAATCACATTTGTGATGCGAGCCATACATTTTTTTCAAAATTATCGTCTGTTATTTCCTCACAATCAGTTCTTCGAAAAATGTTGGTGTTACTGACATATAGCTACGAAGAAAAATAAATGAAGATTTTAATTATAATTTCCGAAACGTTTACATAATACTCATACCTCTTATTATTTATTAATTTCCTATGTCACAAGAAAATTCCAATGAGCATGGCAATTAGTTGTGGCATTTCGGTAATGTTAAATAAAAGAGGTCAAAATTCAACTCTTGAGCTATTAAAAAGAGGCAAGCCATCGATTTTTTTATTCGCTGATACAGTTTTAGATTCTGTGATACTTCGAAATGCAGCCTGAAGGTAGTTAACAAAACCATAGTGCCAATTTTGTCCACCATTAGTAAGATTTTTGATGATGACTTCCTGTAGATTTTTAGAAGGGTTCTTGGATCCTCTAGCAACATATTGCTAATGTCGGTGTTTATTATTTTAAATAGCAATTTAAATGAAATATGGGTGATTTGGTATTTAATCGCCCACGTTCTTAAATGGGGGCGGAATTTTATGTTTTTTCGATTTCAGTTTGATTTTGCAAAACTTCCTTATCGGGGTCTTAACATTGATGGAGGTTGCATTCTTGATTTTCGAACGAACGCAACATCTTGAACAGAATTAAAATAAAATAAAAAATAACAGGACTTCGGTAAGACAAAATTATCGAAAACAATGCTTCTCCCTCATTCGCCTGACATCACAATCATTTATGATTTTATCGAGCATGGGTTCACAGGAGTTATACCAAAAAATTTTACAACAACTCGCTAAGACAAAAATAGCGAATACAATGCTTCTACCGCAGAAAGTACAATATTATGTTTGTTAAGAGCATTTTCTTGGAGGACTTTTACAAAAAAAAAAAATGTTTGACATCACTTTGCTAAGACAAACTTATAGAAAACACTCACCCTTATTGCGTTAGGCGTTTTAGTAAAACTTAACCTTTCCCGTTCTCTTCTTTCATCACCCATCTTACCATTAAAACAATAGTCGTTTTACTAAAACTCAAACTGTCGCTTCTAGAGCCTTGTCATTTTACTGACGTTTTACTAAAACACCTAACGCAATAAGGGTAAATACTTCTAGCTTTAGCGTGGGTTTCTTACACTTGATTTTTATACAAGTATGTTGCATGTTGAAGGCTTTTGTGAACTGGTCTTATACAAACTCTTTGCGGAATTTTGGTATGGAAAATTTTTCTTTGCTATTATTTTCCGTGCTTCTATACATATAAACGAATTTCTGGAAGTCTTATCGAGACATTAACGAAACTGTACATATGAAGAGATGTTTTTAACTTCCTATTTCACCTCTAATGAGTTTTAAAGAAGTTATAGTAGAAAATAAAAATTCCAAAATCAGATTTGATGCACAAGTCCAAAACAAGCCCTAAAGAAGCACCAACCTCAAGAAGAGACCTAATAGAAGAAAAATTGTTAGTTGGGAAAACTCCCTTGTTAGTAACGTAGATGAAGATAATTAGAAAACTACTTCTAGTGTTTGTTATTTTTTATACTTGTATATGTTATTTTATTTTGAGTTAGTTTGGAAGATGAGTAAACTCGTTTTCGAATGTAATATCGTATAAGTTAAGTTATGAGCTACATATACAACACGTCCGTCCCTTCCTTTTCTTCAGCTTTCGTCAAACCCAAGATGCTTCAAAGACCGACGACGGCTGAGATATTTACTGTCAGTAAGAGTAATATAAATTAGAATTTTTAATATGTATACCATAAATCTGTGAGTTATGCAATCAAGTCTTAAGTAAAATGTTAAGATCATTTGTGGCTACAATAAAATCTAATCTAATGATTCTTGCCCTGAGACATGAGTAACAGAAGAGTAATTAAAAGATTTTTTTTGGCATAAGAATTTTTATTACCAACCGACATTAACCTTGAACTTCTCCAAAAATAAAAAAAAAATAAAAAATAAGAAACAAAAGAAACAAAACATTTAAGCCATACAACAATTTTAAAAGATTTATAACTTCTCCTTCCATATATAAAGTAATCAACAAGATTAATTCATCTATAACAATATTATAGAAGCTCAGTCCTACCTTATCTATATTTAGATCATAAACAAATTAAATTTTTGCGGTCCATTATAATAGCCATATCGACAAAGCAGCTCGTCTCATGTACATATGAGCAAGTTTGTAGACTAATTGATGGCAAAATTTTTATTGTTTGAGATCTCTATCATTATAACGTGGATATACTGGATGCGGATGATATTTTTGGAGTAGCTTTATAAATTACCAAAACGATTTGCCAAAAAAAATATCTGAATCCATCTCGCATGATGGTGTGACACACAATAATGCATAATTTTTACGAAGGAAGGAGACTCGTCGTCGAAGGTCGCTAAGTCTTGATGAAATCAAACTGAATTCCACGAAAACCACAAAAAGCTCACATCACATCAGGGAGCTATAAAGAAATTACTGTGCTTGTAAGTGCCAATGTGAATCTGATGTTGTTTTTTTTTTTTGTGGTAAATGATTTCGTTTTGTGGAGTGGAGACTTTTTAAGTTCGTTTTATAATCAGCAACGAATCGAAATAAATCATGTTGCAAGCATTAAATCAGATGAACTGTGTCCATTTTTTTTTTTTTACATTTGCCACGCTCTGTGTGTGGCTGTATCTTCATCTTAATTCATGAATTTATGTGCCATGGGCTTGAAAAGGGGGGGGGGGGGGCGACAACGTGATGCTTCTCTTTGTTTATAAAAATGAATCTTTATTTTATACTTCGCGTTGTTTCTGTAGAAAGAACAAGTAGAAGGAAAGGAACGTTTTATTTTATTATATGCTTCCGGGCGAGAACAATTGGGACGTTTAGTGTGGTCTTTTTGTCTTCGACTAATTTCTGATCCAACCTTCAAGTCCAAGTTTTTTTGCTTATACCTATATACACACGTATATAGAAGATCGAAGAAATGTTGATGGAACTTAATGGCTTTCGATACACTGTTAGAGATAAAGTTGTGATTTGATGTTGGGTATGTAGATGCATAAGAGGCTACAATATAGAAGCATATAGAACACAACAGTATATATTGTTATACTTCAAGAGGCTGCTCCTACCTTCTAAAATACAGTACTAGATAGATATAATAGAATTGATGTAGAGAAATAATGGTTATTGTTTTTTTTTAAATTACTTTGAACCTTGAAATTAGGACTTTATTTTATAAAATTGTTGTTTTTATTTGAAAAACGAAAAAAGTGCACTTCAAAATCAATAGTTTGCATTTTTAAATTTTATAATGGTGGAAACTTGCAGTGTTTCATGAGAAAAAAAAACTTCCAAACTTAAAATGATATTTTCGTTTTAAACGTTTAGCTTTGAAATTAAGAGAAATTGCTTTCAATATGTATTTAAACACAACAATTTCCAATATAATATAATAACATTTAATTTTATAATTTGTATATTTAAAATTTAAAGGATACTTTTTACTTAAGAAAACTACATTTATTTTGAAAGCGTTTATTTAAATTTAGAAATAAAATATAAAAGCCATTGAATTGAAAATTCGAAAAATCAATTTTAAAGTGTTTAATTTTAATTATTAATAAGTTTAGTTTCAATTTAAATGTCTTTTGGGACAAAAACTTTGAAATGAAAAATTAACACCGTGATTTGAAAGTGAACGCTTTGATTAAAAGGAGAAGCATTTTGAAAATTATTTGTATGTATATACACAAAACCGCAGGCCGCGGGCAAAAACCAAAACAAAAACTTCCAGCTTTAATGATTAGGAATTCTCATCTTGTTGGATAAAGTTCACACAAGATATTCTTCGTGAAAACTATGTAGGATGAGGGTGTTAAGTTAAAGTGTTGGACAAAAACATTTGGCTTTATTTCCAAGCCAAATTTTGCCTTATTTCGTTTTCGAAATGGAAATAAAGCCAATTTGGCCTTATTTCCATTTTCAAAACGAAATGAGGCCAAATTTGAGATTTGGTCTTATTTCGTCTGGCCTTATTTCACGTCACCTAAGATGAACTGAATTTAACAAAAATTCCCTATTGATAAGGCCTTCGCTAATCAACTGATTAGTCTAAGTGAGATCACCGGGACGAAAGGCCAATTTTTATAAGTTAAATTTTGCCTTTCAGCTTATGAAGATATATATAGACATGTAACAATGGTTTAGATAAAAAGTGAGAATATGTTTCAGCAAATTTTTAAGAAATTAATTAGAAATTTGAAAATATTAACTTTAAATGTACTTTAAAATATAGTAAACGTTTTCCAATGTATTTTAAAAGTGTAACATTTTTAATCGTAAAGTTAGTAATATAAAATGTGTTTTAAAAGTTTTTCCTTTAATAAGACACTTAAAATTTTACATTGAATTCCTTTAAATGACTTTTAAAAATGTCACTTTCAAATCAAAAGTGTTCCCTTTAAGTCTTAATAGAAACACTTTTATTGATATTAAATCGTGAATAATGACTCACGCTTTAAAAACAGTAAAAGTGTTTGTATTAAGACTTAGAGGGATCACTTTTGATTTGAAAATGTGAAAAAGTGTTTATTTGGAATGCAAAAGGAAAATCATTCTTTGCAATTTAAAATTGTGAAACTTTTAATTTAAATAGTTTTACTTTTAAATTCAAAGTTATTCGCGTTGAAGTTAAAAAAACATAAAATTTTAACTTTCAAACGTTTTAATGTACCTAATTATCTTTCATACATGTTAACTTTTTATTTTAAAGTGGTTTGTTCAGGAGTTTTTTTTTGTTGGTGATAGGATCTCGTAAACGTAAACATCATAACAACAAGAAAACTTGAAGGAGGAAGGCAGAAGCACTCCAAATTTCTTCGAAAAGTATATTCTGGTTTCTATTACAAGAAAATAAAATATTTCTTGACCAAATTAATTTGTTTAAGGTTGAATTTTTTTATGAAAAATTGAAAAACTCTATAAAACGGTTCTCTTTTGTATTTTTTAATTTTTTTTAAAGTAAAATCCCTACAAAAAAAATACTTGTAAATCGTCTGGAATGCTACTTTTTATGAAATCGTTACTTGAAATTTTGAGAAAATTGGTCTCTATTATAATTGAAAAAATTGATGTAGGTTTGTTAAAAAATCAGTAAACTTTTCTCCAATTATTAAAATATGCCTTGTGGGTAGAGTCTCAATAATATTCCAGTTAATTTTTTTTATCTGTTATAAGTAATTCATTTTTATATATATATATTTTTTTTTAATGACTTCGTGTTGTAATGTGATAAAAAAATAACTGAACGTGACAAACCTTTGTCATGATGATCCACATCAACAGAGAACATGTGGTATAATTTCACATCAACGAAGATGGTATACCATCAATCATAGAAGTTGAGACAAACAAGCGCGGCAGGTTTTCGTGTGGTTGTCAACGCATTCTTGTCTCAACGCATAGTGGAGAAATTTTTAAAAGTTTTCAAACCAAATTAAAAAAAAAAACAATTATTTTTATTTATAAGTTCAAGAACATTATTTATTATTATTGTTATTATTTGGCACCCTTAGAACTTCTGATTTTTCAACAAACTGACCTTTAAAAGCGAAATGAACTCTAAAACCAGGCTGTAAAAAAGATGCCGAATTTTTTAGTTAGGTCACTTTCATTCTAAGGGTGTGATTTATGCTTTTAAGAAATACCAGATTTAAAAATTGTAACAAAATCAGTCAACTTTAAAAAGATATAATATAGGACCCTGTTTATAGATTGGGTATAGATTGAGTTCAGATACTACTGAGCAACATCGTATTAAAGATTTGGAACCGCTTCAAAATGCATTGAAACAACAAACAATGTCAAAATTTCGCACATTGAAACAATAACAAATGAAACTTGTGACCGTGAGTCTAGTGGTGGTGTTTCTTTTGTGTGTCTCTTTTCAGCCTGCATTTCTCTAAACCAAAGTCTATTGCAATACCACGTTACGTAAATTTGATAGACAAAAACCTGGACCCCATTTTTATTGAAAATATTTCCATCATTTTTAGTACAAATTGTTAAAGTCGTTCTAGAGAAAATTTAAAGAAAAAAATGTTGGTATAGCAGCTATTCATTCTAGATATGTTCTAGATAATGTTTTATGTTTTCCAGAATTCTGGATATACAGAATTTTAGAATACAGAATAATATAACTTTACAGTGTATAATACAGAATGCTGAATTATATGTTCATACAGAATTTTCAATTCATTTTAGAGAATTTTTAGTAAACAAAATTTTGTACAGAATAACGAGCAGCTTTAAATTTAATTCCAGATTTGAAGAATCATCACCCCACTGTTCATTGACAATTATATGTGACGTGCTGAATATAGTGCACGGCTGACTGTAAAAAGTATTTAAATAATTTGTTCATATATAAAGGTAATTTTATACTCAAACGTTTTGCAAGATGTTTTCAAAGATAAAATTGTTAACATTTTCATAAATAAGAGACGACAATTTTTTTTTATCAAATTGTTTTTGCATAATTTGACGATAAAATGTAAGAAAATTTCATAAATAAAAACTTTAATTTTTGCCATGTCTTGTAATTTTTTTTAACTTTTGATTTAAAATAGGCAGGTACAGAAAACTTATTTATTATGAACTTAGTGATCACTTACTACTGATAGCTACATCTTTTAGTTCTGAATAACAAACAATTCTGGTGCTTTTTATAAAATATTGTTATTTTGATTTCGTGTAAACAAAATTTTGAAGTTAAAAATAATATCACAACGATGGTGGAGAATTCCGAAAAAATAGGTTTCTTCATACCGTCTGTCGGGCATCGTTTTTGTGCGAGCTAAACGTATGAACCGAATTTCTTAAAATTCGTGGTACTTGAACTTGATATAGAAGCACAACAAATCAAAAATAATCAAATAGGTTATGGGTTTAATTTTTTGAGTTTTTTACATAACTTCGGAAACATCTATAGCGAATATAATATTTTTAAAGAATTTTTAGTTAAATAATATGCTTTCAATGATTTTTTTAAATTTAGTATACAGGTAGCTACGTCAAAGTACCGGCCGCCAGTAATTAAAAATTGTTCATATACACAAAAAAGATCTACCTTTTACTTACAAAAATTCCGACAAAAACGAATTTCATGGTGGTTTTTAAGACAAAATTTAGTTTTTTTTTTGAAAAGTGATCGAAAACTGTCAGTATATTTTTGAAAAATTATCAAAGCAAACATTTTATATTTTTTTCTCAACAAAAAATATTAGAACACTTTTTTCGTACGTACAGAGCGGTATCGTAAAAAATATTCAAATAAAAACTAATTTCAAACGTATTCCTCTATACCTTATATAAAAATTTAAAAATCATTTTTGACAAAATTTTGTTAAAATTCAAAATATTTTTGTTTGGTTTTATTCTTAAAGGCAGTGGCGGATCCAGGATTTGGTCATGGGGGGCGTCGAACTACAAATAGAAAACTTAAAGAAAAATAAAACTTGCGTGGGCTTTGTGCTACATTATTTATGTGCGTGTAGTTAGCACTGCCATTTTCGATTTTCAAAAAAAAAAAAAAATACAAACAAGCAAAAAAAAGCAGCAGCTGCTTAAAACAGCACAAGTATAATTTTTTTTAAATCGTGATTTTGAAAAAAAAAAATTGCAAATTTAAAATTTATCCCTAAAATTTGCAAATTTAAGAATTTAAAAAATACATCACGGCACATCGCATGCACAAATTGAGCACAATATACAGCAAAACTTTTTTTTTTTTGAAAATCGAAAATGACGGTGCTAATTTCACGCTAAGTTCCTTCGCGTCATTTGCGTTCGGTCGTGAAAGTCGGAAATATGCGATTTTTGTATCTCTTCGGCTGTATCATTTTTTGAGCACAACTTTAAGTTTTTATAGAAAAAATTTATTTTGGAATAGTATTTTATTATGTTGCTTTGGAGAGGTAGATATGACAAATTGCCTAAATCTTCAAAATTTAACATACCGCGTAAGCCCTTGAACTAAGTTTCCATCATATAGGCTTTATAGCCTTTACACACCGAATCAAAATGTAGATTTCGATCAAAAATCACCAAATCTTATCAAATCAACAAGATTTCCCATACATTTTCAGATTTCGTAATCTAGTAGATTACTGCGAAATCTTCTTGTTTTTAGTTTCTATCAACACTAAAATTTGATTGAAATTTCAAACAAAATCTAGGTTCTAGAAATCTTGGTGTGAAAACCGTCACACCGGACCCGAAACCCCACCCCCCGTGGATCCGCCACTGCTTAAAGGTGTCTCCTTGAATGAATGTAATTAATGTTTCTATTTTTCGCAGTGACCTTTAATTTTAATTAGTTTTCTTCTTCCTTCTCTAGTAGTGGTGGAATGAACTAGACGCGTTGCTGTTGCTGCTCATGGATTTTGTGTTGGGAGTAAAATATCCATACAAAAGGTTTTTGCTTTAATTTTCTACAGAAGCTCCTGCTTCTGCTTGCAAATTTTAAAGATAAATTTTTTTTCAAAATAATAGTTTTTTCTTAAAACTTAAAAATATGCTGTGTTCAAAAAATGATAATGAAAAAAATGAAAAGTAAATGTTGCGAAGCGCCTAAGTGTGAAGTTAGCACCACCATTTTCTATTTAAAAAAAAAAAAGTTGTGCAGTATTGTGCTTAACTTATGTGTGCCATGTGCCATAAATATTTTTTTGAAAATCGTAATTATACAAAAAAAAATTCATTGGTAAAATTTGCAAATTTGCGAATTTAAAGGAATATTAATGGCACATGGCGGCATAAATATAAATAGTTTTTTTAAAAACGTAATTTTGCAAAAAAAACTAATTCGTAAAATTTGTAAATTTTCAAATTTAAAAAAATATTTACAGCAGCACTTAAGTCGGGCACATCGCAGCATAACCGTTTTGTTTACAAAAATCAAAAAAGGCGATGCCAACTTCACGCACATAACATAGATATTCGTTGTTTTTTGGTCTGTCTGTGTCCAATTTTTGTGATGAAAAATGTATATTGGGGGAGGTTTCTACTTGATCTCTCTTTGCAGACGAACTTGGCAGTGTTGTGTTGGTTTTAACTTCAGTGGTTTTGCTCGGTGTCCGTTGCATATTACCATCACAAAGGCAGATATAGTATTGGTTCTTCTTTTCTTTTTCTTGCTTTTTCAATCAAAATATCTTTTAACTTTTGTTTTAAATTTAAAACGACTCAATTTCAGTTCAGAACGTTCAGTGATTTTAAACTTAAAATCTTAATTATGTGCTTTATTTCTCATTTGAACCTTCGTACCCGCAAATGATTTCATTCGTGCTTAAACACCTTTCAAATGGCTCACTTATCGTGATCTTAATTTTTATACACTGATCTCCCCTTCTCGTTCTCCTTGTACAGTTCAGAAATTGCAGCTTTATCAGAAATGTTTTTTAGGTATCTTACTTTTGTAGGTATTTCAGCGCGGACAGGATATGGTAGCATTAATAAAACTTCTAAGACTGAGCAAATCTGATATGCGTGGGTTCGAATCTCATGGTGTGCAGAAAGTTTTTCATAATAAAATTGGACTAAAGCTCAGCACCACTAATAAGGAGACTGATGATAGGGCTTGGCACCCCTTGAAATAGCTATATCTCCTGCCAAATAATTAATTAAAACGAATTATAAATTAATTCGTATACCATTGGTGGTAGCACTTTAAGTTGTTGTTGTTGTTCAGAAATTCAATGAAATTGACGGACTAAAGAATGGTCAAGTCTAATAAACTGACATTCAAGTATGAATAATACAAAAAATAATAAAAGCATTAATAATCGTTCAAGGATTTTTTGTCTATGGTAGCGTGAATGTTAGTACGAGGTGGGTTGCGAATTCTAGTGCGTTCGAAACAAATATTAATAAATTAATGAATACAAAAGTTGTCATCACATTAAAATTTTTTTGTTAATCTTTTAAGAAATGTTGTTTTTAATTCGTTGATCCAGAATTAGAAAAAAAAAAGAAAAAGTTTATTGCTCTTTTCCAAATTCTGTCGAATCAATATTTTGGATCACTAACGAATTAAATAAAAATAAACGACATCCCAGATCCAACATGTTGCTGAGAACACAATCTTCTCGCACCACACTCTATAACTATCATCATATCGATGGATCGTGGAACTTTTTGTTTGCTTTTTTGGTTCAAAAGAAACATTCATTTGTCACAAATCTGGCTATATATAAGTTCAGATATGTCAGAGGGATTAATATCTGAATGGCCATCATCAGATTTTTAACGGGTGATTTTTTAGCTGGTTTGGTTTTGGCAACACTGGTTTTGACAGCTGACGTGTGTTTAGTACCTTGTGTCACTGTCAAACAGCTTCAGTTTGGTTTGCAATTTAACCATGGATCGTCTTACAAATGAACAACGCTTGCAAATTATTGAATTCTACTATCAAAATTCGTGCTCGGTTCGAAATGTTCATCGCGCGCTGCTTCCATTTTATGGTCGGCATTCTCGACCTTCTGAGCAGTCTATTCGGAAGATTGTGACCAAATTTCGCACCAAATTTACTTTGTTGGACATTAAACCACCAACACGTTTACGTACTGTGCGTAGTGAAGAAAATATTGCGGCCGTATCAGCTAGTGTGACAGAAGACCGCGATGATGCGAATCGCAGCGTTACTGTCAATGGTGAACGCTACCGAGCGATGATAACAAACTTTTTTTTGCCCGAAATGGAAGTTCTTGACTTGCATGATATGTGGTTTCAACAAGACGGTGCCACATGCCACACAGCACGCGAAACAATGGCGCAATTGCGAGGCGAGTTTGGTGAACAGTTAATTTCACGTTTCGGGCCGGTCAATTGGCCGCCTAGATCGTGCGATTTGACACCATTAGACTATTTTTTGTGGGGGTATGTCAAGGCTAATGTCTATAGGGACAAGCCCGCTTCGATTGACGCACTGGAAGCCAACATCCATGCATTCATTCGTGAGATACCGGCCCATATGTGTGAAAGAGTATGCCAAAATTGGACTCAGCGGATGGGCTACCTGAGACGCAGCCGCGGTCAACATTTGCATGAAATTATCTTTAAACATTAAATTGCAAGGCTCAAACTATCGATTCAAATAAATATTTCATTCATTTTTTCGAATTTTTTGTGTTTTTTTTTAAAAAAGAGTTCTAAACCTCTTAAAAAATCACCCGTTATAAGGGTTTTTTTTTATTCGAAGAGATTTAATTTTTTTGTTGTTCCTCGCTCTTATCCTAATTCTAAAGTTAGATTTAACGAATATTTTCCATAATATGGTCCATTCCAAGTTAAAAAATAAAAAAAAAAAAATAATTTATCACAATATTGTCAGAAATCGAAGATACCTTTTTTATGGAGATAAATTTCATGTGATGACATTTTGGTCCTCTTGTGCGTGTTTGTATTGCTTCTTCATATTTTTTTTTTTTTTTAATTTTATTTTTGTTATTAAAGAATGTGAATGTGATAAAACTGTCCATTTTATTACTGCTTAGGACAGAAGAAGATCTCTAAAAAGTGAAGAAACGAACAACAACAAAAAAAAAATCATCATCGAAAAACATAAAACAGAGTGGGGTCTTTATAACAGGCGCCGTTTAAATTATTTTTTCTGGACTTCTGAAGAAGCATATTCAAGTCGCACAATGGGAAGCTGAACTTATATCCAATATTTTTATTATTTTGTTTGCTGCCTGTTGGTTGTGGGAAAGGGTATATGATGGCCTGAATTTGCAAGTCTGTATATATGTACATACGGCTTGGCTGATGCTGTCGCTCTGGGAGGGTCGCTTAATGACTTATCCAAACGCTTCTAGGTTTGATAGTTATAGTTTAAACGTGAAAGGTTATGGCAGTGATTGGTTTTTTTTTATTTGGGGACTACCTATTTTGATGGGTCAGTTGGATAATTTTGATATATGGTTTTTTATGGTAGTTAAAAATAAAACAAAACTGACATTAAAATGATATGTGCGGTCAAGAAATTTGAGGCAGGTAAATTAATAAGCTTATTTAATATTGACTCATTGATTTATGACAAAAGATTATTATTTGCTTTTGGGTTTTTTGTAAAAAAAAACAAAACTTTATATGTTCTGATGGGAGGTGATGATCTCATGATATATGATGAAACAATTCAGATTTATTGGAAAAAAAATTTTAATTTTTTAATAGTTTTTAATGTTTATTCAAGTTATTCGTGTTTCAAGTAATTTTTTCATTTTTTTAAACTATATTAGAATTGAGAAAAGACTTCAAGATTAACGAATTTCTTTAGTAGATACTTATACGATTTTTAACCCTCTTACCGCATTATTATTATTTAATTATTTTTTGTTTAAAGAGGAAAAAGATAAAATACGCTTAAATGACTTCTTTGGGTTGTTTTAAGACGTATTTTATTAAAAACGAAAAAAAATTTTTGGTTAAATAAAAAATTTAACCAAATATGTATATTTTCAACCCCTTACTGCATACGAAGCCAAATCTGGCTTGTACACTTTTACCTCTCAAACGATCAAGATAATAATTTTTTTTTATAAAAATGTATTCATTTCAAAGAGAATTAGACACACAATCAGAAATATATTTTTATGACCACTTAACTCACTTAACACAAAAGTTATTATTATTTTAAATAAGAAAATTTTTCACACTTCCGTTTTCAATGACAACAAGTAATCAACTGACCTCCAAACATGAATATCTTCCTTCTTGTTTGGTGCACGTGTGCAAAGGCACAGCTTTTTGTTCTCAGAAATGTACAGAAGAGGATCGTGTTGTGTTTTGGTAATTTTTTTTTATTGAAGTCGGGAGAAAAAGGGACATAACTGTATAAAGCCATATTTGGCTTAGTATGCGGTAGAGGGTTAAAGCTTCAAAAATAAATTAAAATATCGATTTAATAGTAGTTTAAAAAGATATGAATACAATCTGGAGCAAATTCGTCGAGACTACCTAACCCTAGTGGTTAAAAAAAAACTAAATTTTATTTGTATAAGGAAACATATTTTTCTCTTTTGAGCTCTTAACATCAGCACTTATAACATAAATTTGTAAACCAACTATTTTAGAAAATTTTAAAGCATCCAAAATTTGGTGTTAGTCTAAGGAATGAGTCCTATATAAGAGCTAATATACACTTTGCCATTATCAAAATACCATCACATCACCTTTATATGGAAACCACATCGCGACATTTTCATTGAATTTATAGTTCATTCACATTAATTATTTAATATTAAAAAAAAAAAAAATACAAAAAATGATAATCGAAACGAGCACAATTTTATCCGATTTTGTTTTTAACAAAATAACCTTTTCTCATAATCTTATCTTGTTCCACATATACAGTTGCATTGCAAATGTATTCCAATTAAATGCAAAATACCTTCCTTCTGGAAGAGACTCCGTGTGAAAATTCTTCTTTGTCTTTTAAGATGAGAAATGCCAATGCATTGGACTTAAAATCAGATCCAGCTCCTGAACCAACCCGCTTCACCCTGTCCACAATATATACCTTACCTATATAGATAAAGATATAACCCATTCCAGAATTCTCCCGCATCCATTGCGAGCGCAGCAAATCACTGGAATCTGTTAATGTCGGTGGTGCAATAGCGTTAAAGATAAAAAACCTTATTCTCTTGCATCAAGAATCCTTTCAAGACATTACAAACACACACACTCACACATACCCATGCATGCATTCACTGAAAGAAGAGCAACAACAAAAAAAGACCAAATACAGATACAACGAAAAAATAAAAATAAAAAAATGTTTAATTGCTAAGGATGTAAGTGGTAAGAGGCAGGATGATTTCTCGTTTTTCTCTGAAAATATTTCGCTGATAATCTTATCTCGAATGGTGTCAATTAAGTACAGAATCTGGTAGGAAAGCGTCCACTTCATATGTGTACCTTTATAATATGCCCTATAAGAGTCTCATCTGATGGAGTTTTGCCCTCTTTTATATATTGGGATTGAATTGAAATCTCCAAAGGTGCGACACCCTGAAAAGAATGTTTTTGAGAAGTTTGTTTTATATAGATAAACCCGATTTGATTAGACATTCGTCCTTATACAATTAAATATTATTATTTTATTCATAGAAGAGATGAGAATTTTCCCATCAAGCATGCGCCTCTGAACTTTATAATTTTATTTCATGAGACAAAATTAGTTCCGCATTTAATAAATAAATTTAAAAAAAAGGAACAGACAAATAAACAAACCTTAACCTACCATTTGAACCCCAACTAACCATAAATTTTGAAAGACGTTTTGGAGGTTGGATGTGTGTGTTTGTGTTTTTTTTTTTTTAATTTGGATATAGTCATGGTAAACATTTGTGAAATTCAAGTTACCTATGTTCCCATGGAGCCCCAAGTGGATATTCTTCACTTCTTGGCAAATTCCAAACCCATATATGACATTCTTGCAACCAATGTCACCAATTCCAGAGTAGACAAAACGATTTGTTCGCAAGCTGTTTGTAGTAGTCCTTTTTGTACAATGATGATGATGAGGAGATTGTTTGGAATTCAACATAAAGCAACGAAAAAAAGGGGCCAAAATATTTTGTATCTCACATAATCGGAGTATGGGAACAAATTTTATATTATTTCTCTATATATAGATACCCTTTTATGGTTTTAACATAACTTCCATCAGCTACTGGATTTGATTTTATAAAAAGAAAAAAAAATAGACATGACTGGATCGCACGAACTTGCTCTTGTGGTTAACAACTATAAATAGAACTAAATTTTAACTCATTTAAAAAAAAAGATCAGAAGTACACATAATATATTTTCTTATTTGATTTTTGTTTATGAAAAAAAAAATTATTGTCAAAACTGCAATATTGTTTGCAATATTTAGAAGCATTTGATAATTTTAATAACATTAGACAAGCAATTAAAAACTTATACGTAAATATGTAAATTTAAAAATTGGCAAATTTTCTGATAAAAAAAACGACAAAACCCGTATGGCGAAACGAGAGAAATTCTTTAAATTGAAAATATAAAAAAGTGCGAACAATCTTAAAAACAAAATATTGAAACCAGAATTATGCTTAAAATTCCCGGAAGTTTTTTTTATCCCTTGATATCCCACTTTGTGTTGTAACAAAAAAAAAACATTAAGGGCATTCACGTAATGATGTAAAATACTGGATAAGTTTACCATTTGGTTAATGAAGTGTCAAATTTTGTATGAGAAATGATTTACACAATTTGGTTAAAATTCTCCAAGGATTTAGCTGGATAAAATTAACCAAATTTGTTTGGTAAACTTAACCAAACGTCATTGTGACTTTTAGATTAAGGCGTGTTCAGATATATGATAATTAAGTATCTCAGAGAACTAAAAAAAACTCTGCCCGTGTTCTGTAACTATCGCATTGAGATTAGTTGGCGATGAAAGTTGTGAATAAAAACGTTGTTTATACAAAAAAAAATAATTAGGACATCCACATTTTCTGACTTTGATCAGCATTGTTTATTTACAAAAATCCATATAATGGGCCATATGGATATACAAAAGTAAATGCTTTTACTTGTATTTGTTATGTTTTCCGAATTGCTATCGAAATGAAAGGAACCATTTATTCTTTTTATTCTTGTTTCATCAAATTTCAGCTGAGTTGAGCTCAGGACAACTTTTACTGCCGAAAACGAAAGTGAAAGTAGAGATCCTGCACCATTATAGGAGTGCCATATGATTTTTCTTGTATTCGCTCATTTTCGTTCGATCAGTGCCATGAGTTTGTGAGTTCTACATTTAACCCCGAAATCGTTTTCTCAAATAATTCCCGTCAGGCTTAAAAAAAATACTGTTTTTTTCGTGTACCTTACATTTTTTTCCGTTCCGAGACATTCTGCTCCGATTTCAAGTTAGGTAATTTGGGAGAGGTTTTACATTTAAAAATAATTTCGAAATCTGAACACGCTTATTTGTATACATAATATTTTGGAGTTTCATATTTGACGTTTAACGAACAGCTGATTCAATTACACCGCATTTAACCAAATGAATGAAAAGGGAGTTCACGCAAACTTTTGTGTAGACTTATCATTTTACACAATTGGTAAACTTGCGACGTTGCGTGAATACCCTTATTACTTTTGTAGATTATACTTATGAAAAAATCTGTTTCATCCCATTATTATTTGGACATTTGCCTTTAGAAAGAATTTGACCTTTGAAGAATTTCGATTGCTTGTTTTAAAAGATAATTTTTTTGAAAAGCAGAAAAAGTACAAAATTTGCCATCTAAGTTTGTTCTCTAGTATAACTGCATCACCTAACCTATAAGCACCTTTTGTCATGGGGGAATCAGATATTACCAATCATTCATAATTAAAATAAGTTTATACATTTTATTTATTAATTTTTATTATAAATATTTTTATAAAAAAAAAATAACTTAACAAAAGTTAGCATTTGAAGTTACATATTTCAGTCTTCATTCAATATAAAAATTTTTATCTTGAGGAAGTAGTTATACCGGGAAGTCCCGTAACGCCACAGTTGCTCGTTTTGACATTTTTGATTGCTAAAATCACAACTCTTAAACGAATAAAGATATCGTAACCATTGATTTTATATAAAAGGGAATTTCTTAGGCTGGAGAGCTATACAGGGTGTTTCAGAATTTTTTTTCTTGTAAAAATAAAATTACTTAATGCATAGCTTCAATTTCAGTTTACAAAAGGTCAAAAGTTAAGATTAAGAATAACATCAGCTAACCTATTTGAGTGAAACAGTGGGAAAAAATCAAAATAAATCAATATGAGCAAAACAGTGCAAAAAAAAGAAAAAAAAAAAAGAAAACATTTTAAAATATTTTTTGTTTTTAATACCTAAGTATTTTAATAAAATATTACATTGCATTACGAAAATATTTCAGTGATAGATTACAATTCAAATAATGAAAAAAACAAAAGTAATAGATTGCAAGTCAAATAGTGGAAAAAAATTAAGTACCTAAACATTAAAAAAATTAAATTTTTTTTTTGCCGCCATACAACTCTTTCTATTTTGACTGGCTACAACCAAGAATATTCATCCAAAATAAAACTCTTTTTGATTTCTAATGGTCGAAACATTTGTATTAACATCGAAAAATTCACTTAAGAATTTTCATTTCAAACCCACCCAAAAAATGATTATTGCCACTAATTTTGTCCGAACACACGAATTCCTCGACTGTTTACAAACGTTATTTTTTGACAGCAGATAATGAAACGATATAGGACACAGCGTTACCTATAAGGCAATCAATGGGCGCTAGGCAGTAACTCCCAAATCGATTTGGAATTATCGCCAAAAAAATTCTGAAAAATTGTTGTTGTTTTTTGTCTCGATTTGGGCGTTATTTCCAATTTAAAATTTTTTTTTTTAATTGAAAGAACGCCCAAAATAAAAATTTTAAAAGTCAAATGTGAAATAACGCCCAAACGAAATCCAGAAAAAGGAAAAAAGGCCCAAATCTTAGGAAATAACGCCCAAATAATAATAAAATTCAGTACTTACATTTACAATAGGTATGGATTTTTGAAAAATAAAACGGCGAATAAACAGTGAGGTATGTATGGGGGGCATGCTGCCACACTGCAACCCCCCTGCTTGGGCACATTATAGGATTTGGGGTAGGTGTAAGGCTGGGGCAGGGGGGCAGCATGCCCCCCCATACATACTTTATTGTTTATACGCCGTTTTAATTTTCAAAAATCCATATTGTAAATGTTAGTACTGAGTTTTATTATTATGCCCCTCATATACATACCTCACTGTTTATGCTGCTCTATTTTAACTTATATCATTGAAATTTCACTTTGGAAATATCGCCCGAAATTGAGGAAATAACGCCTAAATTTTACAAAAACAATTTACATTGAAAATATTAGGGCGATATTTCCAACTTAAGATTTGGAAATATACAAAATTTGGGCGATATTTCCAAATTGATTTGGGCGTTATTGCCTAACGCCAATCAATGTTGCCACTGTGGTGGTTTTAAAATGTATTTAAGCTCCAAAAATCCATAGGTTCCCCTATATTAGTCAATTTTTGTTGATAATAATTGGTATTTTAACAGTTATGAACTCGTTTTAAGCAAAGCAAAGGCTACAAACGTTCTGTTGTAATTGTTTATTCATAAATGTATTTGAAGGGTGTTTAATGCAGTTGATATGGGCCACAAAGTTTGCAATTACGATCATAGCCATGCTCATGTAAAAACGAGATATAACGAAAACTCTGGATATTATAGTGAATGACAAGAATGTGTGGGAAAGTTTTGAGGTAATCTTCAGGTAACCCCGCCTAAAAACCTTCGTCTTCTATTCAACCAGTTAAAATCATCAAAGTTATAAAATTTTATTTTATTTAAGTTTTTGGTGAAATATTTTGTTTATGTCAAGTCATAAGTCAAACTGATGAATTTTTTAAAATTGGTGAAATTTCATTTATTCATGCAACATAAGATATATTTGGAGCAACGTTATTGCTAGGTTTATATTATTCGCTTAATATAAAAGCGGAGATTTTTGTCTCAATAAATTAAGCGGAATTGTTGGTGTAGTTAACATGATCAAATACATGTACAAAAACACAATATTGAAAGTTGGGTAACATTGTACCAAGAAGATAAACGGTAACTCGCATTAGTTGTGACATTAAACTTACCCACGTTATAGTTGTTAACGTCCAAACAAGAAAAGTTTTTCCAGGAAGGCGGTTTATTTCTCCCCTTTTAGCCACAAATTACAATTTCATATTATAAAAATGCAAGAAAAACATTAAAAAATAATGGCAAATCTTACAATAACTAATATAAAGAAGCTTTTATTTCAAATATAAATGGTGACACAGTAAAATTTAAGTAATCTTATATCTTGCACTTTAAATTACAAATAAGGTGAGCTCCAGAAAACAGCGTTATTTTTATAATATTATTCTTGCAAAAAATTATTGTAAAGTTACAAAATTATGTAGCAATAAAAATTTTTTAATATTCTACCTACGTCTTTTTTTAAAAAAACCATTTGTGACTGTTTTTGTTCATCAATTTAATTTGAAATGCATCAAGGTCTCATTATAAAACTCTTCACAGTTGCGAATATTTGAATCAGCGTTGTAACTAGATCTTGACATCGGCCGCCCAAATAAGACACTTTATAAATTCTTTAACACAGATGGAAGATTTTCAAAACTCCAGATTAAAACCATAAACCTATAAGACTATACAAAACAAATAAAAAAAAGTGTTGGTAGTATGTATTTCAAAAAAAATCCAAAAATATAGAAAATTATTCTTATAAAAACTTTTTACTTGATTTAAAAGAAAAGAATAGATTTGAACATTTTTTAATATTATTTTACAGTTTTTTTTAAAGGAATCAAAATAAAGATGGAACTTATCCGCATGCGTACCTTCTCTAACAAACGATATATCAATTTTCAGTAAATATATAGGCGCAAAATTTAAAAACGATTTAGTACGATGTTAACGCCTTTTTATCATACTAAAAAATCTACTACTAAATCATTTAATATTTTGCGTTATAGTTTTTAATATTTTAAATTCCTAAATGAAACACTTCTAAACAAAAATCGGTTTTTGCACTAAAATTTGATTGAACTCAGTTGCAGCCATTTTACTGGCAGATTTTTGGATTTCTTGATTAAAAGTATAAGTTATGTAGGTACATATATTAAATTCCCTTTTTCTTGAAACTCATTTAAACATTTAAAGCACATAAATTTGACACTTTTGATGTGGACCGTAATCGATTGATCAAAGAAAATTTTATGTAAAACGTCTCTATATGCCATTATTCCTATGTAAAATTATGTTTGAGTATTAACTTGATAAATATTCAAGCCACATATCGATATAATGAATATAACCTACCCCTAAAAAATTTCGTTATCCTGCGCGCTTAATTGGAAATGTCTCCATATTATATATGGTAGGTATACCTTCATAATAATTACTATATGAGTAGGTATAAAGTTAATGAACTGAAGTAGCGTTTCATTCATAAAATGAACGCCAGCCATTGCCATAAATTCCCTTTCTTCAAGCCAAACAAGGAGCGCTTATACAGCAGCAGCAGTAGCAGCATGATGGTGTAATATTATGGAAACACTGTTGGAATAAGGACGGAACACTTTGTCTGTAGGTATACTTTATGGTTGTAATATTATGGTGACACGGAAATATGTACTAAGCGTCAACCATCTCTTCAGCAAAAATGAATTGAGACCACTTTTGTGTGGCTAAGATCGTTGGTGCAGCTATGTTCTTGTGCCTCATTATTATCCTTTTTGTGGCTTAAAAAAAAATCATCCCGTTGCAACGTTGCATTCATTGACATCGCCATTGCATCGTATACGCGCTATATTAACGTATACCTACATGGAAACTGCAGTCAACTGCAACAGCATGTCTTCACAGACTTCACACTGCATCACAAAAAAAAAAAAAAAACTACATGCACTTTCTCAAGCTCACCCAGCCAATCCTCGTCCTCTAGATGTGATGATAAAAAGGGGTTAGGTAGCTACTCGAGAGTGTGAAATGAGGGTGATGCGTTTGATTTGGCATGTTTCGTTCATGATGCATTATTTTATCCTTTCCAAGTCATAACACTTATTTGTTTACATCATGCTTACTTGCAGCACATGTACTTGTATTTGTTAAGATGTGATCACTCGTGTTCTGGGCGCGAAAAATAAAACCCCAGAGTAAAAAAAAAATTAAAATTAAAAAAAAAAAAAAAAAACAAACGACGACTTTGAAGCTGCTGTAGGCTGCCACAGCACAGCACATCACATCACATCACATCACCACTGAGAAACACGATAAACATAATTATATTCTCCTTACGGATACATGTCAAATGCATTATGCAGTTTTTTGCATTATATGCGCCCGTTCTCAAAATGCCATCATTTGCATATCAAACGAAAATTGTATTCGCACAAAATTAATCATCAGGTTTCGATGCACGAAAACCTTAAAGCTTACAGATATTTTATCTGCGAAGCATCATATCGCCTGAAAGGTTAGCATGTTATAATGTACGACGCGAATAAGGAATCTAATCATTGAAATCTTAAAATTAGGTTTTTATATACAAAGAAGTTGTGCAATTAAATTTTTGTTTTTTATTAATTAGCTTTTTAATTTTTTTTTTATTTTCTTATATTTGATAATGAATCTTTAGCCATCAAAAAATTAAAACATGAACACGAATAATGACAAAAACGATAAAGCTTATTTAAAGCATATTTTTCGTATTTTATCACGGGTTTCATTTAATTTACATATAATATGAAATTATTTCAAAAAAAGATTTTGAACTATTAACTATATTTTCAGCTAACATGAAAATTCTTCAAGTTAGAAACAAACTTGTACCCGCTTAGGTCAGAATCACTTTTTCTAAGTTTTAAGCACGTAACCACAATTATTTACTTCAATTTTGTACCAACACTAGCTAGACCGCTCCAGCTTCGCAAGGGTAGAAAAATCCCGCAGTATTGTCAAAAATTAATAAAACAACAAAAGAAAATAAGGAAAAGAAAAAATAAATTAATATAATAGTAAAGGGTCATTCATTTTTCGATTTCGAAAGTAAAACTAAATAATGTGTGCGATACATTTTTGATGAAAATTTTATTTCATTATAAAGTTTAGCCTTTGCCATTAAGTGTGAAAAACAATATTGAGGTAATTTTTAACCACTTTTTCGCACATTTTGGGCGGTATCTCGGCCATAACTTGAGTAATGTTGGTTTTTAATGCGTCTAGAGTTCGAGGATTATTCAATATTCGCATAAACACGATCTTTTGTGTAGCCCTACAGAAAAAATCTAACAGTGTCAAATGGCATAATCTTGGTGGCCAATTAAAGTCGCCAAAACGTGAAATTACGCGACCAGGAAACTTCACACGCAATAAAGCCATAATTGGTCGTTTTGTGCCGCTTGTTGTCCCATCTTGTTAGAACCACATATCGTCCAAGTCATGATCTTCAATCGCCGGCCAAAAAATATCCGTTATCACCATATCGCTCCGAATTGCCTATATAGTCCAGTCAAAGAAGCATTTGTCTCGGAAAAATCGCCGCAAAGCTGGATTTTGATATATAGCTTCCTCATTGTATTCTTAAGAAATTGTCAAAAGTCCCCATCGATATGACCGCCGCTAAAAATTTTAGGGGGGGTTGAAGGCCCCAAAATGGTTTTTCAAGAATAACTCCCAAATGGTAAGTTAAACAAAAAAGTGTCAAAGACTAATTTGTAGCTTGAAATATTTTCTAAGCTACAAATATTCTAAGCTACAAATTAGCCTTTGACACTTTTTTTACAACTTACCATTTGGGAATTATTCTTGAAAAACCATTTTGGAGGGCCATCAACCCCCCGTAAAATTGTTAGCGGCGCTCATATCGATGGAGACTTTTGACAATTTCTTAAGAACACAATGAGGAAGCTATATAACAAAATCCAGCTTTCCGGCGATTATTTCCGAATTTAGCTATTTTTTCGCTTCATTGACTGGACTATGTAACCGTCTACACATTGGCATCTTCGAAGAAATACGGACCAATGACACCTTTCGACCATAGAGCACACCAAACAGTCACTTTGTCTGGATGCAACGACACCTTTTCAATTACTTGTGGGTTTTCTGAGCCCCATATGCGGCAATTTTGTTTGTTTACATACCCACCGAGTGAGAAGTGCCTCATCGCTGAAGAAAATGTTGCTTGAAATATGAAAAGTGGCTACGTTTTAATCAACACTTTTGTAGTAAGTTTTAATAATTTTAACGCGTTGGTCGATTGCTAGGCGGTTCATTATCGTAAATGGAAAACATTCAACTACTATTATGACAATTCAAATGACATCTGAGTTTGACAGGTGTCAAATGCCAGCACTACCAACTTGAAACCACGAAATTAATGGACCCTGATGGGTTATGTGTTAGGGATGCAATATCAGCAAATTCAATGAAAAATTTTATTTTAATTTTTAAAGCTATTACCCGCCTCCTTGGTCCCCGACGCTATAATGCATGCTACATAATACTTTTAGAACAATTAAAATATCAAATACGGATTAGTAGGATAATGGATCAGTGGATTTATTTGCACAGTTATTTCAAGTAATAATCCAGGAAAATTATAAAAAAAAGTTCGGAAAAATTATATATCTACAGGGTTTTTAAGACAGCTTTAGAAGTTTTGATGCAACTATAGGATACAAATTAGAAATCACCAAGATTAGTCACGTTTTTATTTTATCGAGCTAACACAAGTCATATTCAATGTCCCCATAGTTACTCTATGAGTGAAATCTGTAAATGTTTTAATGCTATGGATCTAATCAACGACAAATAAAGATGTTATATATCCTACATAAAAAATAATAATTTTTTTAAATAAAGATGCGAGTAATTTAAATACAACAAATATAACGACAAACAAACATAATAAAATTTATCTTGATATGGTTTGAATATTTTATCAGATACTGCGCATCTTAATAAATACATTTTGAAATAGAAAAAAAATTTATTGCAAAAAATATTTTTTTTTTTACAAATGTAGATATGTTTGTTCAATTTTACATCACATTAAATTTAAAGTTAAGAATTATAATAAAACCGGAGAGTCGGAGCTCGGATCGATGGGGAACTTTCTCAAAATGTACAGAAAACTAAACCCAAGCTGATAAAAAAAACCCTGTATATAATTTTTTCTAAATTTGGCCAAATTTTCGTCTAATTTTATTGGACTATTAAGAATGAAAGCAACTTTACAAATTGTCGTTTTGTCAGTGTTTCAGAACTGAAACTGAAGAATGAACATTTTGTTCTTAAAATTATTTTCAATTTTTAAACTTTTAAGAATTTAATATTGAACCCTAAAGCAAAATTTAAAACATTTAGCCATTAAGATATATATTAAAAGAAAAGAGTTTAGTAGGTACATCTATAAATAATTTTAGACAAATCAAATATCAATAAAATCTTAAATTAATTTCGGATGTCTTGAAAAGAAAACTGAAAGAAAATTTTTTAAGTTATAGATTCGTGTCAAAAAATATCATAAATAACCTTTAATGTGGTAGAGTATCGTAAAAGGAATGATAATCTTGTTCAAGTGATTTTTTAAGCTCTTGAAGATGTTTGTATTTTTCCTCTGATATTTTTGGGGATGTTTCAAATAACCTCGGAATTTTATCAAGATCAATTGGATCAAAAGCTTTTATGCGTTGAGGCAAAATGGTCCAAGGATCGGAAAAATTTAGTTTGTAATTTGTATTCAATAAAGCCTTTATATTGTATTTCAATGCATGAATTTGATTGACTGTGGGATCACCGCTTTTTTTTCCAGGCCTTATCGATGTCAATAATTTTAAAGAGGAATATTTCTTAAAATATTCGAAGCTTAAGTATTTAACGGTGTAGGGGAAAGGATTCGACCGAGCTTTTTCACAGATGTCAACGTAATCAGCAGGAACGTTAATGACTCTATTCCGGAGCTTTCTTTCGATGCTCGAATGCATCGAGTCAACTTCCATTTGGGTGTGTCCCTTAACTAGTATTTTTTGAACTAGGTTTAAATTGTGTAGAGCTGTAAGATTTAGTAGTGCGTTTGCTAAAATGCTGTTCCGGTTTTGAGCAGTACATCCATCGCTGTAAAAAACTATTTCCTTTCCTTCGTTGTTTGGCAGGACTGTTTCGACAATAAAGTGGCACAAAATTGATGAGAACTCATCTGCACTTACTCCACCTTCTGCCTCGTGCCATATGAAACAAAAACCTTCATGAGTCTTAAGGTCGTAAACAGTAAAGTTGTGTACTATAAGTTTTTGTCGATAGTATAAGGATGAAACATTAGATTTTGGGGATAGAAGTACCGATTGCAGATCCACTGTGAAGACTTTTTTGGACGCGTCGCTTTTATCCTTATTTTTTTCGTCACGAGCTTCATTTTTGAGCCTAATATGCTCATGGTACATGGATTCTTCAATATTTCCAGTTTTATAGCCAACACAGACTTCACACTGATCTTTCTTTGGACGGAATAGAGCCAAATTCATGTCATTAAACACTTCGTTGAAAACAGTAATGGATAGGGGTTCCTTTTCGTTATTAGTACACCAAACTTTTGAATATTCTTTGTACAATTGATTTTTTGATTCCATATCGATTCAAAGTATAATTTTGATGTAGTGGATCGACAATAATGAGATTCCATTTTTGGTAAGGCCAATAGAAAATCAATAATGCTATCTCTTTGTCGTTTTATTTTTAATTGACGACTATTTTCTGTATTACTAGTACCACGAATAATACTGGCAAGCTCAGGGGCTGGAATAGTAGTTTGTGTAGTAGGCTTAAAATTGAGGCTCTTTTTCTTCCAACTATTGACTGACCATTCACCAATGTTTAAAGTATTTAAATACATCTTCTTGCAAACACGTTTGGTTTCATTTTTGTATTGTAAAAAATAATACATTGAATGATTTCGCTTATTTGTTAGTGGATGTGGATCTGATCGCCTTCGTTTTAGGGTCAGGCTTCCTTGACCCTGGAAAATATAACCATTCCAATATTAAATAAATAAAAGATATTATTGTAAATAACTTAAAAACATTTATTTTATTTATTTATTTACTTAAATGCATTTCGGAAGCTATGCTAAATAAAATAAGTGTTTTTAAGTTATTTAAAATAATATCTTTTATTTATTTCATGAAAAAACACGTTGAAAATCTCCAATATCAAATAAATTCCAATGTTATGTATTTATAATTTTTTTTATGAACTTTCGACAGTTTCGAGTTTTATACTGTCATTTTTCTGTCGGGTCCACTGTTTGAACCCCCTTTGGTATACCCCTCCCCCCTGTAATTAATCCTGCGGGCACCTATGGACTTATCTGAATGAGTTTCTTCCTATAATAAGCTGAAAATATTCTATATTTTAGGAAGAAATACTAGTAAATACATTTCAACTGCAAAAAAAAATAACGAAGAAAACCTCGTATATCCATTGTGCAAATAAAAAATTCTTTTACTTAAAGAATATGACTAAAAATTTTATTATTTTAAGATATTTGTAATAATAATACTTACGTTCTTTAATTTTCAAACTTATATAACAATAAAAAGGAATTTTTCACAAGTAATATCAAGTTTTTAATACTAAGTTATTTTTCACAGCTCTTTCCTTTGCAACAATGTGGATATACGAGGTTTTCACGTTCACAAATTGGCTACTTGAATTTAAAATGTTTTCTTTTTTGGCTTTTTTTTGCATTTAAAATGACATTTACAAATTTTTTATTGAATAGAGATGTAAATTTCAATGCCAACTTGATATCTGCATTAAAATCTCATTTTTGGAAAAAAGTGGATTTACGAGGTTTGCATCCTTAGCCGACGATATGTATAGGCACTACTGAAATAAATCAGCCAAGTAGAACCCTTAGCACCTGTTAATAGCAATAACCAACAGCACTATTTTTGTTTTCGAAAAGGATTAAACTGATTTTTATTAATTTTGTAATGGAGAATTTGTTAAAAATGTATACAGTTTATATTTATATACCAAAATTTTCAACAAAAATATTTTAAGATTTTTAAAAAAGTCTCAATTTTTTTTTAATGCTCAACATTTTAAAAAGGACTTGAATTTTTATAAACTAATGTCATGTACTGAAACCAGTATGAAATAGGCCTAGCAATTTATTTTACAATAAGTCATTAGAATTTTTTTTTCATTTTTGATTTTCTCATTTTAAATCAAATTTTTATACAGATGCTTCTATATAATAAAATCACATTGAATATCAACACTTTCAAATGCCATATTTCGAATTTAAGGAAAAAATTCGATATTTCAAAAACGAGTTCATTTTTTTGGAAATTTTATGTTTTACTAAAAATTGATAAATTCTTAAAATTGGGTTACCATAATATTTTTTCTTAATAAATTAAACGTACAAAATTCGTCACCCCAATATTGGAGTGATACATATGCATTTTCACCATATTTGAGTTAAGAATGTTTCCTTAGTGACAAAAAGGAGATCTTTCTGTTGGTGTAATTAAATCTGTCTATCTCTATTATTACTATAAAGATATCAGTGTTTGAAATGATCTAAACGCACTTTTGTGAAAGAATAGTCAGTATTGGTCTGCGACATAAGCCTTTTTTATTAGAAGGTCATAATTTTGTATGAACTTTTTCAAATATCTTAAATACTTTAAATGACCTATACGTACAATTGAACACAAATATGCCTTTTTTGTAAACCCATGGTTCAGTTTTGAAATGATCTATACATACAATTCTTTTTAAATAATGATTCATAAGTATTATATATTTTCAGTATTTAAATGATACATACAAACCAAACTGCAAGTCAAATTTTCAAACATTAAAAATGATTTCAGTACATAAGTGATACACACATACAATTCGTTAAAATTGAATCGAAATCTACTTTTAACGGTACCAGTCATAAAACCTTTTTATTTTCGACTTTCTCGTTAATCGATTGCGATCAATATGTTCATGCAGATGGTCCTATTAAGTTTAAATTATTGCATACAAAACTTTAAAAAAAAAAAATTGTAAAACAGGTTAATTAATTTTTTTTTTTAAATAAGGTACTTCTTGTACATACAATTAAATACATAAAATTTTTATTTTATATTTCCTCTTTTTTGTCTTTTGTAGGTAGGTAAACTATTTTTTTATAGAATTTCAAAATCCCATGAAATGTGGGATTTTAAGATATCAGTCATGAACGAACAAGGAAATTTTCGAACACTTTTTTTCTTTTAAAAGTTACCTTAGCTTGTTTCGTCTATGAAAAATAAAGTCTAACACAAAAACAATAAGCAAAATAAAATAACAGTAATTTTAAAAATGCATTATTTTACTTTTGTATGAAAATATGCTCTATACGCATCCAAAAAAGACAATTATTGTGTTCCATATTTAAATGCCTCATAATTTGGTCAAATAGTGCCTCATACCATACAAATGCCACGTATGCAATTTTTTTTTTTTTTGTGATTTAAAGAAAACCAATGAACCGATCAAAACAAAAATTTAAGTGCAAGTAGAACCCAATAGCCCTCTATTTTATAAAATTTGTTTAATGGTTTATTTATTGAAGGTTTTTCTGGTATTCGAATTCAAACTTCAAACGTCATTTTCTCGAAACTAGGTTTTTGTCGTTTAGAGCACTCCAATACTGGGGTGACGAAATGTCAAAAATTATTTTTGAAACTAATTTTCTAAAAAACTTCATTAACCGCACTTTTATGCATTTATTTACTAAGAAATTTAAATAATTTATTAAAATCCAAAAATATTTTGTTTTGAAATTTTCTTATGCAATATCAACAGAATTATATAGCAAAAAGCTTCCTTAAGAAATCTTTACCCATAATTTCGAAAAACATAGCGAATTTTCATCCTGTCGTGTTTAACTTACAAAAGTCAAACCTCAAGCTTTCTTTTATTTTTGAAATGATAGGTTTTTCAATTTATTTTTAAATTTTGGAAAATTGTTTTGCAAAATAGATTATTTTTTTATTTTACAACTTTAATATAATTAAATGAGCTTTTTTAATACCAAATCTCGATTTGAATTTTTGTAAACTTGTTTTATCTTTCGGTAGAAAGTAATTTCTCAAAAAAAATGTAATTAATAGTAAAGGTCACTCATTTTTCGGTTTCGAAAGTAAAGAAAGTAAAGCTAAATAAAACATAAAACAGTGATACATTTTTGATGAAAATTTTATTTCATTATAAAGTTTGGACTTTGCCATTAAGTGTGAAAAACAGTATCATTCAAATGGCCGCCTTGAGAAGATTCGCAGCATGCGATTCTTTTGAGGTAATTTTTAACCACTTTTTGCACATTTCGGGTGGTATCTCGGCGATAACTTGAGTAATGTTGGTTTTTAATGCGTCTAGAGTTTGGGGATTATTCGAGTAAATACGGTCTTTTGCGTAGCCCCACAGAAAAAAATTAAACGGTGTCAAATTGCATGATCTTGGTGGCCCATTGACGTCGCCAAAACGTGAAGAAGGATTTAATAAATTAAATTTTTTTTGCTTTATGAGATGTATGTATAAATAAATAATAATTTATTTTTAACAACAAATACACACAATTTTTAGATAATGATTTTTTTTTAATATCTTTAAAAATTTCTTTAGGTAAATAACAATTACTCACCAACTAACATTCAGCATAATAATCGCAATAATTGTTGTATGAAAATGCAAAGTGAGAGAATCACATTTCCACCTCAAGAAGGACATTTCGCCGAAACAACAATATAATACACTGAAACAAATTTTCACCAAATTTATTTTTCCGAAATTTTAATTTTTGATCCCACTGATGATGATGATGATTACGAAAATTTTCTTCTTCTATTTGATTCACTCTAATTTTTTGCATAAAATTAAAAAATTTGGTAAACATTTTTGAGTTTGCATTAAATTTACTAACATCGATTATAATTTTTATTATTATTTTTCTTATATAAAAATTCACTTTTAACATATAACAATATTTTATTATTATTAATATTTTGAGATTGAATTTTTTTCTTGCAGAATTTTTGAACTCTCAAGCGACTTTCAGCACTTTTAATTTTAATTAAAATAAATAACATTATACGACGAAATGCGTGTGTTTTGCTTATTTAATTAAATTTAAATTTATTCATAAGTTTTTTTTCTCAAACTGACGATTTATAAAAAAAAAAAACAAATCAAAATTTTCTACAATTTATTTAACACCGTCGAACAAGATTAATTCGCCACGGAATACAATCTGGCTGCACATTCTTTTTTTGCCACACGTTAAAGGTATAACGTTTGTTAAGTTGTATCTTTTATTATATTTCGAGTATAGGTATCTTTATATTAAACAACAATCCCTACTGACACGATTGGGCGAGGCGGTGGTGGCCGGTGAGGTATCTGTATCCGTTCGCGCACCGCATTCAATTATTGTTTCAATTTATTATAATGTGGGGAGTTGATAAGTATAATGCTCCTGTTGGTTGGTGGTGTAGAATTGTTGATTTCTCTTCTGTGTATTGTGATCGGCGGTGTATCTTTTAGATGCAGAAAAGGTCTCCGAATTGTATCTAAGAAAATAACCAAACATATTCGCGAAACCAAAGAACACACGGTAAAGACAAAATAAGGAACGATTATTATTGGCTGATGGAATGAGTCTGAGTGAACAACTGGACTCTTGAAGTTGCCCCGAGAATGATGAAGTCGCTGACGAGATTAATGATCAAATTTTAAATGATTCTATATATGCAACACGGCAATAATGGTGCTCATTGCTGAATCAAAAATGATTTCAATGACAAGGCACTTTTTTTTCTTTTTTTTTTTATATTTCCAAAATTATTTAAAAATTCTTTTAATTTTTATTTAAAATTTTAGCCCGACCAACAGCGATCGCGATGTTTATCCTCACGATAACACTTTCAATATGCAAGGCTATTCGGATTCTCATTCAGGAGCTTTGGGTTCTTCAATTCTCGTCATTCGAAATGGATGCAGTGAAACAGGAGTCTGCGCTGCGAGCGCAGCCCTAAAACCAAGAGCATGCATCCATCCATACACCTATTATCCTTTATAGAAGCAAGCAGCATTGGCTAGCTGAGTTCGAGTTGTTGTAACTCCGAAATTCATTCATCTTTTAGATACAGAATGATGTTGATGATGATATGTGTTGTTCCTGTGCTGCAGTGATGTGATGTGATGTACCTACCTATCGAACAAACGACGATGCATGCAGATTTATATCGCATCAGAGTTTAGAGTGAATTAATGAGCATGTGCTGTTCCTGCAGTCCTGTCTTGCTATACACATAGCGAGGTACTTGAAATTAAAAATTATAAATCCGTTTGTGATGGGATAATTCATCGTGTTCGTGATTTAACATCATGCAACCCTTGTCTCTTTATCACAATAAGTAATATAAATAGTTGAAGGGTTGATGGTGGGTATACGGTAAGGCATACTTTTTTTTTATTTAAGCGTATATAAACTAGGGCTATTTAACGCATTAGATATGTCATTTGGAATGCGGCTTATTGAGGTATTTTTTTTACTAATCTTTTGTGTAATTTATTCAAAGGATACAATATAAGGGTATTTTTGATAAGATCTCTGATGTAAACAACTGTTTAGATTATTGTTTTCTTGTTTAAGTGCGGGGAACATACGAATATAATAGTTTTTATTGACAAAATTTCGGAGATTTTTTATATCCGAAAAATTGCTTTTTACACCAACAATGGAATTATGTACGAGATATTATTTAAAAATAGTTTATAGAACTAAATTAAAAACTCGTATTTCTTTTAAATTTCTGTCTTTTCAAATTAACTTGTAAAATTTTTCGTGAGTGCAGATGTACTCTCTCCAAACGGGCACCTCCCATATGCTGATTCATCTCATAACCGGATAACTTTCTGGGTACCGTCATGTGTCCGGTTATGACAGAGTTTACTGTACTTAAAGAATATATCTATTGAGAGTGAACTATTACTGCTATATATTATTCACTCAACTCATACAGATTAAATCTTAAATCCGGATTAAATTCAATGTAAATACATACGTATTTAAGTTTTCATCTGGATGTATCGAGTTTTCGATGAGAATTTAGCATAATTAAATTTTTCAGTTTAAATATACAAAAAGAAAAAAGACCATACAAAATGAGTTTTCTTCTGTATTCAGTTAAAAACATCAAAATTCAAATATTTCAATTATTTTTAAATATTTTTTGTAATGAAAAAGAATTGTTTGGTACCTATATGTATTTTTAAACACCGCTTTTAAAAGGTAGGTACATAATATAATGGTGGCCACAAGGAATAACAGCATAAGTCGACTTATGTCGAAATTGAGTTTATTACAGTAGGGTAATTGCGGGAGAGATGCCGCGATTTTATAAAACTCAATTTTTTGTTGTGTTATTAACAAAAAACAATTTATTTTTTTGACAAAACTTAAAAATGGATTTGTATTCTACCATAAAAAAAGACTTAACAGAAAAAAAACTTATTGTTTAAATAATAAATAATTAAAAAAAAATTATATTGAATTCTGGTCTCTCCCAACAAGTGAGGGAGAGATGCCGCAGTGTAAGATCATTAACAAAAAAAAATGTGTTTCATCTAAAATGTATGTTTTAACGTTCTTCTTGATCAACAGTCAGTACCAAAGACAAATTTGTCATGTTTTTAAATTGTATACAATTTTCATGCAAAAATTTCCAGAAATTGGTGCATTTTACCCAATTTTCTTTTTTTTATTGAAAAATAGTTTTCTAGAATTCTGCACGGAAATTTGGATCAACAACCGACTCAATCTTCCTCTTATCAACTTTTTTTTTAAGTTACAATTTCTGCGTCTCTGCGAACTGTTTTTTTCTAGTGTTAAAGGGCACCGGAATTTTGGTTAACGGGAAATTTCAATATGCTTGAGCATCTTCATTCAAAACCACTCAATCACCTAAAATACTTACTTACAACAAAACGGGTTTTAACTTCCATATGCAACGACTGCTGGCATCGAACTGAAAAATTTCCAAAAAAACAAAAATAAACGATAGATACAATTTGTTTCCAAAATAATATAGTAGATCGTACTGATGATAACTCACATTTAAATTTTAATCAAAATCGTAGTAGCCGTTTTTGAGAAAAAATAATATAAGATGTTCCTTAATGGATTTTAAACACTTGTATATGGAAGGTACGTATTACTGTTCTTTTTGGTTATTATAGAATAATTTTCATTTACAACCAGCTTGATAATGTTATAAAAGTTCTAGGTGCCAAATTTTATAAAAAAATCTACTGAGCCGTTTTCGAATTAAGTTCTAAAAAATTAATTATAAAATTTTTTTTAAAAATCCAAAAAACGTTTTTTAAATCGAAAATTTTTTTTGAAAATTTAGGTATGATATACAATTACATAATTCTTTTAAAACTTTTGAAACGTTCTCCATTACAATTTTCTTTTTGAAAAATATTGATCAAAATAAGTTGAGCCGTTTTTGAGAAAATTGTACCATTTATAACCATTTTTCAGAATATATATTTTTTTTAAATGTTAGTTTTTTAGTAAAAGTAATTAATGATTTTTTTTTAATTCGTGAGAAAAATAATATTTTGATTATTCGCAAAATTTTTTTACTTCGGTACCTTATACCTTTATTTTTGGTCCTAAAAAACTTCCCCCGTGTTGAATTTTTTACTTTGTCTTTGCCTTTTGTTCCTCGTATTATATATGTATGTAACATTATTCAGTTCTGTGAACGGTACTTTGGGGATTATTTTAACTATATATTATTAATAATATTTAATGTTTTATATTATTAATAATATTTAATATTATTAATAATATTTAATGTTTTTATTTATAACTATAGAAGATACATACATAGATATATCTTCTTCTTTAACCAAATGTTGATGCTCGAAAAGATGAACAATTTGAAAAGATGAACCATCGAAATTCATCCTGGATATATTGCAAATAATTTCTGAAACGTCTCTCTTTCCCTTTTTGACTTTTTAGCGTTCATATCTCAATTTCAAGATTTTACCAAAATTTCGAATTTTATATACGACTTTTTTTATACGTATTAACAAAGGTCTATCGATTACAAATATTACAAAAAAATATATTTCTCTACTTCCATGTTTTAAAAAATATCGAAAGCCGACATCAATATTTAAATCAAAATAACGGAGTTGATGGTTGAAAACTTGTATTTTAGCTTCCTATATAAGGTACATACCTACATAACTATATACGCTCTCGATGGCAAGCACAAAAATTCTTCCCCATTTTCATATCAAAGTAGGTACCATACGAGTCATGACTTTGTAATAAATATACAATTATTGGACATAGTGTCCGTTAAGTAAGCATTACCACGTCATTCATTAGTTCGCTAATGCAAACATCTCACTTCGAACGTTCGATTCGCCAACCGTAACAGGGGGGTAAAATAATTGGATTAATTATTGAATTTGTCGTGAAAGAAAAAAAATAACGCCTATAATAATGCTATATAAGTTGACGATCAACTTATCATTGCTACCAGCCCAAAAACGAACAACTTCCTGAAAAATTTTTAAGTTCATATTTAAAATGAGAGAGATACATTTTAATCACAAAAATATCACTTTCACTAATTTACTTGTATTACTTCACTTTCAATCCATATATCCTTCATCTGCGACTTTAAAGGAAACTCTTTCCATCCCCATCGCTGATCTTCAAAAAAAAATTAATAGGTTTATGACCCCATTGAATAAAAAACAATATTTCTACCCGCATAAATCAAAAATCCTATCAAGTAAATAGCACAACATTACTTCTATCACAATGTTAAACGTGTTGTCAATTAAGTAATTAACATTTTTCAAAGGAAATATGCGAACTCACAGTTCTCATCACACATCACATCATTTACCCACTTCTCAAGAACCGTACAGTACGTATACTTAAAACATAATAACCATGTAATTCCGTTAATCCCTTAGTAATAACAAAAGTACATAAATATGATGTACACTCTTAAACAAAAAACACAACACAAAAACATCCTTTCATTAGAAAAGGATGCGGTACGGGTCGCTGATGAAGACGAACGGAACGCGACAACGCACGGGGGATTTTATTATCGGCTCATCGACTGCATCTAATATATGGTTGCACTTGTTGCAATGCCACACGGTGGCAATATAATATGTACATATGGTATAAAAAGCATAAAAAATGAACCCCAATATTTTATGCAAAAAATAAATCTTAAAAGAAGAATATTTGCACGCATTTGGCTGGTGGCAAAAGGCACTCGAACACACTTTAGCCTGTGTATATTGCGGGAGTATTATAATATGAAGGATTTAAATTGTGCGTCAATCGCAAAGTACAAAGCCAGTTTACAATGCCCTTCATTTAATCATGATGCTCTTCCTTCATTTGAAGAGGAAGTGTTATTGTCCTTTCCTTTCAGCGGCTTCCTTTTTTCTATTCATTTGCATACCTATGTATGTATTTGTGTTATGTGCATATACACACATATATATGTGATTTACAAATTGCATAAAATGCAAGTTTGCAAGGTGGTTCCAGAAAGAGAGTGAATTAGAGGGCGAATTGCAACCTATATACAGTGCCGGCTGCTAATTGATGGATTTTAATATATATTTTTTTTTTACAAAACAGCTAATGATTCTCATTATCTCAGAATTAAACACAAAATTGATCTAATTTAAAACAAGGGTACCTATCATCCAGTGGCGTATCCATGGGCGAGAGGGTTTCAGTCCCGGAACCCTACCACCCATAAGTATTGAATCCAAATATTTTTATATTAATTAATTTATTTGTTAAATACATTTGGTCTATACGTTTGACCTACTTAATTCCAGAAAGCCCATCTTTTTATAAAATGTCGACTAAAAATCTTAGTGGAAAAAAGAGTTTTATGAGGGAAACTTATTAGTTAAAGGGCTTTAGGTATGTTGTTGTTCTGCGATGTTCCGTAAATATTTTTGAAAACTTCGCAAATTTGCAAATTTTGAGGATAAAATTTTTTATGCAAAATAAGTTAAAGTTGTGCTGTTTTGGTCTCAAAATATGCAAAATATGATACAACCGGAGAAATAAAAAATTGTGTATTTGCAACTTTTACGACCGTTGTTATTGTTATTATGTTATTGTTGCAAAGGAAATTAGCGTGAAATTAACACCATAATTTTCGATTTTCAAAAAAAAAAAGTTGTGCTCAATTTATACCACCATGTGCCGTAAATATTTTTTTTAAATTCGCAAATTTGGACATTTTAAGATGATTTTTTTTTTTTGCAAAATTACGATTTTCAAAAACATCAAAGTTGTGGTGCATTTTGTTAAAAAAAAATTGCAAAGCGTGAGGTTAGCACGACCATTTTTAATTTTCAGAAAAAAAACAAAAACAAGCACAAACTGAGCTTAAAACAGCGCATGCGTAAGTATGTACCTATCACTTTTTTAAAAATCGTAATTTTGAAAAAAAAATGCAAATATGCGAATTTAATAAAATATTTATGGCACAATGGCAGCACAAGATATGAGCACAATATAGCGCAACTTTATTTTTTTTGAAAATCGAAAATGGCGGTGCTAACTTCACGCCTGGGAGAATTTAAAAAAATGCTGTAAATATGCGAATAAATTTTTGAGCAAAATACAGCAGATGTTTTTGAAAATCGTAATTTGGCAGAAAAAAAAAATCATCCCTAAAATGTCCAAATTTGCGAATTAAAAAAAAATATTTACGGCACATGGTGCTAATTTCACGCTCAGTTCCTTCGCAATATTTGCTTTCGGTCGTAAAAGTTGCAAATATGCGGTTTTTTTTTATTTCTTTGGTTGTATCATATTTTGAGAAAACAGCACAACTTTAACTTATGAATTTTGGAAAAATTGCATCCTCAAAATTTTCAAAATTACGAAGTTTTCAAAAATATTACCTACCATAAAACTGTAACGCAATCGAATGTAAGTATAGGTATACTCTTTTTTCAACTAAGATGCATTTGAAGTTTTGGAGGTATGTATAAGTAATGTAGCCAACGCAAGTTTAATTTTCCTTTTTTTTATTACTATAGTTGGACCGCCTCTTTGTGCCTTTACTGTAAGACAAAAGACAGGACTAGAATAAATAAATAGGGATGCAATTTCGTTGCACATTACCTATAATGACAAATGCAAGTTGAATATATAACCTTCAAAAGAAAATTCCCCGCCAAACAAAATTTCACAAACGCGCAACTTAAAAACCTAATTTGAGAAGTGAAGAGTTATTTCGTGTGCATGTTGGTTGGTTGGTGTATATCTACTTTTTTTTCCACAAAATCTGGATTGCATTTTCAAGGGCAATTAATATCAAGCCCCAACGACAAACAAAAAATTATTAGCCAAGTTATGCGGCATTGGCTCTTGAACTCATTTCTTTGATTCCTTTTAAAAGCTAATCAGCTCTTACACAAAGGATTACTCAAAGAGTTTTTTTTTAATTCTTCATGCAGAGTCAGGCCAATGTCATATTCTATGATTTTTTTTTCAGTTTTTTGCTCGTCTTTAAATCAACCCTAAAACACTCGTGGATTCTTTTTTTTTCTATATTTAGGTTCAAATTAAACACATCATATATAAACATCAAACAATATGACAATTGTTTTGATTAAGCCGACCAAACGGATGTCAAGGACAATCAAACATTTCAGTGAGTATATAAGTTAAAGTGGTGAAAAATATTCAATTTAACTGTTCTTGACTTCTTACTTTACCGACGTGACGATAGAAGCTCTCATTATCCGGGAGAACAATGATGATGGATATAGCTTATAGTAACTGCATTGGATTTATTTTTCGTTCCCTAGAAGGATAGTGAATTTATATAACTTTGTTGTTAATAAAATGTTAAGGAAACAATATTTAAATGTAATATTGATTTAGTTATAATTATTATAAAAAAGGATCATATAATTACTTACATTCTGTTATAACATTTTGTACACAAATACAATATTACCCGTTTAATTACTCCTCGCTTAATTTAACGAAAATAGTACAAGTTGAGCTGTTTTTCCTCTATAAGTTGAACACTTATTTTTATATCCCTCAATATCAATTGTACGAGAGATTTAATTAAGTTGGCTTTCGTTAAAGAAATATCTGTAAAAGGGTTTTTCAACAGGGACGCTACAAAAGTAGAGCAACAGGGACAGCAAACGACGCCATATTTCTGGCCGCTCTTTGGACATTTCTCTTCAGTAAGGTTTGCCATTTCATGATGGAAAGATATACGAGCCAACAACGAGTCGAAATTATTAAAATTTACTACCGAAATTCGGAATCAGTGGCCTCAACGTTAAGAGCGCTACGTCCAATGAGCGATGAGGCTCATTTCTGGCTGAATGGCTTCGTCAATAAACAAAATATGCGGTATTGGTCAGGCAGAAATCCACACGTACTCCATGAGTCATCATTGCATCCCGAAAAAATTACGGTTTGGTGTGGTTTATGAGCCGGCGGCGTCATTGGGCCGTACTTCTTCCGTGATGATCAAGACCGGCAAGTTACTGTGAATGGGGATCGCTACCGTTCAATGATAATCGAATATTTTTTGCCCCAATTGGATGATATGGACTTGGAGGACATGTGGTTCCAACGAGACGGCGCCACAAGCCACACAGCGAATGTCACAATCAATTTATTGGAAACCAAGTTTGGAGAACGTGTTATCTCACGAAATGGTTTAGTCGCTTGGCCGCCTCGGTCGTGCGATTTGACGCCGTTAGACTATTTCCTGTGGGGCTACGTCAAATCTATGGTCTATGCCAACAAGCCAGCGACGATTGATGAACTTCGTACGAATATCGAACGTGAAATTGCAGCAGTATCGGCCGATTTATGCTTGAAAACCGTTGAAAATTGGGTTCAGCGTCTGGACTTCTGCAAGTGTGCCCGTGGTGGCCATGCAAAAAGAATCGAGTTCCATACATAATGGCATCGAACGTACTTTCACAGGAATAAAGAATTTCATTGATATCCAAAACCGTTTTTGTTTTACTTAAAAAAACTTTTGTAGCGCTCTTATTGAAAAACCCGATACCTATACAGTTGGTTGGAAAATAAGGAACAAATTGCTGCCAATACAAATAAGCGGGGAATACTGTACTGCTTCTTAAATTTGAATTTAACAGTTATTAAACGGCCTTGCCCGAAGGGCCTCATTGATACTTTTATGTATATAGGTTCCAGCATTAGAACCTTAATCCAATCGGAGTAAATTTACTTCAGTTTTAAGAAAGAAAATAAATCTACTTTTTCCACTCTGAAAAATTAAAAAATTCTTAAGCCAAACCACAAGAAATTAAATGACAATACTGCCACATTTAATTTTTTTTACCAAAATATTTTGTTAAAAATATCTACTGTTTTTGAGGTTGAGTATATATTGTTCAAAAATTCACATAGCCAAGAAAAAAACCATCGGAAAATTTGGAAACACGAGTCTTTTAATTTATTATCTGCTTCTAGAAACTATAAACTTTAATTCTAGAAATCATCATCCTAATTTTAGTTGATTTTTTTCTCCAACTTCTATTTTTTATATTTTTTGCTTTCAAACGTTTTTATCTCGAGTTTTAGATTTTCTAGGATTTTCTTTTGTATGTATGACCCCTTTGTATTAAAAAAATCTCTCGATTTACAAAAAAATTCAATTCTTTATCATTTTTGGTTTAGAAAAAAGAATCTAGACCTTTTTCTTTGTTTATCCTAATTTACCCTACTAAAATTCCAATTTTAAAAAATTCACGTGTTTTAAAATTTTTTTAAATAAAGTTTTACAAGATATTTTTAAAACTAAAACCTACCATATGAGCTGGGTCGGATAATTAGAAAAACCCAAAAATGCACCTTTTAAGCGTGGCAACTCTATGCCTTGACCATATTTCGCCAGGCAACCCATGCGAAAAATGTTAGTTTAGACACAACCTAATAAACTGTATACTACTTATCTGTTAACTCGATGAGGGAAGGTCGTTCTTTGGCGGGATCTTCTATACTATTTGTTTTAAAATGGCTAGCAAACTATCAGTTTTGTGCTTCAGAAGAAATGTCAAAACGACAGAACCGGCAGTTTATAAAAAAATTTAGTTTCTTTCACGTTTTATGTGTCAATTATGGAACTCTTTGATGTGTAACGGAGTAAATCTATTAGTTTTTCAACCCGTAAAAAAAGCATGACACATACATTATAGTGTCGAGTGAAACAGGATGGTTATATATACATATGTTTCGAGTTTTTAAATAATTTTAGGATTATTCCTTTCAGCGCCATCTATCGGGAAATTTGAAAACTTTAGATTAACATGTTCTATCACTTCATATAAAATGAACTATATGTAAGTTTCTGCTGTAGGGTGGTAATTTGTTTAGTTGTTCATGTATTTTTTTTTTTTTCATTTCAATTTTAATTTCTGAGAACACAAATTTAAAAATCGTTTAGCAGTTTTATTTACCTGTTATTATTATGTATAAATTCAATTTTGACAAAGTTTATTAATCCGTTTTTTAAATATTATATTATATTATTTTGCCGGGACGAAGTGATTGCCGTATTTTTTATGAAAATGCGGGGAAAATTACAGTGGTGACTGAAAAAATTTGTTAATTATTTTTTTTTGTGGTTTTTGAACCTTTTGGCCATAACTTTTTTTTTAAGGCAAATAAAAAAACTAAAAAATATTGGCACTAGATTGTGCCGAGACGAAGCGATTGCCGTAATTTTAAGTTATAAATGCGTCCAATATTAAGGTGGTGACAGAAGTCAACATTTGTTTTAGTTAATTTTTTGGTGGTTTTTTGTATCTTTTGGCCATAACTTTTTTTTAAGGCAAATAAAAAAAAAAATTAAAAATATCGGCACTAGATTTTGCCCCGAGGCGAAGCGATTGCCGTAATTTTTATGAAAATGCGGCGAAAATTACAGTGGTGACTGAAGGCCAAAGTTTTTTTGTTAATTTTTTGGTGGTTTTTTAATCTTTTCGCCATAACTTTTTTTTTAAGGCAAATAAAAAAAAAACTAAAAAATATTGGCACTAGATTTTGCCGAGACGAAGCGATTGCCTTTTAGTTTTTTAAAATCGAACAAGTATTACGACTTTGGTGGTTGTCCAAACTTCAGCGAACGCATTGTCTGCAAAGTTCAGGATCATGAATAATTTTGGTTTTAAATCTCGTAGATAATGTTAAAAACACGCTTGACACCAGCAGACAAAATTTGAACCAAATAAATAATTTTTTTTATTTATTTGGTTCAAATTTTGCCTGCTGGTGTCAGCGTGTTTTTAGCATTATCTTCTTCTTTTTAAATTCGGAAAATATTTTTTTTATTTTTATTCTTAGTATTTATACTTTATACTTCATATACAAAATTGGAACCGATTTTGAGAAAAGTGAAAATAAACTTATAGGTATATTTAAACTAGCTGATTTTTAAAAAATACAAATCTATACAGTCAAGGCTTGAGAAGACTTTTAGATTTTCCATATACTGATGGCTGACTCTTTTTCCACTTAAAGTTAGTTATTTGACCAAAATCTTGACTCATAAAAACATAATTCACTTCACTTAGATGTTTAAACTTGGATTTGAATATCAATTTCCCTTAAGAAAATGTTGTTTTTAACGGGAAAATAATCAATATTGTGAAAAACAAGATCCCAAAAAGTTTGTAAAAAAGTATAATAAAATAAACTATAATTCTAAATTTCAGACGACAGGGAAATTGTTCGTTCTTGTTGATTCTCACTTAAATAAGTGACTATTCGGTATTATTTTATTTATATTAATTTTTGTAAAAACAAATTTTATTTATGTAAATTTTAATTTCTAGTTCTTGCGGAAAAAAAATTATTGAACAGAAAATGGTGCTTTATAGTCCCGCAAGCTAATTATACGAACGAACTTATATAGGATGCTTCCAGCTTTTTAGGTATAGATACCTATAAAACCAACCGAAACAAATTGTCAACAGTTAATTTGTGAATTTGGTTAAAGTTTTGGAGTTAACGTGTTTGGTTATATGAACATTAATAAATATTAGTAATAAGAACATTTTTAAGCTTTTTAAAATATACACATTTGATATGTAGGTACCTACTTATTTTTTTATCTGACCAAATATTCACAAATAACATCTCAAAAAATAGGTTAATTCGATTACCTCTTCCCATAGTTCTTTTTTATAATTGTAAAGTGAATTAAAAAAATTGGTTCATTGTTTTTTTAAAAGAGTCCTACCGATTCTTAAAAAAATTGTCAAAAATTTTATATCGCTCTTAAAATAATAAAATAGCGCTGTGGCTTATTTTTGTTGCATATTTTGAGCACTGTGCTGTGTGCATTATACAGCAGATCATACTTTTTATTGTCATGGTGAGTTTGATCAATGGTCGATCAATGTAACCCAAATTTTATTCTTACGACGTAATAAAGTCATTATTACCGCTTCATTGAATCCACGAATTTTCACTCAAGCTCAACCGCAAAATTATCCGACCCAATTGTTTTTGTGAGCGTATAAACAACATTTTTTGCTTTTTTTTAGAATCACCATCGACCACCGACAACGATCATATTATTTTTATGATTTTTTTATATAGGAAAGTCGTATGATCCTCCCATACGCCTCACTTATATGATTTGGACATGTAACTCTGTCGAAATTCTACCCAACATGGTGCAATATTTCTGCATTGGTTTTGGTTCACAATTCGCCGATGAAGAAGTTGCCTATATATGTATGTCCAGTCCACGATCGGTTGATTGATTAGCAGTGAATGGAACTTCAACTTACTGAATGAGAAAAGAGAAACTTCATCATAAGCGCATATTTTCAAGGCAACAACAACAAAAAAAAAAAATAATAAAACCTTTGAAAGTATCAAAACAAAAAATATAAGTAGGTATAAGATCCGTGAAATTTCAAAGTGAGAATGTTGTGGATCATGCGAAAAGGAAAAAAAAATAAAAAAAACATTTTAAGAGTTAAATAAAAAATAAGAATTCCTCAGGTACCATCATCATTATTATTTGGTTTTGATTTTTTTCAATTTTCCTCTTTTTTTATTTTTTTAAGAAACAACACTCGTCTCTGATTGGATGAGAACTAAAAAATGCCTGAAACAGACCCGCTAAATGGTACCTATATATTTGTGAGTATATGTGTGAAAATGATGAGATGATATATATGACGATGATTATATTTTATATATAAGTGAGGATGATGAGTATATGTTTACGTTTGGTTGCTATATACATATCCTTAGTTTATAAGCTTACTCTTGGTAGGTACCCGAAAGAGCTTGGGAAACGTCTTTATATCTGAGGAATAATTTTATTTTTTTCATTTTGTTGGGTTGTGCTAAATTAAAATTCGTATCTACCTATACCATACCAACTTTTGTAGGTACATCAGAAATCAGTTCCTCATCATGTTGGGAGTGTGGGAACTTTTTGCAGTTTTAATTACCTGATGGACGATGACGCGTTAATTTTGACTTCTGGATAACTAAACAATAGTTTTGGAGTTGAATTCTTCGTTGTTCCTTTATATCAAAATTAAGCACATGACTTGTCCAATATTGTACAATAGGGTGAATTGCGGAGCGAAACTTTACATTTTTTGATTTTTTTTTTCTTCTATTGCCAAGTCTTATTCTTTCTATATGAAAAATGTTATTCCTAAACATACGTTGTTTTAAACAAAAAAAAAAACATTAGCAAAAATTAAATTTTAGAAAGTACATATTTGTATATCAACATAATATCATGGCCATCAATTTCAAACATTCAAATAGCAATCTGATAGATTTCATCAAATTTTTGCTAAAAGAAAATAACTATGTTGGCGATTAAGTGTGCTCGCTGCGCGTTACTCACTGAACAAAATTGCATATCATTATTAGGTATAGTGCAGTATCAGTATCAAATCAATCAGAATGGATTTAAAAAATAAACACCATAATTAAATGAAAACATCATTTTCCTGTATCGATGTAAATAAAGTATCAAATTCGATGCCATAATATTCCGGACGGCCCACACTTTATGCATAATGTGCTCGAGTTTAAATTGATTTTTGATAAGAATCGATATTCATCTACTTATTATTCCTTTCATTAGAAGCGGTAGATAATATAGCTGTAGGAGTTATTCGTTATACACTGAGAAAAAAATAAAAAGTAGAATTCATTAAAACTAAATACTGTTGTTAAAAATGTATTTTTTTTTATATTTTAATTCGCCAAATTTTATTTTGCATTACATATTTCTCTTTGTGAAAGTGAAATAATTCAAAATAAGTGTATTTTAAGTAGCGGTTTAGTGTAATGGTTAGTGCGTAGAGCTGTTACGCCGAATGTCTTGGGTTCGATTCCCAGCCTATAAGTGTCCACATAAAAACCGATATATTTTTCACGGGTTACTGCCTCTTGCGAGGAATTGACAAATCCTCCGTGATTATTTCTTGTCACAAAAAAGTGCTTTTCATCTTAGCAGTTTGAATTTGGCAGACAATTGTAGGTCCCCTTCATTCCTGCCAATAACACGCACACGGAAATTGTTGAGAGTTGTAAGTCACTAGGCCATGGTTCTACACGAGCTGTCGCGCCACCCAATTTATTTATAAGGCGTTTTTGTGTTATAACACACATGCAGTTAGGCTGCCAAGCTTTCGCACCATCATATTAATATTGAAGGTTTGAATGAACAACAACACTTGAGTGAGCTGCCACCAAGTTTTTAAAGGTTGGAGTTTTATAGCTACATATTTCACTATACTGGCACGCCGATCCTCAGAATCCTTTTTGTGGTGTTTGGTCTCTATTTGTTCAATTTAATTTATAAAAACTTTTGCCACGACTGAGAGGACAACCAGACCAAGATCCCTTCATACCCATATGCACTACGCACTGCGCTACCGAAGATCACGGATCGAAGAAACTTAAGAAACTGTATTACATATAGTTACATACCATTGAAAAATATTTTTCATTAAAATATTGGGATAAAAACGGAACAAGGCTCAAGGAAATTGCAAATTTGTGCCTTTACATATACCAGCATACTTCCGTTTTCTCCGAGGAATTTTTGAAAAGCTGTGCTCTGTATGTAACTCTTGAATCGACAAAATTGGTCCAGAAACTTTGAAAAACGGAACATTACTTATAATGTCATTTGAGAGTGAGAGTTACAGAATGTAGTAACTGACCAGATATTTAATCAGCGCCGGCCGCAACTCACCCCCAAAAGCGTTAAATGAATTATTATTCTTAAAACAAAATGATGAAACTTTTGGTTAAAATGAATCATTGTTAAAAATGAAAAATGGCATCTTCGGTCAAATACTGTTAAATATTTACCTAACTACTGACAAAAAAATAAGTTGCATAAGTTGTTTTTATTTTTGTGAGAAATTATCTATAACAATCGATATAATATCGGATATTTTTCGAAAACTATCGCCAACTATCGCAAGTGTCGTTTATCGAAGTTTAAGGAAAACTAAACTATTCAAGGAACAGGTTTATATTTAAACAATAAGTCAAAGGCTCCTTTTTCATCTTTAACTACAGTGAAGCAACAATTCCCTGGTGAAAATAATATGATAAACGACACAACATACCATATATCAGGTAATATACGTATCCATATGAATGAATCATCGATTAAATACGGTATACAAAGTTAGTGTTACTTTCGTCCTGTAAATATAGGACAAAAGTAACAAGAGAAGAGTCTTGGAAAAATGATAACAATTCTGTGTGAATTCATCATTTTATCAAAAGTTTATTTCATCAATTTCTATAGATAAATATAATCCATCTTTATGAGCTGTGTTAACTTGGCCCCAAAAAGTGTCCGATTTTTAAAATTTTTTTTTTGCAAATTGTTTTTTTTTTGATTTTTGAAAAAAAATCGACACTTTTTTCTCCTAAAAAATATTTGTTTTTCGAATTTTGTAGGATGAAACACAACTATCAAAATTCGAAATAAAATATTCATGTCGATTATGGAACCCGCAATACTGGATCCGCAGTGATGCTCAGTACAGTGTTCTCTTTTCTTTTCACGACAAATGGGTAGAAAAAAAAGAGTGTACTGCTCTGCGAATCACTGTGGATGCAGTATCGCGGATTCCATAATTGATATGATTATTTGAAGGTAAAAATGAAAAAAAATATCGATTTTTTTTTCAAAAATCAAAAAAAAAAAAATATTTCGAGTGGTAGTTAAAAAAGTAAAAGGGTGGTCAATAATGTTCAAAAATAAACCAATCGAATGTATTAATCAAATTTGCTAAACTCGATTTTTTGGGGGCGGCGTTCTTTTAGCCCCCCCCCCCCCCCCCCATTTAACAAAATCAACTTATTCGATAACTGCGAGTGGTCAAAAAGAAGTTAATGAGTGGTCAAAAATGGTCATTTAATTGGACATCTTTTACAAAAAAAAAATCGTACACTTTTTGGGGCCAAGTTAACACAGCTATCTCTAAGGTGGCATATTTCGTTTTCTATTATTCCTTCAAACGAAATAGCAGGAACTTCAAAAGTAAAAAAAAATTTTACTTTTGTCCCCTGTCTTCTTTTTTTCTGTGAATTTTATATTTCTATGGGAATTTTTTTAAATTCTGTCGATAAACAGCGACCGTAATTTGCGTCTTAGAAGGTAACGACAGCATTTTTTGAATAAATCATCAGAAATCTTAAGGTTCAAATTGAAAAACAATTACTTAAATTTCAAGTAGTCATTTAGATAGTAAAATTCCGTGTAAAGTTTCAACATCAGGTTGATTTCTGTATTTTGTTTTATTCAAATTTATTTGTTCTCAACATTGGATGAAGAATTTGGTAAAATTAATATCGATAAAATAAAGTGAGCCATCAATAAAAACGCTAATTTAGTATTTAAATTTTAATATGTGCCTAGATATCAACGCTTCCTGATATTTAACTTTCAAAGTCAGAATTTCTTATTTGTCTGTATTCGGAATCAATTTACTGGTTAATCGTTCAAAATATTTGTCCATTTTTCACACCAAAACAAAAAACAAAAATTTGCAAGGGATAGAATTGTATACTGCAGTTGAAAATATTTCATCATAAGGGCAATGGGAAATTAGAAATAGGATTTATTTATTTATTTATATATTTATTTATTTATTTATTTATTTACTCAGTTATCTTACTAGCTTTAAAGGTTATAATTATATGAACATGTTATAAAATTGAAAAAAAAGTTGATTTGAATTCAATTGAAGTATTAACAGTTTGGTTGAACAAATTAGTATATTTACTGTTGAATTTTATTGAGAGGAGAAAATCGTTCAAAATTAGTCCGATAATTTGAAATAAACATGCATCCGGACAAATTCCTCAAGCTCCTTTGGGGAATATTAAAGTTTATGCGAGACAGAAGGTGCAAAGAGTCTATATTTCCGTTTATAAGTTTCACAATGAAGACAAAAGATAAATACAAGCGTTTGCTCTCAAGACTAGGCATGTCTATCAGTTTCAGTCTGTTGTTATATGGCGGGAGTTCGTAAGGATTTTCCCAACCCAATCCTCTGAGTGCAAACCTCAGAAATCTTTTTTGCACTTGTTCTAATCTGGCTTTGTGACAGTCGTAGTGGATATTTTAAGTTAGACTGATTTTTAATAAAATTGTTAAATTGTGTGAATTCGAGAGTGAAAAATATATTAAATCACGAGAAAGTTCCACCATAGAAAAAGTGTAACAGAAATAGCTCTAAAAATCGGGAAAAATATACGATAAATCGGTATTTCTGGCAATATTGCACCAAGGAGATACTGAAAATTTTCGATTTTAACGAGACTGGGACTATAAGACATTTCCAAAGTCTAATAATTTATAGGAAAATCAAATATTTAAAATTTTGTACGTTCTTACAAAATTTGAATATAGGAACTATAATTAAGACATTTTAAAGCACAATTTTGATCTCTAGTAGAGTTATAGCACAATTAAATTCTGTATTCTATAAAATTCTGTAAATTATAAAAGAAAAATTATTTTTATCGCATTTTGTTTATTATCAAAACAATTTTTCTTCTATTATTTATAGAATTTTGAAATACAGGATTTTCGGAGTTCTAAACACAGACAAATTTTCTGTAGATACCTTTTTAAGTTTTCACTAAAGTCCAAATTAGTTTATTTTATCATTTTAAGAAAAAGTATGTTCATCTAAAGTTGTGAGTTTATGAATTAAAAAAAAACACTAAGCCATAAGCTGTTTTTGATTTTTGAATTGAAAAATATTCAATTCGAAAGCTTTTTGGAATTTGTGAATTGAAAAAATTTTAATTCATAAGCTTCTTGGGATTTGTGAGTTGAAAAAAATTCTATTCATAAACTAGCTTAATCTAGCTTATGAATTGAACATTTTTCAATTCACAAATCCCAACTAGCTTATATGAATTATATTTTTTTCAATTCACGAGTCCATTACTGACTTGTGAATTGAACGAGGGCTCAAGCTAAAAAAAGAGCTTAAGCCTTTGCAACCCTGATGTATATATACATATATCATGAGCGTATCGGAATCCCGCTTTTTAAAATCCCGTTTTTCGAAAATCCCGAAAAAAAAGTTTTAAAATCCCGTCTACTAAAATACCGTTTTTTTTAAATCCCGTCTTATAAAATCCCGCTTATTAAAAATTCCGATGTATTAAAATCCCGCTTTTTAAAATCCCGCCAATCCCGTTTTTCGCAATTAATTTGGGTATTAAACTTGGTTAATTATGAACTCATTCCCATCATTTTAGGAACTAACTGCCAACTACCAAAATGATAAAAAGAAATTTTGCATACATAGCTCACTGTTTATTAAAATCGTTGGGACTTATTTCATAATGAAATAAGTCCCAAATGAACTAACTCCCAAATTTATGAACTAAGTCCCAACGAAATTTTGGTGGGAGTTAAAACAAGTAGTTTTAATTGATAAAGCGGGATAATAAGAAACGGGATTATAAAAAACGGGATTATAAGAGACGGGATTATAGAAAGCGGGATCTTGAAAAAGCGGGATTTTTAAAAACAGGATTATAAAAAGTGGGATATCGATTGCATGTATGAATTTGTTTTTTTCTATATTTCCGTTCGAAACTCTAATGGAAGTTTGTTAAATTTCTAAGAAATTCTATTGATTAATAATTATTTCTATGTTCAACGTGGAACAATTTATGATTATTGAAAACCAAAATTAATTTTTTAAACTAGTTACATGGATGTTGTTCGTTAAATATATTTTTAAAATTATCCTACTAAGCCAAGTATTGCAAAATTGTTGATATGTATTAAAAAAAAATGAAAAGAAAAAGTACGCATGAACGGTTTTATATTTTTAAATGCGAGATTAAATAAAAGACAAACATCATTTACTATACTAACACAACATTACAATACACTTCAAATTTTCCAGAATTTTGGATTTGCAGAATCGTGATAGATATACATGAATTCTGAATTTACAGAATTTTGGAATACGGATTAATAGATTGAAAGAATAATGGAATACATAATTATGTTGCATACAGAACATTTGAATACAGAGTAATGACCCGTTTCCAAGTAAAAGATGTGTTTTTGGGAACAAAAAGTTGAAGTTGATGCTAACATCATTTGACTTTATAAAATATTAAAAATCATTTAAATATTATAAGGTTTTTTTTTTAAAATCTATTTTTTAATTATGTACAAAAACAATGAATTATTTTGCTTATGTTATAAGCGTCTTAAAGTTTTAAATGTTGAGGTTAGAATGGGCGGTAATACATCAACGGTAATGTACCTTTTCTCCCGTTAAAGTCTTTTTAAAACTTTTTATAATTTATTAAAATAATTTCTCTTCAAAATGCTGAAAATTGATCAAACTCTCCTTTTTGTGAAGCAAAAACAAACACCCACAGAAGGAAATTGTTTTTAAAAATTATCCCCTTACTTTCAGGAAAGTAATATTTTTAAACAAACTGTTAAATTCCATAAATTCTGAATACCTAGTGATAAAGTTATGTTTTCTTGGAAACATTTTTGAAATTCTAACCATCTAGAAATTCTATATATAGATACGTACCTAACGTAGGTACATAGTCCATCGGTCGTAAGGACAATAACTATGAGAAAAAAAAAATTCAATTTAGCTATTTTTCTCATAATATTTCTCATTCTCCTTCGGGGTTCAGCATATATACCTATATAGAAAAACAAAAAATATTTATCCTGTGATTTTCTAAATTCCATAGAAAATATTTTCACCCTGGAATGTCTGTCCAACTTTTAGCAATACAACGAATGAGAAAAAAAAAAGAGAACATTCCGGTTGAAGAAACCACAATAAGGATTGTTCACCAAACAAAGTAGAATGCAATGCTTCAAGCTTCAACATCAACATCAACCATCTGAACCATGGGAAGCGCACCTCATCATACCCCTCATTTTATATGAACCTTGATTTTAACTGGTGGTGGCGCGGTGATGAGTGACACCCATCCGTCCATCCATCCATCCATTCATCCAGCCATCATATCTAACCATTCATCTATCTATGCCTTATTTTATATGTGGGGCTTTAGTCTCGAAGATTGGAATTGCTGCCATTCCTGTTGTGTGGTGCAAAAGTGGTGCAGCGCACAATGAGGACGATGATGATGATGATGAGGACAACGACGAAGTTTGTTCAACATCAGAGCAGAACTTTTAAGCCTTCAACAACAATGACTGCATCAAGGACTTATAGACGTTGTGTGTTGTGTGAAAAGGGCGTTACTTGAGCGCAGAGATTGCATTCCTTTTCATATATCGTATAGAAGCCACAAACTCTTGGTTATCTGTTGATACTTCCTTTTGCGCCAGGCTCCCCAAAAAGTGTTCCCTCATTTTTGACTGCAGATGGTCACAATGTATATGCAGCACGGCACTGTTTTTCCCCATTTATTGCCAGAAGGGAATCATCGCTTTATTAAGGTGTAGGAACATCTCTGAATTGCCTCTGTATGCGCTTGCGTTAGCTCGAGGAGAAAGGAGGAAACCCAGAGAGGAGCAGTAGGTGGAGCCAACGTATAACCAATATATGCACTGAAACTTAAACAATACCTACCAAGGCTATCTATATGGCTTCAGATATGTAATGTACTCTGCTAGAATTTATAATGAACCAGCCAGCCAGCCAGCATAAGGAAGTCCGAAAATCTTGTCCGAAAATCCAATTTCGGAATTCTTGCGGGCGGGCCTCAAATTCTGTTGGTTGTGTATATGATGATGCTCCACTCTTCATGATTCATTGCCTAATAGATCCTTGAGGCATATTGATGAGCCTCTTTATATATATTTGTTGTGTCTTCGGTGGGTTTTTTGTTTATTTTTTGTGCTTTGCCCAAGTTGAACTTAATATTTGCACACAGTTCAGTTCAACAACTGTATACTAACAGCCATCAAGAAAACCATCATCAGGACTGAAATTGTGGAACTTGGGACTGCGACTGGCTGTGCATACTTTAGCAATGGGTATGTACCTATTTATATTATAAGAGATCTTGAGTTAAGAGCTGCTGTGGGTAGGTAAGGTAATTGCCCTATTCAACCCAATTAGGATAATATAGGTATTCCGCAATGTTGTTGGTGCGATCGTCATGGTAATTGATGATGATGAAAACTGTCGTCTCCACTTAAAGATTGCCAATAACCATGGATATTTAACTTAAGAACTTGAGTCTTGAATGTGTATACATCCAGGTTTCGTTATAAGACCATATAAAATTTCTATATGCAGGGTAAGATGACTTTTGTTTATAATTTCATTTAATTTGTACAAGAAAATAAATTACAACAATTTATAAGTTTATTTAAACAAGAGCACTATAATTTTCATGATATAGAATCTTTAAAAGATTATCAGCTGATAGTTTGTCAACATTATCAAGGGACCCTTTAACAAATTAATGGCGCTTATCTGACGAAGTTCTGAATTAAATTAAAAAAATATAGCTAAATAAATATAACAATTAAAAATAAATATAATAAAAAAAAAAGTTATATACCATCTGTTTTCAGTAATCCAAAGTTTTTACTACTCTACTACACATTTCTGCAGCAGCGGAAGGACGGACAAGCAAAAGAGTTGGCTCCCGATGACAAAAATGTAGTCCATTACGTCTGGTCTGCTCGTCCAAAAATAGTTTTTAAACTACTGATGTTAACTAAGTTATTTTTAATTACGAATATTTTATTTATGTACTGTTTTTCAAAATGAATTTTGAGTTTTTTTATATAGTAAGGATTTCTTATTTATTATTTAAGCTTTATCTTAATTAAACTTATAATATTTTTTTAACGCTACCAGTATCCTGCTTAATGCAAGCATTTTTTCACCTTTTATAGATGCTAGGAAATTTCAACTTGTGTCCCGAAATCACCGCCTCAGAAGAAAACCATGAATTCCTGAGGTCATTTCAAGTTGAAAAACTTTAGAGGTAATTTTCTCGTTATAGCTTCGTTTTCGACTTATAACGGTTTTTATGATTTGTATTCTTTTTTCCTTTGACTGGCTCTAACTTTGCCAAACTATAACCGATTTTTGGACTTAGGAAATCATGGTTTTCTTCTGAGGCGGTGATTTCGGGACACCCTGTATACATACATTAATAAGAGAGTGATTCTCTGCCAACTGTGATTTTTTAAATTAAAATTTTGTTAAAATTAAAACTCTTTAAAAATTAATTTAAAATTTTTTTTTAATTTACCTATTACATATAAATTCAAATCTGTAAAAGTATTTTACTACAACTTTTAAGGAACAAAAAATATGATGAAAAGTGCTAAATCTCGAAGGTACGGCACTAACACTATTTTTTTATTTTTGAATTTTAATATACGTTATAATTCTTTTTGGCAATATTTTTGATGAGGGTCTGAATACCCTATATTATGTTTTGACGTTTTAAAATTTGAAAGACAATTATTTCTTCAAAATTATATCTTTTTTAGTTTTTGAAATTTATTTTTCGAGTTTGCAGTTGCCATTTTTATGCTGAATTATTACTCAATATTTATTCACGGTGCTAACATTTAGGCTTTAAATTCCCCTTACATCTCACTGCTTCTGAGAAAAAAAATGTCCGATTTAACTTTAACTTACTATTTGACTTTAAAAGAAATACAATATTCTAAAAATCACCCTAAAAAATTTCACAACAACAAAAAATTAATAGTTTCTCTTTCAATCGCCACCACACAAGCGCCATCAAACTAAAAACAAGATGGCGGTTCAGCGGGAAATCTTTTGAATTGAGAAATATAATGTAATCCATGGACACCATTCAATTATTAATATTCAAATCGGGAGCAAATATTTTGACTTGATATTGTCAAAATTTAATCAAGCAAATAATGATATTTTTATTCAATTATGCATTTTAACAGAAAATAGTGGATTTAATTGGAAAAACAGGATGGGACATTGCCACGGTACTGACATATTGGCTATACGTTTCCAATTCAAGGAGAAATGGTAGCAAATGTTTAAACAATCTCTATAATATAAATTGTAGTACAAACTTATTTCTACAACTCAAAACAGAAATTCATTAGAAAATTTTACATTTAGTTACAAATAAAAGGACTGCACACAAAGAATCACAGTTGGAGAATCACCCAAGAAGCTACAAAAATAACTAGAAAACGATTAGTGATAAACATTTAGAAATATTTAAATCTAAGAATATGAATTAATAAAAGCAAGAGTGTTGCTACAGTTTTTTAACCAAAAGCAGGAATTCCTGCTACAAAAAGAAAACTTAAAGATAGATTAAATTGCCTGAGCTTTGTGCTACATTATTTATGTGCGTGAAGTTACCACCGCCATTTTCTATTCAAAAGAACACAAACTGAGCTTAAAACAGCTAAAAATCTGCGAATTTAAAAAAATATTTACGCACAATGGCAGCACATATTTGAAAATTTAAAATAGCGACGATAACTTCACGCTTCCCAAAATGTAATTTTGACCCTAAAAGCTATAAATATGCGAATCATTGTTTGAGCAAATTGCAGCAAAACTTTGATGCTTTTGAAAATCGTAATTTTGCAAAAAAAAATAAATTCATCCCTAAAATTTCGAAATTTGCGAATTTAGAAAAAAATATTTACGGCACATGAAGGCACAAGTTGAGCACACCACAGCACAAATTTTTTTTTTTAAACAAAAATGATGGTGCTAATTTGACAATAACTTCCTTCGCAACATTTGCGTTCGGTCCTAAAAGTTGCAAATATGCAATTTTTGTATCTTTTCGATTGTGTCATTTTTGGGCACAAAACAGTGCAACTTTAAGTTTTAAGAAAAACTTAATTTTGGAAAAAATTCCATCCTCAAAATTTGAAAATTAGCTAAATTTTTAAAAATATTTGCCTCACATCGTAGCACAAGTTGAGCACAATACAGCACATTTTTTTGCAAATTCAAATATGGTGTCGCTAACTTCACGCTAAAAATATAGCTATACCTAGTCGACAAAAACCATATGCTATGTACTATTTTTTTACGGCACATGGCAGAATAAGTAGCAAAACCGTGTTTTTACGAAAATCAAAAATGGCGGTTCTAACTTTTTTTTGTCCTTATAATAGTTTTTTTATTTATGTTGCTTTGGACAAGTATGAGAAATTGACTAAGGTCCAGACCCGAAACCACACCACCTCCCCCCCACCCGTGGGTCCACCACATGGTTGTGGTCATCCTGATAGACTTTAAGTACATACTTTTTCCATGATCTGTTCCTCATATTACGTAGACTAAGAAGCTGATGGTTGCACCAGGGAAGAGTATTTTTAGAGATGGGTGTCTTGATTTTTGGACCGGTATAGACAAAATGAAACATTCAAAAATACTTAAATAGAAGTTGGAAACCATCGCAAAAGTTACTTAGGGTTTAGTCTCGTTCAAAATTGACCCAGTGCTTGAAGGCGTGAAGATAAAGTTTGCTTAAAACAACCTAAAAATATGCTTTTGTAGGATATTTTTTGTAAAATGGACCATAATGGTATATACTCTACAAATAACAAACCAAATATGGTATGACTTAAATATGTTCGTAGACCCTAAATAATGAATATTATACATGGTAATTGGTATGTACTCTTAATTGCAGAAATAACGCCCCAATTTTATTAAAACAATTTATGTACATTGAAAATATTTGGAAAAATGTAAATTTGGGCAATATTTCCAATCTTTTTTTTTGGGCGATAAAAAAAAATTTGGACGATATTTCCAAATCGATTTGGGCGTTATTTCTTTGAGTGTTATTGCCTAACGCGGCGCTGGCCGCCGTGGGTCGCACGCTGCCTCTTTTTTAGTTTTTTTTTTCTATTACATATTTTATTTTATTTTACTTTATTTTATGTAATTTAGTTTAATTTTGTTGTAATGAAAAAAATATATATAATTCACCTAGAGTTGTTTTAAAAATTTTTCTCAAAGTCAAGAATACTTTCTTTTATTTACCAAATACTACATGAGTTGTGAAATGTGTTTCTTTTTTACTCACTGTTTCACGTCTGAGATGTAGGTACAGTGAACTTTTTTATAACCGGTCACTGATGGTACCCAGAAATTTGTCCGGTTATCAGAGGTGTCCGCTTATGAGAAAACAAAAAAAATTAAATTGAAAACCTTTTAAAAAAGACATAAACTAAACATATTCATATTCTAGAATTTTCCTATTCTAAACCGAGAGAGTTTTCGTATTGTAAAAATTGGAATGTACTATAAAAACAGAATAGTATATAGCTTGCGAGATACTGCAAAATTTCATCTATGAATGAATTTCTGTCGAAGAAAAATTTTTGTGATTTTTTTCTTGCGAGGATTTCACCCATATAATCTTCATATTTCTACAAGTTATGTAATTTACTATCGGCTTACAAATTTTGTTATTCAAACTATTTTGGTATTTTCAATATTATTATATTAATTGCTGAATTGAAGGTCTTTTTGACTCTTAACTTTACTAGAGCATTATAAGTTGATTTTTGTCTAGTCAGCAGTAAATAAGTCACAACGAGTTGAGATTACAAATAATTGTAACAACTTGAATCTAAAATGTCCGTCATTATTATTAAATTTTTTTTTCTTGTTTCTTAACTTGTACTGAAAATCAATTTATAAATTTACATAGCTATTTCAGAAAAAATGAGTCGTCACGTTAAGGAAATTTTCTTTCCAATGTCCAAGACAAATTATTTTGAATGGTTTAGTCCAAATTTGTATTTTTTGTATTTATTTTTGTATATACACATCGCAGGTATGCATTCCTTTTATACAAATTCAAGAAAACCCCAAGTTGGTATAAGAGATTTCACTTTTAAATTTATTATATATTTATCAAATCTTGAATTCCTTAACAAAAAACCATCATGAACCAAAAAAAAAATTCGGGTTCCCGCATTAGGTGCCTTAATAAACGCCTATCTCACCCTAAATTAGCGCTCTTTTCGTTTTGCGGCAAATTTCTAAAGGCAAACACATCAGAACAGAACCTTTAACAAAAGCAAAGATTTATCCAACAACGAAACGACAAAAAAAAAAACGGCTGCTGCGGCTGCATACTTGATTTTGGATCCGACGAGCGACCAACGCTCTAAGCCTTCATATATAATAAAAGCAATAATTATATCCTTCGTTGGTGTTCTTCACGCCTTGAAATTACGCAATGGTTTCGTGTCCGACATTCATGTTCCTTTGCATCACCACCACCAGCACCACCACCATCAAGTTATCAACCTTTAAGAAAAAGAACCAACATCGGCCCATCATCAGGACGAGGACGAGAACGATCACCAACCAAACATTATTACGAAATATACGAATATTTCGGGTTCGTTCGATTAGTTTTCTGTTCACGCAATTTGAAGGCATGCGCATGGTGCGTCCCCGCGATGATGCTGCATGAGAGTTTTGACCAGTCCCAAGCCGGCCGGCTCATTCCGAGCTATAAAAGGGCATCAAAAATGAAGCCATTAAATTTGCTAATTTTTCCATCCCTCAATCATGTTGTTCCTTCTATATCTTTTCGTGTGGTGTTGTGTGGTGTGGTGGCGGTATCTCCCAAGTCCCAGGGCAAAAAGGATAACCACTTGATTTTTGTAAAAAAATTTTTTTTTTTTCCGACCAACTCTGACCAAAGAAGCTGTGAGACTATACGAAGTAGGTGGCCTTTTTACTCGAAGTTGTACATATATATGTATAAGGTCCCAGGGAGATGATGTATATTTTGGATATTCAATTAAATCGTGTTTCAGAAATGAAAACTTTATGCCTGGATATTAACGATAATCGATTTTGTCTTCGAGGTAAATTTGGCTGTTTTTTTTTTTGATCCTTCAGTGATACAAAATTCTATAAGATTCATTTAATAATACAGATTTATTAAGTAGGAAAATTTTTATTTTTGTAATTAAAAAAAATACAACACTGTTAAACTGATCAAGTTTAAAACTTGGAAGCCACAGTTTTTCGATTTTTAGGATGGCTACGGAAATTACGAAAAAAAATCAAATCTATATGATGTTTGAATTTCTAAGATAAAAATTAAGCGCTTTGATGCTATTTTTTCTTTTGTTATCGGTTGTTTTAATAATATTACATTTTCTGAAGACGAAATTCAGTCAAAAAGACAACCTTAAAAAAACTTATTCTTGAGGTTTGACGAAAAGATGACCAAAAGTCATCGCCATCGAGATCGCTTCAAAAGCAATAATTGTTCGTGGTTGAATGAAATTCTAACACTATAATCAGTTATGAAATTCCTTCTTCATCTCATGTAGAAAGTTATAGGAAGGCCAGCTTTAATGGAGTTTGTAAAAAAAGCAATAAGAAAAAAGTGCAAACCCTTTTAGATTTGTTAAGCTCTGAAGAAATTGCAACTGGTAATGACCAAACCTCAGAAAAGCAGAAAAAAGAAATACTGCTATCGCAATTTAGCAATTGTCAATATGCCTACGTCCAACCAATGTTTGTACCTACTTACCACGATTTACGGGACGGCAGGATATGTACTACTTTTTCAGCTGTAACGTCACAAATCATGTTACATTTGCACAACAAAACCTTCTGAATTGAACAACTGAGACAATCTTTCGAGAAAATTTGCCCACCAAATAGCAAATGTCCTTTGGGTTAAGTCCCGTTTACTCAAGGATCAAATTTTTAGAATGTAAATTTCACATCGCGTACAATCTGGATTTTGTAAAATTTTGTTACGTAATAGACCAAGATCGTAATGAAATGGTCAAAGGCAGACAAAAATTAATCCATAATATAGATTGAGGAGTGAAACTATGGTTTATTGGTTGATATGCCAACTAATGATTGAAACACGGCTAGAAGAGTCTTCAGAGATGAAGAAAAAACTATCGAAATTACATTAATCGACCAAAAAATCACCATAAAGTTTCATATAAACTTGGAAGGTCTTGATGGGTGACAGTTCCCATATTGACTTAATTCGATAGTTTTGCAACAGAAACAAAGAAACTGTGTCTAAAAAAATTATGGCTGGTATTACATTCCATTTAGTGTAGACAAGGTCTTATATCATTAAAGAAAAAATAATTGCCACTTGTATTCTTCCATCGGCCAGCTTTTGGAGGAAGTTCAACAAGCAAGGAATAAAATTTCGGGAACTATTTTCCAGAAAAAAGTCGAGAGCCTACACAAACATAGACCTTCTGAATAAATTGTTTATATCCTTAGATACATTTTTGGCTAGTATTAGATACATTCCAAAACAAAAATGCAACTGTTACACCTTCCCAGCGAGTAAAAAAGAGCAAATTGTCGGTTCTTTCAATTTTGTTTGCTGGTCAAACTCAGGCGATGTTCGACCCCTCTCTAACATCAGTACCTACCAATAAATTCAAAAATTTCAAAATCTTAATATTTGCTATTCTGGGGCGCATCACCAAATTTCAATCTCTTAACATAAGTGGTTCCTGAGATATAGGACTTCAAAAATCGCGATAACCGTAACTGACTCACTGACAGACCATCAAAATTATGGAGCACTTGCCGACTCCACAGAATCTTTTAAATTCACACAGCGTTAGACCTTGTGGTGCTTACAAAGGAAAAATATTAAGGTTTTCCATTCAGAGGGCGTGGACCGTGGTATCCGCCCACTTTCTTAGAATTCCGATCAAATAGATGGAGCACTTCGGATCAGGCGCGGACTGGGAGTCAAAGGGCCTCCCGGGACTTTAATAAAAGGGCCACAAAATAGTTAAATGAGTAGAAGGAGTGAAAAATAATAAGCTCCGAAAACGACGATAAATATTTTTTATCATTGTGTAATCGAAGCCAAAAATAATCTGCTCCGAAATTTTTGTTATGTGTTCAAGTTAACAAAAAATTTAACTTGTTTACAGTTATAATGCAAATTGTATAACTGATGTTTTCTACTTCTACCAAGATTTCGAATGTACTGACACACTTTTGTATTTTGTTTTTTTGCAGTTTTTTTAAAGCTTTATTTTAAATGAACTTAAAGTACTTAAAAAACTTATAGAATGTATAAGGTAATTTGGGGGCCTCCATAGGTTACCAATGGGGCCAGAATAACTCAATAATAATAAGTATGGGGCCCCATCAGCTTAGCGATAGTTTTCCTTAAAATAATCTTGGGATCCAACATTTTTATGCTCATTGTGGGGGCCCCTAACATGAGATGTGTGGGCTTACTGAGATTCCTTTGGGGCCACAAAAGCTGCATATTTACTGTAAGCCCTTAGAAATCCAATTTTATGAGAAAGTTTTCTTTTAAACGAACAGAAAGTACTGCAGAGACTTTCATACACTGTTTAGTCTCCCAGGGGTCCACCGGGCAAAATCCCGGTTGCCCGGTGGGCCAGTCCGCCCCTGCTTCGGATTTATGTAGAATGATGTAATGGGTAGGGCTTGAGGTGCATACAAAAGAAAAAATTGAAATTTGTAGTTTTCCATTCAGGGGCGTGCTATCCGCCCACATGAAACTTATAGTTAGCCCTGAAAAACTTTTAAAAAAATTAATACATATGTAATAAGAAATAAATTAATTAAAATGTTTTGAAACCAAAGCTTTGTATGTACGCCATCTGATTTTTTTTACAAATCTTTATTTACGAGAAAAAAATTTCAACAATCATTGCAGTGGTTGTTTTAAAAAAATTATTTTTTATCTAAAAATAAATTTTGAAAACATTTTTGAGAAACAAATTGGTATACGCTTTTTTTAGTATTTATTATTGAGGAGCTAAAAATATAATTTTTGAAAAAAAATCATCTAGCCATTTTGTAATACCGAATTTTCAAAAACTGATAACTTTTTTTTTATCCAAAATTTATAATGATATGCAATATTACTCAAACTGATAAGAAACTCTTGTGGACAAAATTTCATCAAAATCGGTTCAACAGATAATGGGATAGCCGAAAACTAACAAACTGGTTCTATGAAAGATTCCGTTACTAAAATGTAGAAACAAATTTTTTTCAATATTAGGATAGATCGTACATACTGATATTAGGTACCTCCCATAAGATCGTACGAGTAGTTTTTGAGAAAAATGAGATTTTCCTTACCGGTTCTTGAACACTTTTATGGGACTATGGAGGGTAACGTATTTTTTTTTGGTTATAAGAATAAATTTTATTTAAAATCAGCCAGATAAATCTGCTTAGTAAAAATCGAACAAGTAGTTTTCGAATTATTAATTTCTCGAATAAAATTGAAAATTAAAAAAAATTTTTTTTTGAAATTTTGAAATACAAAACTCTTAAAACTTTTTAAAACATTCTCAATACAAAAATTACTCATAATCGGTTAAACAGTTTTTGAGAAAGTCGCAAAAAAAAAATTTACAGATTTCACTCATAGAGTAACTATGGGGACATTAAAAATGACTTGTGTTAGCTCGATAAAATAAAAACATGAATAATCTTGGTGATTTCTAATTTGTATCCTATAGTTGCACCAAAACTTCTGAAGATGTCTAAGAAACCGTTCTTCAGTCTGAAATTACAATAGGTATGTAGATATTTTTAATATTGAATCCCAGTTGGCGGTTAAATTAATGTTGTTCAGTTCAGTTTATTTAATCACGGCGTTGATGTTAAAGAAATTCAAATATTTGCTCAAATTGATTGACAAGTCTCTCAACTATTTATATATAGGCAAGTTATTTGATTTACTATCAAAGTGAACCCTTTTTAACGCGAGACCAAATTTATAAATAATTTGATGTGTAGCTCAAACTCAATGCAAACCTGATTTACCTAATTGTTTTCAGGTATTCTATAATATTTTGCATTTTGAACTCATCTTTTAATAAATTTAATAAACTCGAGTCGTGTAATTTCTTAAGACAATATTAATAGTTTTGACAGTTAAGCAGTTTCTTTTATCTGAGTATATGAAAAGCAAAGCACCAATTAAGTTGACAGCTGAGTTGACAACCAAATTGAATGGTTTTTTTTTTTTTTCATTTGAGGACCTTAAGGTAGAACTGTAATAGTCGGAAGATGTTGTAAGAAAATTCTCTCAGTTCACTTACGCATGGAGCGGTCGGCGAGCGCTCTTCACTTCCGAAAGCAAAAGTAAAAAATTGGTCGAAACGAAGCAAAACTCAATTATGGGCACGTCATATGAATTCTTTGTATTCGTTTCGTAATTCGTACGACCACTTAGGTCGGCATCCGACTATTATAGTTCTACCTTTAACCTTGAACATCTGAACATTAGAACTAAATCTATATAAGTTTATTAAAGAAGTTCAATTATATTGCAATAGGTACCTATGAATATTCTAATCGCATTGGCTTAGACGTAGGTAAAGTTTTGTAACATAAATTTATAGCCTGAGATTTTACTTGAATTCTAAGACCTTAACCTCAAAGATCCGATAATTAGAACTAGAATTAGAAGCTTACCAAATAAATCCTTTTCGATATTTATATTTAAGTTGCTTAGGTAAGTTAATCATCCTACCTCTAGACTGATTAACGTTAACTTAAATACCTTAACCTTCAACAACTTAGAACTAGTGTTGTAAGTTTATTAAAGAGAAACGCTCAAAAATAACATTGGTTTGGACATACATAGGTCAAGTTCAAAAATCGCATTGGTTAAGACGTTGGTCAAGTTCAAAAATCGCATTGGCTTAGACTTAGGTAAAGTTTTGTGACATAAATTTATAGCCTTAGATTTTACCTTAATTTTAAGACCTTAACCTCAAAGATCCGATAATTAGAACAGAAAATAAAAGCTTACCAAGTCAACCCTTTTCGATTACTACATTTAAGTTGCTTCGCTAAGTTAATCCTACCTCTAGGCTGATTAATGTTAATTTAAATACCTTAACCTTCAACAACTGGCCCTTAGAACTAATGTTGTAAGTTTATTAAAGAGATTCACAAGTAGGTATCTTTGCATATTTTAGGTTCAAAAATCGCATTGGTTTGGACGTAGGTCAAGTTCAAAAATCGCATTGGCTTAGACGTAAGTCAAGTTCAAATATCGCATTGGCTTAGACGTTGGTCAAGCTCAAAAATCGAATTGGGTTAGAGGTATAGTTCAAGTTAAAAAATCACATTGGCTTAGACGTAGGTCAAGTTCAAAAGTCGCATTGGTTTAGACGTTGGTAAAGTTCAAAAATCGCATTGGTTTAGATGTTGTTTTGTCACATAAATTTGTAGCCTGAGATTTTACCTTAATTCTAAGACATTAACCTCAAAGATCCGATAATTAGAACAAAAGATAAAAGCTTACCAAATAAACCCTTTTCGATATTTATATTTAAGTTGCTTAGGTAAGTTATAATCCTACCTCTAGACTGATTTAAGTTAACTTAAATACCTTAACCTTCAACAACTGGCCCTTAGAACTAATGTTGTAAGTTTATTAAAGAAAAACGCAAGTAGGTAGGTACCTTTGCATATTTCAGGCTCAAAAATAACATTGGTTTGGTAGTAGGTTAATTTCAAAAATCGCATTGGCTTAGACGTTGGTCAAGCTCAAAAATCGCAATGGTTTAGATGTTGTTTTGTCACATAAATTTGTAGCCTGAGATTTTACTTTAATTCTAAGACATTAACCTCAAAGATCCGATAATTAGAACAGAAGATACCAAATCAACCCTTTTCGATTAGGTATTAGGTATATTTAAGTTGCTTCGCTAGGTTAATCCTACCTCTAGCCTAGTTAACCTTAATTTAAATACTTTAACCTTCAACATCTGGCCCTTATAGAACTAAAGTTATAAGTTATAATCATAGAGGTTCAAGTATAGGTCTCTGTGCATATTCTAGGTTCAACAATCGAATTGATTAAGAATGAAGTCAACTTTTGTCACACAAAATTTTGAAGCCTATTATTTAACTTATTTCAAAATCTTTATCTTTAAGATCCGATTATTAGTACAGAAGTAAAAAGGCAACCGCAGAACAACTAAATCAATCCTTTTATATAAATGTACATACATAATGTCATACTAAGGGGTCAAACCTCTTACGTCTCTGAGCCATTCTGAGACATTCCAAACCATTTACATCCACATGTCCAACGAGTTATGGTAACAAAACGGCGCACTCTAGCGCTAATTGGGTCAACGAGCTAGGTGATCGCCATTTCTACCTACCTACCTACCTACCTACATACATAATGTATGTACCTAAGATACGTAGGTATATGAATTTTGTTGGCGAAGCCAATTTTGTTATTCAATTTTTCAATTTTTGCAATTATTTATTTTGATGAATTAAACCTAAACGTTTTTCACCTACACTTTTATGTTATTTCAATTATTTTTTAACTGAATGAATTAGTTCGATATTTTACCTTCATTTTAAGACCTTTATTTTAAATATCCGATTGTTAGAACAGAAGTTATAAGCCAACCAAACCAACCTATTCGTACCATTACGAATAATATTTGCAAAATACCTACAACAATTCAATCAACATAACATTTTACAGCATACCTATAACCTACTTAATAATGTAGCTATGTATGTATATCATTTTTGTTCCCGATGCGAAGCCAATTTTGTTTGCCACCAGCCACAGTGCAGTGGTGGTTTTTTATTGCACACATTCCACTCCAACCAACGTCTTGCCCACACCCTTACAGCAATGTATATTCTTTGTGGGTACGTTTTTTTCTTTTTCTTTTTGTTTTCTTGTTCCTCACGTCATTTGCCGTGATGAAATTAGTTCTCAAAAGCCAATCTTTCACGTTTTTAGTATGAAATTTTGTAAGCTTTTGCAAACATTTTGATGCAGATTTGTAGCCTGTCATTTTATCTTTAATTATCTATCTTAACATTAAGCATCCGATAATTATAACCTGAGTAAAAGGCTTCTAAGTGCGCTCAAATCGAGTGATTTTAAGATTTCATACAAATTCAACTATCCTCCACTGAAGCTCGTCGGTTGGCGACGATCAACGTGTAGGTACGATTCATCGCTTGTGTATTTAGTTCATTTTGGTATTTTCTTTGGTAACACCAACCAAAAATTCGATCCTGAGCCCCCTATACGCTAGAGTTCATTTCGTTCATTTGTTATATATTCATTTGTTCATTTAATCATTTTGGTAACACCATATTTTTCTCAAAACGACCCTATAAACATTTTCAATGTTAAAAGTGGTTATATGAGAGGTACAATTTATAACCATTTTTCGGAATTTTTTTTACAAAATGGTAGCCTTTTTGTCAAAAAAATTACTGCTTTTGTTTTTAAAGTTGTGGGCACGTTTTATGAGCAAAATTAGATTCTCATTTGTTGCTAAAAAAAATTGAAAGACAGGTACCGTTATTTTTGGTCCTACAAAAAATTAAAAAAAAAAAATCAAGTGAATGCCCAAACACGAAACCATTTAGGCTACAGCCGAAAAGACAGACGGACAGAATTGTGAGAGCCACTTTTTTCGATTTTTCTATCTATCATCGTTATGCCGCAAGTTTGATCAAAATCTCGAGATTGATCTTGCCATATAGTATCTACCTAACCTATAGCTATATCGCAAGTAAAAATGTTCATTATAGTTGAGAAATTTATATCAAGAACTATAACATTTATTTTTTTCACGAATGCCTGGTCGATCATCAGACTCCTTTTAGTGGTGCTTGGTCGTTTGTTCAATTTTAATTGAAAAAAACTTTCTATGCCCAGCTGGGAACTCGAACTTGGACCAGGCTCCCTTAGAGCCAGTGCACTACCTAGGGTAAGGGCACTAGTATCCGGACACTTAACACATTTCTTCACTTTGGTCTCAATTTATATTCATACTATGAAGATTTAAGAAACAAATTATGGTTTTTCTAAAAGTTTGGATATTTGTTGATAATGTTACATTTAAATAACTTACTAATTTTATAATTGAATAATTTATACAATTTTTTTAAAAAAAAGTTCGATTTGCGCTAGTTTCCGGACAACAAAATTTAGTGCCCGGACACATTTATTTTAGTATCCGGACGCACTAGTTTTGTATGAAGTTGAAGTAAAATATGAAATGTAAAAATTGAAAAAATCTCCTTTTTGTTAACTTAACATTATGTACTTACTATGTAAATACAGTGTATTTAGATGATTTCTGAACCCCAAACCGGCTCAGGGTAGTCGAATACCTACCCAGTATAGGTATACCAATTGATAAACTATGAAACTTATCAATTGATAGAAATATAGAATTGATAAATGTTATTTTTATTCTGAATATTAAACAATCCTTACGATTGTGAGTAAATGCTTATTTGATTTAAAATTTCTTATATTTCAGTTGAGTCTCTATAAAGTTTGTCGAGTTTTTTGGATAATGAATACTTCTATCTTCATAGAATCACAGAAGGTCTCCAGAATTGTTTTATAGAATTCCCCCATTTTTCATAAAAAAAACCTTCAAAGTAAGCGTATTTAAGGAAAAACATTTTTAGAATTTAAATCCCAATTTTTTGGCTTTTGTCCAATTAATATTTTCTCAAGGACTTAAATTACGCAAGCCTCTTATCCTTAAATTATTTAAAGATTAAAGACACAAAAACCATAAATTGTATAAAAAATAGACTTGTCCGGATACTGAACTTCATGGATTTTTAGTATCCGGACAGAGTTTTCTGAGTGATAAAACGCTTGTTCTCACTGATAAAACCCTGTCCGAATATTGAAACTATATGAGAAAAATATATTTCTCTTCTTCTTAATCATGTAGAATATACGTAACTATCATTTAAGGGCATTAAAATAAGAATTTAAGATTTTTCTCTTATTTTCAGTATCCGGACGCTATGTCCGGAAACTGAAAATGATATAAATTCTAGTATTCAGTATCCGGACACCTAATATTTTGGTAAAAAACTAAGTTCATTTAATTTTTATGGTTTAATTATTAAAATTTATAATATTTTAAAGAATGAAAGTCACTTTCTTTACCAATAAACTAATAAATACTACGTAAAATAATTCAATCTTCAAAATGTTCACACTAATTTTTTTTACTCAAATCGTCATTTTAATCGTTCTCTTAGATCTGATAAACTAAAAGGTCGCATAACTTTTACATTATATTCTTAATTTACTTGAAACTTTGCATATATGTATGTTTGTGATACATAAAGGATTGTATTTTGATTGTTTTTTGAGACTATTTATGAATGATATGCTTATTTTTTCCAAATAAACGACAAAGTGTCCGGAGACTAGCACTGTCCGGATACTAGTGCCTTTACCCTATATAGGCCACGTTTTATTATTTTTGGCAATTGCATTTAAAACTAGCATTTTTACTAGCCACACACAAGTTGTGGTTGTATCTACCATTCGGTTTCTTTTCTTTAACATTTATTATAAATAACATGTCAGTGTTAAATTTAAACATTGATATGGAATTTTTTTTTTCCGATTATAAGTACATTATAAACCCATTAAAAAAAATTCCAAAAATATTTCTTTACACCCAAACGTCTCATAAAATGTTTTTTATTTTATTTTATGTTAATTCCTTAGTGCTTATAAAATATTTTATTAAAACCACAAAAACATGTTAAGTGAAAAATGCAATTAATTTCTGCTACTGTAGGCAATAAAAATTAATATTATAACATTTTTAAATCATTAGGTAACAAAATATTGCTTTCAGTTTAAATTAAAAAAAAAAAGTTGAATAAAAACTAATTTGAATACAAATTCTTCCAAGTCTCATATTTGATTATGGTGATTATTTTATGAAACGCGACTGAATGTCAGCCAGAAACAAACGTTCTAGCACCCCCAAGAGAGCAAAACCACACATCAAACCGAAACCATCAACAAAATCTGTCTATCCCACTCTGCACTGAGACCGACAATGACTGAAAGCGACATTTGACGCTCAATTCACCGCAGAATGGCACCAACGTCACATCTGCATCACGATTCGAATTTATTCCACTTCAAAAAATCTAGAACGCGCAAATTATTTTTATTATATAAAAATCCAACAACCAAAACAAAAACCCATAGGGGTTACCATTTACCTATATACCATCAGTACCGACCTCAGACTTCACGTACCTACCGTATATACTCCGTCTTTACTGCACCATCGCTTTGCAAACCCGCATCCAGAGTCAGGGACGATATAATGTTAAAGCATAACAAATGCTCCCCAGAAAATGAATTACTGACCAAGAGTTGTTAATAACATGTTAAGTGAAAATATTTTGGAACAATTTGCGAGGGTGGCTCTCTTGGGTTATGTGCTGAGCCGAGCCGGATCTCCAATTCGGACCTCCATTCCTTCGGGATATAGTATTTTTGCAGGCGCATGTATATCATATAAAAATCACACGGGTCATCACGCGCAGATCGCAAAACTAACTCTCCTGATGGTGTGGATTGTGGTTGCACTGATACGGTCAGTGATCATCGTCTTATATAGCGTCATGGTCGAAAAAATGATGCAGTACCAAAATTTTAACTGCGTGAGCATGAGTCCGCTGTGCCATATTTCATTCGTGTTGATATAAACATTTTCATCTTTTGTCGAATATAATATGTGTGTGTCCAGTGAACTGCACGTACATTCATACATATATTGCTTAAGATTCGAAGATGACCATGCGGCCATGCAAGCAAACATTCTTTCTGATGCAGTGCTGAAACTTTATCTCCGGCTTTCTGCTAGCATGGGAGTGCAAAATTGGTGTCCTTCATAAAAATTCATAATTCAGTGCAGCAGAACTTTTAAAGGATTATATATATGCTATTTCAATTGTACAGCAGGGTGCTGCTATATTATGTTCAATGCCTGATGTGGGTATTTTTCGAATAAGTATTTTAGTTTACAGTAGGTTCTAAATGTTATGGTACGATTTGAAGTCAAAATTCTTAATCTTCCCTATACACACTTTTTCTCTAAGATCGACGGGAGTTTAAATTTTAATTGTACATAATTGTAATTGAAATTGAAATTGAAATTGAAATTGAAATTGAAATTGAAATTGAAATTGTAATTGTAATTGTAATTGTAATTGTAATTGTAATTGTAATTGTAATTGTAATTGTAATTGTAATTGTAATTGTAATTGTAATTGTAATTGTAATTGTAATTGTAATTGTCATTGTAATTGTAATTGTAATTGTAATTTTAATTGTAATTGTAATTGTTATTGTAATTGTAATTGTAATTGTAATTGTAATTGTAATTGTAATTGTAATTGTAATTGTAATTGTCATTGTAATTGTAATTGTAATTGTAATTGTAATTGTAATTGTAATTGTAATTGTAATTGTAATTGTAATTATAATTGTCATTGTAATTGTAATTGTAATTGTAATTGTAATTGTAATTGTAATTGTAATTGTTATTGTTATTGTTATTGTAATTGTAATTTTAATTGTAATTGTAATTGTAATTGTAATTGTAATTGTAATTGTAATTGTAATTGTAATTGTAATTGTAATTGTAATTGTAATTGTAATTGTAATTGTAATTGTAATTGTAATTGTAATTGTAATTGTAATTGTAATTGTAATTGTAATTGTAATTGTAATTGTAATTGTAATTGTAATTGTAATTGTAATTGTAATTGTAATTGTAATTGTAATTGTAATTGTAATTGTAATTGTTATTATCACAAAAACTCTCCAAACAGTGTTGTTTTTTTTTTAAACCACACTGTAGACTATATTGCGTCGACGTTTTAATGGCATCATTAGCTTGACTCCTCTGGGTATGTGGTTACATTATTACTATAGCGCTTGTAGTGATCGATGTATAAATATTGTAGTGGTGAAGGAGGTGCGTGCATGTAAATGCCAAATTACGATGCTTTCTGCACGAAATGCTATTTATGTCTTAATAAAATAAATTGATGTTAATCTTTGTTATTTTTTTCATTAGATACGAGTAAACTACAATCTGGCTGTCTAGGGGGGCAGGCTATATGGACTTGGACAATCGTTGTCGTTGATTTCTCCATATTTCTGTCTCGTGATTTGTTTTTTTTTTTTTTTTTTTTTAATAATTCTCGCACATTCCCTCCCGATCTTTTTTTATAAAATTGTCGAAAGACAATCTCTTAATAGGTCATGTCATTTATAAAACATTGTATGTTCTTTAGGTACCTACATTTAATATGTAGTACGTGTATATTAGTGCAACAAATTGACCACAATCCCATTAACATACCTTGGTTGACTTAATTAACATCGTTCGTAGGATAACATGGTCCAGGCTAAAAGAAAAAAAAGAAGAAAAGAAAAAATAAAAAGATTTACCTGTGAACTAATTCGTGTCCCAGCAGGTGTTAATGTTATTCAACATAACTATATACCTATACATACCACAGTCCACAGCCACAAGCATAATAAATATATGTATGTATATACAAACTTATCCCTATACCTATATGATCGGCGTCTTTTGCTCTGTTATGCTTCTTAAGTGTGAAACAATAACGTCAATGACGACATCCGACTACCACGGAGGTCTTCATTGAAAAATGATGACCCTCGAACGCCAGAAGTGAAGAATCTTTCGATCGCACACGCATCCGATGCCTCGCTATATTATATAAAAGATGGACTATGGGTGGATACGAAATTTTTAATGCACCATCCTCTCCAGGTATTAAAATATTAATACAAACTCTTGTCCAAGTCCAACACCTCCTGCATATACATATTATATGGCCTATCTGTCTTTCGGAATTGCTTAGGGTCACACCTTTGCGTAATAAAAATGATTGCATGTCAGATTTGCAGATGTAATAGGTGTGCATCGTATCGGCATCGGGTATAACAGACACTGAGACAAGGAATGCGTTTTGTTTACTAGAGGACGAAAACAATTGGAACTAAGCTATTTCCAAATTGATTTGGATCAAATTTACTGATATAATTTTGTGAAACAGCTATACTAGCCAAAATAATTTCACAGAAATATTTTTTTGAAAATACCTAATCGAATAAAATGAGAGCTTCGCAATTAGCCGAAAAAAAAATAAATATAATATTAGAGTTCTCGAATTTTGTAAATAAATCCCCAATAACAAAATTTAAAATTTTTAAAATATCACATTTTTGAAAATCATGCATATTTTAAAAATACTTCACTCAGAGAAAAAAATCTCCGGAAAAAAGACAAAATTAAGAGGCTACTCGAAAATTTTTTGCTCCAAAGTTTAATAAAACCAAGCATTGCATTGGCCTTATTAACAATTTTGTCAAAATGGAACGAAAAATCAAGATTGTGTGTAAAGTTTATACCTAGATCACAAGTACCTACATATTGCTTTATGCTGTAATTAAAGAATATTGCATTTTTTTTTTCCTAAAAAAGGACATCAATTGGGATTTTGACACATTCAGAAAAGATTGTTCTGTGTACACCAATAAGAAAAGATATTAAGGTCATTTTGAAGAGATTCAGAATCAGACTGGTAACTGGTTTCTAATGATAAGCGTAGATAAGCACCCTACAGGAATTTTTTATTGAAATAACATCATTTATAGAAACTATAAAGAGTAGTGGACCTAGGTGACTACCTTGAGGTACGTCAGGCTTTTAATGTCCAATCAGGCTTTGGCCAGGTTTCGTCCTTTGTCAGGCTTTTTTACAATTATCACACAAAATATAATCGTTAGAAGAAAAACGTTTACTGAATGCTTTCAAATCGAAATGCTTGTAAAACGCAGTGAATATATTTATTTTTTTTTCATTTAGTTGTCACTTTTTGATAGTCAAGAAGTTGTGAAATAGAGTGATTCAGAAAAACACCTTTCTCGAAATTCAACTGGGACCGGGCGAAATTATGAAGCTTAGATTGAAACCATAAAATTTAGAAAAAACAATTCAAAATCGAATACCATTTAGATCTCGCTACCAGCGCTTTTTCAATAATTTTGCTTGAAAGTCTTTGAAAATCGTAATTTGTCTCAAATGTTAAAAGCTGTATAACATTGAATTTTGTTGTTAAAAACATGAACTTTTCAGGGATTGTTCGTATTTTTATGTAGTTTATTTAAATTTTTATGTAGATATCCTACTATTAAATAACATTTTTTACTTTTGAAATCTTGTCTTAGTTTTGTAATTCTTTAAAAGGTATAAAACTCATCACAACTCACCTCAGATCAAAAGTTATGAACATTTCAATTCAATCAAAAATGATTCCCAAACAAATTCAGATAAAAGTTCCCCCACTCCATCGCGAAACTTTCGTCGCAAAAGATTCACGTTGGTGTTGGGGATCCTTAAATCGTTGTTTTTAAAATAGAAGGAAATACTTTGCTTATTTTTAACTTTTTTATTGATTTATTAAATTAAATGGTCGACTCTTGGTCATTGAAATGCATTTTCGGTTTAACTAGACGTAATTTTTAGTCAACACTAAGTCCCAGATCCCTTGCGGTTTTTTTTCTGTATAGACGCTTTCATTTTATTTATAAACTAAATAAACAAAAGAAGTTTCAAAAAGAAAAAAAAAAGTTTTTATTTGTCAGGCTATTTTCTCAAAAATCAGGCTTTTCTTTCTTTACTGTCAGGCTTTGCTGATTTTAGAGCTGGTAACCCTAGGTACACCAGACTTTGCGTTAATGAAATCAGAAATGATTCCTCTAAAAAGAACTTGGTATGTCCTCCCCTTCAAATAAGATCTAACCCATTGAACGAAAGCTGAAGGGACACCAAGAGATGAAAGATTGAGTAAAATAAGTCTATGAGACAACTTGTCGAAGGCCTTACTGAAGTCAGTATAGATACAGTCAACTTGATAGCCTTTCTCAATAGTTTTATTTGTAAAAGACGTAAATTCAAGAAGATTAGTCAATAGTTATGGTAGATTTCTTTTTCATAAAGCCATGTTGTTCGCTCGCAAGAAAAGGTTTCCAGTTGAAATAACAACTCTTAAAAACAATAACCTAAACTAGTTTTGGTAAACATGAAAGCTATTGGCCTATAATAATTTGAAATATCACTACGATTACCCTTTTTATAGATTTGGATAATGAATGAATTCATCCAAATATTCATGAAAGCTATTGGCCTATAATAATTTGAAATATCACTACGATTACCCTTTTTATAGATTTGGATAATGAATGAATTCATCCAAATATTAGGGAATATTGCTTGATTCAAAGAATTCTGAAATAAAAATGTTAATGTTCTTCCCAGTGATGCTGCAGTTTTTCAAAACAAAAACAGGAATTCCGTCGGGTCCACTGGATGTGTGTCTCTTACATCGTCAACTGTGATTACAATATTATTAATTGAGCTTTGAGAAAAGCTACTCAAATGATTAAAATTGTTTTCATGAGGTACAAAATCATCATCACAAAACTAATTTTTAAAAAATGAAGAAAACATATTACAAATAACAAGAGGTGTGCTGCTTGTCTCATCCAAGTACGCCATAGTTAATAAATAAATAAAATAGTCAGATTTTCTCTTGCTATTAACAAATTTCCAAAAGTGTTTTTGGTCAATGAGAAGTGAAGAACGCATTTTGATCAAATAACTATCCTAGAGGTTACTACATAATGATTGGAACTCATTATACAACCAGCGATAATTGTTGTGGCCATCCTGCTTATTAGACTCTAAGTACTTCTTCCATGCTCTGGTGGGTGAACCAGTTGTAAGAGATGAGTGTCTTGATTTTTTGACCGGTACAGACGAAATGAAACTTTCAAAAATTCTTAAATAGAAATTGGAAACCATCATCTCAATGCTTTCCTCTAAAAGGGTTTCAAAATCAATGTTTTCAATTAGTTAATTTAATAAAGGGAAGTCAGTTTTCTTAAGTCACTATCGATATCAAAATCAGATGTATGAACATCGGAAATCATTATAAAAAGTGTTGGGTGATACAAATCAATTTTCGTCATAGGAGTAGGAAATTGTTCAACAACGCAGTTGCAAGGTTTCGTAAAAAATATCAGATCTAACTGTCGCCAAGATTATTTTTTATACAGCTCATTTGCTGTAAGTCACATGATATCACATTATCAACAAACACAGTTTCAAGAGGAGAAGAAACGTTGGTAGCTGTTTAGCAAATTTCATCATCAGAAAGAGCCCATTCCAGATCAGGAAAATTGAAATATCCTGCGAGAAGGACATCGTCAAGTGGTTAGTGGGTCGCATTTTTCAGAAACACTAGTTAATGGCGTTTAGAGCAATTTTATGTTTTTCCAAAGTGCTTCTTGGGGGGATGTAAATATTTAAAATGTAAACAAACTTATTTCCAAAACTAACCTTCACACAAATTATATCTACTGAGTCAACCTCAGGGATTGGAAAAATACAGCTTGGACAACACTTCTCACCGCAGTGATAATTCCACCACCAATAGATGTTAACGGATCAGAATATCTATTTTTACGGTACACCACGAAATCGTTAGAAAATAATACATTGTTCGTGAATGTAGAATTGAGCCACGTCTCCGTTAACATTTTTACATCAAAATAAGATGCATGAGAAGCCAAAAGAAGCTTTTGAGTTTTAGATCGAAGTCCCCCCCACATTTTGATAGTAAAGGGACATAGCTACGATCTAGTTTTTTAATGGCTTCAGAATAGTTTTTATATGTGAGGACTTTGATTTAAATTCTCTTATCAAACGAACTGCTTTCTTTATTTATCTTTTGACATTTAACTTTTTTAATGGCAATGTTAAAATCTTTTAAATTAGCGATATATATCCTGACTATTAGTTTCACGTTGGAGACGTGAGATTTCTTTAGGTTTATGCAAAGCGGACTGACGATTTTTTATGACAAGGTATTCTCTGCTAGTCGACGGAGCTTTAGAGACAGTTTGGGGCGGATTCAAATTAGAACGAGAGGTAGAAGGAAGTTCATCAAAAAACTCAGATCTAGCTTTTTTTTTGTTATTGATTTCTTTTAAGACGGAATTTCCTTAAATGGACTAGCTGATCGAGAGCGTTTTCTTTTTGAAAGTTTTTTAGGGTAGGGAGGAGTTAGAGGAGGGGATGTGTTTATTAGTTAACAATTGATCATCAGTAGTTTCAGATGCTTGAGCCAGAGAGAATGACTAATAGAGAGAGTCAAATTCGACGGTGGCTCTCTTTTAGCCTACAAGCTACGACAGTGATGGAAATCGACTTTTTTCGATTGTACTGAACGCTGAAACAAAATAGTACTGAAAAAGAACAAATAGTACTGGGCTCTTTTAAATGGATAAAAACTAGCAAACACACAAATTCAAAAATAAAATTGATTTATTAACAAGAACAAAAAAAAATTCATTTGTTATAAATATTAAGGTAACATTATAGTAAAGGAACTTCATTATTATAGCTAAATAAATAACCGACGGATCCCGTTTCACAGTAAGGAGCCAGGTTGTAGGTTTCATTGAATCTCATCATTGAATATTTAAATTTTTAGTTTTGAGGTTTTTAAAATCCTAAATCATTTAGTGTGTTCAGAAAAATGATATCTCAGAGATTAAAAAATAATAGTAAGTTAGGTAATTTAAAATTTTTTTTACTCTAAAAGTTCTTCTTTTTGAAGAGGATTTTTTGTCACGTTTTTATTCACAAGATCCTTATTAATTACAAAACTGTGACAACATTCCTTTTTTAAAAGATTTTTGGTTTCTATCAGCATTCACTTTCCAAAAACCAAATTTTTGCCCAACATTTCTCATTTTCTTAATATATTCGCAGTCAGCTAGAGCTCTATATTTGTTGCTTATAGCTTCAATAATTGTGTGTTCATTAGGAAAAAACTTTAAAACAAATTGAACGATGGAGTCGATGGAACGATGGAGTCCATCCAATACTGCGCTTTGTGAGAAATTTTGAAGTGCGTTTAAGAAAACGTCATCGAAATCCAATCTTTTTCTAATATCTTAGCAGAAATCTTATGTAAAACATTTTAGCATGATTTTTGAAGCCCTGTATAACTTTTTCACTGAACTTTTTAAAAGTGTATAAGATTTCACATTCGGTGACGCAATATATCTCCATAACTGGTAGGGTTCATCAAGAGATTCCGTTACCATAAAATTTCTACATAATTGTTTGAAAATTAATTTCATTGTTGGAAGCAAAATAATAACGTGAATGAAGATAATTAGAAAACTACTTCTGTTTAAGTGGAGCGATTGAATATATGATGAGCCCAACTGTCGTACCTGGGCGAAACGCAACTTTTGGAGTTGAGGTCACTTGAACTTAAAAATTGGAAGCTAAATATGTACCTTCTCTTACGTATTCAGTTCAGTATTTAAAAGCAAATTAGCGCCTTCAGCCCAAGTGGGGATGGTTTTGATATTGGGTAATTGGGCTTTGAGTATTTTCGCATCGCACATAGATTTTAATGAAGATAAGAGAAAATTATCAATTTTGTACAAACAATTCAAAATTGTACTGAAATGGCAAAGATGTACTTACGTACTGAGAAAAGCAAATTGTACTGAATTCAGTACAATAGTAAGGCTTTTTCCATCATTGAGCTACGATGTTGCGACTTGCGTACCATCTTGCATATGTATAATTATTAACTAAATATAAAAAAAAATGTGGGGACAAATACATATGCAAGAAGATGTGCATACTCACCACGCTAGACACACTTAGGCCAGGGGGTTGGCTCATTGTGATACCACAGGAATCTATTAAGTTTTCTTCCTATACTCGTTGAAACATTTAGAGCTTCTTACGAAATACGCGAGACTATTAATGTCATGATTTGCCAGATCACAAGGATCATTGTAGTAGAATTCTCCTAAGTGGAGCGTCTACGTCTTTGAGATAGAGCAGGACATGTACAGAGAAGGTGAGGAATCGATTCTTCCTTTTTTCTTCGTCCATACAACTTCTGCAGAAGTCGTTAGAAAATACTCCAAGCCTTGTTGTGTGCTTGCCTATTAGACAGTGTCCAGTTATGCCACCTATGATGGAGCTAATGTGTATAGTCTGCTTATAGAAATATTAAGTTCCTAAAGCGCTTCAGATCCAGCATAGGCCAGATCTGTTTTGTAACCTGACATGACGTGTCAATATTATTTCACCTAAGATTTGTTTTTCACTATTGCATCTTCCTTCCCTCATGAGTTTACAAGTAGCGATGGGTATACCAATATTTGTCTGATTTGACAGTGTAGGTAGTATAGTTCCACTTTTGGCGCAGTTCATCTGTTTTGAGTGTTCATATTTTTTTGTTAAGGTTGAAGCATCGGAACGACTAATGGGGTCATCAAAAAGATTGAAATTAGCGACAGCTATTTAAAAGTTGGCAAGAAAATTATCTAAACTATTGGATAGTTTCTGAATATCATCTTTATAAGTCGACAATTTGAATGTTAGTGAAAAAATAGTTACATTTCTGCATAATTTGCAAAACCAATATGCACCTTCACACTTATAGATTTTTTCAATGGTTAATACTGGAATTCCAATACATTTAGCGTGAAAATATTTACCACATGGACCAAAACAGTGAAAAGTATGCACATCGATTTCTGATTCGATGCATTTATATCAGAAGAACAATTATTAATAATTTAAACAGAACAGAAATAATAAAATAAAAATAAAAAAAATTAATTCCAGTAGTACCTACCTACATTATACATATACATATGTCTCGTGATCTATTTCAAAAGCAAACATTTATGGTTCATATCTTAAAGGTTTTAAATTTATGATAAAGACATTATCATATCAAAAATATTTCCCAGGGCTCACAAAAGACAACACAACACAACACAAAAGATTTTATACATTATATGAACCAAATTCTGGTAACATGTCCAATCATGATAGCTATCAAAAATTCTCACAATTAGCTTATCTAAGCCCCGTCCAAATTGACTTGAAATACCTACCTACATTTTTCTTAAATAAATTATCTCAGAATTTTATTGATATCTGACAAAAAACCAAAAAAAAAAAGAAAGAAAGAAGAAACGATCAACAAAGAAATCGAAGACACTCAACTAGACATCACATTAACTTCAGGTTAAGTTCCAAGTTCCATCAGGTCTAAATCCAAGTCCAGAGCCTCATCGCGCCATCGCGCCATCATCATCATCTCATCTCATTTCATCGTATATCGAATATGTTTATAGCTAAATTTGTGTGGCTTGGATAATCATATGCACAATAAGAGACATGCGGCAGCTTCATTTTTTAATCGATGGCGAAACAGCTCAGACACCTTAATGAGATTTGCTTGTTCGGTTAGCCATTTGGAAGATGCGTATCTCATCTTCTTCGATGCTACTACCACCATTATGGACCAGATAGAGGTTATACTCTTTAAATAATATAATATCTGTTTTCTCCCTTAGGTATTATATATATGTAGATAAGTTGGTCCACCATTCGATGTGCGGGTGCCAGTGTGATCAAGGGAGCAGAGCAGTAGAGGTATAATAGTGTAGTGGCAGAGATTGACTCGATTACTCATCAATCTGCGAGACACATCATTTCATAAAAATGTGGATAACACTTAGTTCCTATCTTAATAGGTTAGATCACTTTTAATTCATAGTTTCAATCGTTGTGGAATTTTCTATACCTTCCTACAGCCACGTCTCACGTATATAGCTATATAATATGTATTTGAAAGCATGGGTGGTTTGATGATGATACAGACACAGAACTTGATCCGACCTTTTCTGGATCGAAATCATCGACAATAATGATTATTTTATCAAGATTTATGGTAGACTATATTGCAATGATGCTGTATGATTCACATTCGATTCTTTTTATAAGGCAATGTCTAAGAAATGACGCACAGAAAATCATTTGATGATATTTCCGGTTTTACAAAAAAATACGAAATAAACAGAGGAACTGTTCTTAAGTCCAGTTTCACACTCGATTAAGTGTCACTTTAGTGCCAAATATGGAAAACTAATGTGTAATTTCACAGTGTAAACTTATGGGAATAAGTGACACTTAAATCTCCCATATGTTGGCCACTTAAGTTCCACTGAGACAGTAAAACTGCGGCTAAAGCGAGAAAATGGGAAAATTAAGTGGCACTTATTTTGTTAACTGTGAACTGTGAAACTGCCCCTTAATATTTTATAAAACAAAATCGGGGTTCACTAGCCACTATTAGACTTTGAATCTAACCGTTCCAATTCGAGATACTATATCTAGCCACTAGAATCTATCTCCACTAGAATCATGACGCTTAAATCTAGCTGGAAAATAGCCACTATAGAATGTAGCCGTTAGAAATTTTTTGGTGGAAGGTAGCTACTAGAATCTATCCAGTAAAACCTAGAAGCAAGAGTCGTTTGAATTTTGTAGAATCTAGCCGCTAAAATCTAGTAACAAGAATCCAGCAGCTAAAATCTATCCGTTGGAATCTAACCTAGAATTTTTGAAGCAGAATCTAGCCGATAAAACGTAGCAACTTATAGTCTACATGGTGATGGTGGAGTAAAAACAGAGGTTTGTCTCTCTCGCTGATAACACTGGTCAGCAAAATTTTAACTTTGTCGTGCCCCACGGACTTTTTTGATATTTTTTACTTGAATTCTTGGTTGTAAGTAAAAATAAATAGTTACAAAAAATTTATTAGCCAAGAATTTTTTTCATATTGAGTTATTTAAAATATGAGAAAATCAATGACCTCATAAATCAAAAGTGTATTTTTTTTCATTATGAAGTGATGATCTAAGATTTTCTTGAAAATTTAAGTCCTGGTTGGTCGCTTTTAATTTTCCAACAATAATCAGCTAACATATTTGGACTCCATTTGCACTGGTATCGCTTTTCCATCTTGTAAATGTCCAAATGGAACCTCTCACCGTGCTCGTCACTGATAGTCCCAAATTGTCAGGGAAAAAAATGCCCGTGTGAGTCTAAAAAATGGATCTTGAGTGACATGATGCAACCCAATGCTTGAAAAGCAAGCAATAGCTCGCTAACCAATTCTCTGTAGCTGTCACACTAATTATGGTTAACCTAAAATTTGCAACACCATTTTTTAAAGCCTTCTAGGATCTTTTATTTAATCCATAATTTGAGGTCCTGATATGCAACATTGGGAGAAGCACTCCACATGGCTTTACAAGTAAAAAACTGTGTTTTTTATTTAAATTTATATGTATAATTTATGTCAATGAGACAAAAATATTAGTCTTAAACGTAATCTCGCGGTTCAGTCCAAATTATGGGCACAAGAAACGGTATAGGTACGGTGACCATTTTTTCAAATGCAAAAAAGAGGACAATCTTTAATTAACTTACAATATGTTTAGAAACAAACGATATTTATTCAAAATATTTGTGCTTCAGATTACATATAAACATAAAATTCAGTAAAAAACAAAACAAAACGAAAAAAAACAAAATAGTAAATACTTACATAAGTAGATACTTAATTTAAAAGTTTAACTTTAGGGAACAATTTTTTTGTATTTTTCTTCGAAGTGTATTTTTTTTTAAGATGTCATCTCGACTTCTTAAAAAAGTCTTAAAATCTCCAGTCATAGTCATAATTGCACTTTGTTATCAACATTGCCTCCAGTGTATCAACTTTTAATTTCGATTTCTCAGATTTCAAAAATGTTATTAGAAATTGAAAACACTCTTTCCGTAGGGCTATTTGAAGCTGAAAGAGACAGCGAAAGCTCTACGAGTCTTAGTATATTTTCGTACTTCACATTTTCTTCATCAAAGTGTTTGAAAATTTCAACCCATTTCTCACTTGGTGGCAAATTGTCCGTTTTCCATTTTTCAATCTGTTTCTTACTTGCATATCGTTTGACGCAAGAAACCTCATCAAATAATTCAAAATCTTTGATTTTTTGTATTTTTTCTAAATTCCAAAATATTCCAAGATGGAACTCTATTCAAAAGTGTCCATTCAAAATGTTCCACATCCTTAAACGCTGCATCCCACTGACTTAGGTAATACAGGCTTGATAAAAGGAATCCACTGGGGCTTTAAAATTGATTGCATCAACATTTCCTTCTACTTCAATCATTTTTTTTTAATTTTAATAATTTAATCTTTCATTTAGATTTTATTGATTCGAAATGAATACTCGCCGTTTTAAATTAATTTCATACCAATCGATTATGAGTTCCAAGAAATAAACAAAAGGCGAAAAGAAAGTCATACAAATTTATCAAATTGACTTGGATTGGATGACAGTTTGCGATTCATTCACAATAGCAAAAACCAGATGACAGAACTGAATTATTCAAACCAGTGCTGTCTATACATTTTGTATTTAATTAAGTACTAAAGAAAGAACTTTACTGTGCACATCATACAAAAAAGGTTATAAAGAAAAAAAGGACATTAAGAGGACAAATTAGGAAAAAGAGGACAAAATACCGTCCTCTTTAAGAAAAAGAAAAAAAAAAAGGACACGATACCGAAAAAGAGGACTGTCGTCTAAAAAAGAGGACGGATGGTCACCGTAGGTATAGGTCGTGATCCTTTCTTCCAATCAGGTTTATTTTTCACACACGATACATAACAGACATGAGGGACCCACAGGATTTTGACTTGATAGGCGACAGAGAAACCAAAAAAATCGGTAATAATACTCTAACACAAGTTTCGTAAAATTTCGTCGAGTTACACTTTCTGGACATGTTAAAAAAAGTTAATAAGTCACAAAAACGTATTCAAATCCACTGACAAATAGATTAATGGCTGGTTACTCGCGAACGATCCCATGTTTTTATTGCCATAGTAGGTACTAGTTATGAGTATTACCGTATCACACGAAATCTGAGGCTAATTGACGAATGACAACTGCGATTTAATAATGAGGGTGTGGCAAAACCAGTGTTGACCAGTGTAATAGTCCTCACCAGTGGGTTTGTTTGAATGCCCAGGTTACTCCAGATTGTCAGAAATTTATCGAGAGAAGTGATTCCTGATTTCTCGTAGAGCTTTTGGTTGCTAAAGTGATTCTGTCGTTCATGGTCAAAATGAAGTCATTGTGCAGATTCCCAGAATTTTTTTCTCAAACGCTCCAAGCTATTTCATGCTGGTTTTGGAAATGGTGAACCATACAACAGTGAAACAGTTATTGATGATGGGTGATTGGGCTGTGATTCGGGAAGATAAAATCATGTTGAAGTAAGTATTGGGTTGAGTACAACAGTTCTTTATTGAGTAGGTATTACCTTTAAGATGTGTTTTTGAAAAGTGAATTTAAGATAAGATAGTTAAAAGGAAATGAGTTCGTTGAGGAATTATTTGAGATATTTTATGGGAAACTAAAATGGTCGTCAAAGGGACTGATTGACTGAGCAGTGAGCGCCACCTAGTTTCTCAAAAAATTTTCTTTCACCTAAACAATGACCTGCTAAGTTGCTTGAAGAGAAGAGATTCCATTCCTTTTCCACTTTAGGGGTTGGATGAGATGGAAAGCGTAATTTGGGCAGACTGAGGGTTATGCTATAGCAGCTTACCAGCAGAGCACACGTGTTTCGATGTCCTACGGGTCTTCGTAAACAAGCCAAATCAGATTTGGCTGAGTTGATTTTGATACCCCCATCTTTCATAGTACTCCCAAAGAAATCTGACGTGCTCTTCTACTCTTCGGGCCGCAATGATCGGGGATAATGATTTCGCGTATTATAATGAATCGTCACCAAACAGAAAATTCATTGCGATGTTGGGTTGAGGTTGGTCGAACGTGTATGTGTTGTAGACTGTAGAGATACGGTCCAAACTTTGATCCTTGAGCAAATCCCGCTTTGATTGTTTTGATTATCGAGTGGCTGTTTCCAATCTTGACGAAAAAAGACTTGGAATTGAGAAAACTGAAAACAATTTAAATTAGTGAAGCTGACAAATTAAAAAGGGTTTGTTTTTATATTATGTAGTCCCTTATCTATGTAAATGCTGTCAAATTTTTTTTCTATATCGAGGAAACATCCAATAGCAATCTGGGTGGTGTTTGAAAAGGCTAGAAATATCGTTTTTAAAGGAGCAGATGGAAAATAGAATGGTTCTTTCGAAATCCGAACTGCACATTGGGGATGATGTGGTTAGAGTTGAAAAAAGTCTTGATCCTCCGAAAAATAAGTTGTACCAGGAATTTGCTGGTACTGCCTTGCAGGGAGATGAGGCGATATTTAGGGCCAGTTGTACAATAGTGGTTCAGCCTCGGTTCAAGATTTTAACTCACCGATTTCGGCGGATTAACTAAGGTTCAACGCTAGTTCAAGTATGTAATTGGTTATTATCACACACTTTAACAGTAAACCACTATTGAAACTTAATTAATCCGCCGGAATCGTTGGATAAAAATTGCTGAAGCACGGTTTAAATATTTGTTCAACTGGCCCTTAGAAATCTTGCTTCTATCATGATTTTTTCGGTAGAGTAACAATCTTAGCTTTCCTCTATCTGTTCGGGAAATAGCAATTATTCAGGCAGTTGTTCAGCAGGATCCCAAAGAATAAAGGAAAAAATCATGACTTGGGGAAACTTCCTTAAGATGTAATTGAAAATCATGTCTGGTCCGGAAGATTTCTTAGCTCAGCTACTTCTTCAGGGTTTGTGAAACTTCCAGTCGGCTCGGGATCACTAGCATTGTTCAAAATGGTGATCTGACTCAGTTTCTGTTTGCTGCAGCCGCTGTATTGGTGATTCGATTGATTTGACACAAAAATTTCTTTGAAATATTCCACAAATGCTTCCACTTTATCCTGAGAATGAGTATGAGTCATGACTTTCCCTCACCTGGTGCTAATTTTTTCTGGTATGTTTGTTGTCTTTTCCCAATAATCTCGTTGATTTTTTTTTTGATGCATCGGGCCCGGGTCTAATGCTTTGCAGCTTTTTTTGGAACTGTTTGTTGTTGTAATGTGTGAAAGCAATCCTTAACATATAGTGTGGACACTCTAGTTCGTTCTTCAATCTTTGGTAGTTGTTGTACTGGCCGTATGGTGACCTCCATTGCTTCTATGGTTACCTCTTTTTCATTGTTGGCAAAGTTTTTGTTAGCATCATTATTTTCTTCTCAATTTTGCTTTCTAACCGTTCGATATCTAATTACTTGTAGTTGATGTATCTATTTCTCGCTCACTACTTTATATATTGCAGTAAACAGCTGAATCAGTTTGATGTTGTATTCCACTGGCTCGTGGTCTCGGTCATTTTTCTGTTATTTAAATTCAAGGTCTCTTATTTATTTTTCGGTTCAAACCGAATGTGAACAATAATTTCATAGAAAAACAAATTTTCATATTTTAATGCACTTCACAGAAGATATAGTTGAAATGGAATGGTCAGGGATGTCGGGAGTATTAACGGGTATTTCGTCGCCCGAGAATTGTTTTGTCGTAAACGCCAAAATGCACTTTTTTAAAGTGGGTATGCAGTTCTATGTTTTCAAAGGCCCTCTTTCCATTTCTGAAATCAAATTTGTCCTATCATTTACCGTTACTGAGAAAATCAGTATGCCTTTGTCGTATATCCGCACAAAATAACTCATCCCTTAGTTTTGTTTTGTCGTAAACGCCAAATTTTGGCATATACGACAAAATATCCATGTATTTCCGCGATATTTTTTTTAATATTGTTTTGTCGTACGTATATAGGATTAAATGCATGTTTTTTTAGTTACAAACAAAATTATTAAAAATCAACCGCATCACTTACGATGTCATGTTATGCCTTTTTTAAACCCAAAAATCCATCCATTAATTCCGTTTTAAAATTTTTTTTTGTATGCAATAGTTTTTGGAAAAAATAATTTTCAAACTCAAATTTAAAAAAAAAATTAAAAAAGTTTTTTTTCAAACTCATTTTGTTCAAAATTTTACATTATTTTCTAGTAATTTTGTTTTTAATATTCAACTCTCGTATCAATTTGTATTCAAACACTAAAAACCAGATGTTAAAATGTCTTCTAGTTTAAAAAAAATCGGAAATCTCGCTGTGATCGGTATTGCATTCAACTAACGCATTTGTGTTCACTTTGTCGTATGTGTATGGGGATTGGGGATCGAACAAAGTACTGATTTTCGTGGCGTATACGACAAAATGATCTTGGAGATAATCCTCTATAGATTAAAAACTAAAACCGACTCAACGATCTGGAATACCAATACTTCAAAAGAAGATTTTCCACACAAAATTTTATTAAAATTGTAGAAAACTTCATCGGTCAGTTTCTTTTTTATTTAAACGCGAAACTTAAAATGCGATTTCCCAAAATTGCTCAAATGGTTTATACGACAAAACAATTCTCGGGCGACGATTTGTTTTTAGCTTTACACCAAACGATTGGTTCTTTTCTAGAGTCATCGGTAGCAGTAATTCTAGATTAGTAATGCAACATTACATCTTTTTACTTTTTTCATCGTAGAATTAATCAAAAAGGAGTTGTTGCCAAAAACTAATGAATCAAAATGGCGTCTCGTGACCTGCAAAGAAAATTCGAAAATTGGGAGATCCGAAAATTGCCAATCATATAATTTGTAAGAATGCCGATTACAAGAAGCCTGGGCTATAAGGTTATCACATATAAAATCTTATTAAATTTCTTATAAAGCTCTTCAAATAAGTAAATAATGCCCCTAAGCTAACACAATAAATCTTCTTCACACATTCAAAAAAAAAAAAAAATACTTCTCGTATTAATCTCGTCAACTCTCGAACAATACCACTTGAGAAAAAAAATACATCATATATGTACATATGTAGGTATATTAATTAAGAGTTGCATTCCAAATGGATTTAACGGTATCAGCAAAGTTATTAATCATCTTTGCATCGCGCGAATAACGAATGGTCTTCCTGACATTTTAATCCTTCGAACACATTTTTGTGGTTTCTTGTACATATACACACTGTCCGAAGCGCACCTACCTCTATTCACTATAATTATTATCCGTGATTACATTCAGCGAACAAAGAAAAGCCTCCAACCATCATCCAGCGCGATTTCTGGACCTGCGGACTCTGGCCTTCGCACACTGCACCGATCGTCTTCATCAATGCCCTCCAAAGATATTCTTATAATATACAGACATAAAGTCAACCCAGGCTTTGGTCAATTAACTCATCGGCGGTGGCGGCGGCGGCAGTAAGCGAGGTGGTGCTAGAGGCGCGGCGCGGGCGATGGCGGCGATGGCGGTGTTGGTGTTGTTGAAGCTGTTGCTGGTGGCCATGATGATGAGATGGCATTTGTTCCGGGACACTCTGCTCCTGACCACAAAATGGAAATTTTATTACTTTTCAGCTGTATACAAAATTCCCATAGAAATAGAGACGCGATCATCATCAGACAATGTTTTGTGTGCCTTCTATACGTTTTACCTATGTACATACTCAGACCATCAAGAAAATATCTTCTTCAAAAATATCCTTAAAGCTGATGACGTAACACATCATTATATGGTAATTATCATATTTTAACTTCAAAAATTACAACAACAAAAAAAAGGAAAAAACTGCAAAAAAGTGTCACACCATCATAGCGCAACAAAATTACCTACACTTACGGAACGATCATAATCTGAAACTAATCATCACATAAAACGGCAAATTAATTGCCATGATATCCAAGAGTGAATTGAGCTGCCAGAGTGACCAGATAAGTTGTTAAATCGTTAATTAATTTGTGACGTTAAGCTGTTGCTGCGTAATCAATTCAAAAACCAGATTTGGAAGACCACCATGGCTGCAGTCGTTGCTGTTAACACTGAATAAAAATTTAATCGGTTTATTTATGTCTACCAAAGACGGGGAGTCAATTAATTCACTATTATTTGTCGAACGACATTTTCATATACACATGTATAATATATATGTATGTTTGTATAAGAAACCAAATATTATGTGTAGACTCTGACCGTAGGGGGTCTTGACTTGACTCTGGGTCTCGAATCTCGAATCTTGATATCGATATAGATAACATGACTTCTGAAAGGAAGAGTTTTTATTTATATGAAAAAATATAAACAATTCAGGTTAGTGTTAGATACTTGATAGAATAATTTTAATCAAGATGAAATGTTAAAAAAGAAAGAAATTACTTATTGAAAGTTTGGAGAATTTTATAATATTTAATTTAAAACGCCCTTAGTTCTTCAGGAACTGACGTGAAACCAAAATGTTTGTTCCGAGATCGTCTATAACGTTCAGCTTTGGAAAATTATTTGCCTCTATACTGGAGCAAGAAGCTCTACTGGCGCCCAACGTGAAGACTACTTGGTTACTATTAGACCTCGAATTTGGTTGACAAAACATTAGAACTATGATCAGTGAAATCAGTAGACAGGCTAAAGATATATTTGGTCGAATGGCTCTGCTCCTCATTGTCGCATTTTATTTTTTTTTCATTGCCAGAAGTAAACAGAGTTAATTGTTTCGGGAGATTCTTCAACAAAAGGGATTTTTTTTATATCCGCTAATTAAGAATATGTTGTTCAAGTTCAAAAGGATACGTGACGTTCATAAAGCCATGCGATATATATATTTTGAAAATGACGCTTTCACAAAGTACCATAAGGCCATATTAGAACATTGGGAACGAAATGATGATTAGATGAATGCGCCAAAAACGCGTCATCTTTGGATCGAAGCTAAGGTAACATCTCAACCTCCTCACTAAAGAACATCCTTTATATTTCTTTCAGCAATTAGGATGGTTCGGGGAGGCCCCTCATATCTTGATTTCCACTCGTTACAATTGACCCACCGAGATGCAAATGAGATGACGTGGGCATATGGCATAAGGTGCAAAACCTTTTCTATTTCCTAAAGCTTTTACGACAATATGTCATTTTCAAATGTGGTTTTTTATCTGTAAAGACATAAATATATCATATTCTTAACTTTTGTTAAAAGTTTTCTTGGATAGCAATAATTTGGATTCCTAGGAGCCCCATTTAGATTAATTATTATTAATTCGCAATAATCATTATGAAGCTTCATCAAAGCGACAAAAAGCTATGTGCTCGAATATGGCTTTATGTCATTTTGCGAAACCAGCATAAAGCTATATTTTGAAATGTGGCCGTTTGTCAAGGCGCTGTTCGGCGTTCAAAGCCAGATCAGTATCCATTGCCAGGCATACATGGCTGTTACATCCTACAAAATAAAAAATTGTATCGATATTTATTTTTTTTTTTAAGAAATATGTAGCTACTTATTTATTTATTTCATTTACTACGACTCAAAGGAACTTAATTTTAAGATTAACATCTTTTAGTTATAATTAAGCTTTCATAAGCAAATTTAAATTTGATTTAATTAAATAAATTACATAATTAAATTTATATTTATATATGTTTTCAATGTTTGAAACAAAATTACATTTACATTCAGATAAAAGAAGTAAATAATGAAACAATAAAATCAAATGTAAGTACTTATTATTTACAAAAATGTGTTAAATGCAAACAAAAAATTGAATTACAAAAATAAATGGAAAAAAAGAGAAAAAAAAAATTCGTGATTTAATTTTTATTTTTTGGCTAATTTTCCAAGTGATCTTAGATAATTTATAATATTTCGGATCAATTTCCTAATAAAATGTTTGTATTTGTTCCCTTTTTTTCAGTTTCGATGAAATTTTCGGACAATTTCCCGGAGTGGACCGATAAACGCGTGCTCATAGGAGTGTGAGATTCTTACTTCACTAAAATTACCTTCTTCTTTTTATGGAAACTTATCTGGTAATTTTTGTTTAACGAAGTTATATAATGTGTTGCATGTAACTTTCAGATTATAAATAGATACCTTTAATACCTTTAAAATAAGATCAAATTCGATTCAATTAAATCACTCGTTAATCTATGAGATAGTTAATGGATAAGAAATTTCAGCAAAAATCTGACAATACAACGGTCCATTTTTTTAAATATCTTTTGCTGTGTGTCAAATATCCGAAAACCGTTGCTACATATTCAATTCAAAGACAATAAATAGTTGTTTTATGTGCTTTTAAAATTAGTGTAATACTCACACAAAGGCCTCTTAAAGTGTAACAACATTAAAGTTGTTAACCTGAAGAGCAAGTTCGTGTCATCTAACTGTGTATATAATTTTTAATTCATCATGGAAAAAAATCATATTTTTAAAATTATTGAACCCAACTTTCTTGTCCAAAATCCATAATACTGTTTTTATTTGAAGAAACCCATAAACACTTTATTAAAAAATAGTGGCAACCCTGAAAAAAATTGGTGATTTAAATGTAAAGGGTCATTCATTTTCGTGGTTTCAAGTTGGTAGCGCTGCCAATTGACACCTAATAAACTCAGTTGTCATTTGAAGTATCACAATATTAGTTGAATGTTTGCCATTTACGAAAATGGATCGCTTAGCAATCGAACAACGCGTTTAAATTATTAAAACTTACTAGAAAAGTGGTGATTCAAACGTAGCCACTTTTCGCACATTACGCGATGATTACTCAACCTTATGGCCAAGATTCCGCCCAAAATGTGCGAAAAAAAGGTTAAAAATTACTTCAAAAGAATCGCATGCTTCGAATATTCTCGAGACAGCCATTCGAATGATATTGTTTTTCACACTTAATGGCAAAGTCCAAACTTTATAATGAAGTACAATTTTAATCAAAAATGTATCGCTGTGTGTGTTTTATTTAGCTTTACTTTCGAAACCGAAAAATTAATGACCATTTATATAACTCAATCCACAGCAACATATATAAATGTTCATACCCAATGAATTGCTATAACTGAAACCAATCTAGCTGGTACCTGAAAAAACAATTTTCGGCGCCCAAAAATTCGTTGTTAATCCCATTACACTAAAAATTTACATAATCCTTTTAAATTTCAGATTTTTTAAGTTATTTCCTAAGATGATAAAAATAAAAAAAAAATTATTCAAAGTTGATATAGAAATCAAATAAACCAAAAATTTCTCAAAAAATGAGGAAAAATAGTTTTTTTTTTTAACTATTCAAACTATAAAATTGACTATCTTATAATTTATTTATTTATCTTTCATCAATCATTATCATGATTTATTGCAAAGTATTTCTTAAACTTCAACATTTAAGTGATCGTATCTCAGTTCTTAAATTTTTCCAATTTTTTCAAAAATAAATCTACAATTTTCTTATAAATGAAAAATATAGGTATCGATTATAAAAATGTCTTTATAAAAACCGAGTTCAAATAAATATGGCGGAAACCCTGCCCTTAGTGTTGATGATTGAAAATTAGGATTTAAGCTTCTTATAAGGTAAGGTAGATACTCTATTAATATCCCAAAGTAAAATTTTCGTCCCCAAATGATGTTTTAAATCCCAAAAGCAATTTGACTAAATGACTTTTTTAAAACATAAATTATAGTCCTATCGATTAAAATATAAAAAGTTATGCAGGTTTCAAAAATTTGTACGGCCCAATTATTTTTGAAAATTCGTGTAAAAAAAAACACAAACACAAAAATTGTTGAATTCAGAATTGTATTTCGTTCGTATATCGATACAAATAAAAATAAAAACAAACAAAAAATAGATAAACATTTAATTCACATCAACAAATGCATTCATTATTCTTATACAATTATTTATATTATTGTAGAATATTTCAAAACTCTCTCTTATTCTCTAACACTATATAAGCTACATAATTATTATCTCTTAAAGAAAAGATAGATTTTCTCTTTATATGCCTATTTAATAATACGTTTGCGGTAAATAGTGTGCCAAACAATTTATAACAATAATACATACATAATTATTATTTTTTATATTAATTAATTAAGTAACTCAATATGTATATTTTATAATTTATCACAAAAATAACTAAAAAATAAATAAACTACATTTATTACAATAAAAATTAGTTTTTTTTTCAGAGAAAATAAAATTAATTTATAGGTAGGTATGTCATCTACTCTATCTGCAAGTGCTCACATCTCTTCGCTGCTGACATACACTGCAAGTCACCTCGCAACACCATTTAAAAACACATCTACAATTGACATTTTCCTTGACTATTCGATGGTCATAGCTCCGACTGCAGCACAACAAATCACATCCGTCAACGCCTTGAGATGTAGCATTACACTCCCTGCCATGGGTGCCCAAGGAGCCGGTTTTTGTATTGACTTCGCAAAAATCCGGCGACTCATCAGCGTATACAATGTCGTATTTACTTGGCATTTTTATGGTTTCGCTTTCGGGCATGAAACTATTGCCATCATTTCTTGCAACAACCTTAAAGGCTCCATCGAATCTCTCTTTGAGGCGTGCTCCTACTTCCCGCAAACTTGGCATCTTCAACCAACAAGTCTTGACCGTACATGAGCCTGATAGACCATGGCATTTACACTCTAGTCGCATAAAATCGCGGATTGCCTAAATTGAAATTTTATACTTTATAAATGCTATTTTAGAACTTATATGCGGATTTGAATCTTACCAATCGTCCCGCATTGTTGTTATGAAGTTTAACTAGATTGCCCAAATCACTACGTTTGCGGTATTTGGCATCGAGAAATGCTCTCGCTTGGCCAAGGCCAAAATTAACATTATCACCACATCCGCCCCATTCCCAATCGCCATCGGGAAGGGGAATATTTTTGAATATTCTTCTCTTTTGCTTTGTCAAAAGGGGATGGTTTTTCTTTTGCGATTGGTCTTGGTTTTCGGTTTCGAAAGTGCTGCCGCCCATTGACCAAAGGAGATTCTTACGTGGTTGACTTTTCTCACAGGAACACTGAACCAAATGACCCATTGTGCAGGCTTTTGTCATGGCAAATGTCACACCCGCTGATGTTACGGCATTTACGAAGCCTGTTTCTCTTGTATCTGCAAGTAGAATTTTATAAGAAATGATAAAATATTAAATATTATGATAAGTTTTATTTGATTTCGGGGTATTCTATAGCGCTAAATGGGTCACGGAGGTAGGTTCTCTTGGGCGCCATTTATAAATTTATTTTATTTTATTAAAAAAGACTTACTTCCCGACTCTTTGACCCCTTTTAATCAATTTACCTATCGAAACTCTGGTTGTTAAGGAAATTTACCAAACATTAAAAAAAATTAAGCTTATATAGTTACTTCAAGAACCAAAATCTTGTAGATTTGTGGACAAATTTTCTTATGCCTAAATCAGTACGATTTTTACCTTTTTTTTCTAAATGGCCACCATTATAAAACCCCTTTTAAGAGTTATGAATTTACCAGTTGAATTTACCAGCTGGTTTTACTAGCTTAAGAGAAACGGATAAATGTCAAAGTCTTTCTTTCACGGCGGGTTTTTCACTTAAACGAACCCCACTTAAAAAAAATTCACTTAAGGGGATTTAAAATTCGAAAAACGGTTGTGACATATCAAAATTTTTCGTTTCGTGGTGTAAATTTGGTGGAGGTGAAAAATAAAGAAAGAAATGAAAACGTTCAGAAAATTTTTTGTTCGTTTCACTTAAAAGAGTTTTTTTCAAAGAAAAAAATATAAAATAATAAAAGCAAGTTTCACTTAGGTAAGCGGAGTGTTTTCTACAAGTCTACAAATAATCGGGGATGAAAAAAGAGTTTCACATAAGCTGGTGTTTTTCTTAACCGAGTTTCTCTTAAACGCGTTTTACTGTATAAGATTTTTAAATATTATTTAAAAATTTATGTTCTAAATTTCATCACTCTATATATATTTAACCAAAATACAAAAAAAAAAAAATTATTAAATGGTTTCCTAGTCATTCAACTTCCGCATGTTAAATTTATTTTTTGTTGATTCTTTTACCAGCCTATTTTGCAAAGTAGACAAATAATATCTACATCATTAAATATTTTCAAAGTTATTAGCGGGCTATTGTTAAAATTAACAACAAATAAAAAAAAACTGTCATATAGTGCGTATAGACTCATATATATGTAACGGGTGATTTTTTAAGAGGTTTAGAACTTTTTTTAAAAAAAAACACAAAACATTCAAAAAAATGAATGAAATATTTATTTGAATCGATAGTTTGAACCTTGCAATTTAATGTTTAAAGATAATTTCATGCAAATGTTGACCGCGGCTGCGTCTCAGGTAGCCCATCCGCTGAGTCCAATTTTGGCATACTCTTTCACACATATCGGCCTGTATCTCACGAATGAATGCATGGATGTTGGCTTCCAGTGCGTCAATCGAAGCGGGCTTGTCCCTATAGACATTAGCCTTGACATACCCCCACAAAAAATAGTCTAATGGTGTCAAATCGCACGATCTAGGCGGCCAATTGACCGGCCCGAAACGTGAAATTAACTGTTCACCAAACTCGCCTCGCAATTGCGCCATTGTTTCGCGTGCTGTGTGGCATGTGGCACCGTCTTGTTGAAACCACATATCATGCAAGTCAAGAACTTCCATTTCATCGCTCGGTAGCGTTCACCATTGACAGTAACGCTGCGATTCGCATCATCTTTGAAGAAATATGGCCCAATAATGCCGCCGGCCCATAAACCGCACCAAACAGTTGCTTTTTCGGGATGCATTGGTAGCTGTTGCAATGCTTCTGGCTGATCTTCACTCCAAATGCGGCAATTGTGCTTATTTACGTACCCATTCAACCAAAAATGAGCCGACCATAAAATGGAAGCAGCGCGCGATGAACATTTCGAACCGAGCACGAATTTTGATAGTAAAATTCAATAATTTGCAAGCGTTGTTCATTTGTAAAACGATCAATGGTTAAATTGCAAACCAAACTGAAGCTGTTTGACAGTGACACAAGGTACTAAACACACGTCAGCTGTCAAAACCAGTGTTGCCAAAACCAAACCAGCTAAAAAATCACCCGTTATATTAAATGAAGGAAGAAAGTGTTTACCTCCACGTAACTCCAGAAGGAGGTACTGATGGTATACATATACCTATACCTATCTAGAATTTGCGTTGACATACTGCCCCGTCAGAATAATATACCACGTCACGTACTTTTACGTCTTACGCATAGTTTTTATGTGCGTGACGTTATTCTTATTTGTGTTTTTTTTTTTATTTTTTTTTTAAACCTATTCATGGGAAACAAATAGACAGTAACAATTAGCGGTGATTAGTGAGTTTCAAATTCGGTAAACGCTTCGACGACTACAATGACGACGACGACGTCTTATTTAACACAACAAAAAATAAGTATCTTAGTATTTGAATAGCAAATACCCCCACCACAACAAAGTGTACGACTGGTGTGGCTGGCCTGGCTGGCTTGGCTGGGTGTTAAAAGGCCCTTTTCAGTAGTTTAGAAAAGACGTCTTAATTATTAAAACAAATATGAAATATCGGGTGACTGGACGGAGGACAATTTTTTTTTCAAAAGAATTAAGCTATTTGTATTTGGTTTGTTTTACAAATAATTTTTTAAATTTTAGAATATGGAAATATTTTTAAAGTTCAACTCATGATTGGTTCATAAATGTAAATAATGAAAAAAATATAGATAATATACCTCCGTTTGGGTGATTTTTAAAACAGTAATTGAAGCGTCTAGTGTGAGAAGGGGTCAAGTGACATTTTTCGATTTTTTTTGTGTATTTTTTACCAATACCTACTGGTGTTAAGCGACAACTTAAATTTTGGTCTAATTCTTGTGTCTCTTTTGTTATTATTTACAAAGTTAGCTTCAGATAAAGGGGTTTACTACAAGTTTGTTTTGAAGTAAACGTAAAACTTTAAACACTTATAACTCAAAACTTCAAAAATGTCACTTGACCCCTTCTCATTCTCAACGCTTCAATTGTCGAAGGCAAATGGGTAGTTACATATAATATTATTAAGAATGTACTTTTTCTTAATTTAAATTTTTTTCAACGAATATTGTTCTTAACACACCATCAATGTTACTCGTCAGGTAATATTGACGTTTTTTCCGTCAGGTAAAATTGATGACAAAAAAGCCTCCACATATGATCAATGAACATTGACAATTTTGTTAGGGAATTTGTTAGTGTAGTTCAGTAATTCAAACATTTTGTCAATGAACATTGAAGAAAATCAAAATAATTTTGTGTTTCATCAATGTATCAATTTTACTTGTGACGAACAGTGAAGTGCCTACTAACGATGAGACTCGTTTAAATAATATTGTCAGGTAACATTGATCGTGTGTAGGGACCTTTACATGCTATACAGGGTGTCCAAAACTCATCGTCAAGCAGGGACCGGGTATAGGGTAAGTTATACCCGATACTGGAAAAATAAGAACAAAAAATCTATACTTCGCTTGATTAAGTAATAACAGCAATATTTAGAAAAATAGTGAAAATATAGAGATATAAGTACATAATATATAGGGTACTAAATGGCAAGTTATGGATTCGTAAAAAAAATCGAACTCGAAGTTTTGATCAAACTTGACATTACGATGCATAACGAAGTTGAAAATAATGGATCTCGCAATTTTGTCCGTCTGTCCTGACCTATCAGCTACAGCCCAAACGGGTGGGTGTATTTTTTCTTTAAACTTGGTTACTTGACTTTTTTGGACATTCCCCCGACACGTTTTTAAAATTTTTTTAGAACCAAAATTAACAGTAGCTGCGTTATAAATTTTTTTTTTTTCACAAAAAATGAAAATCTTATTTTTCTCAAAAACGTGCCTTCAACTTTGAAAAAAAAACTAGTAATTTTTTTATAAAAAGGATACCATTAAAAAGAAAAAGGAAGTTTTCTACACTAAAATTTCAAAAAATTTTGTTTAACTTTTAACGAAAGTTTCACAATTTTTTTTTTTGTAAACTTAATAATTCGTAAAGGACTTGATCGATTTTAATCAAACTTGTCAGATTTTAAAAACTATATTTAAGAGATTTTAAATACAAATTATTCTTATAACCAAAAATAACGGTACCTCCCATACAAGTGTTTAAAAACTAGTAAGGAAAATCTCATATTTCTCACAAACGACTCCTATACGATTTTGATGAATATTTTTATGTCATCTAATATCGTTCGATCTACTATATTTTTAGAAAAACAAATTTGTATCTATCGATTAAAAATGGTATCTCTGATAGAACCATTTTTTAGGTTTTCGACTATCTCATTATTATAATTGTTGAACCGATTTAAATGACATTTTTCATAATTTTTCAGTTTAAACTGTAATTTCCATGTATAGTATATGTGCAAGACGGTGATATACAGGGTGATTTACATATAAGGTGTGACAAAAAGCTAAACCGTGTAGGTTGGACTTAGACCAGAAAAAAATCGTATGGGAGGGGGGTCTATTTCCCCCGTTTAGGCAGGAGTGGCAATTTTCAAAAAAAAAATCACTTAAAACAGAAACAAATATTGTTACGTTTTTGCTGTTCTTATCTCTGAACTGCGATAGGAAATCAAACGCCTAAGCAATGGTTAAATTAAAACTATTTAATTTATTTAGAGAAAGTAACAATAAGTTTTGAAGTTAAACTATAAGTGATAAGAAAATCTATATGAAAACTCCTTTTAAACAATTTTTTAAAGCAGAATAATCCTAGTTTATGTGAAACAATAATTATTAAGTAAAAACATTGAAAGTGTTTTATGAAAAACGCCACAATATTAAAAAAATAACGGAAAAAACCTACAGAGTCATGCTATAGCATTTAAAAAGTCAGAAATCCATTCTTTAATTTTTAGATCAAGTTGTTCGAAAAAAAATATATAATTAAACATAAATTGATTAAACAACCTCTGAAATTGACATGAATGCGATGTACATCATCCGATTTCTTAAGAAAATCTCAGTGAGAAAAAAAAAATTGAAAATCGTTGGAGCGGTTTTTTTTTAAATAGTTTTTTATATCTACATACAGTAGACGCTCGATATAGTGAAGTAATTAAAAGCATGCCTGTTCACTATATCGTGCAGATTGTTCACTATTTCGAGAGAAAAACCAAAAAGGCTTTCCAGTGTGATTTTGATACAAAATTAATTTTTTTTATTTATTAAAGCGTCAAATAATTTCAATTGGGTAAAAAAAAAACATAAATATTTTATAATATTATTATAAATAAAAAATAATAAACTTTATTTTTTATAAAAACGAAAAACTTCATAGCTCCCAAATAAGTTTTTTTTTCACTAATTCTGTTTGTTTGCTTCTCAACTTAAAATTGAATTTTTTTTTTAAAGTTGTGGACACGTTTTTAAGAAAAGTAAGATTTTCATTTTTTTGAAAAAAAATTTGTAATGCAGGAACCGTTGTTTTTGGTCTTAAAAAAAATGAAAAAAACGGGTGGGGATAATGCCCAAAAACGCTAGGTCCCAACTTTGAAGAAAATCGACCGACCAACTTAGGCTACAACCGAAGGGACAGACAGACGGATAGAATTGCGAGACCCACTTTTTTCGACTTCGTCACCATCGTAATGTCATTTTTGATCAAAATCTCGACTTCGAAATTTTCAGGGATTTCATAATTTCACCCGGTCCCGGTTGAATTTCGAGAAAGGTGATTTTTGGAATAACCCTATTGCACAACTCTTTGTCTCTTTCTAAAAAGTGAAAACTAAATGCCAAAAATCAATGTGCTCACTGCGATTTGAAAGCATTTAGTAAACGTTTTTCTTCTAACGATTATATTTTGTGCAATAATTATAAAAAAGCCTGACAAAGGTCGAAACCTGGCCAAAGCCTTATTGGACATTAAAAGCCTGACGCACCAGGCGACATCCTGACAGATGGTAAGCCTAGTTGCGAACACTTTTCATATTGTAACTATAACCTTTCAGGATTTTAAGTTTCAATATTGCTGTTTTCGGTATTCTTACGCTGATCCAAAACTCTTATATAGTATAATTTACAAAATACAAATATATTTTTTTGCACTTGAAATATTTTCCAGTGTTGCTATTTTTTACAGATTGTATTCTAAATCAAGGCGACTTGTTTCAATTGTTCATTTAAGAAATAATTCTAGCCAAAGTCCACTAAAAAAGGATTTTCACAGCCCTTATAAAAAACTGAGTAAGAGAAATACCATGCTCAACAATTTATGAGATGGTTCTCATATATTCAACCATTTTCTCATCTTTTTGCATACCAAATCAAGAAACTGTCTCGTACAGAGCTTTTGAAATGAGATCGATCTCAACACATTAAGATCGATCTCACAACATGAGATCGAACTCGGTCTATTTAATTTTTTTTGCATCCCAGTCTATAGGAAAGATTTAAGAAAAGTGAGTAAAGAGTATGAACTCATCTTTTTGCATATGACCCATTTTGTTCCTATAAATATATACTCAAATAATATTATACGTTTTTTTCCGAGAATCATGCGTGAGAGGGATTCAAGTAACACTCATACGAATGTACCGGGTTTCCGAAAACTATCCAAATCACAATGCTGAATCCTGTTTGTATATATGTAATATGGTTTTCCAGGACTAGATTGTCTTCTTAGAGACATTGCATCAATGTATCTATCGTTCAGGAAAAATCAACAGGACTGCCCTTTATTCGCCATAAGTTGGTATAATTGAATGCATCTTAGGCAATAGTTGCAAAGATTGAAAAGAATAAACTGGAAATATCACGTATAGATGGGGACACCCGAAATAAAATTGATAATTCCATAGAAAAGTTGGAGAGACAAAATTGTATGATGAACTTTAAATGGCAGAAAATGTGGAAAATTGTCAATATAGGTAGTGTTAATGCATTACATTAATTTTATATTACGTTATATATAATATAATTATAATATTCGATAAAGCCGTTGAGCTAGATTTGTTTAAGAATACATAATATACATAGCTTTAACCCCATAATAAAAAAATAAAATTCGTAATTTTAAGTCGAATTCTAAAGTCGCATAATCAATAATACGCTTCTGAAGACTCAATCCCTCTATGACGCTATAAGATCGTTTGAAAAAAAAAAAAAACAAATTTACAAATGGATCAGCTGATGACGCACATAAACCCCCATTCAATTTCGCAATAAATTTCAAATAAGTTAACTAAGTTGGACACTTAAATTGATACTCTAGACACTTTAATGCGAATCAAAGTGGTATCCCTTAGCTTTGAGATGACAACGCGATAAAGTTAATTCCCCTCATATCGTGGGACTTTGCCTTGATTTGCAGCAGCAAAGGTACCTACCTATACTGGCAATTTATTACATGACTTAATGAGAGATCGTCTCTTTTGGTCGTCGAACCATTGGAGCTTGTTAGAACATACACACTTTAACATCGGAAGTGAAAATAATGCACATTTCAAAGCAACTCTAAGGTGATTAGTTTCGAGGTCAAGAAGAGTGGTGTGTCCATCAGTGCAGCAGGCAGGACTATCTGTGCTGCAGTGCAATGCGGTATATCGTATCGGTATCCCCTCGAGTATCCTTCGATATTGGTTAGGGAACATCTCGCTGTCCGCTGATGTACCCATGCCTGCAGTGCGTTGCGAAAAGCATTGTGTTCTATAAAATGCGGAATTTATTTCGCCGACCTCGCTTTAGTTTCCGAAGGCTGGAGCTACACACATATTTTATGCTGCATTCGCCGCCGCCAGCCTCGCTGACAGACAGATAGACACAGCCTGACAGACAGTTCCACTTGTTGTCAACACACAGACACCGATGGACTAAAGCGTGATCTCATAAATATACACGAGTCCTATAAGTTGCCCCGCACAAGCCGCAACCTGTGCAGTGTACAACCAACATCACATCTGAGTTGTATCTTTTTATTTTTGTGTGTCTTGTAGTGTAGTGCCCCTATATTGTAAGTAAGCTGCACTGCTGCACGGGTTCGGGTATAGGATTCCATTCCAGATGCGCGCGGGCAGGATGTGAGAGCTGCAAACTGCGCGTTTAAAGCTATGTGCACATGTCACCTGAGTTGCGTTTGAAAAGTAGCTGTGCGTCAACAGCAGAGACAACACCGACATGGAACGACATGTTCCATGAGCGATGAAATTATCATAACAAAAAATCTCATTAATTTAATTGGAAAATTGTTTTCACAAATCACATAGGTATACTGCAGCACATTTTGCGAAATAGTACAGACGGACAGACAGACTATATACCGATATATTATTATAGGTATGATATGGTATACCTATGTACAGCACACCGCAGTTGTGAAGCGACTTTTGTTGTTCGGTTCGGGCTTTAAGCACAATTGTACTCATATATACCTACACTGCATATATGCTACGCATAATGTTATGCAGTGCGATGCGCATGCGCACATGATGCGCACTCTTGTATTTTGTTTGCGGTCGGTGCTTGCTTCAACAAACCAGCTATAGACATACATATGTAGGTATACCTATGCAATGAGCAGCACCTTTGGGTTTCCATTGCAGGCTTCTTCGCAGACTTCGGTTTGGACTTACCTTTCATTAAAATTTTTCTCATGCTTTTGCGCAATGATGTGCAGTTCCATCGCCGATTCTTGAATTGAAATTCACATTCTCGGAAGCCCAGATTAATGCCATTGATGATCTCTTTCAGAAGTACAGAATCATGCCGACATATTTCTGCCAATTTACCGCGAACGCGTCGTGTCTTCTTGCACATTAAATTTGGATCAAGTAGTATGTTGGAACCCTCGGCCCTGTAAGTAAAATTTATAAAATTGAATGGGAAATTAATGTTATTTTAAAAACATATATATCTGTAGGTATATCTTATGCAGGCTTATTTTTGTTTAATGTTTAACTACCTAAATAATCTTAAATAACTGACAGGGTAATCCAAGAAAAGGAAGAGACACATTTTTGAAAAAAAAAAAGGGATGAGGGATGGGAGGACAAGGAGTAGGTAGGTAGGTATAGGTAAATTAAAATTCTCAGTCGATTCATTTTTTTCTTATCTTCAATCTACTGCTAATAACGAAATTTGAATTTGTACTTATTAACTTATACTTATAAAAGTCTGTAGTAGGTATGACCTGGAAAATTAGACAAAAAAGGATTAACTTCGAGAAAATTACGATAAAGCTGAATTTTTATGAAGAACTTTTACATTATGGTAATTATTTTCGGATCAGCCGCGTAATAAAATTATTTTAAGAGTGCACTTTTATTTTAATGTCCTAAGCATTTATTAAAAAGAAGCCTAAATTTGGCACAGGGCTTTCATTTTAAGGAAGAATAAAAAGTGTTGAATTTCGGTTTTTCGTCAATATTTTTAAAACTATCAACATTTTTGACATTAGTCCAGCATTTAACTCGGGAAAAATCACCGAAAAGCTGAATCTTGTGTATAGCCTCCTCATGGTTTTCTTAAGAAACTGTCAAAAGTCCCCATCGATATGAGCGCCGCTTACAATTTTACCGGGGGTTGAAGGGCCCCAAAATAGTTTTTTTTGGTATAACTCCCAAATCGTAAGTTTTACAAAAAAAATATGAAGGTCTAATTTGTAGCTTGGAAAATTTCCTATAAAAAATATTAACATTAATTTTTTCATAAAAATAACCGTTTCCGAAATAAACCAATTATTGGAAGAGTTAATGGTCTTCCTTTTCTAAATTATAATTGGGCGGCTTAGTTAAAAATTGTGAATTTTGTGATAAATGCAGCAATTTTTTTGTTGTCGATACATTATATGAACATGATTTTAATATATTGGCCCGCTGTAATTGTTAACCCCTTTAGGTAAGAGGCAAATAAAAAAAAAAATATATATATATGGCAAGTTATGGATTCGTAAAAAAAATCGAACTCGGGATCCTGATCAAAGTTGACATTACGATGATAGCGAATTCGAAAAAAGTGGGTCTCGCAATTCTGTCCGTCTGTCTCTCTGTCTGTATGTCCTTTCGGCGTCGGTCGGTTGATTTTCTTCAAAGTTGGTACCTATAGCGTTTGTTGGGCATTCCCCCCCACACGTTTTTTCATTATTTTTTAAGACAAAAAATAACGGTACATGCGTACAAATTTTTTTTGTGCCAAAAAATGAAAATCTTATTTTTCTCAAAAACGTGCAAATTTTTATTAAAAAAATTATAAAAAAAAATTCCGAAAGTGGTTAAAAATGGTACCTCTCATAGAACCATTTTTTATGTTCGATTTTCTCTAAAACGATTTTCTTGAAACAAAATTTTCAAAAAAAATTTGTTAGGATTTACAATTTTTTTTTTGAGAACTTAATAATGTGAAAACGACTCAGTCAATTTTTATTAAACTTGGCACCCAGCAGTTTTTTAGGATCATGTATCAGATTTTAAATGAAAATTATTCTTATAGCCAAAAATAACGGTACCTTCGATACAAATGTTTAAAAACCTGTATTGAAAATTTCATTTTTCTCAAAAACGACTCCTACGATTTTGATTAAAATTTTTGTGTGAACTTAATATCTTTACGATCTACCATATTATTGGAAAAAAATTAAATATCGTTTAAAATTGGTATCTCTCATAGAACCATTTTGTTGATTTTTGACTATCTCATTATCAGTTGAACTGATTTTAGTGAATTTTTTTGCACAAAAGCTTCAAATAAGTTCTAATAATATTGCATTAAAAAATTTTTAAAAGAATAAATAATTGATTTTAAAAAAAAAAATTAAAATTATTATTTTAAAATTCCATATTCCGAAAATGGGTAGATAATGTTTTTTTATTAATTTTTTAACTCCGCATTGATAAAGGCTACAAAATTGCATTTCATATATTTTTTAATTGTTTCAAAATTTATTTACCTATTTTTTTTTTTAAAGCCGCTCCAACGATTTTCAATTTTTTTTTTCTCATAAATTGAGATTTCCTTAAGAAATCGGATGATGCACATTGCATTGGTGTCAAAACAATTTCAGAGGTTGTTTTATAAATTTATGTTTAATTAGATATTTTTTTTTTATTTTTCCAGTCTAAATTACCTATACTGTAAGTTCCATGCATATTTGCAACACGATGCTATATTGTTCATAAATAAATGTACCTACTCGCATAATACAACCTTAAACTTAACGACGTTTTAAACTGCAGGTGGTACACAATATAGGCACCCAGAACTAATTTATTTCTTTTATAAGATAAATATAGTTTTTGTAATATTAAAACTTTAAAATTACAGTGAGATCGCACATAGCAAGTTCATGAAACCGTGTTCGTGTACATATTTTTTTTTTTAATAAGGTATCAAAAAATTTGCTTTTGTTCCAATTAAAAGGCACGACATGGTATAATTACAGATACTATTAAGTCTCATATAAAACCATTTTTTGATTTTAGCTTTTCTCGAAAACGGTTCAATTCATTTCGAGCAAAGTTTTTTTTTTTGTTTGGAAGTTCTAATAAATTTTCAAAAAAGGAGTACTATCTGGATTTAAACAAAAATTTCGATTTTTTTTTTTGAAAACTCAACTATGTATTTTAAACACAACTTAGTCTATTTTTATTCAACTTGGCATCAAGCTGTTTTTTTAATATACAGTAGAATCTCGAAAAGATGAACAGATATAAAACAGGGCCCGTTTATCTCTTCAAATTGTTCATCTTTTCGAGCATCAACGTATGTTTGAGGAAGAAGATATAGTAAACAGTAGAAATAATTTACATAACAAATTAAAACAAGCTCAAAAGTTTTGAGAGGAACTAAAGGCAAAGAAGAAGTAAAAACTTATGTTGGGAATAAAGTGTTTATCTTTTCGAGTACAAAATTTCAACCCGTTCATCTTTTTGAACACTGAACACTGAAAAGTGAAAATTTTCCGTTCATCCTTGAGCAGTTCATCTTTTAGAACCGTTCATCTTTCTGAGATTCTACTGTATCTATATTAATATTAATTATAAACAAAAATTATTTATATATTTTTAAAAACTGTTTTAAAAATTATTAAGAAAATCTTATTTTTTTCTCAAAAACGATTCAGACGATTTCGATTTAACAGGAAATTTTATTTAAACCAGTATTAACACTATAATTAGTAATTTCTATGATAGAAGAGACAAACATTTTAGTGGGTATAATAGATTTTTAAAAATTTCGGGTTTTTCACATCCCAATAAGTTATGAACCTAAGGGCCAGTTTGTTCACATCTGATTAACTTTAATCAAGGATTATTGGAACTGGTAAATCATCGATTGTGCATAATAATCAATTTTTTTTTCAAGGAATCCATAATTTAATTTTATCATGCGGAAATCGCTAATCAGCCGATTTTGGTTGATTGGCGCCATTTAGTTAAAATCTGTTCAGAATAACTGTGAACAAACTGGCCCTATAAGAAAGTAACATATACACTATACAGCCCTATTAATAATCACTAAATGGATATGAAACAACACTAACACATATTTTAACTTATAATTCTTAATAATAAACGTGTTTTAGCCTTAAATGACATTTGACAATGAGCGGATAACTTATCTCACCAATTTTGGTGTCCAACGAGCGGATAACTTCAATGTTCAGAATTCAATTCAAAGCTGACTGATATGACAGTTAGCTTTCAAAAATGAAAGGAGTACTTGAATATTTAGTACAATTGAGGGAAGTGCTGCCTACTTTTCGGTTTAATTTAGTGCCCAGATAAAATGAAGATAGAAATGAAAAAAGAAAAGTTTATTAATATTTTATTTTATCAAATGGTTAAGTCCACTTTCCATGTGTTAGGTAAAACGTGTATTTACGGGCGGATGGTGTATTTTTATTAATAGAACTAATAGTTTATAAAGTAAGTATTCGAGGAAATAATCAAACGACACCTTTACTTTCCGTGTCACACTTCATTACCAAGATTATACAAAATACAAGTTTATTCTTCCACAAACTATTCCGTTAGCTAATACCACTGGTCCTTACCTATATATATAGAATCATGGAAAAGGCAGTCACTTTATGCCAATATTATTATTGTTTACAGTTCTAGAAACCACATAACATCTCGCTCATTACATGCACTTCCTGTATTTTCCCGATAATATTGTATCTCAATATTTTTCATGTGCCAATCAATAAGCAATACAACTAGCATTTTAACGATCGGATATAAGAAGTTAAAAACGGATGAAATCCTATGTTTATAGTATGTAGTGTAAGAATAAGGTATATTGAGAAAAAAAAAAATGTTCTTGATGATTAGATATGTTTTTCCATAAACAAGTTCATCAGCTGCAATTTCTTGTTGCTCCATTATAATATAAGGTGACTAGACAAAATCTCTTATATGAGAATTCAACTTCAATTGCGATAATAAAATGAATAATTTTATTACAAAAGACTTGAATCTTTGCAGGTCTAGACTACATATATAATTCTAGAGTTTAGTCTAAGTCTGAGAAAGCTATCAATCTCAAAGATTATGATCTTACCTAAAAACTGCGTGTTTAATGTTTTTATGTTTAAATAGTTTTTTAATTTTCATTTTCAATTTTATGATCAAAACAAAAATAAAAATCGGTACCAAATATCTTTTTGTTTCAACAATTTAAACCCCAATCAGAAGATAATAAAACGGCGACGACTACGTCAGACATTGTTTGAAAAATTAAAAAAAAAAAGATATTTCCCCCAAACTCTCTCCGCATCTATCGATGATGGTTGCAAACAAAATTTGACTGCATAATATCATCATTAAAAGTATCTAAACCTCAACTTCTTAAGTAAGTGGTCTATATAATATTGTATCTACGCATAGATATAGATACACCTCCACGAAAATCAAAATAAGAAAACCCCATCGGAGTTGATTGATTTGGTAAACAAAACAAAAAAAAATACCCGATACCGGCTTGAAGGTGCCAAAATAACTAAGTCACTTGCTTCCTGCCGCGCCACCATGCTGTTGCCTCTAAATATGTTTCTCCAGATGCCCGAACATCTTCTTCATATGATGCTGGCTGATGCTGTGTATAGACGACTGCAGAGAGTGTATATAGAGTCAATTTATAATTTTATCAATTGCCCTGAATTTTGCAGGAGTAGGTATAGGTATATATGGGGAAGGAAGTAGGAAAATTCATGGAATATATGCTGCAGACGTGTGTTTTTATTACCACAGCAATTAAATATGAAATAAAATGCGTGCTTTAATATGAAATAGATGTGTGCTTAGGAACAGGATATCTAAAGAAGAAGATTATGTTTGTAGTATCTTTTGGATATATCTTATGTATGATGATGATGATGATGATGATGATGATGATGATGATGATGATGATATGAAGGTATAAATTGTGATATAATTAGACCAACATATAGTTAGTGAAATAAAAATGCAAGATATGAGATGAGAGTTAAGTAGGTTTATAGTAAAGATACGCAAAACAATGTTGTTCAATCATTTTTATCCCTTCGATCTCTCGATGGACGACGAGACGCCAGGGGCTTCCAAAACAGCAGGTGTGCTAATTATTACCAAAGAACATTTTTTTTTTTTTAAATTGAATGTAAGAAGATTCAGATAAATCGTTGACAATAGAAATTAATAAAAATGCTTTTAATTATAGTTCCGATGTTGATTGCGGGGTGCATGAACGCTTTTTGATCGACCATTATATCTATGTATATATGGATGGGAACTTAAATGTTTTTAATTGAAATTAATCGAAAAGCTTAATCGAATTAATTTTTATTGAAATGAAATGAATTAAATTAATTTTCAAATAAGGCGGGTGCTTGATCGATTTTTAAAATAGAAAAATTAATCTATGTTGAAAGGTGATATAGAAGCAGATATCTTTACAACAAAACAAAAGCATACGTAGAACGATAATTGTTTTATTTTGAAACATATCAGAAACGGCTCTAACCTTTTTGATTCCAAGCAGATAAATTATCGGTTAACTCGGTTAAGTTAAATAACAAATATTGCAAACTCATCAGGTTAAATTCTATACGAGTCACGAATCTACACACTGATTTAGTTTAAGTGTACTAAATTTTATTAAACTAAACTAAACTTCTGGGTTTATTTGTTTGATTTCAATAACCAATTAAGTTAGTTAATAAAACATATTAAATCGCTAAAAGTAACCAATCTACTCAGAGATGTATGAAATTAAGTAAATATAATAATTATTTGATCTTAGCAAGCTCTCGTTCAACATAAACGCGATCTTCAAAATTACGAATTCTAACCAAGTTACTCCATTAATATATTCTTTTTAAGTTTTTATTTTAAACAATTAATTTTAATCGAGTCGTTACAATTAATAAAATTAACTCTGTAATTTTTACCCTTGACTACGTAATATTTTACATTTTTATTTTTAACCCACCGAAAAAATCTCTCGGTTAGTATCTAGTTATTTTTCTGCGTGAGTCTTGGTACACGCATAATGTTTAAAGAACACTTTCTGGCAACCGAAACGCACCTAAACGAGTCGAAGACTGATGGCGACTTTAAGTAGTCCAACGGTAAACAAGCGAAAGTTGTTGATTTCGAGAGCGCAGACCATTCATATGGAACCGAGATTTGGGAAGATGCACTACCAAAGGAGAAGTACTGAAGTACCGGAAGCAGAAGTTGTCAGTTCAAAAATGTGGAGCTTTGCGAGTGGATATTCTTACCGAATGGTGTGGAAACCAGCCATCCTAGTAGTCCCAGGAGTGACTCCCATCAGCCTTCCAGCGGTGGAAATGAAGTAAACTCTCCCAGTGGTGGAAATGAAGTAAGTACATCTGCGACAGAATGGGGGAAATAAAGTACATCTACGACAAAAAGGCGGACATTGGAGAGGAAGCGGTAACCGAGCAGGCAAAGTAGCTCACAAAGCAGAAATGGCAAGAGTGTTGGTGTTCGGAAAGCAGAGGAAGATGGACTAGCGATACCAGATCGTGAGATTTATCCCTTTTTGTGGGAATATCACGTTTAAAATAAGCTAAAAGGGAAAAAGTGATTTTTCACACCTCATAGTAAAAATAAGAGATTTTACCTTATGCTTAAATTTTTTCCTAAATTGTTCATTTTATTAAAAAAAAAATTGTATTGAACTATGAACAAAGACCTACGCCATGACGATGGTGAGATCGATGAAGGGAACAGAGCTCCTCACCCACAAAATTATCGTTATATGGCGTAGTGCGAAAAGTCACAATCGAAACAGGATCAAATAAAACATTATCAAGCTTATAGAAAAAACTCATTCTAAATATCGGGATGCATTCACTGTCATTTTGGCATTTAACTTCTAAAACCTTGTGTGAATTGGATTTAAAACGCGTCAAATTTAATCGTGAATCTACACGTGGAAACATTAAATTTTAACCTCGGATAAAATGTATTTTTAATTTTAATCCATTTCACACGGCCGACGCTGCTGATGCGAAGCTTAAAATCCCATACACAAATCACACAACTAAATTATAAACGAAAACTATGTTTTTCGATAATAAATGTCATTTGAATTTCATTGGGTTTTTTTTTTTTTTTTGTTCGTATTAATTTGTGTGCTTTTATTTTTACCTTTTTTATTGCAAATGGTTAAACTCCTGTATTTAATGTAAATTTTCGAAATTTATATTTTTTACCAACGCGAAATGCATATTTGTTTCTAAACCTTACTGCGTATAATCTAAATGTATGGGATCATATTTTTTTTCCTTATAAAATACGTAATACGAAACTGAATTACAATGAAATATATAATTATTTTTAATTTGTTAAGCCGTGGGTAAAATGTGAGATTTTTTAACAAAGGCATGGAAATAAGGGAATTTTCGGGTATCACTCTGGGAAAACCTGATCCCAAAGTCTGGAATCACTGAGATGGACAACAAGGCTGCGATGAGAAATATGGCAAACTGGAGTGACCAAAAATACAGTGAGGTTTAACTAGTCCGTCACCCAATTTCTCACCGGACATGGATATTTCAACACCTTCCTCCAAAGGCTCGGCAAAACAAATAGTACAGCTTGCCAATACGGAGACTCCCCAGCTTCACCAGATAACAGATAGGAAACTCAACGTCGAGATCTGGACAAGCATTGACGTCATCACCACAGAAAACATAGTTGACAAGATCCTGCGACCTTAATTGGGGAAAAATCTGCAATTATGTAGATACATTGGAAATATTCGCAGAAGAAAGAAAATATAGAAGACGAACAATACCGGGAAAGCATGTGAACCCGAAAAGGTGTATGAATTTGAAGTAAAACCATGTTAACTTAAAATTCCCAATGTTGCATATAAATCCGAAAAACAATTTAAAAAAAAATCTCATTTAATTCCCGAAATCGATTTTATCAGAACAACCACTTTTTCGCAAATTCAAAGCACATATGATTTTTAAAGGCCTTTCGAACTTCCCAAGTGGGCCAAATGCGTATCTTCCTAAGGCCATATACAAGCAATTTTGCTGAGTTGGAAATAACTTCGATAGACCCTAATATTATAGAAGTAAAATTGTTAGTTGGGTAACTAACTGTAACTAACTGTAACTGTAAATTCTTAAAATTGTGTCATCTTGTCAATCTTGTCATGTTTTTCGAGCTTTGTTGGAATTTTTTTTTTTTTGAACAAAACTATTCCTTATTTTAAAATTAAATTCCAATGCTCACTTCTAATTTTTTCAATCGATTTTCTTATAAATTTTGTTACCTGTAAGAAAATCTTTAAGTCATCAGACACATGGCATCTTAAAAACAACCAGCATTTAGACATCATTCATATTGTCGGCACCTAGAAATACCATCAGTCTTAATATTATTTAAACATTTGAGAATATTGGCCATCTTTCAATCCACTTGACTGTTTTTATATTTGTTTGTTCTTTGACTTGAAGCGAAAACTTCAAGTACATAAGAAAACAATACAGGTGTAAATATTATCTTCACAGAACCTAGACTATTTAGGTCCCTTAATATAATAGAAGTGTGTGGGATCTTCATATTCATTTTCACATCACATCAATTTATTGTACCTGTTGTTAAAATGGACGGACGCGGACGGCGGGATTCTGGACCAATATACCATCGTATATATATATGAAGTGAGGCCTTTTCCCATTATAGTTCTCGAAGATCGTGAGAGAGAGAAGATATATAAATATTTGCATTTCGGATTTATACGTCAACTCAATTGACGGTGTCGATTGAAAAGGAAACAAACAAAAATAAACGGAAAGCATCTAGTCGATGCAATGCATATGTGTTGGCCTGGTCATGGGTTACCAGATGGACAGGTATAGAATACAAATCTTTGACGTTTTAGCCTTCTCATGTATATATTGTACAAAGATTTAGTGTGTCGTGCCTGATGAGGTCTTTGCATCTGCTGAATGCTGAGTCAACACCATAAAATATCTTAACTTGAGGGTTAAATTTGAAGGATGTTTAGATGAAAACATCTTCTCAAAATTGAAGTTCAAGATCTTATAGTTTGTTTTTATTTTTCATTTATAATTCGGATTCCGATAAATTAACAAAAAGAGATTATGAAATTAAAGAACTCAGTTTTGAATATTTCAAAACAACATATATATACCAAATTCTTGCGTCTTTAACAAAAAAAAAAGGGATGAGCCAGGGGTAGGTTCTCCTTTATAGAAATGGAAAATATCACTATATCTGCTTATTTTAATCCGTTGCAACTACCATCAATATTTAAAAATAAAGCTTTCAGCTTTTTAACACATCGTAAAATTTTGCACCCAACGCAAAAAAGAAAGATTTGAAATTTTTCTTCTCAACTATCATCAAAAAAATTGGTAATTCTCGAAAATGTATATTTTGGGGGTTTTTAAGTTTATTTTAGTATTTGAAAATGCATATAAAATTTAAGTATAAAATTAAAACAAAAAAAACTAGGTGTATAAAAAAATAGGTAGGTACATTTAATTTCACCACCAAATCTCTTTAAAAAGTTTTTTCAACACAAGATACAATGCAAGTAGGTATTAAAAATAAATTTCGGATAATTTAAGCCAAAAGCAACTTATACTATTTTCTAGTTCAAACAACTTATTAATAAGTTTTGAAAATGTATTCGAATTCTTGAAAAATATGATTATTAAAAAAAAATTTAAATCTTTTTCTTAAAAAACTAATTTTTTATACAATAAAATTTTAAAAACTTTTTTAAGAAAAATATCCATTTTTAATATATGCGTTAACAATAAAATAGAGGCTAAAAACATTGAACCCGAAACGGAGTAAAAAGCGAAAACATATAACTTTTAAAATATTCAAAATAATTGAATGCAGTAAATTTTGTTTGATTTATGAAAGTTTTTCTTATTAGATTGACTAAACAAATTATATGTGCGGACCTTTTATATTCGTCCTTTCGAGGAATATTTTTTTGTTAAAAAAAAATTATGGGCATTTTGAAAATTATTTTGTTTACATGTTTTATTTTATTTTTTTTTTATTTTATTTATTTATTTCATTGCATACTTGCATCTTAAGATAATAATAATCTTGTAAATTGATGCAAGTTTCGTATGGTATTACAAAATATTACAATTTAAAATACAATACAAAAATAGGTACTCTTAACTAACATTAAAAAAATTAATTTGAATTTTAAAAATTAAAAAATTTTTTTACATTAAATTATCTATTAAGATTTGTGTAAATTATCAAATCAATTTAGAAATTAAATTCAATATGAAAATTTAATATATTATTACGTTAAAAATATTAATATTACTCGAGCAATAAAAAATTGTTTAAGATTGGCATAAATGTTCTTTTAACTCACTCTTAAACTGGTTAATGCTTCTTATTCTTTTTAAATTTCGTGGTAATTCATTCCATAAACGGATAGCAAAAATGTAAAACTGTCGCTCTGAGGTAAGACACGTGAATCGAAATTGCAGAAGTTGTTCCGACCTGATAGACGAGGACATTTGTAATCTGTTGTAGAGATAGCAAGGTTGATGAGAGTATATAATAGTGAAGAGATATAGGATGGTCCTATAGCGAATGACGTTTTCAAAAGTTAAATTGTAGATCTGTTTAGCGAATGAAGAAACTCTATCATATCTTTTTAGGTTGCAAGTATATCTGGCAATGTTATTAAAAGCAACTTGTAATTTTCTTCGACTAATTGAGTCACAGTTACCGTAAATTTCACAACCATAAAGTAGTATGGGAACAAGTAAAGTTTTAGAGAGTATAACTCTAGTTTTAAGTGGAGTAAAATGCTGTGTGGGCCACAAAGTACGAAGCACTCCATAAACTTTACCTACTGCCATATTTATATGTGTGTCCCACGTTAGCTTCCGATTAAAAACAATTCCTAGATTTTTTACAGTGTCAACATACTCTAAGGCAAGGTCGTTAAGGAGTATTTGCGGGAAATATGACAGGTCTAAAGGCTTTTTGGATATAACAATACATTTAGATTTGCTTGGATTCAAAAATAAACCATTACTAATGCTATATGATGAAATTAACTTAAGATCATCGTTTATTTTTGATGCAGTGTCTTCTATCATTCCAATAGTACAGCTTTTGTATAACTGAACGTCATCAGCATACATTTGCATGGTTGTGTACGACATAATTTGAGGAAGTTCATTTATATATAAAGAAAACAAAAGAGGACCAAGAATCGATCCCTGAGGAACTCCTCTTGTAATGGAAAGGTATTCAGACCATGCATCATTCACCATCACAGCCTGCTGCCTTCCGCTAAGATACGACTCTATAAGATGAACCGCTGAACTGGAAAAGTTATAACACCTGGATAACTTTTTACATAAATTAAGATGATCAACCGTATCAAAGGCCTTGGAAAAATCCAATAGTACTAAAAAAGTTACATTACCAGCATCTAGAGCTCCTCTTATATCTTCGATGACATTAATAAGTGCCGTAGTCCAACTGTGATGTTTTCTAAAACCAGATTGCTTTGTAGATAATAGTTTTTTGTCGCGCAAATAAGTGTTTATCTGGTTTTGAACAATTTTTTCGAAAACTTTTGATAAAAAAGGGAGTATAGATATTTTACTCAAAATTAAAATAGTAATAACTTCTTTATTAGTTGGTTTTGAAACAAAATGTTTTCTCTTTGATACGCAAATTTTGGCATATAAAACTCCATATTAAAAAAAAAGTGCAATTAGCACCGTTTTGATTGTTAACGACACATATCTATGCATATTATTGCGAAGTTAAAAATTAATTTAAAAAAAAAAAATCATCCATACATTTCGAAATATCGAAGTTTCAAAAAATAATTTTTTTTTTTAAATCAACAATTTGTTTTTTTTTTGAAAATTTTGAAATTATTTAAACTTAAATTAAAATTTCATTAAAACCATTTGAACAGATAATGAGAAACCCAGAAAGTGGAACCTGTAACAAATTTTTGAATTTTGGATTTCTTAAAAGGGGGGGCAGAAGAAAGGATAATAAGATATTTTCATTTAAATGTTTTTGGGCTTAAAATCTTCAGTTTTCAATATTTTTTGATGATTCTTGGGAACAATTGGATTTGAGGGATTCTGCACTTGGAACAAGTTTTAGATTTTGGATTTTTGGAAAAGGGGGGGAAGGGGTGTTTTTGAAAAGTTAAAAAACTCGGATATGTTTTTTTAAAGTTAGTTTTTACGCTGATAGTACGAATTTAAGTTTCAAAAGTAAATGCATTAAAAAAAAAAATAAAATATTAGAGAGCGGTTTTTTTGGATTTTTGAAAAAATGTTTGGAAGGTATTATCTTTAAAAATACACGTCCTACAATTTCAAGTTTTTGGAACAATAGTTAGAACACTTTTTGAAACCCGAAAAAAATTTCAAAATTAAGAATTTCGAAAAAAGGGGACTAGAAATTTTTCGAATTTTGCCAATAACTTTTGAAATTTTGAACATAGGGGTCCAAAAACTTGGAACAATGTTCAGAACAACTAGAACAATCTGGAACAACTTTCAAAAATTTGATTTTCGAAAAAAAGGGGGCTAGGTCAAAAACTATTTTTTCTAAAACCCCCATTTTTGAATATTTTTCAAAAAAAACTTGGAACAATGCGGAACAAATCGGGAACAACCTGGATCAAGTTTCAAAAATAACAAATTATATAAAAAAGGGGGCTAACTTCACGCACTCAGTGTACTAAGTTTAAAGGAAAACAATATATTCTGCAGTCGAACGGACAAACAGAAAGAATAATTTGCCATTTACTACCTAAATATACAGGGTGTTTTTCATAAGATGTGACAAAAGACTAAGGGTTTTAGGTCAGGTCAAAAAAGAAAAACAATCGTATTTGAGGGGGTTTATTTCCCCCTGTTTAGGCTGTTTTATAAAAAATTGACTTCATTAAAAAAATCGTTAAAAATCAACGGCAACACTTACAATATCATGTTATATTTTTTTAAAGCCAATAATCCAGATTTTATTTCTATTTTTAATTCAGATTGTTTTAGTGATATATAGTTTTTGAAAAATTAATTCTCAAACTCAAAGAAATGTTATAAATGTTATAATTTTTTTATAATGCAGAAATCCAGTTTTTAATTCAAATTGTTTTGGTGCAGAATAGTTTTTGAACACTTAATTTAAAAAAAAAATTAGAAATCGTTAAAAAATTTACGTTATTAAGTAAAACTTCTGTTTCTAATATTCAATACTCTTATCAATTTTTTTTTATGGAGAATTTTTATAATATTGTTTTTTTTTCGAAAAAAAAAAAATACTTTTTAGATTTTTAAAAAAGTTTAATTTATTTTGAAAGCTCAATATCTTGAAGTCAATTTGTTTTTTTTTTTTTTGAAACCTGGAAACATAGCATTAATTTTATCTTAAATCGTTATAAAGAGTACGTCCAATAAAATATATGTATCCGTTTTTTTTGTATTCCTCATTATCGGCTAAGACAATTTAAGTACAGTAGAATCTCGAATGGATGAACACATTTAAATCAACTAGTAGCCCCAAAAAAATTTTTTTACAAAACAAAGCCAAAATTTAAATATCCTATTTTCATGTCTCATGCCAAAGGTTTTAGGGGTGAGAGAGGGGGGAGGAATGAATATTTAAATAAATCTCTCGAAAAATATAAAATATGCGTTTTTCTTTTTAATTTGAAAATAAAAATTGAAGTTTTGCGTAATTCTATGCAAAAAATATTGCAAACATTAATTTTCGAAGAATCAATGAAAGGTGTTGAGAGTATAGTGATATTTTCGCATGGGAATTTTTTAGCAGTATAGAATTTGATACTTTCTCATAGCGGTGCCAAAGGGCGTACAAAGACGTTATAATTTTATGTAGGTACTATTTAACATCCACTCTCTGTTGGACTTTTTTTTGCACTTTTTTCTCAAAATCAATTGTTCTTATGAAAAAAATGTCAGAATCTTTTTTTTTTTTGAATTTTTTCATCTTGACATTTCTTATAAAAGTAATATATTTTTTTTTTACATCACAAAATCAAAAGCCCCTTTTGTAAATTTAACTGAAACATTTAAAAAAAATACTTCCGACATAAAATTTTAACTCTCTATATACCCAAATTGTAATTTTACTAGTCTATTGAGAAGTCTTTAGTTTTGGACATTTTAATTTTAAACTTTGTTCCATAGAAGCGTTGAAATAGTTTTGACTCAAAAAATTTCTAATTACCTATCTAAAAAACATGAGGTAATAACGTCCTGGCCTGACGGCTGAGAGCCATAACTATACATAATTATATGTCCAATAAGAAGATGAAGAAAATTAGAAAAGTACTTTTATTTGAATTAAGTTTATCAGAATACATATTTCAATGAATTTCCAATAATGCATCTTATTTATGTAATTTTTTTCTTATTGGCCTTAAAAATTATGAATTAAAAATTGTTTTTCTTTTCAATTGCATGTATTGGTATAAGTACATATATCTACATTATACTTTTAAAAATGAAAAAAAAAACACATACACACACAAGCATAATGGATATTTTAAATGCATGTTAGTCTTTTTTTTTGCTTTTCAAATGCATATAAATATTCAAACCAGCTCACAACATGTCATATCGTTGCCTTGCCGATGATGTGAAAGTGCCATTGAGTTATTGAAAGGGACGACTCGCGACGCTGAAAGATGAAAATTTCTCAAAACAAGAAATGAAAATAAAAATTAAGAACAAAAAAAATAGAAAACTACTTTATATCTTAAGTGTGCGGTTGTTTTGCAGATGATGTATCTATCTTATATTTTCATCTTGATTGTCAATGTTGATCCTTCCTGCGACTGTAATGATGCTGCAGCTAATGCATTGCATTGCCACAACTCAAGATCACCACAAACAAAACAAAACAAACAAATAAACACTTTTCTACACATTTTCCTTGCCACTTTGGGAAATGTGTCATCGCGGCAAGTGAATTTTCTATCTCGGTATTATACTTTGGTTCTTCACTTCTCTAATCCAACACGCTTCTGTTTACCTTCAAAAACCCTCACTCAATGTAATCAAGGCATGGCATGGTATTTTAATTCAATTTATTCTTCTCGTGCATCTCAAAAAAACTGATGAAAATACATCTTTAACAGTTACCACCATTCTGTATAAATAGTTTGATTTTGAGAATGATCAAAAATCAAACACCATCAATTTTCAGATTTAGCCATCCATAGGTTATAGCTACATCCGCAGGGCCCATTTCATCCGACCTGGAATAGATTCTCCACTCGGAACATCATTTTTGTATCTTTTTTGTTTGTTAACTATATAGACTTGGACAGAGCTCAGATAGACAGATGGACGAACGGACATGGACGTCATCGGTCGTCGTGCCTCATCGTCGTAGCGCGCTGCAGCTTCTCTATGATGTTTGTCGGCGCCTTTTGTGTGATATGTATTTTTACAGATTTCCTTCATTCGAGGTTTTCTTGTGCAGCCTTTGATCTGGCCATATAGCTCCAGCTAGCTTATAGTCAGCCAGCCAGCCAAAAAGGAGAGAAAGAGGAGGAAGCATCAGAGGTACCATATACCAATACTATAATATTGTGCGGCACGAATGTGGTTTTCCGCATTCGTGGTGGCCACTTTGTGTGTGCTCTACGTCTGTACTGTGCAGTGTGCATCCATGGAATTGAAACTGATGGAACACACCGCATCGCATCACACCGTGCCTCGCCTCGCCGCGCTCCGGTTGATATTGGCTCATCTTCATGATCAATAAGATTGGTAAACAGAGAATCACTTAGTTGGCACTGAACAATCAATCTGAAGTCATCACTTGTTGACTTGGACTGTTCGTATCATTGTTGTTGTTATTTGTTGGTGGTGGTCAGTTTTTTTTTTTTCATATATACGAGTATGTATATCGAAAGATGTAGGTGATCCTACTATGATGATGGAAGAAACTGGGGATGGATTTCAGAGTGCTGATGAGCATTCATGCATTTGATAGGTGCGAATGGCACTTGTTCTGGATTTTTGTGATGATATGATGGCAAACTGTTTATTTATGCAATCACTTTAATTTATTTTGGGCATTGTTTGACAGTGGTTTAACTTTAAAAGTTATTTTGTTTTAATAATTTTGATTTTTATTTATTTGTTTTATTTAAGGGAAAAAATATAAAATTTTATAAATTGTAGGTCGAACAAGGTTTTGAAGGCACAAAATTTTAAAAATTTTAACCAGCTGGGATTTAGTATTTTATTTTTTCTCAAAGTCTAAGGCATACAAACAAATATCGACCCCCACCCTCTTTTTAGAGCCTTTTTTTTAAATCGATTTTTCAAGATGAAAATTGTGAAGAGAAAGAAAAAATATAGGAAATTAATTTTTTTTCTATAAAAAAAAATTCAAAAATTAACATTTTTAATTATATATAATTATTTTATTTTTATTTATTAAACCAAACAAATTGAAGATGAAATTCAACAAAAATATAGGTAATAGATAATAAGCTTTTTCTACAATGAATTTAAAAATTAAAAATTTAATTAAGATCAATTAAAAAAAATATATTTAAAAGAAAAAAAAAATTACTATTGAATACAAATAAACTGCAACGTCCATTTTGTGTAATAATCAATATACAACGCCTTCATACCACTGCTATTTTTATTAACTTGCTAAAATAGCTGTGACATAAAAGCATCGTTTATTGTAATTTCATTTTTTATATTGAACGATCACTTTATTAAAATATTTTATTAAAAAAAATATATATCTTAAAACTACATCGAACCAGGTTGGTTTTTTTTTTTGAGTATAAGATTTTTTAAAGAAATTATGATGAATATTTTCTTTTAATTAAAATTGCTACTTTTCGATATTTATAATGCTTGGTTTCAAAACCTATAAAGTACCATCTAAAACGAATATGGGCGTGTTTAATGTTCATTATTTCATTTTTAAAATGTTGCTACATATAGTCGTCGTTCTTTGAAAACTACATAATATTAATTCTCGATACATATTTGATTAACTGTGGCATATTTAAGAAGAGGTATCGCAGTTTCGAAAAAAAGCACTAAGGGAGTTTTCATAGAACGACGACGATTTATGTGTGTAAAAAGTTTAATGGATTTTTTTTTAAATTGTAGGTACCTATTCTTATTTCTCATTGTTCATCTTCTCAATATTTGCTGAACTATTTGTGAAACAAAATAATTATTTAACAATAATATGTTTATATTAAACCGTTGTTTTCTAAAAAAACAATGAGTAGAGCCGAACTTTTTTACTTTTTTGGATTTTAAAAAAATTTACAAAGTTTTTTTGAAAACTTAATAAATATTTCGAAAACGGCTCGGTCGATTTTAACTTGGCACCAAACGGTTTTTTCAAATTATTTAGCAGATTTTATAGTAGAATTAATTTAAACTTTCATACAACTGTTTTTTCGTGATACGGTTTAGCAATTAATAGCAAGTAATTTTAAATTAAGCCATCATTAACAGCATCTCCCATAAAACCATTTTTTTTAATTATTTGTCTAACCGATTTAGTTAAAATAATATTGCATTTGCATATTTACTTACATTAAAAAAAAAGAAAAGAATTTTCGTTTTTTCAGAAAGATTACAAAAAAAATTATTTGAAAATTTGCTATTTCAAAAACGATTTCAAGATTATATTTTCGAAATAAATTTTTGAACTTATTTTTTTTTCTTAAAAATCTTGACAAAATGTTGAATTTTTTTTTAAACCGTCATAACCATTTTTAATTTTTTGGAAACATAATTTTATATAAGATTTGTTAAAGAAATCAAATAGTGTATAATGGGGTTGGTGTAAACATTGTGCTAAATTATTCATTTTTGTGTAGGTGCCTACTTAAATAATTTTTTTCCAATTTTCCTGTTAAAAGTTGAACAAATGGGGAACTAACTATTAAACAAATTTTAAAGTTGAACAAATGGGGAACTATGTGACTATCAGACGCTTTACGATCCTGTTTGAATTTAAACAAAATTTGATCTTATAAAAACGTATTGGTTCTGTGCATGGAAAGGATATTTAAAATTTATTGGATTCAAAATTGTACTTTGTTTTCTTTCTAAAGGCATTCCAAGGCGGGCTTCCGAACTTTGACATTTGATAGTGGTCATATTGTTGAAGCTACATCTGTCAAATTGACATTTATTTAGTCTGTTTTGCCAAATCATTATGGACGGATAAAGAGTTCAACAACACGTTTAAACCATGGGTGCTCTACTCGGGCAACATTCCGACCGCTTCGTCCATTTTACGGTCGCAATAATCGCCTTTCTGTTTCTTACTTACATTTTTTTTTGTTCAGTTTGTAAGAAACAAGGCTTGTGAAATTGTAAAGAAATTTAAGTCTATGTGAAGTTTTTTTTTATAAAATTAACGATTTTTTTTTCTAATAAAAGTTTTGTTTGTGATGTGTCAATTATAGACACATCTTGTATTGTTGTCCCCTTTTGATAGTTAAATCAATACGAATACAATAAATAAACACCATTGGTTTACTATAATGTACCTCCTGGTGATTCTTTTTTTCTACTACCTAGTACACAGTGAACCAATTGATATTCTTAAAAACATAACTAAAAGTTTACTTTTTTGAATTATTTATTCATCTCTTAATAGATAATGGAAAAAAGGGATATGTTTATTTACTTTTTAAAGCATTTTTTCTCTTAAGAAATACAACGTTATTAAAAACGGGTCGAAAAAATTCATTGAAATAAGGTTTATAAGGTTATACTATAAAATTCCTTGGTACAAAAACATTTTTGTAAAAATCAAATGATATACAAATTTTAAAAATTATGTATTTATAAAAACAAATTATTATTATTATTATTTATTGTATTATTCATACTTGAATGTCAGTTTATTAGACTTGACCATTCTTTATTCCGTCAATTTCATTGAATTTCTGAACAACAACAACAACTTAAAGGTGCTACCACCAATGGTATACGAATTAATTTATAATTCGTTTTAATTAATTATTTGGCTGGAGATATAGCTATTTCAAGGGGTGCCAAGCCCTTTATTATTATTATTTAATAAATTTTTTTTACCATTTCTTTTGTATGATAATAAATATTAGGTACCCGATAAAAGTGAACTTTTTACTTTTTTTTTTTAATTTTCAAAAAAAAGTAGGCACTACCTCTAAATATATCAACTACACGGTTAAAAATTTTGGAGTACTATTTTATATTTTTTTTTGGTTACATATATGGCAACATCAAAAATGTATTAAAGTTCATTACATCGCAAATATTACATTTTTACTTTTAATCCAAAAAATATTACATTTTATAGTAAAACTTTATTAGAAAAATTAGAAAAAGAGAGGAAATAAATTGATGGAATTTCTCACAAGAAAATTTTCTCTCAAAAGGTAATTTCTCTTGAAAATTAATGCAACACAGAAAATAGTATGAATACATACTCGTAATTCGTAATAGCTATAATAATGAATGTGTATAGGTACTCTACCTATTTATCTCTGTATGTCAAGTTTTAGTTTTATTATAATAATAACATTCTTTTCTCCATCGTTTTTCGCAAATGAGGATAGAAATCTTATTGCGATTGAAATTTTGTCTACTAATTAACATATTGTGCCTCGAAAAACTGCAAAGCGCCTTCAAAATAATGCATATTTAAATTTTTTTTATTTTTATTTTTCTTGCTTTTTAATACAATATTAATAAATTTTAATCTTGGTTGTATTAAAAAGTGACGCAGTCTGTTCAATATGTTCATATTCAATATGGCTGACAAAACAGAGCATCGAAGCAAAAAAAAGGGCGAGGAGGTATTAGAATGTAATCAAAAATGATTAGAAAAATTCTCGTATTTAAAATGGCAACTGAGAGAGAAACTTTCCCTCTCTACAAGGGATATATTTTATTCTTTTGGGTTATGATCGACTCTTTTTTGTATTACAAATGATATTTTTGTACAAAAATATTAGAATGTAATAAAAATTGATTAGAATTTTTTTTTAATATTTCTTTAGTATTAAAATGTAATGTTTGCCGTATTGCATACGGTTGTAATACAAGAGCTGTATTAAAAAACACCCCAGAATTTTTAACCGGGTATAAACCAATTGAATTTGGATGGAGTCCCACTCTATGTTACTCTATGCCTACGTTACCCTAAAACAGGAATGCTTTTCATAACTACTGAAATAATTACCAATCCTCCAGGAGTAATTTCTTTTCATGAAAAAATCCATCTCACCTGGATTCGGGAGAAAATTGAAGGACCTGTCCATAGCACGCACTTAGCAATGGATGAGGGTTGTAACTACACCACGAGCTGTATAGCACCCAGTAAATTTATATATTTTTTTAAATATACAGGGTATCCCGAAACTCAGCGTCAACTGTAAGTACTGGGAAAAATAATCATGTCGATTATGGAATCCGCAGTGATTCTCAGTAAAGTGTCCTCTTTTCTTTTTACGACAAATGGGTAAGAAGAAAAGAGAGCACTGCACCAAAAATCACAGCGGATCGAAAATTGCGGATTCTATAATCGACATGAATAATATCTAGCAATATTTAGAAAAATAGTGAAAATCGACACCCCATGGCCACATTTTTAGGTAATGTTGTCACCCTATATTTTTTTTTTAAGTAATGCTAAAAAACAATGCTATTGATAACAACCACAAATACAAAAATAAATATTTTAAGTTTCGTAAGAAAAATAAAGTTTGACTATTCATAGTTAAAAAAAAATTGGTAAGCTAACTTTGACACATATTAAAAAACAAATGTATCAAAGCTATGAAATCATTTTTTACATCAAGAACTGAACAACGTTTATTTATTTAAAAAGTTTTATTAAGACCATGGTCAGATGGGCATTGATTTTCTGTCTTTTTAACCTTGAGGACGAGACTAGAGAAATGCCAATTTATAACACTTATAACAGTTTATCGGCATTAAAAGTGGTGGTACAATATGGCTCTTCGCGGCTCCTGAAAAATTACTCTGAGGACCCGAAGTACATACATTCACTGGCAGAGGGCCCAAGCCCTTCGGGGCTGCATAAACAGAATACCTTTATATCAACCAAACTGTTATAAATTAGCATTTCTTTAGGGACCAGTTACAGCTTTCATTGAAACTCATCATTAAAAATTTTAATTGTTAATTTTGAGGCACTTAAAAAGTGAAATCAGTGGTTATTTTAATGCAAATAAAAAGCTGATAACTCAATTATTATTTCTAGTCAAAAAAATATTTCATTTTGTCCCAGCCTATCGCAGGAAATGAATTTCTTTATTTCAGTGAACTATCTTATCATTGATCATTGAAATCTTAGAAATCGTTTTATGTGAAAGGTAGGGCCAAAATGAAATATTTTTTTTACTAAAAATAATAATCGAGTCATCAGCTTTTTATTGGCATCAAAATAATCACTGATATCGCTTTTTTAGGGCCCCAAAACTGAACATTAAAATGTTCAATGATGAGTTTCAATGAAAGTTATAACTGGCACCTTAGTCATTTTCCTAAACTTTAACAGCCAAATTAATAAAAAACTCTTATTCCATCTTTATTCCACGAGTAAACTAAAGCAGGGAGTTAGATTAGAGTTAAGCTATGGGTTAAAAATTTCCATGAATAAAACCAATATGTTCGTGGAATACTAAATTGACGTTTACCTTAAGAAAATTTACTACAATAAATAAGATGCCTGTTTGGTAACTTGAAATTTTCCCCAAGTTTCGCAAACTTGGGTATTTTTCGTATGGGTTCTGACTGAAAAGTGTGATAATTTGTAAAAAAAAAAGCTCAAGTTACCAAACACACCTAAGAATTCTCTTGTTAATTTCTGTCAAAATTGTTGCGTTGTTTCTGTTTTCTGTTTTGTTTTAATTTATTTAAATGGACCGACAGATATATGTCCACCTCTTGGGTCCCCATTTAGGTCATCGTCAACAACCGCAATGAGTTTTCTCATGTTTTCCTTGGAAAATCTACATAATATTTCTTCCTGAAATTCTCCTCACTTAGCACTTCCATTAAATCATATTCATATGTATTTTTGTATAGTTTTCTTTTTATGGTGGTTGATGGCTGATTGTCCAATAATTAAAATCAATAAAGTTTAAAAACTCAAAAAATCTAGCAGACATTATTAATTTTATTCAAAGTTAAATTAGCAATCTTTACTTAGGTATTTTTTTTATTTTTGAAGAAATTTGTCACATCTGGTTCTTATTCCTTCGCTAAACCACCTTCTCCGGTCGTTTAACTTAGTACACGTCAATTTTTAGATATTTTCTTTTGTTCATAACATTTTGCACTTAGTCCACGGAATAAGACCTAACCCTTCGCTTTTCCACGTTTATTTATTTGGCTGTAAATGATAACCATTTTTAAAAATTTTATATGTATTATTTGAACCTTAAGCCATTTGGTTCTTGTATGATTAAGAAACTTTGGAATATAATATATCAAAACAATTTTTTATTCAAAATATAGCTTTGAACGGCCTTTGCCCTTTAAGTCCACAGTAAGTTCAACTTGGTTAGATGTATTTCAGTAGTATTTATATATAAAATTCATATTATAAAAAACTGTCTTAAAAAACAGTTTTTCCTGCATTCAAAAATAACTCAATATCGCAAAAAATTCAGCTCTATCGATTAAAAAAAAAAAAGTCATGATGCCAAACAAATTTAAATACAAAAAATAGAACGCTTAAGCACTTAAAAAAAAAAAAAAAAAAAAACACTTTAATTTCAGATCCTTATCTCATCAAAATTAACTGCATTCTCGCAGACCGTTGATTGAGTTCCGAAAACGCCTCACATCTCAACTCAACGTCATTCAGTGGTTTATTTGTCTGTTGCTGCAATTGCAAGTTGCAAAAAACCCGCACATAGGGTGCAGTCAAACTTCAAATAATAATAGACGCGCAAGCGATCATTGATAAATGAATCTGTAATTAGATTTTAATTAAATGATCTCATTGCATTCACTGCAGCAATGTTTCTGTTCATTCATCCGTGATGTGTTGTTGCAGATCGTTTTGGTGATTTCGCGATGGGCGATGATGAACGATGATGATGCGATGTTGTTGATTATTTTTTCTCTAAAAATCTAGAACTAGTGCGCGTTTTTCGCAGCAGAATTGACATCTGATGACATAAATCAGTGCGCCTTTTAGTTAGTTGCAATTAAAGTAGGTATACGTACGTATATTTTATATAGCCTCTCTTTTTTTTTTCGGTATGGTGCGTTTTCCTTGTGTTGAAGTAGCAGATCCAGTCACAGTTCATTATTTTCTTGGTCTCGTTTTAATGATATTCATGCACACTGCACAAAGTAGTATAGCAATATATAAATATGCCCCACTGGCACAATCATATAGTTATAGTTGCAAGTCCACAAGTTCCCGCATTAGACCAAGCAGCCCCACCAGCATATATATACACACTTATGCCGCCAAATTAGATAAGCGGATGAATTCTGTCATCGGATGGACACATGCCAAATGGGTGTCTTATTATTATGATTATCGTTACGATTGCGGTGGCGGTGATGGTGGTGGTGGTGGATGTGTAGTTCCGTCCGCAGTCCGTAGTATTTTTCTATGAATACATCTTTTCAATTCATAAAAGCGTAGCAAATTTCATGGTCACAGCAAATGCTGCAGCCAAATGGTCTTTCTGAATTAAAAAAGACAGGATGCCGCAAAGAGATGTGATGCGGGGTGATATAGAGGTTATACCCGGTGTATATATGGTAGGAGGTGTTAGATATTATGTCTTTCTTGGCCGGCTGTGCTGCCAGATTTTGCCATCTAACTGTAGGTATACAGGTAAATTTATTGTGACTCTGTGTCTACATCAATTTTTAATTTTAAATCACAAACAAAAAATATTATAAATATTATTCTGTCTTATATCCCATAATTATACGAGTATATATGAGTTGGCAAAATGATATTAAGTCAAAAGTGTGATAAGTCGCGTGATACTTATGACATTTGAATGATTGCACAGCACATACACAGGGTGAAGATTAAATAACATCCGTAAATCTTTTGGCAAATAATAATAATATTTTTGTTTTAATTTTAGAACACAACGGAAGATGCGGTGAATAATGATAAATATACATACATACGTACCCGTACATACAAAGTTACTTATATTTTTTACTACTTCACGTGGTACTTGTTTAACGACTATATGTATTTTTAAAATATACTAGAATATGCTGTGAGTCTGATGTATCGTTAACAATCAATCAGAGGCTAAGAAATTTGAACCTGAAACCGAGTAAAAAGCGAAAACATAATAATTTCTAAAATATTCAAAATAATTGAATTTTGTTTGATTCATGGAAGTTTTTATATTAGATGGACTAACAAAAATTATATATGGACCATTTATATTCGACCTTTAGAGGAATGGTTTATTAATGCATTTTTGTTTGTTAAAAATATTTTTTCGGCATTTTGAAAATTAATTAGTTTATATGTTTTGACCCCAAACTCAAAATTAAAATGGTAATAACTTCTTTATTATAGTCGGTTTTGAAACAAAATTTTTTCTATTTGATAGGAAAATTTTGGCATATTAAAATCCATTTTAAAAAAAAAAAGGGCATTTAGCACCGTTTTGATTGGTAAAACCAAACAGAATCAATGCTTAAAGTTCACTTATACATTTGACGAAGTTTTTTAAAAATGATTACTTCCATCAAAACTGTTGCAGAAAATGGTTTGACATAGTAAATAAAAAGCTATAGATGCCCTCGAAGTGTAATTAAACCACAGTCGGCTGTTCCTTACTGTACCTTTGGGTGGCGATACAATACATTAACTATAAGAACAAAAAATCTTTATCAAAAGAAAACCTCAATGAGAATGGGATACAAAATTCAAACCCATAATTCCGAAAACCCAAAATCCCTAAAACTCAAAATCCCAAAAGGCCAAAACCCTTAAAAAAATACACAATCTAGCAAATATAAAATCCCGAAAAACCAAAATACAGAAAACCCAGAATCCCAAGATCCTGATAATCAAAATCAAGAAAAAAAAAATACAATCCAAAATCCAGTAAACCTAAAATCCCAAAAACTCAAAATCTCTAAAACCACAAAAAAAATCATGAAAATCCATAATCCCGAAAAACAAAAGTCCAGAATTCCCATTACATAGAAAACACAAAATCCCAAAACCAAAAATCCAGTAAATTTAAAATTCTGGAAACCCAAAATCCAATTAACTAACTAAAATCCCAAAAAATCACAAAATCTAAAAATCCACAAAAAAAGAAAAAACAAAACTTGAAAATCCATAATCCTGAAAAGCAAAAATCCAAGAAACTATACAGAAAACTCAAAATGCCAAAACCAAAAATCCAGAAAATATAAAAATCCATAAATCTTGATAAAAAAAAAATCCAGGAAAAAAAATATAACCTAACATAAAGTAAAACTAAAATTCAATTCCAAAACCCAAAATCTAGAAACCAAAAATCCAGTAAATCTGAGATCCCATAAACCCTAATAGGTACCAGAAAATCTAAAATCCCAAAACTACAAAACCCAAAATTCAGTAAATTTTAAATCGCAAAAATCCACAAAAAAAAAAACGAAAAATTGAGAATATCCGAAAACCAAAAATGTCGTAGTTATAGAACTGAAAAAAACATTTTTAAAATTTTTAAATAAATTAGTTTTCAAAATTTGTTTTCTTTTAAATTTTTGCTTAAAAAATCCAATAAAAATTTGTTTTGAATAGCGCAAATTTTTCATTTTATATAATTTTGTAGGGAAAAATCGGGATAATTAGTTTTTGGAAATTCGAGTTTTCGGAATTTTTGGATTTCGAGATTGTGGGTTTTTGCGATTTTGGTTTACCAATGATAACAGTTAACAAAAACCACACAGACAATGCTGTTATTTGTTGCCTAACCTGCCTGTAGACAAAACAGGCAATTGCCTAGGGCGGCACTTGACTAGAGCGGCAAAATCATTAAAATAATTTCATAGTGGAAAAAAGGGTAACATATCCGTCTACTTCAATAACTATTTCCCTGTACTTTTTTGTTCTTTGTTGTTGTCCGAAGCGCTGGGTCATTCTTCTAAAACATGCTGAATATTTTAAGCTAATTACTTCAAAAAAAATTTTTCGATACCCGGTGGTCAAGCAAAACTACGTGTCTCACAGAAAATTTATGAGTAAATTATGATATTTCTTTCATAGAAATTGCAGACAGTTCAGAATTCAAGTTTTAAAGCAACTCAATTTGGTAAGGGCGTAGACAAATTTAAGTTAACAGGTAATTTGAAACGAGTTTTAATTCAAAAAATAATTATCCTATCGAAAATGCTGCAATCAAATCAATAAACTTTTTAACCTGTTTGGAGCATTTAGATAAATTGCGATAGAACTTTAAGAGTTTGGCTTGCCATTTCATTCGGAATCGACTGACGCCTGAACAACTCATGCAAATTGTTGTGAATGGGCTCGAAACGAGATTGCCGTTGATCCCGATTATCATAAGAAAATTTTGCTCAGCGATGAAGCTCAATTTTGATGGAATAGCTCCGCCAGTAAGCAAAACTACCGCATTTGGAGTGTAGATATATCCTCAAATAGGGTTACCATCCGTCAGGATTTCGCCTGACGCGTCAGGCTTTTAATGCCCAATCAGGCTTTGGCCAGGTTTCGTTTTTGGTCAAGCTTTTTTATAACTATTGCAGAAAATATAGTCGTTGGAGAAAAACGTTTACTAAATGCTTTCAAATCGAAATGCTTGTAAATCGCAGTAAACACATTCATTTTTTTCATTTAGCTTTTTAGAAAGAGACAAAGAGTTGTGCAATAGGGTAATTTAAAAAAACACCTTTCTAGGAATTTAACCGAGACCGGGCGAAATTATGAAATCCCTGAAAATTTGATGCTTTTATCACCAAAACTCGAAAAGTTATGCAGCTTTTAACATTTGAGAAAAATTCCGATTTTCAAAGATTTTCAAGCAAAATTATTGAAAAAGCGCTGGTAGCGACCGCTATAAATGCTGTTCGATTTTGAATTCCTTGTTTTCAATCTAAAGCTAAGTACAAAAGATTGTCAGATCTTACAATATTATCAGAACTGTCAATGGTTCAGTGGACAGTAGCAAACAATTAGCTGACAATTCACATATTTCTTACAATAAAAAATTGTCCGTTCACAAGGTTGGTAGATTTCTTCCAAAATCTTTTTTTATTTCTCTTTAACCAACTCATTGACATTTCGGATAGATGAAGATGATAACATCTGACAATGACCAATGAGTCTGACAATGTCCTAATCGACTGATAATGATAAAAATTGTGTGTTCAGAGGATTGTTAGATACCTGACAATTTTTTGTCAGATTTTCGTCTGACAATGACGTTTCTGACAATATTGTCAGACAAAATTGTGTGTTCAGATTGTAAGACATTTGAAACAGTTTTTTTTTCTGACAGATCTGACAATATTGAAGGTGACAGTCGTCTGTACTAAGCTTAAGCTTCATAATTTCGCCCGTTCCCGGTTGAATTTCGAGAAAGGTGTTATTTTGAATCACCCAATTGTGCAAGATATGACACTTCCATTTTATGACGTATTTTTGTGTGTGCTTTTATTTGTGTCTGCTGCAGATTGCAATTGCAACCTTTTTATCGTCGCGTCGTCTTCGTGCATCCGAATCAAGGTAAGTTATCAATTAATGTTTTTTTTATGAAGTTTCAAAAAGGAAAAAATATTTTTTTATTTGTCAGGTTTTTTTCTCAAAAATCAGGCTTTTCATTCTTTACTGTCAGGCTTTTCTGATTTTAGATCTGGTAACCCTATCCTCAAACCATTGTTGAGATCCCACCGCGCGTTACATCCAGGAAAACTGACAGTTTGGTGTGCTTTATGGGCTGATGGAATCATTGGTCATTACATCTTTAAAAACGATGCCGGCCAGAGGGTTTCATTACAGTCAATGGAGACCGTTGTAGAGCCATGATCTTTGATCAATAACTTTTCCGTCCCTGAATTGAATTGCCTTGATGTGAGGTAGCTTAGGTTTCAACAAGACGTCGCAACATGTCACAGACCGCGTGCCACAATAGATTTGTTGTAGAAAACGTTTGGTGAGGGTATAATTTCGCGTTTTGGACCTGTGAGTTGGCTTTGAAGGTCGTGCGATGTAACACCGCTAGCTACTATTTTCTGTGGGGGTATGTTAAGTTGCTAGTCCAACGACCCATCAAGAGCTTAATCGCATTTCTGAAGAAGAATTTGCGCAGATCAGATTTCAAAATTTTGTAAACATGTATTTGGTCGAAAGCCTTTGAATTTTAGTGAATAAAATCAAATGTAATACTAATAATGTTGTCGTTATCTTTTTTTTATTTGCCGTAGCAAAATAACAAATTGCCTAGGGCGGCAAAATTTTTAGGTTCGACACCGCTGCCATTAAAAGAAATAAAAAGTGGCTTCTCCAGCCGGCGGCTGCGCGGTGCCTTAATACTATTTAAAACCCATTTAGGAACAATTTAGTTTTCAAAAACTAATAGAGCGCAAGAACAAACGAATACCTACTTATATTTATTTATATTTAAAAAATGCTCCAAATATGGGTAAGAGTTATGGGACGAGGGAAAAGGAAATTTGATTTTTTTTTTCAGACCCTTAAAAATAACTAAACTCTTTGTTTTTTTAATCAAAAATTACGGTTGGGTATCTCTCTAAACCAACAATGAATCATGAAGAATATAGCAAGTTTTTGTAAAGTTCAATTTTTTTAAAAATTTAAATATTATTATATTATAAAACCGTCTTGTTTTCCAAAATTTCAGAAAACATTAATTAAACAAATACATATTAAAAACAAAAAGATTAGATAAAAATGAGTTTAAAAAAATTAAATTTAAGTTAAAAATTAATTTTTCAAAAACAACTTAATTTGAAAATAAAATTGAGGAGTAAGTTCCGCCTTTGAAAATTATATAGCCTTTAATATCTATTGTTTAAAATTGCTCTTGGTTTTAAATATTTTTTTTTTTGCTTTCAAATAAATTTTGTCTAAGCAAATAACCTCTCCCGCTGAAGAGGACAAAATAGAAAAATTCTTGTGACAGGATCGCTATTTAAAAATTTTGCAAGTTTTAAAAGGTTCATTCCTATATGTATTCTGATTTCACATGTAAAAATCACATTTTTAATTAATTCCTCATGATTAGAATTTGTGTTTGTCTTATGTTTTTTTAATAATAATTTTTAGAACTCAATTTTGTTTACATCGCCTTATATCGTAAGGGTGTTTTATGTATGTTTCTCCACACTACCTATAGTTGAACATACAATATTATGAAGAGTTTTGTTTACTTACAATATGCAACACCTCAAGTGTAAAACTTAAACAACAACCACATTTGTGTGGGAAGGAAATAATATGCACGCAGCACAGACATCAATTAGTTAATCAAATAGATTATTAATTTTATGTCTCAAAAGTAGCATGGCAGTGCTTTTTTTTTTTAACCTTGATAGTGTTCTTCGATTGATTAATAATTCTATTGAATGTCGGTTCTTTTGTAAAACTGTAAAATATAGGTACCGCTTTGTGAAAGAAAACTAGTAGAAAATCAATATTTATATAATTTTTTTAAGATTTGTTTTTTTTTTGTAAAACATTTTTCTGTTTCAATTATTCAAAAGAAATTTACTTTACAACAGATTTGAGCCTTATAATGTTTAGGTTAGGTATAGGTTACATATACATACATATACATTTTTACATAGGTTCTCATTCTTTGATGGAAAGCCGAAAATGTATAATTAAAAATTTATTTTTCTTTGAATAGCTCCGCTTTAATTATTTGTAAAAATGTTACACAAACTATGCGGGTAAACTCACAACTGTGTTTTCAAAATCAAACACATTTTTGAAAACTATGTCACGTAATCATGCCATACAACTTCATTTGATCAGCCTTGTGAAATAAAAAATTAGTAAGCTAGTTTTAGGTTTATGAGATTTTTTAGAGATTTCAGCAATCTCAAAGCAAAATTCAAAGCAAAATTCCGCACTTTTTCTGTCAAAATATAAAGCCCTGGCTACGGCCTTGGGCTACACCCACTGTTTTGTTAAGATCAACTTGGAAAGCAAAATATTATCTAAATACAAAATTTCATCCAAATTGTTAAAACTGTTGCTTAAACGCCCATTATTTACGGGCCTGGGTGATACCTATTTTTATTATCCTGAAAGTAGAATATTATCCAAATACAGAACTTAAACCAAATCATTCAACCCATTGTGGAAACAAGTGCCCCTTTAGGAGTACCTGTGCTACGGACCTGTCTAGATAATTTTTTAGAGTAAAATTATGTCATAATATAAAATTTCATCAAAATCGTTATAGCCGTTTCAGAGAAACCAAAAAATGAGAACAAAATGCGTGGCAGTAGGCAGATTTTACCAAACTTAATTTTTTAATTTATTTTTCTTCCTCATATAGGATAGACCCTGAAAATGTCATCTAAATCATTTGAGTCGTTTCTGGGATATAGAGCGGTTTCCTCTAAAAAACGCAATTAAAAAGTGGGCGTGGTATTGGGCGGATTTAACTAAAACCAATTTGAAAATTTTTGTTTCGTTCATAAGAACAAAATAACAAAATTTCATCAAAATCGATACAGCCATTTCCGAGAGACCAGATATATATAAATATATTAATTTATATATATAAGAATAGTTAAAGTTATAAGAAGATAAGAAGATAAGATTTAAAGCAAAAACTTTTTAAATAGAAAGAAAAATTTAACGAGAATGTGTTGCTCGTTGTTTTTTCTTCTGTTTTAAGAAATTATTTTTACTATCTTTTAATTACACAAGTCAACATGAATTTTGTCTTTGAAAAAAGGGTATTAAATTTATAAAGCTGTACCTATAGCCACCCGAAAAAGAAATATATTTGATAGAAAAGTTTGCTTTTGTAAACATGGATAACGTTTTAACAGGTTATTTTTAAAACAATGACCTAAATTTTTATTTTTTTAAATTAACACTAATAGATTTTTAATAATGTTTTAATCTTTAATTATTGAAATAAAATTGTTATTATACAAAAATACTATTACTTAATAATCCAAAATTTAAAAAAAAAAAATTAGTTTCCAAATTTTTCATTTTTTTCAAAATTTTGAGTTTGAAAATTAAATTTTTAAAAAGTATTCACTAAAATAATTTTATTTAAAAACATAATTAAAGAATGGATTTCTGGCTTTCAAAAAAGATATTACATGACGCTGTAAGTGTTGCCGTTGTTTTTAAATATATTTTTTTCTATTTCAAGTCAATTTTTTAAGAAAATTCCAAGATGGTGGCTTAAGCTCCAGTCCGATTTTCTCGAAAAAGTACCCATGTGCTCCTTATAACCCCTTCTAACGAAGTGAGAAAGAAAAGTGAATATGAAAAATTTTGTTCAGGTCAAATGTTTATTCGTACTGGGCTTACACTAATTTAAAGGCAAAAATCATGAAAACGTTTTTTGTAATAACTATTAAAAAAGCAAACTTTAAAATGAATATTGATATTATATTTATTGATTTTGGTGCATAGTGAGTATAAAAATCATAAAATGAATGTTAGGACAAGATTTTTTTTTTTCTTTTGTTGAGTTGTGTTATTCATTAGTTAAAAACTCGTGCAGCATATAGAGATTTTTTAAGTATTTAGAGTCTTATTTATTAAATTTTCTAAGACGTCTCATAGGCCCATTTGAAAAAACAGAATAAAGGACTGAGGTAAAGTGCGCACAAAGTGCGAATATATTTTTTTTTTTTTTTTTTTAAGTTAAATTGAAAAGTTTTGACTATTTTTATATTTATGACGAAATAGTTTATCAAACTAGATGTGGACTGTGGGGTCCTGTTGACTGTGGTGTTTTTTGTTACAAATATGAAGTTCCGAAACAGATAATATTTTTGCTAATATGGGATAGAATCATTCACTGGAGATGAGGAGTTGATATACAGTGCAATATACCTGCCAAAAGTGGGTCATACAAAATGTATGTACATTAGCCGAAGATGGGTCCTCCTTTTCCGCAGTAGCCTTCCCATTCGCAGTAGGATTCTACTTCTGCTTTTATTGGCAGTAATTCTACTGTGGATGTTGTATTTGTAACTTGTGTAAAATCCTACTGTACTGTGAATAGCTTTCCCAAAAAAACACGACTTTATTGTCTCCTATCGACTTCAATACTAAGAGTAGGTACGATAATAATTATAACTCAAATATATATTTTGAATGGAAACTTTAAAAAAAACCACACAAACGGTCTAAACTGCCAAAAAATATCACGAATTATTGTAAGCTATAACAATTCTCATCAGGCATACACCCTGGTCACACATTATTAACCAAAATATTTTCTACATGCAACATCCACCTAAGTTTAAGTCAAATTCAAAAACTTAAACCAAACAATTTTGAAAATTCTCCAATTTCTTTTTTTATTTTTTTTTAGGTTTATAAAATAATTCAACAAACACATACAATAGATAAAGCTATATAGTTTGTATAAAACTTCATATAAATTTACTTCTATTCAAAAGAACTAAAAGCATTTTTTTTGGATTTTTCTCATTTTATGTTTATTTTAAAGTTAATAACAAATTTGTATTGTATATTAATATCTCAGTAACTAAATAAAATAAATCAATAAAAAACGAATTAATCTTTCATCGAGATAACAATAAAAATTGAGTGTTTGTTGTTTCATTCAAACCTTCAATATTAATATGATGGTGCGAAAGCTTGGCAGCCTATATAATACTCTATGAGTGTGCCATCACATAAATACCTCTTTGAATATAATAAAAAATTATTAAATATTCCTTAGCAAAAATTGCGGGTATTAAAATAAATTTTAAGTTTTTTTTTTCTTTGCATTATAAAAAAAATGTTTCTTCATTTTTATAGCATATTATTTAACCTTGACTTATTAAGGGCAGGCATATAAAAGATTAGAGAATAATACCTATCCTTATCCCCCGATTAATATAACAATAGGTGTGTTTATTTGCAATCGCGGGGGCAATTGGTTGAAAAAAAAAAACGACAACGGGGATTAACGACGCCATCACAGCAAAACACATGGAGTTTTCATACAAACTATCGATATCGATAACATGTATGTACTTCATGCCGGTAACACAGTTTTTCTGTGCGCTTAAGTTAAGCCCCGTGAATTCTCTGGGATTAGCTAAGCAGGCGATTAGTTGTTGTTGCATTTTACATGTAAAGTTTTTAGCACTGACGTCGTTTTTTTCATCCAATTCCCCCCGGGCTTGCAAAAAAACACACCTAATGAATTTCAGTCTTTAAAAAAAATAAAAGAAATAAACACAGCGGATATACCTACCCCTTATCAGGCACTGATTTTGACCATTATAATATTTATAACTAGAACTTCAGCTCTTTCTTTTATATAAATTTATATCTGACCGAGACAAAATCTAACAATTAATTATTACCCTTCCACTTTGACCTTTATCCCAATTCCAGCTAATATGATTCAAAAAAAAAATTGCAAACTTATTTATTGTCAGTCATTTACTACAGCCATGATTATGAATATTTATATCTTATGTAAGACACCTCAGTCCGCAACCAAATATCCAAAATAGTTTGCCTTTTTGGTAACTTTTTTTTCAACAAAATTCCCAAAAAGTGATTTTTTTTTTCTATGCGGGTTTTGACAGCAAATTGTGAGAATATTCTTTCTAATAAAATGTATTCCTTTGAATGGAATAACGGTTTAAATTTTTCAACATAAGTGCATTCCAAGCTCCTCTATAGGTATATGATGAATAGCAGTGTTTGCTAATTCATTAATCTTTTGCATCCAGTTGTTCTTCATAATTTTGATGGAAATTTTACGAAATGGCTTAATCTTTTATTAGTTTGCAAAAAAATATTAACTGTTCTGAAACAGTATTTCGACTTAGCCTTCCCAAAAACAAACCTGAAAACCAGGATTACCAAAAAAACTATCAAAAACTTCTTAAAATTTTTTTTTTAATATTTAAAATACATAAATCATGAACCATTTGTTAGGGCCAGTTTTACAGTGAAGTAAGTGTCACTTAAGTTCCAAATATGGAAAACTAATTCCCAATTTCACAGTGTAAACTTATCGGAATAAGTGACACTTATTAACTAAAGCCAAACTATGGTAATGCTTTTTTTCTGACGCGAATAATGCTAATAATAATGATAAATGTCATTTCCAAGATATCAGAATATGCTCTTCATTTAGATCTAAGAGATAGTCTTAAAAGGCTAATATAATTCGGTAAATATTAACAGCAATCCAATTTCAATAATACAGTGACCAAAAATAAGATTATTATTTGTTGGTTCCAAACGACCTAATTGTTGGTATAAAGCAAAAACATATGTACTTTAAAATGTTCAAGTGTATCAACTTGAACATTTTAAAGTACATACTTTTTTTGTAACTTTGAAAAAATTAAGTAATTCCTACAGAAATTAAGTACTTACTACTTTTTATGCATGCGGAACAAAGTTTTTACTGAAATAATTCATCCGGAAAAAGTAAGTGCTATGGCCCAAGGTAAATACTTGATATTAAGAATTTATACTGCATTTTTATGCATATCAAAAAAAGTAACTACTTTATAACTCTCCAGTAAAAGTATTTACTATATTTTATGTATATCACCCATTGAAGCGGTTCAATATACTTAGATGGTTACACTGACACACCCTCAAAATGTATCTCCAAGCACTTAACCATGAAATCTTAGATCGGTTTCACTATTTAATATCAAGATTTCTATGGAATAATGGAAGTAATAATGAAACTTTGAACTCCATGCTACGTTCAAATAAATATTGATTTGACTTTCACAAATATACGGATATTAAGCGAGATGGTAGGCATAAAACTTTATCTCAATCTCAAATTCAAAATCATTTTCAAATTCAGCCCAAGAAAATAAGACCAAAAATACCCAAACTTAAAAAAAAAAATTGAAAAAGTATGAAAAGAGACTTGACGTGTTAAAAATTTTGATTTTGTGGTGTGAGAAGTGCAACATTTATTAAACTATCAGCCAAAGAACTTTGTAAGTAAAAGATATTACATCCGATTCAAAAGATTACCTCTTTTTTTTTTTGAATGCAATACAAAAAAGTGCGCAAACAAAAAATATAATAAGTGAAAGGCAGTTCTTAAGATTTCAAAACAAAACTCTACACCAAATTCAGCTTTGTCGGAATTTTTCCAAAGTAAAAGTCTAAATGTACTGGCTTAATACTCATTGACCAATAACAATGTACAGTACGTTCTCGATTAACGCAACTCTCGATTCATGCAATTCCTCGATTTTCGCAACAGTTGAATTTATATCATTGTTGACGCAGTAATCGCAACTCTTCAAAAAAAATTGACTCGATCAGTGCAACTTTTGCAGGGAGATCCAATCAAAAAATGTTGGAATGTTTTGATGGCTACTCATAATAATTGAGAAGATGAAAATGAGCTACCTTTGAGCACATTTAGATCTCAAATTATCAATGAACACGCGGTCGTAGAATCCATATCAACTCTCTTTATTGAAATTTTAGTCAATGAATCCATTTCGAATGAAGACATGTATGATTGGGTACGCGAAACTATTTATAACAATGAGGAAATCTATGAAGACAATGAAACAGTTGAAATATTGAAGTAAAGTGGGCCTGAGGTTGAGATTCCTGCTCCCAAAATAAAGGCTGAAACTGCAATGCAAGCTTTCAATACAGAAATTCGATGGGCTGAACAGAATTCAGCACCTATTGAACAAATGTTGAGTCTTCAAAAACTGCGAGAAATGGCGGAAATATTTAATATATATTAATTAATATTTAAAAATCCAAACAAAAATGTCCAATTTTTTCCAAAGAAAATAATTATAGCTATATAGAGCACTAAACATAATATGTATTTATGTACTTATATCTTAATGAATTAACTTATTTTTGTTTTGTTTCTTATTATTTATGTGTTATTGAAAAATTTAATGCTTTAAATATATTATATAAGTGCTGGTTTTCTGATTTTCGCTTTGCATTTCGAATTGAGCCTAAAAAATTATTTACTCGGTTGTTGCAACAACCTCGGTCATTGCAACCACCCTTGTTTTAATTAGTTGCGATAATCGAGAATGTACTGTATTATAGACTAACGAGTTAGATATATAGTAAAAGTGTCGTCGCCTTTCAATCAAGTTAAAAATTATTCAGGAGTCACAAAAAAAAAAGATTGAAAAAATAATAAAAAGACATTCTTCGAACCTTGAAGGTAAATTAGAGGTAAAATAAATCATAATTTACTATAAAGAGGCATTGATATTTATATTTCAAATTCTAAACAACATTTCAACATTTAAATGTCGTTTAGTAACTATGTTTTTTTATGACAGAAAGCCGACAATATTAATTTTATAAAACCAAGAAAAGCTTGAAACTTTGAAATTCAAAAACCTCAAAGTCACCAATAAAAGTACATATAGGTTAAAACAAAAATAAAACAAATTTTATTATTTTAAAATGCCGAACGAAGTGAGCATTAAAGTTATTCTTTTCAATTCTTAATATATTCCTGATTATATATTCCTGTGTATATGTATTGAAATATGAATTAAAAAAAATACAATATTCTCTTTCAAAACTTAATTTACAAAAAGTTTTATATTAATTTCAACATGTGTTTCAATTTATATTAACAAACAAAAATTTTATCATCTCGCTATCTCTAAATAAGTACAACAACAGGAATTCTAACCATGACATTGTTCCCATCAAAACTATTCAGATATTATAAAGGTACACCTCGGTATACGTATTGTCATATTATCTCCATAGATGCTTGTCAAGATAAGAAATAAACATTTACTTAAAACTAAGAAAATTTAACTGATAACAACCATCTCCAGTTATTATAAGAAAATTCCTAATCTTCTTCTTTTTTTTCTTGAGATGTTTGACATATAATTTCACTTTCACTCAAATTAGAAAAAAAAAAAAAAAAAAAAAGAAACAACTTACCATCCAAAGCCTGTCAGTGGCATTGCAAATATTAAAATTGCAATAACCATAAGAAGCCGCATATCTTAACTTTCACTCACACGTTCTAACATCGATGCGTTTTGAGATTCGTTCGTTTGTTTAATATAAATTCACTCCGAATTCAAAGAAGAAATTTTGAAAGTTTTTTTTTTTTTTTTTTAAATTCTTCGAGGATATTCTCATAAAATTATTCGATTTAGAATTAGTTTTTGTTTTAAATTTGTGTTCACACTAAGGAATCGAGACCTGCATTAGCCGGCATGCAGTAATATTTTTAATTGACACTCCTCAAAGGTCCTTAGAAAGGAATCAAGAAACAAAAAAATTACCACAAAATAGATCACAAGTATATACCAACGTTTAACCACTTTTATCGCAGGCTTTAAGTGTTACAATTTGTTTAAACTGCTTGTGAAGCAAGCTTCACTGGATTTAACTTCTTTTTTTTTTTTTTGTAAGCGGAGTTTTTTTAAAAGAATGACCAATTTTTTTTTGTTGGTTGTTGTTGCTTTTATTCTGAGTGTTATCTTATATAGTAAATCTCCTTTCTGGAGACGGCCGCCGCCGTTAAGCGTATCGTCACTACAAACGAGCGAAAAATTATATCGCGCGCGTACAAAACATAAAAGCGATTTTGTCTCTCATCCGAAAGGAACGAAAATTTCTTTGGAGCGATATTCTGCAGCCCGCACGGAGGAGTACCTTTTCTATCTATAGCGAAAAACAACCTGCTGTAGACTGGGACTGGAGCTGGAGCTTCACTTCACCACTTAATGGTGTAGAGTGTGTTCCGATTCTATACATAAATGCTATACACACAGATTTTTTTAAGTTTTTTTTTTTTTTATTTTTTTTTATTCCCGTCTTCAATTTTGTTTTTTTTTTTTATTTTATTTATTTTTTGTTCTCCTTAGTATTTTATTTTATTTGTTTTTTTTTTGCTTTTTTTGTAATAAACTAACAATCGCATGAAGAACCAGCGAGAGTATCTTCTCGTTTATACGACACACAGAACTAAATGAAACTAAGGGAACAAGATGTATTCTTCATTTTTATTCGACTGCGAGTATAAGAACGTAAAGTATAGGTACGTCTTGGGCTTGAGAACTTGAGATACATTAAAAAAAATAAAATAAAATAAAATAAAAAGCACCAACGAACGGCGCGGCGACGACGGCGGCATCTATACGAGCGACGCACGGACAACACAAAAGTGTGTTCTGAGTATATTCAAAATTTTGTAGATTTTTTTTTTTTTATTTTTCTTTCTTGGCTTTTAGGTATAATTTTTTTTTTTTTTTTGTATTTTTCGTTTACATACGACGTGATAGGTGAATGAAGGTGTTCACTCATTTTTATGAATGTAAATCTCGAGCACCAAAAAAATTGCTCTCTTTCACTCAAGATTTGATTTTTTTTTTAATTTTGGTCGACGAGGCTTTTTTGGGTTATCTTGATCTCATAGATTACAACTTTTTGAGTGGATTTGGGAGTACATAATTATTATATACATAAATTGTTGTAGGTACCTATAGATAACTTTTGAGATGTAAATTAATTTATCTACACATTCTCACAATTAAAGAAGATAAATGGGACTTGATGTATGGTTTGGCAGCAAGTTAACACGTCGAATCAAGGGCATATACCTACATTTTAATCGTATGCGTTAGTAGGTTAATTTAGAGTTTACTGCTTGTTTGGATAGATAGCTAGGTATAGGTACATATATTTAAAATAAAATTAAAAAACTCTAAATTTCTGTTTGTTGGGGTTTATCGATTTAATTTGAATTTAGCAGTAGATATGTATTTTTTATAATATTAAAAAAATGGATATGGTAATTTTCTTCTTAGCCGATTAATTTCATTAATAGGAAGAATTTGCATTGTAAAAATTTCTTATAGCGAGATTAACTCCGGACTTTAATGATTAAGAATTTTAATCATGTTCGATAGGTAGGTATGTATAATATATTTTAGTTCACATCGAATTTTTGTCATAAAATCTATGTATAAGATAAAATAAATTTATCATTTTAATTTTTTAACATCAACTGATTAATTCAAATGAGATCATCGCTCGGGGAAAAACGAAAATTATTATGGACAAAAGTCTATTAAAAGACATTTTATATCAATATGGTTATTTTAGCGAAAAAAGTTTATTATAGGTATAACGTTTCAATAGGGTAGATGTCTTACTTTCCAATTTTGTCTTATAAATATAACTTTAACCTATTTTCACCATTTTTCTAAAATAAGAATTTTTTAGTCCCTACACCTCAATACACAATAAAGCTATCATTTTTTCTCAATTGTTTTAACAAGATTTAACATTTTAATAAAAAAAATGGTTAGGTGTAAACAAATTAATAAAAAAAATATGTCAAAACTGCATACTTTTGCTTATTTTTTTTTTTAATTATGTTATAAATTTTCCAGTAGATTAATTATGGTATATACTTTGGATAGCTATATACATACCACAAGTGTAAACAAAATTGCGAACAATTGGACAACGGAACATGACTCATTGGGCCTTACCAATAATCAAATTTAGCGACGACTTAAACATTTCAGTAATATTAACCTTAATTCTGGTGATCCCAAATAATGTACCATTCATGGAATGTTTAATTTTTTGAAGTTCATTCCATATATGATTCATATTCATTGTTAAGAGTCCACTTGAATATTAAGGTCATACTATATAATATGGCTTATTAATTAGAGCCCATTCTATTATGGTCCATTTTACTGAAATATTTAAATCGTCACTAAATTTGATTGTTGGTAGGGCCCATTGTGTTACTTATAATTTGATTTCTCAGACGAGATTAATAAGGCTGTGCTTATAGTTCTGTTGGGATATTCAGTGGCTGGTTCCAAATTAATTGTACATCTGATGGATCACTTAAGCCCTTCGGAAGTAACACTTGCTTATTAAATTTGACCCTCTGGTCTTAATAGCGTATCAAAAGATCACATTCTAGGCATAATTGGGTCACCAAGCCTATATACGTACCTTTGGAAAGAAGCGGAAATTTGCATTTAAATTCAATTAATAAGTTGACCTCAACTTCAATCGCTCCACTAAAACAGAAGTAGTTTTCTAAATTTCTTCACCTTCGTTATTATTTGCATTTAAAACTGCTCAAATTCAAAAAAGAATGAGAATGTTTACGAACATCAAGTTGGTTTTGTAAATTGTTAGATTTGTTCTGCAAACATAATTTTTTGTAAGTTTTCGCCAGATGATACTAAGGGAATCAGTAAGGATTTTTGGCAAGGGTTGTCCCTTGGAATTAGAGATGCCGCGAATATTCGGCCACTATTCGGCATTCGGCCTATATTTTTGATATTCGGTATTTGGCCGAATAGTTCACAACATTCGGCCGAATACCGAATAACAAATGGAGAATAAAAAAGGCTTATTGTCTTACAATAAATGTTTTCTTTTATTCAAAAATTTGTATTTTAGTATTGAAAATCTACCAATGGTAAGTTGTGGTGAATAAAAACTACTCTTTCGGCATTCGTTGGTAGCAAACGATTACGTCTATTTTCGTAAACAATTCCAGCTTCTTAAAATATGTCAAAAGTCACGTAGGAGATAGATACACATCGTTGGCCGAATGTTCGGCTGCGGAATATTCGGTATTCGGCCGACGAGTGTGGCCGAATATTCGGTATTCTGTATTCGGCCGAATCACTATTCGCAGCATCTCTACTTGGAATATTAGAGAGTAAATAAATATGTTATAAGAAATACATAGGTATAGTATTTAATTTATAAAACTGAAATTACCTTATTTATTCATGAATTCATAAAAATCAGTGTTGGCGGATTTTTTTAAGGGGGGGGGGGGGAAGTTCAGACTTGTGAGCAAATATATAAGCCTGAGAAAAAATGTTGGTGTTGAAAATTGATATTATATAGGTATGGACACTTTCTTTTTCTTCCATATAAAATGACAATAAAATGTTTGACCGCATATAATATTGTCATTTGAAACTCACTAGATCCAGAACTAAAAAGTACCATTAAATCATGTATTATGATTCAAAAGGCCAAAATACATATTTTTGGTTGGTTAACCATCACACCCCGTCTGTCACCACCTACCCGTCTATATATGAAAAAAAACTTCCTTTGACCCTTTAACAAAAAAGAGTTTTAGATTCAAAAAACCGTTTTTCACCTAGCCCCCTTTTTTCTGAACATATGTTCTTAGTTTTTAGTCGTGTTAAAAATTTTAAAAGTTTTTTTTTTGGGTTTCAAAAAGTAAAGTGTTGCTACCATTTTCCACAAAAATTTTAAGTTTTAGACCGTATATTTTTGAAATGCAAAAAAAAAGTTCTGGAAACCTTTAAGTACCTCAGAATACTTAATAGTATAAATATTGTGTCCATACATTCACTCTACATTATATTAAAAAACCTTAAAACGAACTTTAAAAAAAATCTTTAAGTTTTACGAAGTTTCTAAAAACCCTTTTTTTAAAAGATTAAAAACCAAAAAGATGTTTCAAGTTAGACTCTATATTTTGTGAGAAGTATACAAAATTTCATCTTAAAATATAACTATAGGGTTAAGTTAAAAGAAAACTATTGAAACTCTATTTTCGCTCTCCGGAACGCTCTTTTCAAAATTTTATTAATTAAATACTAGACGACTTCAAAATCCTGCTAATTTAAAAAAATATTTTAAATTCACAAGATTTAAAAAAAACCGCATTGTTCCGAGATTTCATCATATTTCCATTATAAAATATTGCACCAAGACAAAATCTTAAAAAAAAAACAATTAAAAAAAAAAATATAAAATATTAATTAATGAAACATTTTTAAAATGCTTCCCACCTTCTTGTTTTTCCAAAATCGAAAATATAAATTATGCTACAAACACAGATTAATAAAACTAATTGTGACATAACTTCAAATAAAAAACTACAATTTGTACGATATTTATATAATAAATATTTTTCCGACCCTTTTTGTAGAAATCTAAATTTCAAAAACTTGTTCCAGGTTGTCCTACGGCAAATTTTTTGTTTACGATTCCGTTCCTTAAAATTGATAGAATTGATAATTTTAACAAAATTTTTGGAATACTTTTTCCAAACCGAAAATAACTTAAAGTAAGAATTTCGAAAATAGGGACTAGAATTTTGTTTTGAATTTTGGCAATTATTTAATATTTCGATCTTAGAAGTCCAAAAATTTGGAACATGATCATAGTAACTATACAAGAGCAACTCGGTTTAAAAACCCCATTTTCGGTGATTTAAAAAAAAAAAAACATTTTTAAATATTTTTCAAAATAAAATTGTAACAAGTCGGGAATAATCTGGAACAACTTTCAACAATAACAAATTTAAAAAATGCGGGGATAACTTTAAATACTCGCTTAGTGGTTGTTAATTTTAACAGAAAGTGTGCTGCAACTTACCAATTAAATAGCTGGCTGATGCATATTTTTCTTTAAGACCGGGACTGCCAACATATCATTTCGCGCACAAGAATTTTGAGTTGATACTGAAGTCACTCACTATACACCCAATAAGCGTTGCCAGGGAAGCAATTTTCATAAAAAATCGACTTCAATAAAAAGCTAAATTATTTAAAATCAACGGCAACACTTCAATGTTTCTAATAAATTTTTTAATTTAATATCTTTACTCAAAAGGTAAAGTGGCCTAAGTCGATTTTTAGCATTTTTTTGAAAGCAATTTTATTTTAATCTTCAAAAAATTATTCCAAGAAGATTATTTTCAGTAGGAGGCTAAAACTTCAACCAAATGTCAATTAATTAATTAATTAATTAATTAATATAAAAAAAAAATGTATTTGGTCTAAGTCGACCTTCTGAGTAAAGTTGTAGGTATAATTCAAACTAATGTTCTTCAAAATTGTACGTTATTATAATTACTATTTTTGTTTTAATATTCAATGCTCTTATATGATTTTTTAGTAGAAACACTATAAACTAAATGCTAAAATGTCTTCTAGTTAATTTAACAAAATAGTAAGAAAACAAAGTTTCCTAAATTTGACTTCAATTAGTTGTAAAAGTTGCTTTAAAAATCCTATTTCACCAAGAAACTAGTTAAGTAGCCTAAGGGACAGTGGCGGCGCGAGGCGTCGGCGGTGTCAGCGGCCTCGCTCTCGAGGGGGCCTCGCGCCTAAGGAGGCCTCGCAAAAAGACAACGACGACTGCATGGCGCCGGCGACTACAGCGGCGACCTTTTTTGTGAGGATTACAAAAACAAACTACTTAAAAATGACGTAGATATCTGGTGTGTGATTTGTGATGTTTGACATCACATGAAATCTTTAATCTATACCAAATGAAGACCTTCTCAAGTATTGTAATGATTTGGGTACAATACTTCGGGAAGGCGATAACAGTGACATACAGCCTTTCGAGCTTTATGAAGAACTCCAACTTTTAAAAAATAATTTACAAGACTCTATCAACGATGCGAAACAACTAATTCAATACATTTTGGAAAATAATTTAGAAGAAGTATATCCAAATGTTTATATAACAATTAGAATCATCTTCACAATTCCCGTCAGTATGGCTTCCGCTGAAAGAAGCTTTTCGAAGTTAAAATTGATAAAGACATACTTGAGAAGCACGATGACTCAAAAAAGACTATCTGCGCTATCAGTTTTATCAATTGAAGCTGAAATAACGGCTAGCATTATGTTATCACGAAATCCTAAAAAAGTTCAGTGAGGCAAAAAGTCGAAAAGTTCGTCTATTTTAATGTTTTAATTGTGAAATTTGTTTTCATAATTTGATTAGCAATAAAAATCGTTTATTCATACTTTAGTTTTACTTTAATTTCGGTTAGGTATGAAATTTATCGTTTTCTTGAAGGGGGCCTCGCGAACATAATCTCGCCGACGTCCACGCGAGGTCTAGCGCCGCCACTGCTAAGGGATTGACTAAAAATTGATAATTGAATATTGTATGTGTTACCGTTGTTTTTTTAATAATTTTGTTTCTATTTTAATGCAATTTTCTTAGAAAATTGCCTAGCCTGGCTTAACTGGTGGTATACGATTTTTTTTTTCTTGCCTTTACTAAACCTACACACTCAGGCTTTTGTCACACCTTATGCAAATTACCCTGTATAATGATCGATATCTGTTCATTTACATCCAAATTTAGTAAAATTTTATGTTTTTTATATGAACTATGAACTATCAATTGGTAAAAATTGTCAATTGTATTGAGAAGTAAAAGATCAGAGGTAATATACCTATATCCCTTAAGTTTGACATACCTAATTCTATAATCGAGCTTTGAACATTGTAGTTATCGCACCGAAGTCATGCATTCTTGTAATATTTGCAAAGCTATATGGAAGCAGAATTTTCAAAAAGTAAATTTTGAAATAGCACAAATTTTTTTCTTTTTATTTAATTTTTTAAAACATAAACTTTGACTTATTCCAGTCTACCCACCAGTGCGTGGAGGCCGTAGGGACCTGTGCGGCTGTGTTCACAGTAGGTACCTATATCTTCCAATAAAACGAATAATATACAAATTGCTTTGAATTCTTATATATTACTTTTTTCCATGGTGGATTTTGCTTTCTAAATGCCTTGTTCTTGCATCTGAACTGACTCCAATTTTGATAGGTAATTTTTGTTGAATTATTTCACTTAAAATAAGGCAAAAAGTCAAAAAGTTTGTCATTAAACATTATTTCGCGGCACCTTCGAAGGAACCTATTCTGTTAACCTACATATTATATTGATTTGTTTTTCAAATCATACCCTTTCTCAATGGGAAAAACTAATCAATATGTGTTGGTTAATAGAATAGGTTCCTTCGAAGGTTCCGTGAAAAGGGATGGCCGAACTGTCACTTTATGGAATAAACTACATCATATTTTACATTTGCTACGTAGTTAATGTAGTTAAACGTAGTTAAATGTAGTTAATGAAACAAATTGTAGCAAACGTGGTTTCAAATGTCAAATGATCAGCTGTCATCTGTCACTTTGAAGTTTGAATTTGGAGTTGAAATTTTCACTTTTTTATGGAATTTGTATTATTTCACAAGATTTACTATGTAAAAATTTGTAGTAAATAAAGCGTATAGGTTATACAATATAATATTTATTTATGTTTAATGTTTTTATTTGTGTGTATACAGGAAAATGGAGGATCTTAAAAATTATTATTTAACCGCCTGTTAAAATAATTTCGTATTTCTTTAATTATTGCAAAGAGTCATTAATCTTTATTCGTTAGTCATCGCCATTAACCTATACGTTATTATTGGCTAAAGAATAAATCATCGTTTTCTGGAAAAATATACAAAAATGACAATTAAAACTGAAAATAGGTAAACAAGTTGTTAAAAAAATTCTACGAATTATTTAAACACTCAACAATTCCCGTCCATTCCATCACGTGTCACTCCAAACTTAAATGTAGGTACATGCGAGTATACGATGAACTAGATCCCACTCAAAATGTATAATTCGAAGTATTCACTTTGAATCATTTCTGAGTAATGTTATAGTGGTCTTTTTTCCACCTGATCTTGCTCTCTTTGATCAATTAAGATCGATGAATTTTTTGTTTTGGATAAAAAAACCTCCTCCTCTCCTCAGACTTACCTATCTCACGGTGCCCTCCCTTTGGGCAAAACTAAATTTTTTGCGAATTTGTATTTTTACTGTGGAGTACTCATCTTTTGCTATGGACAACGAAAAAACCAACGTAATGTAAAAATAATGTTGGTTTTAATTGAGAAAAAAAAATCATCATACTCCTAGTACACCATCAGTACTGTCCGACGACTTGTACCTATCTATTCATTACAAATAAAGAGTTATAGCATCTTCATCGGCGTTGCGGCGCGGCGGCGGCGGGCGTTTTGGGGCAGAGTGCTCGGAACTTCTCATCTATAAACAAGCAAAAGGCATAATATCGAGCGTTGAGAAGGCAGCCTATATCGTTTGGCCTGGCCAGGCTATAAGTATCATATCAGAGTTAAGTGGCACAGAAATATACTGGAACAGAAGCTATTTCATCATCATTGTTGTTGTTGTGATGCTGATGCTGTTGCTTGTGCTTGAAAGAATATTGCTTACAATACTCTTACTGCCTCCTTAAAAATTTTGTAGCTCATAAAATTTTTTATTACCTACGGTGTAGTGTGAAATAACGTTTTCCTTGCTATTGCCGAAGAATTATGTGTGTTATTTTGTGATTTTTGTGTATGTTGTTTTTTCATACAAAAAACCAACAAACACAAAATTTTTAAGTAGCTTTTTCCTTCGAACAATTGAAAAATTTGTTATTCTTTGGAAAAATAATATATACGAGCAGGTATCTACTATAAGCACTTTTGTATGTGAGTTGAAGAAAAGAAGATGCTTTTGTACGTAATATTGGTGTTTTAAGGCTTATGCCTGGTTGTATCGAAATTTATATACATTACTCAAGTCCATGGGGTAAATAGTAAAACTAGTGGTTTCAGCATCTAATAGTTGGGGGAAATTTTTAAAATGTCAAAAAGTAGAAACGAAAACTGTTTCCAATAGTTAAGATGTTGAAAACTTGAACCTTCTCGAAATGCATCATTTACATAGATACTATTGAATTCTTATGCAGAATCTATCAAACAAAAAATTCCACGTAAACTCCCAAGTAATAATTTTGTTTATTACTGAGGTTCATAAACATTTTTGTATTCCAATTAGAAAGAACTGGTGCAACTGGGCATTAAATAAGTTAATTTACTTCGACAGTATAAAAATATGCTTGGTTCGCTACTATAGGTACAGTGGGCTGCTGTTCTGGTTGATATTAAAGATATTAGGATGGTAACATCTTCCATTTTTTTGTAGTTGTTGAAGCTATTATTGAAGTATCTTATATGTAATGAATAATGATGCATTGTTCTGAAATTGAGTGTTCAATATGGTTGGTACTTTTGTACTACAACACCTATCACTAAATTATGGATTTTTAATGGTGAATTTGAGATAAACAGTTAAGCATGTGAATGTTGATTTTATTTTTAATTTTAATTATATTGACTTCTACAAATAGATTTTATTCATTACTTTCTTGGGATCAATTAAATGTAAACGTGTGACAGGTGAGTAGGTATATGGTTTCAGAGAATTAAATATAAAATGAAGCATGTGCTGGTTTAAGAAAAAAAAAACACAATATTGTTATCTATTTTGTAAACATTTAATTCAGACTTCAGAGTAATACAGGGACAAGAAAAAGTATGTGTCTGTACGTTCAAAATAGTTCAGTTTATTTTAAGATTTATTTACATGGGATCATTATATTAAAGCTCTTTGATGCACAAATTTAAATTAGACTGATTGAATAGCATTTGCATGATACTTCTTAAAAATTTGCTATAACTTTAAAGAGCGCTTTAATAAAATGTTCTCAGTTTAAACATTAAAATTGTAAACTTATAGTATCATACTAAACTAATAAACTCCAGCTGAACATGCCTTTTAAGGGAAAATTTTGCAAAAAATACTTAAAAAGCTAACTTCTTTTTGATATTTTTGGTATTTAATTTTTTTTTTTACTGGAAGGAAAGAACTTGGCGTAGGTACTTTTTAGATCTCACTACTTTTTACGGTCGGTTGTTTTTTTATAATTTTTGTTTTTGGTCTGATCTTACTCCTTTTTGCAAAGATATTTTTTTTTGACAGGTCAAAATCTTGAAAGACACTAGGAATATTCTTAGTTCAACACTTAATGTACAAAAAAAGCCCTGAACGGGAAAAAATTTAATTGTAAACTTTTCTTTCGAAATTGGTTAGAGAGGTTTATTTTAGAAGCACATATGTGTAGTTTTTCGGGAAAATCGGGTTGGAGCTTAAGCCGCCATCTAGAATTTTCTAAAAAAATTAGGTACTTAAATTAGAAAAAAAATATTTCAAAACATAGTATGTATTTTTTTAAAGCCAGAAATTCTTTTTTAAATTCTGTTCTTGAATCGAGTTATTTAAGTGAATACTTTTTGGAAAATTAATTTTTTAAACTCAAAATTTTAAAAAAAAATTTTAATTTTGAAACATTTTTTTTTAATATTTTACATTATTAAATAGGTACTAATTCTGTTTTTAATATTCAATGCTCTTATGAATTTTTATTCAATCGCTAAAAATCAGATGATAAAATGTCTTATAGTTTTTTGAGAAATATATCAGAAATAAATTTCCATCAATTTGGCTTCAATCCTTGTTTTAAATTGCTCTAAAAACCCTATTTTCACTAAATAAGAAGTAAAGTACGTTTTTTTATTTCCAATTTTCTCACAAACTAGAAGACATTTTGGGATCCGGTTTTTAGCATTTGTCACAAAATTGATAAGAATATTGAATATTAAAAACAAAAATACTACTAAATAACGTAAAATTTAAACAAACAAATTGTTTACATTTTTTTTTGTCAAAATTTTGAGTTTGAAAATTATTTTTTTCAAAAAGTGTTCCCTTAAAAAATTTTACTTAAAAAAATATATAATATGAAATTGTAAGTTGTGCTGTTGTGCTGTTGTTTTTAAATATTTTTTTTTTTAAGTATAAGGTATACACTTTTATTCCGACATGGTCTATCTGCAGCAACCGCAAGTGCACCTTATAATTAATGACAATTCTAAGAAAATAGGTGGATAGTGGATAGCATGTCCTCTGAATGGAAAACCTCAAAACAGTCAAAAACAAAGAAGTTATTGGAAAGGTATCCTAGCTAACATAAAACCATTTTTTTTATTTTCGCTGTTCTCGAAAACGGTTCAACTAATGTTGATCAATTATTTTTAAGACATTAAAATAGTATATTAATTAATTATGTACGATAATTTAAAAAAGAATATTTTTTTAGATTTTTGAAAAAGGTTTCAAAATTTTTGTTTGAAAATGCAAAGCAGTTTTTTTAAAATTAAATAGATAATTTTTATTCTTATAGCCGAAATTATAGTTTCTTTTCACACAATCAAAAAATCGTTGAAAAATCTTATCCAGATATATACAAAAGCAATAAGTTTAAATAATACTGCATATCAAAATTTTTAGATTTTTAAAATAATAAAATAATTTTTTTCTAGGTCGATATTTTGAAAATCTTTAGGTGATTTTTTTTTTTTAATTTATTTATTAACTCCACATTAATATACATATTAAAAAATTGTATAGTATTTTTTTTGTTTGAAACATTTATATACACATTTTATATATAAAAAAATACTTTAAAAAAAACGGCTGCAACGATTTTTAATTTTCTTTTCTCATAAATCGCAGGATTTAAACTTTTTTCTAAAAACTTCATGAAAATTCCAACTCTTCTCCTGTTGCATTGATTGCTATACCTTACATTTACCAACGTTTTGAGCAAGAACTCATTAGAGTAGGGTACCTTTTTTTACATTTAAAAAAAAAACAAAAATATACAATTCATTTTTCCTACACCCCCATGCCTCATTAGTAAAAAAATAAAATTTAAGAACACCAATAATTAAATTTAGCCTGACATTTGATGTATCAAACAAAATATTCAATTATTTTATGTGAATTATAGAAAAACTGGACAAATCAATGCATCGTAAAGTCGACTGCTGATTATATAAAAAGAAAGTAACATGTACATATTCACATAACTTAATTCCTTTAAAAATTTTGTGCAACGTAAATTTTAAACCAAATAAAACAAAAAACATTTATGAATTTAGGAAAAAAAATTTGATGGGTACCAATACCAATTTTAAGTAAAATAAACGATAACCTACATTTTCACCTAAAAATTTTATTTCAAAAAAAAAAAAAAATTATTAAACGTTTTTAAGATATTGAGTATATTTAAACAAAAAAATTATTTTTTCTTTGAAAATTCGAAAATCATTTATTTTGAAAAACTTTCTGAATTTTGATCGAAATCGGTGAAGCTGTTAACGAGAAATTCGAATATAGAAAAAGACGGTTCTATTGAAAGATACCTTCAATTCAGAGTAAACGTAAATTAGGTGAAATTTAATATTTTAATTTCATATTTTTTTGTCCTCCACTGTAAAATTCTTAAATCTGACAAGAGAAACAAATCTCTTGATTTTTTCCAAAAGCCAAATAATTCTCTCTGTTGACAGCAGCGTAGCAAGCTAAAGACGACGAGATTTACGATTGTTTACCGAACAATTTTGTTTTAATGTGATTTTGACTTTGAGTGAAACTTTTTTGAGTCACTTTTAGCAAAAATAAGCATCGCATCGCGCATCGGTCGGAGTGTTGTATAGACATTCACCTGCCACCACTCTGCCACCCACTGATCCATACGGGCTGTGTTGAGAATGCGCCAGTCCGGCAATGGCAGTCAAGTCAGTACTTCTTCACACCCTGTCCGGTTCGAGTCTGAGTTATTATTGGATGTACCGCATTTAGTTCGCTACAATGATCATAATCATTAAGTGTGTGGTGCGGTGCGTCCGAGAAAGATCTCTATACATTCTGTGTTTTCGAATCATATAGACAACAAAAATAAATAAATTTCAATTCAAAAACAGCTTTGATTTTCTGGTGCGCCACTTTGTGTCTATGATGGGGCGACTATATATTATATGCAGCAAAGTGCAACTGATGCATTTAGGAAGCTTCTTTTGAATTTTAGTCCTCATGTCTGTCATCGCTGGCGATGGCGGGATGTTTGGCGGGTGTTTTTATTCAAATTGCTCTGCCATTCAGTTCATCATGTAATTTGCATAGAAATGCGAGCAATTGATGTCGTAGGCGTATACAACGTGCCCCATCAGCTCCCAGCCAATAACTCAGGATTGCTCTCAGATTTTTAATTGAATATCAAATTAACGTTTCAGATAAGAAAATTCTTATCTGCCACTGATCATGGCATTTTTTTTCTCTTCTTTTTCTTAAGTTGATTGCTTCTTTATTCGAAATTTATTCATTTAATTCATTACAATCATTAAGATAAGAAATCGAATTGAGAAAAAAAAATAAAATAATGTTAAAAGCGCCAAGAGAGAGGAAAAGAGAGAGAGAGAGAAGGAAAGATTGTGGCATTATGCACACTAATTTTCGGTTGATCTGTGGGTACTGAAACTGAATGTTGTTGCAAGATTGTTCTCTCTTCTCGTCTTAACGCCAGTGGATGCTGACGATGAGGATCCCAGATGAAACTCACAAAGCCTCAATGCATTTCCATGAGATTTACAAAAAATGATTTTGTTATTTCATTCTTTTATTTTCTTATACTTCTTCCCGTTTTCATTCACTTTTTTTTTATTTTTTTTTGTTCATTGTGATTGGATTTCTTTCAGAGTTTTAGTTCAATTAATTCAGACACTCATATCAATAAAATTAAGTTAATTGATTAGCATAACTGGTACAAGTAGTATATTTGCTTGCGTATAATGTATTTGTTATCTTAACGATGGAGTTCACTTCTTGTTTGGTTTTATTTTTTTTTTTTTTGTAAATATGTTGCATTTGCTTAAAGGTTGATGTGAGTATAGTTGAAGTTTTGGAGAAAAAATTGGATTTTTTTTTTTCAATATCATACCAAAGTTAAGGCATAAAAACTGGTAAAAGATTTGACTGAATATAGTTAAGCCTAAGGGTATGTAAATAAATGTGTACTTAGGTAGATTAGAGATCAAACTAATTACGGGTATGCATATTGCATAGTCTAAAAAATATTGGTGGAATAGAAATCTGATCGATTTCATCCATGGACTAACTTTACTTGTCTTTTCTTTGTGTTGATGGAGAAAAGTCCAAAGTTCTTCCTAAGACCATTGAATCTTAAGAAGAAAACACGAAAATTTGCAAGCCCAAAAATATTATAAAAATATGTAATACGATTTTTCTAATATGAATACTTTCACCCCATTTAAATAATAAGGCCGAAACGAAACTTAATTTTAAAGTTCGACGTATGTAAGAGCTTATTTGACAGTTTACGCTGAGAAAAAAATAAAACATAAACGATTGTTGTCTCCGTTTGGTTGGTGCAGTTCAGAAGGTTTTCTCTCTTGAGAATCAGGCAAACAATGCTAAAGTTCCATTCATCGGGCATGCCCATTATAACCCCCGATCATATTTAATATACAAGCATCTGCACACTCTTAAATCTATTGCTGCCGCTTTGAAGAGCCCAACAGCAAGGCTGTCAATTCTAGTTGCTTTAATATGGCTATCTTTACTTCGCCGAGATCGGTTGGACGGAATTGTTGGTTTATGTCGTCTTTGTTGAATGGTTCAATCTGCCTGATAGCGGAATTCGATTCCTCATCGCTATGTAGAAAAAGTTTTTCAATATTCTCAGCATTGAATGCGATTCTATACAACGATGTTCCCTTGATGATCATTCTTGCAGAAGGCTTCGGTTCGGGGAATTGTAGATTGGAGAGGTTCTTTTTACCTTTTCGTTAAATTTCCAACTTGATTCCTGCTACAACATCCATCAATTTCTTCGATCGCTCGCTTCTCATGCATTTTCTTTTTCCTTCTGAGAAGTCCCGGGGTTCCTCTCTCCTCTTCTGCACGTAGAGCTCGCGAGCAGCTAGGGCTTTTTCTAAGCAGTGCTGCACCACTTTTTATGCTTCCTGTTTAACTGCATTTGCATGCCGGCGCTCATGATCATACCAGTGGTTATTTTGTGGTTTTCTTGACAATTTAGATACTGCAGTTCTCAATACTTGATGCTGGCGGTATAGGACTCCTCCAAAGGTTACTAGAGACTCGATCAGAAAACGACTTAGCAATCTCCTGAGATTTTAGTCTTCCGACTCCGAACTTCCTCACAACAATGTCATGTTTTTGACGTGTTCAGGATATCCTCAGCCGTACCTTGGCACAAAGATGTAGTGTTCCGACTTCCGATTCAATGTTGGCTCCTCGGAATATTCGGAAATCCATGATGCTGGAGGGGTGAGTGTCTTGTCTTTCCAGCTGTTCGACAAAAGATCTTTTCTTTTCCTAGCTTTACATTAAAATCACCAAGTATAAATTTAATGGCACAGCTAGAACACTGCTCAAAAATCTGATCGCAGAGCTCGTAAAACCTATCTCTGGTGTCAACATCTTTCTCCTCTGTGGGGGCATGTACGCATGTAAGCCTTATGTTGGCGAATTTAACCTTGATGAAAATTGTGTTAACAGATTTGAAGTTCAAGACTTTTTGTCTAAGCCTTCCTCCAACGACAAATCAACACCCAAATAGACGCTGACGTTATTCGTGGTAACAGTCACTGCATTATGCATCGCAGTTTTAGTTTCCTTTTGTGGCGCCCGCCCATCCCATCGCACTTCTTGGATGAGGATAATATCTGCTTTGCAGCAGTGCAGGGCTTCAGCTGCACGTGATATTTTAAAGAACCTAAAATTTCACGTACCTACATATACAAATTTCATTGTCCTTAATTCTTTCGCATGATTCGTCATTAGTGAATCCGTCTGTATCCTGGGCTTGTTGTTGTATGGAAATGCTGCTTCAATTATTATATTTATTGAATATACATTGTTAACCTGAAACAGAAGGCTGAACTCTTAGCGGAACATTTCCCAAAGTCCTTTTCATCAAGTACAGCGACAAATATCTTAAATTTGGCGAAAGGAAATTCCCTTCGTCAAGATCAAAGAAGTAAGAAGTATGTGCCAACACAAAATATGTTATCAAACAAAAAACCACTCCGGTGTGATCTAATTAGTGCTTAGGTTTTGAATGAAATGCCAACAATGCCGTTCAAAAAACTCTAATTTATAACCAATAAACGCATTCCTTAAGATTCAATATGTGACACACAATCGGAAAATTACAGAAGTCATAATAGGTGTGTTTTTTGCAATCCCGGGGGAAATTGGTTAAAAAACGACAACGGGGATTAGCGACACTATCACAGAAAAAACATGGAGTTTTCATACAAACTATCGATATAGCATGTACATATGTAATTCATGCCGGTAACACAATTTTTATGTGCGCTTATGTTTAGCCCCGAGAATTCTCTGGAATTAGCTAAGCCCACAGGGGATTAGTTATTGTTGCATTTTACATGTTAATTTTTTAGCACCGACCGACGCGACGTTGTTTTTTTCGTCCAATTTCTCCGGGCTTGCAAAAAAAACGCACACATTTGGTATTTCTAAATTCTAAGCAAGGTAAGTCTACACCAACAGAAGTACCTAAATTCCTACAAACCAATATCGCTTATACCAATTATGACAAAAGTTCTCGATAAACTCCTCCTGACAGCTGATAACATCAAGCAAACTAATTGGAGAAATCGTCTCCGTTACCTTGGAAACAGGTTTGTTGGAGAACTGGACGATCTAGCGCAGGTCTCAATGGCAAAATTGAGAAAATATATAGAAAGCACGGGCTGGTTCGTAAATGAACCAATCTATGTTAACCACTAGTTTAGGTGTTATCTCTGTTTATAGGGGATCACAATGGACCAATATAGGCCCCCGTGTACGCAACAGCCTCAGAGCTGGGCACGCCCCTCCTAACCTAACCTAACCTAACCTAACCTAATTGGAGAAAGAATACTAATCCCAAACCATCAGTTTGAATTCAGAGATAAACATTCCACGATAGACCACATGCATAGAAGTAAGGATATTGCCAAAAAAGGCACTTGAAGAAAAACAAGTACATAATTGTTTCGGTCTTTTTCTAGATTCTGCTCAAACCTTTGATAAGGTTTGGTATTTGGGACTTGAGTACAAACTGCATAGATATCTACCAAGGCAGTTCTACAAACTTCTGACCGACTGTTTAGAGTGCAGTAGGAGTAAGAGTATTAGGAACTTGAAAATTGAAGCCGGTGTACCACAAGGAAGTATTCTAGGACCAACACTGTATTTTTGTATAATGCTAGGGATATTCCAGTGGACAACAATGCAATATCATGGCTATTCTTTGCTGATGATATCGTCATTTTAGTGCGTGAAAAAATGTGTTGTGATGCGAAGACTACAGAAATATTCAAAAATACAGCCGATAAAGTAAGAGGTTGGACGCAACAATGAAGTATCAAACTCATAAAAGCAAAATATAAACTCATATGTGAACTTTAAGTATAAACAAAAAGCTGAGTAATGTTCCAATTGGTATCAAACTTACGCTAATGCTGCCAAATACCTTGAGATGACTGTCTTAAATGTACGAGACAATGTTCGGAGACTAAGAACAACCAAGCCCCATGAGCTGATGGTGTAAAAGCAATGGGAAAGTATTAAAACCTTAAACTTTCCCAAGTGCGATTTTGTATTGCGAAATAAAAATCTTTTGTCATAGATTGGTCCTGATTTTCCGAATATTACCAAGTGTAATCATATGCAATATAAAATTTCACAAAAAGTTTATTTTTCGCAAAAAAAAACATATAAATTATCAAAACTTTTAATCCATTCCAAAAGAAACAAACTTTTTCTGCCTTGTAAATTTTCTTGTACAACATACTATAATATCCTACATTTTGTTGTATATCCGTCGCGCAAGAGATTTTTAAGTATTTTGCAAACCAAAATATACAAAATGATCGATGGTCTGCTAATTAAGTCATATACAATTTCTTTTTGATATTTCACTGATGACACATTCGCTAATTTAACTACCTGACAGTTATCATTAAAGGGAATATGTCGAAACCTATCATGACGTTATTTTTGCCATATGAGGGGTATTAACTTTCTTTATCTTCTCTTATTATGTTTTGCGGATACATTTATCAACGTGATATTTCGTGTGGATCCTTTTGAGTCCTTATATATGATGCTTATATATAATCCTCTCCTTCATGGTCTTATTTAGTTCGACATTGCCGTCAAAGACAAATAAAAAAAAAAAACAGTCCAAAATCGAAACAAGCCAATACTATCAACAAAACTGTCTTCCATATAAATACGTAGATATAAATATATATGTATATGTCGAGTCGAGGATGAATTATGTGGACATGCGATCCGGAGGGAAGCTTAATCCACACAGAGCCCTGCGCTGATGATGCGGTGCTGCTTGGTGCTGCTGTTGCTGTTCTGAAGCTGATGAGGATGAAGATGACGATGAAGCCAATCCAAATTCCAAATTCCGCTCATGGATTGATTTTGGGTCTAAAAATGTTTAGCCATGTGAATGCATCTTCGGCGCAGTTCACTATATCCTTAAACCCGCATGCGGACTCTCTCATGCTTATATAAAGCTCTTGCTCGCGGGATTGAGTTCATGCCTCAGATTTTGATTCTTGACATTGCCAAAAATAAAAAATCGAACAAAAAAAAAATACGAAATAATAAGCAGGGCCAGACAGATGTAGCATGGGATTAGTCAATGCGCCAACATTTTGATGACAGCACCACGACAGAGGCTGACTAGTCCCGTCGCATTTTCTGGATCTTAACTCACAGTTTTGTTTAAGTCTGATCTCTGGTCCTCATGAACTGCTCAAGCAAAAATTAATATCAATATTTTTATATCTTATGTGTGTTGTACGTAAAAACGAATACAAATTTGATCTGAAATTCTCAAAAAAGATTCAAATATCCCTATATTATACACCTACCTTACCTACCCAAACGAAGATCACACAAAGCTCGATTTAGTTTTAATCCCATATGAAACATCTTAGCTAAGTCAGTTCGCCTGATTGTCTTCGGTCTTCTGTATTGGATTTGACAATAGGTATGTAGGTATATAGATAGAGGAGAATTTGGCTGATGGTCATTATAACAAGTTATCAGACTTCGTCTTAGATACGAATATATTCGCCACTGACATGGCTAAGAAATGTGGTGTCATAACGTTGACACATGCCTTTTGTGAGTTATCGAATGGGATTTTGAGGTTTGCTGACAGCGGGCTGTCAGTTTATCTCGGAAACGCTTGCCTAACCGAAAATGATTTGTATTAGGTTGCAAAATTATACATACCTATTTGAATGTGCATGTTGGCCATCAGATTGCTAATTATGATGGATTATGAGTTTTGTTATGTGCGGTTATATTGGTTTTTGGCATTAGCACTTTCAAAGAAGTGGTTTGTTATTTTATTAATTTTTTGTTTTTTTTTTTTTGGTTTCGTTTTTGAACTTTGTCGATATTGATTAATTTTTCTACCTATACTACGTGTGTATGTATATCATAATCTGAATGAACTTGATTTTTTGCAAATTTGTTTTCTCTTTATTTTTATAACTTTTTTGAGGATTGGATTAATCATTATTGACCTTGATTTCTTATTTTGCGATCTATAATAAAAAGCTTAGGTTTGGTACATAGAGAGGCGGAGAAGTTAATCTGTTTTTTTTTTGTTAGAAAAAATAGCTACGCACATAAATATTTTTTCTCTAGAAACTGTTGCGAGTGTGATAAACTTTAAATCCAAATAACCGATTTATATGATTTAATAGACAATCTGACTTGTTCCTTTTTTTACCAAAGTCTTTGAAGATTTGTACAAAGTTTTTTTGTTTTCAAATAGAGAAAATTACTAAAAATGTTTGTAGAATTTGCAAAAAAATTTGAAAACATTTGAGCTGAGGATGAATAAGTGAATTTAATTGTTTATATTTTTGAAATAAAAATGATTAATTAAGAAAGTTAAGCTCATCTCACAATGTTAATACCCAAAAATATAAGGCAATTTGCTCAAAAAAATCAATATCTATTTCCGCACTATTCAAATTTTTCGGCAAAAACCAGAAATCTAGTAGCTTGTTTACTCAAAATTGTTAGAGCCGTTTTCGAGAAAATTTTTAAAATAAAAATAAAATCTTTTTATGCCACTTGGCATTCGTTTCAGAAGAGCTTATATAGTCCAGTCAATAAAGCGTTCGACCCGAAAAAATTGGCGGAAAGGATTTTGATATACATATAACCTCCTCATGCATGCCGTTCTTAAAAAACTGTCAAAAGTCCCCATTGATATGAGCGCCGCTAACAATTATACGGGTTGTTGTAGGCCCCCCCCAAAATGGTGGAATAACTCCCAAATGGTAAGTTGTACAGAAAAAATGTTAAGAATTAATTTGTATTAATTTGTTTTTCATAAAAATAATCGTTTTCGAAATAAACTAATCGGAACAGTTAAGGGTTTTATTTTTCTACATGACGGCACGGCTTAGTCAAAAAATTGTGCATTTTGTGATAAAAGCATTGGCGCAAAATTTTAAACCAATCTATTTTTGAAGGCTTAGCATATTACTAGTTAGCAATTTGCTAAATATTTATTAATTTACTAGCTCTTCGAAAATTTTAATCCTTTTTATTCGTTTTACTAACTAACGGGTGATTTTTTAGCTGGTTTGGTTTTGGCAGCACTGGTTTTGACAGCTGACGTGTGTTTAGTACCTTGTGTCACTGTCAAACAGCTTCAGTTTGGTTTGCAATTTAACCATGGATCGTCTTACAAATGAACAACGCTTGCAAATTATTGAATTTTACTATCAAAATTCGTGCTCGGTTCGAAATGTTCATCGCGCGCTGCTTCCATTTTATGGTCGGCATTCTCGACCTTCTGAGCAGTCTATTCGGAAGATTGTGACCAAATTTCGCACCAAATTTACTTTGTTGGACATTAAACCACCAACACGTTTACGTACTGTGCGTAGTGGAAAAATAATGCGGCGGTATCAGCTAGTGTGACAGAAGACCGCGAAATGTCGATTCGGCGCCGTTCCCAGCAGTTAGGCCTTTGTTACAGCACTACGTGGAAAATTTTGCGGAAGGATTTGGGCGTAAAGCCTTTTAAGATACAGCTGGTGCAAGAACTAAAGCCAGCCGACCTACCACAACGCCGAATTTTTGGTGAATGGGCTCTTGGAAAGCTGGCCGAGGATCCGCTTTTTTATCGAAATATTGTGTTCAGCGATGAGGCTCATTTTTGGTTGAATGGGTACGTAAATAAGCACAATTGCCGCATTTGGAGTGAAGATCAGCCAGAAGCATTGCAACAGCTACCAATGCATCCCGAAAAAGCCACTGTTTGGTGCGGTTTATGGGCCGGCGGCATTATTGGGCCATACTTCTTCAAAGATGATGCGAATCGCAGCGTTACTGTCAATGGTGAACGCTACCGAGCGATGATAACAAACTTTTTTTTGCCCGAAATGGAAGTTCTTGACTTGCATGATATGTGGTTTCAACAAGACGGTGCCACATGCCACACAGCACGCGAAACAATGGCGCAATTGCGAGGCGAGTTTGGTGAACAGTTAATTTCACGTTTCGGGCCGGTCAATTGGCCGCCTAGATCGTGCGATTTGACACCATTAGACTATTTTTTGTGGGGGTATGTCAAGGTTAATGTCTATAGGGACAAGCCCGCTTCGATTGACGCACTGGAAGCCAACATCCATGCATTCATTCGTGAGATACCGGCCGATATGTGTGAAAGAGTATGCCAAAATTGGACTCAGCGGATGGGCTACCTGAGACGCAGCCGCGGTCAACATTTGCATGAAATTATCTTTAAACATTAAATTGCAAGCTTCAAACTATCGATTCAAATAAATATTTCATTCATTTTTTCGAATTTTTTGTGTTTTTTTTTAAAAAAAATTTCTAAACCTCTTAAAAAATCACCCGTTAATTACCTTTTATTAAAAGCATTGCATCTGAACACGTCCATACAATGACAGTTCGTGAAAGAAAAACAAAAATTTAGGGAACGGACCTAATAATGTGAAATGTTAGAAGTCAAAGAGACAACCTACAATTTATTTTTTTATTTGTTTATTTGTGACAACCTATAATTTATTTTGTTATTTTATTTTGTATAGTTGCTGTTCGTTGTAATTTTGTATTTATTTTATATTATTAAAATTTCCTTTCTAAAATTAACAAAAAGCACACGAATCATAAAAAAACACATTTTAACTCTTTCAAATAAAATTGCCAAGACATTTTTTTTCGAGGAAAATGACAGATATCATGTCGATTTAGCAAGTTACTAAAAGTTAAAGTAGCCATTTTGTGATTTTAACCTTAGTAAAATGTTAAGAGACAATAAGTTACTATAAAATCGTTTAAAATTAGCAAAATCTTCTTTTTAACTTAGTAACTTACTAATATGGCTTTAACATTTTAATAAATCGTTTAAATTTTGCGCCATTCATTTTTGTTTATTGCATGGTACAATATGAACACGAGATATTGGCCCACTGTGTTTGTACTCCCCCTTAGGTGGGAGGGAAAAATAAAAAAATATTGAAAATAGAAAATTAATATAAAAACACACATAACACTTACAATATATCATGTTATAGCTTTTTTTAAAGCCAGTTATTTATTTCCTAATTATGTTTTTAGATGAAGTTATTTTAGTGCTTAGTTTTTGAATAAATGAATTTGTCGTATTTTGTTTCAAAAATTATTATGGTCCACTGGAATATCCCTAGTATGCAACGAATATAGTGTTACTTCTAGGACACTTCCTTGCTGTAGACCGCCTACAATTTTATTAAATTTCGAATATTCTTGCTCTTACCGTAAACTCTAAAATTTCGGTCACTGACATAGGATTTCAGTATTTCGTAGAACTGCCTTGGGAGATCCAAACCTTGTCAAAGGCTTGAGCAACATCTAGGAATAGAGCGGAATAGGGTTGCCATTCGTCCTGTTTTTGGAGGACATGTCCTCTTTTAACCCCGGCACAGAACGTCCTATACAACGTTTTAAGAAATTGTTCTCTTTTTTTTCCTAACAAGAAATTTTGAAAATAAAAAAAATCATTGAACTCTGGATTTAAAAGAAAAACCGAGCCAATACAAATCTGATAGAAAACATAAAATGAAACAGATCTTATTTTGACTTCCATGTGTCAACCCTCAAGTACGAAGAACTTTACTCGGAGCTTATCAAAGTCGCTCAATTCTATTTTGCAATTCCGAGTCACAACGCGGACGTTGAAAGAGTTAATAAACTCACAATGGACAAAGGAGATAAATAGTATATTACCCGAAACTATTAAGGGTATAATTTTAACTAATTTTAATTACAATAACCTAAGCTATGAGTAATTTTATGACCTTATATTTAATTGCAATGATGAAATCTTGAAAAAAAAATCAATTTGAAAATAAATATAAAAAGACTTAAAAGTGTTAAAAACATGTAACCATAAGTTATTAATTTTTTGTATTTTAATTTATGTTATTTTAAAAATTAAATATATTTCTGTTTGAGTTTATGGATCTTGTTTTTGTTTTCATTTTGTCCTCTCTTTCAAGGTAGATGATGTCCTCCAAAGTCCAGGATTTTAAAAATTTTTATCCTAAGTTAGCTTAAACAGCCCTGGGAACCCTAGAGCGGAACATACTTGTTTTTTCTTTAAGTGCCTTTTCAACAACATTTGTAATTCGATGCACTTGGTATATCGTGAAATTTTCGTTTCTGAATCCAAACTGATGGTTTGGGTTTTGGAATAAGTTTTCTTTTTTCTATTATTTTGCTAAGCCTTTTCGGGAGCAGCTTTTTGAATACATTTCTTTTGTCATAATTGTTATATGCGATATTGGCCTGTAGGAAGTTACTTCTGTTGGGGGATTACCTTGGTTAGGAATAAAAATACGACTTTTGCAATTTTCCGCAATTTTGGGCAATGCTTAACAAAAATCATTCACCTGATCATCGATAATTTTTTCATCGTTTGTCGTCGGGAAAAAGTATTTGCGTCCAGCCATCCTTATAGTTAAGTTTTGGAAATTTTGGACAAGGCTATAGCACTCGCTACTCTCTGTATATTATGTTCTTAGTCCAGAATATCTAATCTTCTCGTTGAAGTTTTAGAACAAAATTGAACATTTTGCACTTCTACAACCCTATTGACTTAGAAAACTTGTTTCTGAAGGCATAATTCGGTATTCTTTATTCGTCGTGACTTTTTCCATGACCGTAGTAAAATTGTAGCACAGTGGTATAATATTACCAGAGGACCGATATTGGGAATTCACGGAACTTAAACTCAAAAATTTATTCTAGGCAAGAAATAAAAGCTTCAAACGAATCAGATATGCAATCTTTTAAATTAATAAATCGCGATAGCGCACACATCACTTTCGAAAAATCTAAGGTAGAATAGAATATTTCATGTTGAGTAACTTTTGTACATTAATTTTAATCAAAACGTGTAAATATTTACATTTACATGTACATTTTATTTTTTTGCTGAATTTTTGTACAATTAATACATTTAAAATATATTTAATAGTTATTCAGTTATTTAAGTTCAAATATCAAATATCAAATCGATAGAACTTTGTTGCTCAACTGTGAGACACTTGGGCGTAGGACAAGAAGGTTCTATGTAAGTGGCTGATAGAACTTTGTGTCGCAATGTTCATATAAATTCAGCATCACAATTGATTGGAATAATGGGATGCCTTGGAGCAAGAGGGTTCTATCTCAGGGCCGGCCTCAGCCAAACTGGCGCCCTGTGCAAGATTTGTAAAAAGCACCACTTTGTATACAGGGTGTCCCGAAATCACCGCCTCAGAAGAAAACCATGATTTTCTGAGGTCATTTCAAGTCGAAAAACTTATGAGGTAATTTTCTCGTTTTCGCTTCGTTTTCGACTTATAACGGTTTTAATGGTTTGTTTTTTTTTTCCTTTGACTGGCTCATAACTTTGCCAAACTACAACCGATTTTTGAAATTTTTATTTTTTTTATTTAAACAAATTTTTATTTGCCGTACAACTCTTTTCTGTGTGGATAACGGTTTTCCCGCAATTTATTATCAAACACTTTTTTTAACATGATATGATTTTTTTCTAAAAAAGTATAATTTTTTTCTTTTTATTATGAAAGTCCAATAGGTATGTGTTCTTAAAAATACTTAACATTTTTGTACTTAAAAATACATTTAAAATTATTAAAAAGTAGAAGACGAAAAATAAAGGAAAATCAGGAAAGTATGAATATTTTATGAAAACGAATTAAAACGAATAAAAAACTACACTGAGTGTTGAGTTTTGAATGTTAGAAAGGATAAAGTAAGAGTAAGACCGTTAAAAGTTTTTTATTCATTTTAATTCGTTTTTATTCAAATATTCATATTTTCTTGATTTTCCTTTATTTTTTCTTTTTTATTTTTTTAATAATTTAAAATGTATTTTTAGGTCAAAAATGTTAAGTATTTTTAATAACACATATTGGACTTTCATAATAAAAAGAAAAAAATTATACTTAATAACGTGTTTTTTAGAAAAAAATCATATCGAAGTCAAAAAAACAGCCAAGTGTTATAAGTCGAAAACGAAGCGAAAACGAAAAAAACGAAATGACCTCAGGAACTCATGGTTTTCTTCTGAGGCGGTGATTTCGGGATACCCTGTATTTGTACACATACATACATACACATGGCAAATGGTAGTACATACATATTTGTTTGCGCAAGATCAGATAACATTTTTTTTATCGCCCAAAAAAAAGGATATCGCCCTAATTTATATTTTTCCAAATCTTAAGTTGGAAAAATATCCCAAATATTTTCAACGTAAATTGTTTTTGTAAAATTTGGGCGTTATTTCTTCAATTTTAGGCGATATTTCCAAACTTTTTTTCTTTAATTTGGGCGTTCTTTCCTAAATTTTGGGCGATATTTCCAAACTAAAATTTCAATGATAAAATAACCTTCAAAAAATCGCGGCGCATAAACAGTGAGTTTTTTCTGAATTTTTTTGGACGATATTTCCAATTCTGGGCGTTATTTTCCATTTGAATTTCAAAATTTTTATTTGGGAGTTCTTTCCTTAAAAAAAAAAAAACAACAATTGTTCAGAATTTTTTTGGGCGATATTTCCAAATCGATTTGGGCGTTATTGCCTAATGCCATTTACATTTTCTTGCTCCTGGTAATGCGCCCCCAGAGTTTTGCGCCCTCTGCATTTGCACATCTTGCACATATGGTTGGTCCGGCCCTCTATCTACATCACAAAAAGGTTCTATCTACGAAATAATTTGGTTTTCGTAAGTACCCAAGGTCCTATCTGGCATAATTAGAACTTTGTGAACTTAAGATAGACTTAAATCTGTGTAGATATAACTCTGTTTTCTGTTTTTTCTTCAATTATTTCCAAAACCGTGAGAGACAGAGAGAGAGATGTGGATAAGGGGCAATCGAAAGAGCATATCCTTTTTAGTATCGATGTAGTTTAATATAAATTAATTTTGTCTAAAATGTCAGAACCTTGTTGTCCTAAGGTCGCGAAATGTTAGTTGCTATAATATGTATACAAGTTGCTAAATCCTGAAAAATTAGGCTTACTTGCTTTTTGGGTTTGGTATAGGTTAGGTACCAACTTGATTGTTTTTAAATATTCTGCAAAAAATTTCTGAATTTTATTTGATTTTTCAAAATTAAAGTAGCTGTCTTATAATATTCTGGTTACAAGCACAAATAAAAAAAAGAATATTAAGGTACAAAAACATCCTTATACAATCACCTTACATGCATCCTCAGATGCCGACCAAAGGCTAACCATAAAAAATACAAATTGTTACAAAATACTTTACCACAGGATGCCCTATCATTCCATCTCTGTATATAAGTATACAATCTGGCAGGAACAGTTAAAAGAAAATATTTGTATGTAGAAAAAAAAAAATGATTCCCGACCAATTTCAGGCATCGAGTTGTACTGAATTATATATACATATATAACATATGTGCTGCGGCCATTTCGGATATACAAAGAACAAAATCGCATTAAAAGCACCCCACAGGAAAACACAGCAGCTCTTATAGAGGTAGTAAGAGCATCAGCGAAAATTCCACTCATGATGATGATGGTGCTAACCCAAGGTTTTGGTTGAGAAAATCAACAATACCAACAACAACTGCGTGTCTCGTCCCTATATCTTCAGATAGCTCGATCACATATTGTATGAACGCAAGTTCAGGTGTTTCCTTCTTCCTCTGGATTTAACCCAATAACAAAGTAGTATACCTATACCTACATACATATATTGAACTCTGGAAGGTAAAATGCTTTTTGTGCATTTTTTAATTGCACTTTGCTGCGATTTTAACTCTTAAGCGTTCCACAAATTTCTCAAATTCCTTAAACAGTTCACACAGAACTCAAGGCGGGAGCGAGACAGAACAGAGAAGGGAGGGATTGTTATAGGTATAAAAGGAAATGCCTTAAATCAATTAGCAAGCTACTAATTGTCTCAGTACTTGGTGGCATACCAATAAAAACTCTGGATTATATCGGAAAAGAAGGATTAATCAGTGCATCGGTCGGCGGACGACGACGACCGACGCAACGACACGCGGGTTTGGCCTTTGGATGGGAAAATATTTTATCAATGTGTGATTTTGTAGAATGTCTTGTGGTGCTTATCGAAGTATATAAGAACTCTTTGTATGATGTTAAACTTTCAAGCTTGATGTTTTTGGTTTGTATAGAAAGGATCTTATATAAAATGCAATATCTATTTGACTTTTGGATCATTTGATCTGTAAGAAAATTGTAATGGTTGTCAGTTTTAAGCCAAAAGACATTTTAGAGGGCAACTACCATGAGGTAATTGTATCCATTAGTGATGGTAATCCAGGTGTTAATAATATTTTCATCTCAATGATGAGGCATATTGCTTTGTAGGTACATATGCATACATTTAGGTTATAACTATAGGTGACCCCTGCCATATATAATGATTGAAATGAAAGGGCTTACGAACTGGCCAGGTAAGGTCTCATTTATGTTAAGGCTATAATTCACTTGAATTATTCGCTTTCAAATGAATCCGTTCAATTTTTTCACAAAAAAAAAAAAAAATACTTCACATTTAATATTATTATCTAACAACAATATTGCGCTGATTTTCACATAGGTTATTTCATTCACTGATGTATTCATCTTTCACAAAAAAAAATACCACACGAAAAATGCAAATAAATAAACCTCAAAATGATACTGAACCACATTATAATACCTGTCGTAAATTTCATAAAATGATCGCACTAGAAGTGTGTCTTTCATCGAAGCAATATTATACGTCCTATCCAACTATATAAATATGTATATAGGTTCCACACCGATTGTATGAAAATCCTTGCTGGCACCATCTACATACATAAATACAACAAGAGTGAGGAATGGTTAAGAAAAAAGACGCGACGCAAAGAGATAAATAGCTTTTGGAGTTTTCCTTGGATTATATATATTTTTGTTGCATGAACCCCAACACCAAATGGCACAAAGTGCGCGCACGATTTTTCAATAAATGTTGACAACGAAAAGTTTTATGGTATCCTAAAGGAAGTGAAATATGATATCATTGCAATTGAAAAATACTCTCTGGAGGCTCACTTTTTTTTCTTCTCCTTCTTCTCATGTAAAGTTTTACTTACGTTTTACTGTCTATATTTTTTTTTTTAATTTAATATACGGTTGGACTATTTCATGGAAGATGAGAATATGTGTAACAAGTGAGTTATTCAAGAGGATATAAACTATTCGTCAAAATATAGGTTTCCATTCAGAAAGGCAAAGTTTTTTTTGTACCACCTTGTCTAAAAAAAAATTAGAATCATTGGTCGCGTTCGCGGATCAATCCAAAGCTATGTGACAAAACACCTGATGCAACAACAACCCAACGTATCTGAAAATTTTTGGATATAGGTGGATAGCTTGTCTGATAGTTTACCGAACGCAAGGATTGATTTTTTTTTCGTCGAGTTTGCAAGACTTTATAGTTAGGAGTTACAAGTACAGGAAAATAGGAAAAATAAAAAAAAATGATTACAAAATAAATTTAAAAAATTAAGTTCAACTTAACCATATACATATTATGTATGTATTTCATTTTGATAAGTGAAATTTGAAAAAACGCCAATCAGTGTCATCGGGCTTATGATTGATGAAATTACTTAATTTAAGTTCAAGTCCTGAGGAATTGCAGTCTCCATTAAACTCGTCGGAATTCTGAGGAAAAATTTCTGAAACGTAGGCTGCATCAAAATTGGGCTTAGGACTCAATTTACAAGTTTCCCCGAACAATTAGGTTAATATAGCTAGAGCTACCTAAAATTTGGACACGAACAAAAAATGAAGAATAGTCCCAAAAATATATACACCTGCATATGTAAAAAACATGAACAGCATAAAAGAACGAATTGGGGTGATATATTTTTGAGTTAAGGCTAGTATCTATTCACCTCTCGTGAAATAAAAAAAAACGTTTCAAAATACCTTACATGTGGAAATTCAATATGAACCCATAATTAATTCTCCACGTGAATTTTTGATACGCCAGTTTGGAATTTCTTAACTCACTTTGAATGAAAAATATTACTAACTTATGTCTTAATATGTCTTCAGAATCTTGAAAAGAGTGTTTAATTTCCGAGTCTTCTTCTTTTATCCTCCTTAGAGGAGAATAAAACCGCTAGAAATCCGAAATAATTTTTTTGTATCTATATTTTGAGCAAACAAAATTGGATGGTGATTAATCTAAATAAATAAATTTAAAAAACTAATTTTATTTTGTTTTTTTATTTTTTATTTTTTTTTTATTTTGATTTTGATTTCTTTTTTTAAACTTAATTTCACAACTTAAATATAAATGTTATTGGCGACGCGTTTCGGAGTGTTACTCCATCTTCGGGCGAACTATTACTAAAAATCAAATTGAACTCACTTCGTGTTGTGAATTTCATACCAGTGATGAGTGAACTAGACATCACTTTTGTATGAAAATTTCATTTTCACTCGAACAGAGAAAAAGGCTTTATAGGGTTAAATTTCACTATGAAAAATGGCCCAATTCTTTCAAACTTTTATAAATTAAAAAAAAAAACTATTTATTATGTAAATAAATATAATGTTCACAAAATTCAAAGTTTTGAGACCATTTTTGTGAAGTTTTATGGGGCTAAAATATAAATAAAAAGTAGCTGGGTGCGACCCACATTGGTAACATCCCATTGGTGCCCTTGGAAACTATGTAGAGACCCAACAATATTTTGTAATAAGAAAATTCACAGTTCAATACCTTCGAAGGCCGTGTTCAATATGCAATCAACTTTTTTGTTTGTTCTCGAGATATTCGAGACGAAAAACATTTTTAAACAGGTTTTACTAGTTTTATTTTGCATATCTGTTTGGTTTAAAATAAAACCATCAATTGAATATTTTTGCAAACTTTATCATGTTGTTAACAACGCCATTGTGTTTAGTATAAAATTAGCATGGCGTGCGTCGGCCGTCGAAGTCAGTTTTCATTGTCGAGATATTCGAGGCGAAAAAAAAACAAATTCAAGAATTTTTAGTATTTTCTTGTAGTTTATTTTGTTTGTTTAAAAAAAAACTATCAGTTGAATTTTTTTTTAAATCATATCAGTAATTAAATAAGGCATCATGTAGAATAAATTAACCATGAACTCAATATCACTACATATTTGTTCTCAAAATATCCGAGCGGTAAAATATTTTTTAAAATTTTTAAATAGCTATTAAACTGTAAATTGAATTTTTTTTATAAACCCCATCAATTCTCAGTTACAGAATTGTTTGTAAAATAAAATTGTCCCAGAGTCAATAACATTTTTTGTTTTCGAGATATTTGAATCGAAACACATTTTTGAACAATTTTTTAAGTATGTAGTTTTGTTTTGCAATTGTGTTGTTTGAAAAAAAAAACTGTCAATTGAATGTCTCTACAAACTTTATCAATTTAATCAATAATAAGTCATTGTGTGTAGAGTAAAATCAGTCCGGCTTCAAAATCAGTGTTTTTTCTCAAGATATTCTAAACAAAAAACGTTTTTAGTATTTTTTTTTATTTTTTTTTTGCTTTAAATAAAACGATCATTTGTTTTTTTTTTTTTATAATAGCAGTAATCAAATGTGTCATCGTGTATAGAATAAAATTATCTCGAAGTCAATATCAATTGTTCTCAAGATATTCGAGCTGAAAAACGATTTTCTACATATTTTTGCATGTTTTTTTATTAAAAAAAAAACTGTGTGGTGATTTAAAAAAAAAATTCTTTCCAATTCTTCATTACGTCATTATGTGTAGAATAAAGCTAAGCCGAAGTCATATGCCATTTCTTGTTCTCGAGATATTCGAGACAAATTACATTTCAAAACTTTTTTTTTAAATTGCTTTAGTCCGAAAACCGTCTTTTGAATGTTTTTTTAAATCCCCTTTTGTACGAACGTACGTACACACACACACGCATACAGACACCTTTCTAAAAACGGTGGATTTGTTTTCTTGGGACCTCGAAACGTCGAGATATGTCAAAAATTTTCGATTCCACAAATTGGACCAATTACAACAACGAAGCTATTTCGGAAGCTATGCTTCCATCGTCAGTAAGTTTTATATAAATAATAATACAAAAAATTATTATTATTATTATTATCGACAAACTAAAAAATATACATATATAAAGGTAAAATATTTCCCAAGGGTATAGTTGTATCCCGCCCCCATGACCAAATCCTAGATCTGCCACTGGTGCCGCTGTATAGTTTTTTGTTGTGTTCTTCTGCTTCACTCATCCCTTTTACAGACAAAAAAATCCTGTACAATTTTGCTCTTAAGCATAAAATACCTAATTACCGTATCCCATTACCCTTTACCTAACCCTTATTTGAGAAAAAAAAAACTAATTCGGGACACTTTGTGTCATTAACTTCCTTCAGTAAAAGTTTTATACTGGTTGGTCAAAGTCCTTGATAAACGTATTTTTAAAGGTTTGTTAAATTAAGGAAATTTTTTATGTAATCTACAAATTTAATATAAATTGTGTTTATAAAACTTTGTCATTCAAGAGTAAACCGTAAAAACCGGAATTTTTTTGAGTTTTGGGAGTCATAGGCAAAAAGTGATATTTTCGAAATTTGACCTTGAATATCTCTTTAGCTTTCATATATCGGATTGACGGTGATTTAGCTCAGTTGATTTGTTATGATGAAATAAAAGGTCTGTCCCAATTTTCAAATCTTTCGAAATTTTTCCGATATTTTTTCTTTTTTGACTTAACTTTTACCAATGCGAAACAGCACTTTGGTTATGGTGTACCTGATATACTAGAGTCTAGTCCTATTCATATTCTTGTTATCACAAATTATATCATTCTGAAAAAGTGTATATCATTATACTATTTAACAGACAACTCTTCTCTTAGTACATTTTCTTTAATTAAGATATAACTTAAGCTACAATTAATTCAGCACAAAATGTAAAAAAAAAAAAACGAAATTAAATGCAACAACTGTTTGATCACAGAATTAAGAAGAAAAAAAAACAAAACAATCAAAAACATAATAAAGAGAGGTTTTATAAAATTTAAAATAAACCTACATGATGGTTGATTCCCGCCACGCACCGCACAGGTAGGTAAAGTATATATAAAGTACCTATAGGTAGTCCGCAAGCTCTTGGTGTGCAGTCTCAGTTGATGTTCTTCTTCGTGTGTTGTTCTCGAGGAGTGCACCAAATTGGTTCTTTAAGTTCTCCATCATCGGCCCTAACGTGCTTCCACTATTCCATAATAATTGCAATGTGTGTTGCTGCTAGCTGCTGATGCTGCTGCCCGGCTGTAGATTTATACTTTTTTCTTGTTATTTGTGTTGTTGTTGTATAGCTTGTTGCTCCTCATCATTTTTAATAGTCGACATGAGGCAGAAAGTGTTGGTTGGTTGTGTGATGCTGCAAGAATACAATCCGATCTCTCTCTCTCTGGACTCTTGACTCTTGAGATGAGATATATTTTTTTTAAAGCTGGAGGTTCCAATGAAATGAAATGAAGACGTTTCGTGACTTATAGTGGGTCCTCAAAATGCAGGTTATTAGTCTTATTTGGCGCATCGTGCTCACACACGTGTGGGAACGAAAACATAAACCGCAGGAGGCACGCAATGTGTTTCATTAAATATATTGCCATCAACAATGTATATAAACAATTTATTTTTTTTTTTTTTTTATATGAATGTTTACTTAATGTACTTTATAACCTGACAGAAGATTATGTGGCTGCACTTTTAGTTATAAAGGCCTTGATGAACAAAGTTAACGTTATGATATAATAAAATATGTTGCCACTCATGATTGGCAAAAGTATATGCAGACATCACTTCGGCTAACTTTTGAGAGCAAAATCTTTTAAATAAGAAAAATCGGTCTGGAATTTATTACTCCTTAAAACAACATATCTAAAAAGCTATAAATATAGCAAGAGTATAAGAAGGTATATATCTACTTATAGGTAAACATAATATGTCACAATTCTCAAATGACAATTGTTTTCTCTGAATTCTGTTTAAAAAGGTGACAATATACATCAGATTCAGATGATACTGCGATCTGATGATAAGGGAACAAACATTTTTTCGCTGTTCGTATACATTTTAAGTTTTTTTGACTTAATTTTGTTTTGTTCCCGAAAAAAAATCCGTCATCATCAACAAATTTACAAACATGTCACGTGCCGGGTTCTTAACTGATGTTCCAACTTCCAACATTTATTGTTTTACATTTCACATAACAAGAAATGAGTCCCGGGCAATTTGCAATAATCTTATCCGATGATATATGTGGTATAGTTTTGTTTTGTTTTTTTTGTTAAACTTTTGTAGGTTTGGACCACTAAGATTGAGTTCAAGATAAGTCTGGGTGGTATATGGTGTGCCCAAAATTAAAACTTAAAAAAAAAACAAATAGTTATAATAGTAACAAAATGTCACTACTTGGAAATTGGCATTAATTATAAGATTTTTTTATTGTTAATTTTATAGATTTAAAGAGAACTAGGTAAACGTATAATGTCATGATTAACTCAAGTAATATTTTTTTTGGGAATAAACAGAATCAATTAAAATAAAAAAAAAAAGAATTTCCGCCAAGAAATTGTACTAGAATGTTTGCCTAACAAAGACAATACTATATCTAAATTATACCAGTTTTTTTTAATAACAGCAGCATTATGAGTATTTATGGATTTTTGAAGAAATCTCAGCGTTAAATCAAGATGTTGAGATCTTCGCAGTTAACCTTTGTTTTGTCAAACAATGTGTTGTATATGTTGGCCTTTTATATGATCTTAATGTTGTTTTGTTTGATTTTATGGTTTTTAATAATTTTATTGTTGGAACGTGTTAGTATTCTATCTATTGCCATTTTGTTATATAACCACTCTGGGTTTATATTAATTTCTTAGATCCTATATTATATATATGGAATGTGTTCATTTACCTACTTATTTTTATTGCGGATTTTTTTATTTAGTTCAGATTCAATTTCCATTGGTAGTAAGTTTCTTTTTGTAATGTTTTATGTCACTTTTCTTGTCGGGTCGTTATTCTATAATTATTTAATTCTGTTTTAAATTATTGTGGTATCGAATTTTTAAACCTACCACTGTATACAGTTTCATTCAACAAATATGATTGTCTTCAGAAACGGAAGGAGAAAACAATAAACATCTACAAAACAAAAGCCGTCCATATGAACAAAAATTAATCCCAAAGCCTTGAAAATGATATTTTAAAAAAAATTCTGCAAAACTGGATTTAAACAAAAACACGTTAAAAAAAGTCAAAGTACCAACAAAATTGATATTGAAAAAAATCAGGCAAAACCAAATTTTAACAAAAAACACGTTAAAAAGATCAAAGTACCAACAAAATTGTTTTTTTTTATTTGTTTAAAAAAAAATTATTTTAAAAGTTTTTAAATCCAATATATTTTTTTTAACTATTTAGATGCGTCCGATCGCCAAATTATAGCAAAATCGGTTTTACCATTTTTTCAAAAACCATCAAAACCCTACTTCCGGTAGGTAATGAAATTTTGTTGGCAAAAACTAGAAACGCAATTTTCCTGTACAATCTTTACAGGTACGAAGTTTAAAAAAAATCTTTAGAGACGTTTTCGAGAAAATTTAAAAAAAATGATTGTATGGTATAGCTATACCCGTTTTAGATAAGCTAAAACAAAGATTCGAAATTCCATTAAAATGCTCCGTTCCAAATTTGAAGAAAATCGGTTTCCCCGGTTAAGCTCTAGCTTAAATTACAGTGGATGCACGAGCGCACAAACCCACTTACCGTATATAACGAAACTCACTTTTAATGATTTCCATAATATCATCGTATTTTAATTACAACCTCTAATTTTTTTCTCACGAAACCAAAACTTTTTATAGTCCAGTCAATGAACCCAAAAAAATAGCCAAATTCGGAAATAATCGCCGGGAAGCTGGATTTTGGAATATAGCTTCCTCATGGTGTTCTTAAGAAATTGTCAAAAGTCCCTATCGATATGAGCGGCGCACAGTGGGACCTCTTCATACAAACCATGTGCTCAAAATTCCATTTTTGATTTTTGAGAATTAAAATGAAATAAAATTCTCAAATCAATATTAATGGTATAACACATGTCATACCTTAGTATTTTCGGCTTTATTGAGCTATTGGCGAAATTACGGTACTTTAAAGTTGACAATTTCAAATTATTTTTCCTTCACACATGCAATGGTTCTGATTTTGTGTTACATTTGTATTTTTGTAAAAGTTAAATTCGTTCGCTTAAAAAAAATTAAAAATCCTATTTCTTGAGTTCTATTAATCGGATCTTTAAGATTGAGGTATTTGGACTTAGGGTTAAAAAAAAATTCTAAAATATAAAACGAATATAAAAACTCAACGGCAACACTTACAATTACATTCCTTGTTATTATGTGCAAATACCTAGCTAGTTTCTTTGCAAGATATTGTCAAAAAGAAGTTCGAAATGTCTACCCTAGCATAAAAAATCAAAATCTTTTTAATAATTAAAAATGTAATTCTTCGTTCGTTAAAAAATTTTAAGGACTTGTTTCACAATGTCTGAGCAAAGACATTAGTTAACAGGCCCTAGAAGAAGAAGAAGAAGAAGAAGAAGAAGAAGAAGAAGAAGAAGAAGAAGAAGAAGAAGAAGAAGAAGGAGAAGATGAAGAAGAAATTCACGACCACCGAATCTATGAATCGACTCGTGATTTAGACAAACATTTTACTTTAAGTTCTTTACACTTTAGCAAAGTCAAACGTATTTTTGCAGCAACGGATTCAGTTTATTTCGTGAGCTCTCTTTACTCACAAGCTTAAATGGGGAGCTTTCTTTGTTCACGATATCTGTCACTTTCTTTGACCCCAACATGAAGCTGTTTGGTTATAGAGTGAACATAAATTTTTTTAGTTATAGAGTTCACTCAAAGTTATTGCATTACTTTGTTCCGCGTACGATAAAACCTGCAACAATCGGTGTGCATCTGCGTAGGTGTCTTTAGAAATTTTAAGAAACTCTGATGAAGTAAGATTTTCAAGGTGACATTTTTTGCACTTTTGAGAATCTATAATAAGAATCCATAACTTGTGAGTACAATCCCCATAAAAATCGTTAACTTTTAAATAATTTCTTTGGACTGATAACATTAAATGTAGCAATTTGAAAAAAAATGTATCCAAATGAAAAGAAATTATTAAAACAGAGCATACAAAAATCTTTAACAATAACTTCTAAAAAAATGAATAAATTAAAAAATAAATTGGGTGGCGCGACAGCTCATGTAGAACCTGGGCCTAGTGACTTACAACTCGCAACTATTCGTATATGTGCATGTTATAGGCAGGAATGGAAGGGACCTACAATTTTCTGCTAAACCCGAAAAGCTAAGGTGAGAAGCACTTTTTCATGAAAAGAGATACTATGATAGGATTAGTCAATTCCTCGCAAGAGGCAGTAACCCTTGAAAAATATTTCTGTTTTTAGGTGGCATAGGCTGGAAATCGAACCCAAGACCTTCGGCGTAACAGCCATGCGTACTAATTATTGTGCCACGGGCTACTACACTACTATACCTACTCTAACTTCTGTTTTGATTAAAATCCCCTAGCTACCTAGCAAATTACCTCCCGGATATTTTGGAAATATGCCGCCCCCAAGTAAAGTGCCGCCCGGGGCCTACGCCAACCTTGCCCCTGCCACGCTACGCCACTGCATGGAGTAGTGGCCTTTAATTAAGTAATATATAAATTATTACCAATTTGTATACATATAATGAAAGATGTGTGCTTTCTGTCACATCCATTATTTAAAGTAAAGTTAGGTACATAAATTATATCCACTTTTTTGATTTGTTGATAGTTAATTTTTGTTTTTATATTATTTTCCATCTGGTCATCTAGTGGATTTTCTTTGCATGTTTTTCGTTTCGCAATCATTGTTTCTCAATTTGTGTTACATTTTTATAAATTTGCATTTATTTATTTTTGCATTTCATTTTTTTTAATCATATTATTTAACATTTTGTATTTAAAAAGAATAGTAGAAACAAAATAAAGGGTGTTTTTTTTAGACGTGTGGTTTTCAAGAAGAAATAAAACGCATATAAATTTAATGTTATGGCCAAGAGTTTAGCTTTATTATAAAGATAAAGTTTTGCCATTATTTGTGCCATTATTAGTTGCCGCCGCGGCTGGCTCGAATAAATTCCAGCCCAGAGGCCCAATTTTCGATCACTTTTTGCAGCAATTGGGGCCGTATGTCAGGAATAACGCGCCGAATATTCTCTTCCAAGGCGTCAATCGTCTCGAGCTTATCTGCGTAGACAAGCGACTTCACATAACCTCACAAAAAATAGTCCAGCGGTGTTAAATCGCACAATCTTGGAGGCCACGCCACAGGCCCATGACGCGAGATAATGCGCTCATCAACTGCAGTTTCCTTCAATAAATTGATTGTTTCGTTGGCTGTATAGCATGTAGCGCCGTCTTGTTTGAACCAAAGGTCGTCCACATCAACATCCACCAATTCAGACACGAATATGTCATTAATCATGGCTCTATAGCGTTCCCCATTGACTGTAACATTCATTTTTGAAGAAATATAGACCAATGATTCCCCCTGCCCATAGAGCACACCAAACAGTGACTTTTTGAGGATGTAACGGCGTCTTAACAATGCGGCTTGTGGTTTATGATCACTCCAAATACGACAATTGTGCTTATTAACGTACCCATTCAACTAAAAGTGGGCTTCATCGCTGAACAAAATTTTCTTGTGAAAATCGGGATCGGTGGCCACATAGAACCATTATTTTGGTAATAAATTTGTACAGTTTGCAAACTTTGTTCAGGAGTAAGTCTATTCATTATGAAATGGCAAACCAAACTGAGCATAAATCGAGTGACAACTGTCAAAAAGACCAACTCCGAAAAAAGTATTGCCAGATTGAAAACCACACGTCTAAAAAAAACACCCTTTATATTTTTTGACCAAAATAACATTACATAAGATGAGAGAGCGAAACGTATAAATAACGAAAGATTGCGAAACAAATGGTGCCATAACAAAACGGGAATCAATAGCTAGTTACCGAAATAAAATCTTATACAACAAAACAAATTTCCATCTAAAAATAAGCGATATAAAAACTGTGAAAAAACTTTTGCGTACCTAGTTAATGTTCATTTTCCGGATTATTTTCAAAGAACAAATGAAAACTTGCGAAACGACTATTGAGAGGCGAATAAAATTAAATTTAAAGTAAGTTTTTCTTTGCAAAGAGTCGAAACTCTTAAACAGCGTTTCAATTTGGATTTAAAATTCAATTAAAATAGAAATTTTTTAAAGTTGAGATAAAATCAAGAATCTATGGCTAAAAAAAATCATTTTAAATAAGACTTAATATTATTATCTTCACTAAAAGGTCAAATTGGTAGGCATTATGAAGGCTTAACTACATAAGCCAAAAAGTACTCAAGTACAAAAGTAAAAATATTTTTTTTACCGCTAGCGCCGTTGTTTTGTGAAAAAGAATACACAAATTTGTTTTTAAACCAAAATTTAAGCTTTCTGCATCATTTTTATAAGTTTTCCAGAAACACTATCCTAAAATGAATTTGAAAATTTTCACTTTTTTACTTTTTCACTTTTTTGGATTATGTAGTTAAGCCTTTATGTATCTCGTGTTTTTTAAGCATATAAAGACACAAAAAACGCGATGGAATTATTACCTTTTATAATATAACATCATCAGACACACCGCTAGCTGCCAATTATTGCACCAACAAAATTTTGATTGCTTTGGCTTGGTCAAAAGATCATCACAATATTAAACGAAATGAACACAAACATATACAAAAAGCTAATATAGCGACGCGAGCCAAATTATATCTAATTCTCTTCACAGCTCAAATTAAGAAATGAACAAAAATATAATAATATACCGTGCGCATCATGAGAACAACATCTTACATAAATCCTTATAAGAGTTTCGTATATATATGTAGGTATAGCGCCAAGTGTGTGGTCCAGTCTGAGCCCAAAAAAAAAAATGACCGGACCCGTTCTTTCTTTTCATATACCAATCGGCTAAATTTGTAAATGATGGGAAAGGCCCCAGAGTTTCCATTCCAATCCGCACTTCCAAAAATAACACCTCTCTATGCACCTTTCAGAAGCAACTTGGGAATCATTCATACCACACACACGCTTATATACCGATTGCAAGTTCAGGAACAATATTATACCTATATCTAGAGGTCCTCGCTTTTATAACTTTACCACCAGTTGGTTTGGTGCTGTTCGGTTCGGTGGCATCCAAATTCTCGATGGGTATCTTAAATTATACCCGCCACGGTGTGCAGCTACCCCGTATACCTATATACGAATCAGAAATTACATTTTAACGCTTCAGTGTTCCATCGGGAATTTCCTTCCTTCATTCTCCCTAAAATCTTCATCATCAGCAGTTTCATCCCAATAGCTATTAATTAGCACTTATTCCTCCTTTTTTTTTTATTCCTCCACCATTTGGTCGAATGAAAAAAAAAAAACAGCACTAATTCGACATCCTCAAGCCTCAAGCCTCAAAACCCAAAAGTAAGATGTTTCATCATTCAGACTGACATGACGGTGTCGTGTCTAACGTGTGAGTAATTTCAAATTAATTAGTACAATTCGGTGTGTTTTTGTATTCTTCATTTTTGACTTAAGAGGTCGGAATATCGGACTATCATCAGGGCGATCGTGAGTTTCTCAGCCGGCACTGCACAGCTCGAAAATGATTCTGCTTTGATTATGTTCCGTTGTATCTATATGTATATTTGGTCGGACTGTTTGCAAAGGTTTTTTTTTTCTTAGCGCAGGGATGAGGGCCAAAAAGTGTTAAATTACTGTCATTCACACTGTAGGGTGCCATAAAAACGTATTTAAAAGTTCTTTGACAGTTGTATGACATACACAGAACATAAAATTTGAGTTCTTGTTTTTGTTGTATGTTTTTGTAGAATCTATATAGCAAGAGACATGAGCAAATAAATTTACATTTATTTTTTTTTTTCTGATTCGAGCCAAAGGGAAGATTTCTGATCTCATTCTCTCCATAAAAGTTGATTCGTACGCGCATCGCATATGCGCACATCAGGGACTGACTGAAGGACATTCATTTATTTTGCAATCGTACACTCAGAAAAATTGGTTAAATCAAGGAAAGAAGTTCATAAATTTTACTGGAATCGAAGGATGTCATATTTTATACAATGGTGGCGCAAAATTAATCATACAATTTTCTTTTTGAATTACCTACTTTTTCATTAAATAAAAAAATGATTTTTCTGTTAAATGGAAGAGATGATATCCGTCAAGTGGTTGCCGCGAGTGACACACATTTGTGCCCGTTTTTATGGCATTTTCCATGACTTTCCGCAAGATTTCCGGTGATAACTGTTCGCATTCCTATCGAATATTCTCCTTAAGGGCTGCGATTGTCTCAGTCTTGTTGGCATAAACCCGAGACTTCAAGTAGTCTCAAAGAAAGAAGTCTGGGATGGTTGAATCGGGCGATCTTGCTGGCCATGCCAAATCTCCAAAATGGGAGATTACGCGACCATTAAACGCTTCCTTCAAAATATCCATTGAGGCTCGTGTTGTGTGTACGGTTGGACCATCTTGTTGAAACCACATGTTGACCAAGCCCCGCTAATCCAATTGTGACAGTAAGATGTCATTTATCACGGCCCTGTAGCATTCGTCAGTAACAGTGACCGTATTGCCGATGGCGTCCTCAAAAAAATGCGGCCCAATCAATCCTCCCGCGTGAACGCAGCACCAAACAGTGGATGTAATGGCTCTTCGTGCATCACTCGCGGATTTTCGGTGCCCCATGAAACGAAGATTTTGCTTCTTGACGGAACCGCTTAAGTGGAAATGCGTCTCGTCGCTCATGATGATTTTGGACTCAAAATCGTCGTCAGTAATTCACACGCGACTCACGGTCAGCAGGCATTAACTGATGTACTGTTTGCACTGTGTACTGGAACATAGTGAGTGTAGGTTTCGTCTGGTAATGCGCAATTGCCTGGCCCGTCGCGTCGTCTGATTGATGTTTCTTCGTTCCCAGCGACATCGGCAGCCACAGCCGCGATATTATCGGCTGAAAGACCAGTAAGGTGGCGGCCACGCCCTGCATTGGTCAAAAAAATCGACACAATTATTCCACGCTATTTTGGAAAATTTGGTTTTGGGCGATTCCAGAATCCGCACCCAAAATCATTTATTGAACATTTTGACACAATATCAAATCACCTTAAATACAAAGACGGAAATCACCAAAAATTTGTGCAAAAATTGGGAAATAATCTTTGTTAATTTATAAAATTAAATTTTCTTTAAAATGAAATATTTCTCACAGTACAATTCAGCAAGAACTAAGAGGGTCTTGAAAAGGTAACATCCACTTCCACATCTCGCCACAACGAATAAAATGACGACTATACGAACATTTATACATAACTACGAACGAAGAAGGAGACCTCCATCATTGATGGTTCCATTGTTTGAATTTTGATATGAGCTTCAGAGCAAAATGAGAAGAAATCCTATGTACGTAACGTACCTATATACATCTTTGGTCTTGAGAATTATTCGCTTTATCTGCGGTGAACTATTCGTCGATTGTCATTTTTGGAAAAATAAAAAAAATTACAGGAGCACATCGGTAGTTGTTGGTCGAATAGTGCACCCAGCGATCTTCACTTTGATGGTTGAAACTCTAAGAGATATTTTATAGGTATATGTAGAAATACACGCTCAACGCGATGTGAGATGATAATAAATTGAAGTTCACAAAAAACATGAGTCAGCCAGAGCGAAGCGGTTGTATCATTACATTACAATGACCAAGAGGGTTGCCCATATAAATATATATGTATGTAGATACTCAACTCGTATACCTCTTTATAGAAATGGACAATGGATTTTTGTTGATAGGCAATCTACATCGGCACCGCATTTTCTTAATCAGTCATTTGTGGCATTGATGTATTCAAGGTAATTTAAGCAAATTAATGAGATGTCAGATTGTTCAAAATTTGCATTAATTTTTTTTTAGTTGTTTTTTTTTTTATTTTTAACAATTTATTCTCTTGGAATGCTTGAAGGAGAGTTTTTATTTTGAAAAAAAGTGAGGCTTCTATATTATAATGTATGTACATATGGGGTGTTGAGTGATAGTGCTACTCCCAATTATTTGACAGATTAATCTTTCTGTATAGTTATAGTAGATAGTTCTGGCTTATTAAAAATAAATAATTCTGAGTCCGATATAAAAAATATATTCAAAAAAACGTAATGTATATAAACTCTGATTCGACATTCGATTAGGCGTGTGTTTATATAATATAGTTAAATACAAAACCGCGCCATCTGTTGGGCATAAAAGCAATATCCACTTCGGGGGTGGCCCCGGCGCATTGGAAGAAGTGCTTGACTGCTAACCTGGATGTGTGGGTTCGATCCCCAGTCATAGGCAGCATTCTTTTCTATATTCCCTCAACTGAATGCCACCCTTGGGATTTAATGAGATAGTCAAAACCTAATTTCTCAATCCACTGTGCCAACAAAAATCTTTCCTATCCTTCTATTCCTTCTAACATTTCCCTAATTTATAAGACCCTAGGTCTTACTGGCATATATGTATATGTTTGTGTTGTTTTTACTGAGAAATCAGCAATCTTAGTAACATGAACATTTTTTCTCAGAAAAATTTTTCCCCGAAAAATTGGGGAAGACAAATTTCAAAGGGAAATTGACCATTTTTGGCCGTAGATAAAGAAACAAATTTGAAATCAAATAAAAGGTGACGTTGAGCCCGTTATATGGGTGAAATATTTTTACGATCGTTTATGCGGGGAAGTCGAAATATTTGAGCTTAATTTGCCGATTATAAAATATGTAATATCAAATGAACGATATTAAAAATATTTCACCCATAAAACGGGCTCAACGTCACTTTTTATTTGATACCAAATTCTTTTCTGTGCACTCTTGGCCAAAGCCCCATTGTAAAATGGGCAATCCCTATTCCCTTTACTTAATTAATTTTTGAAGGAAAGATATATACAGTCGTATTTATTAGATTTCCTTAGAACACTCTTGGACAGTTGTCCAACTAGCCACTGTCTAAATATTTGGGCATCTCCTTATTTATAAAGACATTCCAACAGCTGTCTAAATATGTTCTCAAACACTCACAAACATCCCTATAATCTGTCAATTTCGTGAACATTAAATGTGGAAACAACACATTCGAAAACGATTGCGAGAATCTGGAAAGGAGTACCAGAGCGCTGAAGGGAAAATCAACCCAAAGAAGAAAGTTTTGGAACCATGTAAGCACACTTGTTTTTATGTATGCTCGAAAAACTTTACTTATGAAAACAGAGAAGAAATACATAATTCCTTCTGGAGCTTACCGGACAGTGAAAAGCCAACATTTTATTGTAGATTTGTATAACAAGTAAAACAAGTTCCAATAAAGCGAAGGCGAGTAAATGATTCGACAAAAAAAAAAACAACTTTCCATTTTTATATGCAAATTGGTGAGAGGATTCATCAAGTCTGCACGAAATTTTTCTTAAATACGCTATGTATAAATGAAAAAAGAATTTATTACTACTTTAGTAATTTAAATGAAAACGGCTGTCAAAATCCTTCCAAAAAAGGAAAAAATGTAAAGAAGGTTACTCCACCAACCAAAATTAAAGAAGTACATGACCACATCAAAAGTTTCCCAACAGTAGACTCGCATTATTGCAGGGCAAGTTCGAGCCGAAAATATTTAGAGAGCCACCTCAACATCACAAAAATGTACAACTTGTATAGAAAGCTTACAAAAGACCCGGTTAAAGAAAATATATACAGAAAGGAATTTAACAACGCATTAAATTAATTTGTCTTTTTATAAGCCCAAAAAAGATCAATGCGATCGCTGTCTGACTTTTAAGGCAAAAATTAACCCAACAAATTCTGAAATTGCTGAGTTTAATACGCACAGGGATGAAAAAATATCCATGAAAGCTGAGAGAGACCTGGACAGAAATTATTTAGACCAAAAAAACTTAATAATATGTTTTGATCTCCAGAGCGTTTTTTCACTTCCTAAAGGAAACGCATCATCATTTTACTACAAAAGGAAGTTAAGTGTTTTTAATTTGACGGCAACGGTCTGTTCCTCTAAAACGCCAAAGATTACTTACTGTGCTATTTGGAGTGAAGTTCATAGCGGTAGAACTGGTGATGACATAGCAAGTGCTTTAATAAAAATTTTGAAGCAAGTTCTGATTGAGCACCCGGACATAGAAGTACTGACACTTTGGAGTAATTCTTGTGTGCCTCAAAACAAGAACAAAATTATGACAACCTTATTATTGTATTTTCTCCACAATTCGCGTAACTTAAAAATAATCTTCCAAAAATGTTCTGTTCCTGGCCATTCCCTTATTCAAGAGGTGGACTCGGTACACAGTGTCATAGACAAGCACCTCAAAAACATTGAAGTACACTGCCCTTTGTCACTATTTAGACAACTCAAAAACATGAACTATCCAAAAACAACTCTAAAATTGATTCAAATGCAAGCTGATGATTTCAAAGCATATTCTGCAAAAGCAGGTCACTTGAATTATGCAGCTATACCTTTTACTAAGACTGTTTTAAATACAGGTGGCGGACGAATCGTGCTACAAAAATAAAACGTAATAACTTTTTTTCTGTGTGAGTAATCGGCTTATTTTTTTTTTTATTTTGTAGGTTACTATTTAGATTTATAAAAATGGATGCTTGGGATACGGAGAAAAGAATTTGGATAGTGCAACGGTACCATGATTTGCAGTCCGTCATTTCCGTCCAAAGGGAATTTAGGCGGGAGTTTGGCGGTAATCCCCTGAGTAGATGGACCATTATGAGGTTTGTAAACATGTTTGCCGAATCTGGAAGCATCGCACGAAGGCCGTACCATCGAGATCCCAATGTTCGGGTTCAGGATACAATCGCAGCAGTAGCATCTGCAATACAGGCCAATCCGAACGTTTCGACCCGAAACTTATCGGGGCAAATTGGAATTAGTAGACGGTCATTACAACGGATACTTCATGACGATTTAAACTTGTTTCCGTACAAAGTCCAAATTACTAGCAAGTTAAACCCTCAGGATTTGCATGTTCGTCTGGAATTTTGCCAAAAAATGATATCAATGGCCGAAGAAGACAACACATTGATCAATTGTTTGTTCATGTCTGATGAGGCCCATTTTGATCTTAACGGCAATGTAAACAAGCAAAATTGCCGTATATGGAATGAGTCTAATCCAGAAATGCTCCATGAGACGGAACTGCACCCAGAACGAGTCACTGTGTGGTGCGCAGTTTCATCAAGGTGTATTGTCGGGCCGTACTTCTTTGAAGAAAACGGTGTAACCGTTACTGTCAATGGGGACCGTTATTTAAAGATGTTGAAGGAGTTTTTTTACCCAGAACTGCGCCGAAGACGTATACCATTCAACAGCGTTTGGTTTCAGCAAGATGGAGCAACTGCACATATAGCCAGACCAGTTATGGCGGAGCTAAACAAAAAATTCGCAAACAAATTAATTTCTAGGAACTCCACTCTTCGCTGGCCCCCAAGGTCACCTGACCTTACTGCACCAGACTTCTTTTTATGGGGTTATGTCAAGCAAGAGGTGTATAAAACGAAGCCCAGGAATTTAACTGAATTAAAGCAGTCCATAACGACAATAATTGAGGCGATCCCAACTTCAACTCTTCAGGCCGCAATGAATAATTTTTTGACCAGGTGCCGCATATGCGTGGGACAGCGTGGAGGTCATTTGCGGTCTATAATCTTTAAAAACAACTAACTATTTAAAATAAAATTTAATTTTCTAACCAATAAAAAAAAAATAAATGAAATACATCGATTAAAAAAAAAGTTATTTGAATTTCTTATTGTAGCACAATTGTTGCGCCACCCTGTACGAAAAGCCTGATTTGTTTCAAATTTCATTCAAGAAAAGTGCGAGGGATTTGAGACATGAAATGAGCTCAATTATTAAAAGAAATACTAAAACCAATTTTGGAACGGCGAAAAATTTATATAATCAGGAGTTACAAGTTATTCAGAAAAGAACTAAAAAAATATCCAAAGAAAAAATTGAGGATATAAAAAGTCTTTCCCTTTTTTGTCTTCGGAAGATAAGTTATACTACGAAGCTTTGTTTAAATTTAAACCATAGTAATTTATTTATTGATTCATTGAAGATGTTCCTTTTTTTTTTTGTTAAGAAGTAGTTTTAATTACAAAAGTGCTATTTTTTCTCGTAATTTTAAGAAAATAAAGCACAAAAATGTATGAAGTCACTAAGTTTAAGTTTATTGTTAATTTTTTTCTATGTATCTTAACTTGAAGTGAAAATAATTTTTAAAAGACTGTATGCAAAATATTGTGATAGTTTTATATTGAAAAATGGACTGAAGAAACTTTAAGAATTTTGAAATAAAATTTATTTTTCGTTTTAAACTGTGTCTTATTTATTAAGAAAAACAATATTGCATTTGAAAAAAGAGAATACAGAATCTTAATATAGTTCATTACTGTAATGCCGTATGGGGTTTTTTGACGTACGTGTATGAACAAAAGAAACTTCTGATTTTTATGGCGTATACGGCAACTCATTTTAGATAAAAATTTAAATATTTTGAAAACTAAAAGAGTTTCAGATGTCCAAAAACATGTATATAAAAGAGAATTCTTAACTACATATCATACTAAAAACACAAAAAATGCCAGCGGTTAGTTTTTTCGCAATAGACTTCCGAACATTTAAACGCGATTTCCCAAAAATGTAAAAATGGCGTATATACGGCATTTCAATACTAGGGCGACGATTTGGATATATGTACGTTCAATGAACATTTCATTTAATTTTCAGCTTTTTGTGCACTGAACATACCCACTTTAGAATAGGTTTGGACAGCCAATTGCAGTGTCTAAGTTAGACACTAGATGGAACATGATTATAAATAAGATTTTGTAGTTGGACAGCTGTCCAAAGTTAGACATACTTTGGAATGGGTTTATAACCAAACGGGCTTAAGTACTTGCCTGTATAAAATCAGCATGTTTTCTATATTAAGCTTAGAGTGTTACCCGAGTAACCAGTACATTTTTCTGAATTTAATGTTTAATTCTTCGCATTTCTTTTTTACATGCGGCTTCCATTTTAATTTCGCGTCTAAAGTCATACCGAGATATTTAGCCTCATTTGCGAATGGATCCCGAGTTGTATTTACAAATACAGGTAATCTGTCGATTTTTTTGTACGTAAAGTCCACGTGGACTGATTTAAATTCGTTGAGCGCTATTCGCCATGTTTTTGTCCATTCATTTACATTATTAAGCGCGTTTTGTAATTTTATTGTAGCTTCGTTGATGGTTTGGGCACTGCTATTATTGTTTGTGTTGTCAGCAAACGTGGCTACAATAGTGCCATCAGTTTGAGGTACAAAATTGGACCTAGACCACTACCTTGTGGTACCCCCGCCACTATTTCTTTGAAATCAGAATACCCATTTCCATGTCTCACACGAAAGATTCTTTTCTCCAGATATTCTTTAAAAATCGTGTAAAGTCCACCAGGAAAAACTAGTCTTAATTTGAATTTGAGGCCTTCGTGCCAGACCTTGTCAAAGGCTTGCGACTGCAGAGCAAATTTTATTTTCTTCAAAAGCTTTCTCGATGACGTCAGTGATTCTATGCACTTGGTCAATTGTCGAGTGCTTACTTCTAAAACCGAACTGGATGTTCAGGTATTAAGTGATTTTCTTCTATTATTGGTTGCAGGCGCATTAGTAATATTCTCTGAAAAACTTTCGACTCTACAGGAAGAAGCGAAATGGGTCTATAAAATTTCTTTTCATACGATACCTAGACCCATATTCTGTAACTCGGCGATAACTTTTAATGGCGAGAAACGGCTAAAAATAGAACAAAAATGGAACAAAACTCATAGGAATCCCATGGGTTTTGTTCCATTTTTCGCCGTTTCTCGCCGCGAAAAGTTATCGCCGAGTTACAGAACAAGGGTCCTGGTTTCAGAACCATTATAACTTCCACAACTTTCCATTGGCTCGGGACATAATAAAGCTTTATAGTGGCATTTATTATATAAAGCAGGTTTATTAATCCTTTACGATTGAGCATTTTAAGAATTTCTGCCGTTATTAAGTCATATCCTAGAGCTTTCTTGGACTTTAGCTTTTTTATTTCTCTACTTAATTCGGTAAGAGTAAAATTTCTTGTTCTGTACATTTCACTTGTGGTAAGATTCACATTCACATTTTCATTTAGCGCTTCTCCATTAAATGTTTCCTCCAGGTAATCCGCAAACAAATTTGGTTTCTCTTTGTCGCTTTTTGCACATTCGTTTTGGTCATTCTTAAGAGTGCGGAGTGTAGTGTGGAGTGCGGATTGCACGTGTGTAAGTCAAAGGCACCATTCAATATAAAAAAAATGCGTTTGGCTCCTCTTTATAAATAACATTTTATTTTTAATTTCACAAATATTCTTAAATTCGTTTTTTTTATACAATTTCTAATCCTCTACTAAGCCTAGTAGGCGCTGCCGATGCGAAACGAAAATTTCCTGTGATCTCCAAATAGACAACGAAACGCTTGCGAAAACACAACAGAAAATATCTTTGGAGAGTTTCACTAATTCCAAAAACAAAATCAAACATAAACGCAAAAAATCAGAGAAACCCATGATGAAAGAAAATGATAAACAAAAAAAAACACAAATAAAACTCAAATATCATTTTTCCGCACACAATAAATAGTCTGTAGAATTAATTCAGTGCAAAAAAGGAGCGGAGACTTCTCCAAATGATCTGCTACAATTATAAATTTCGCTCGTCGAACAGCGTACTGCAAAACGAAAAGCAGAACAAAATTTTCCGTTTATGATTTCGTTGTGTCATTTTTGTATGGGATTTTTCGTTTCGCATCAGCAGCGTACTAGGCTTTAAGGAAAAAATCATTTTTTTTAATAATTTCGGTTTTTTTGAAAGTTTTATTGGAAACTGATCTAATAGTTTTGATTAAAGTCCGTACTTTTTTATGATAAGTTATTTGGAATAATAATGTTTTCAAGTTTTTTGGACAAACAAAAATTGCATAACGAAAATATAGGGTTTTGTTTTTTTTTTTTGAGTAAACTTGATTCAAAAATTAACTTAACATTTTTACGAATTGATACAAAAAATCGAGACATGCGCCGCCCGCCGCCGTATAATGTTCTCACGCTTTCCTTCGCACACACAAAAAACTTGTTCACAAACGCCATACCATTTGATTATAATGTGGGGCACCACACATTATAATACAACACTATCTCAATTAATAACTTTGCTAAAATTATCTTCTTTGCATTAATATTAAGCCTGCAAAAGTCAGATAATAAAGAAAAAAACATTCCCATATGAAAAAGGATATCATGTTGGATTTTATCGTCATCGCATCGGCTTAAAAGCATCAAATTAACTAATATATTTGCTAATAAAAGCATCGTCGATTCATTGTCAGAACAAATGAGCATTCATTTTATTATATCAGGGATTTCTTTTTTTTAGCCACTTCCATTTATATAAGTTCTATACTATACCTACCTACTGTTGACGGAATTTTTGCACCTTATTTTTTTTTTGTGTTCAACTCTATACCCATGTGCCCATACCTTTCAAAAAGTAAGTTCACATGCTGTGTGGTGTAAAATACCTGCGCCAAACGTTGAATTTAAAGTCAGAAGGATACAAAAAAAAAAAAAAAATAAGAACACCATCATCATAATCTTAGCCTGGCTCAAGAAGATCCCGCAGAAAAATGTTGATTCAATAAATTGCTTTGATTTTTTCGCTTTGTTTCCCTTGAACTTGTGCACTGATGATGTTCCAGAAGTTGATGGGTATCTACGTATTATAGCTGGAGCTAAAAAGTTCGAACTTCGAATACAATGAAATGTATGTGCTAATGCAAGGTGTAAATATAACTTGTTTTTTGATCCCGAAGTCATCAATTAAATGGGATTATACGCTCAATAGATAGTTATATGCCTCGGCTTTGTCTGGGGGCACATCAGTATCAGAGTTGAAGCATAATCATATAAATGAGAGTAAAGGTATATAGGTTCTTATGAGGAAATTAATTTATTGATTACGGCCAAATTAGTTTGGGACCACCTTGAATGCTATACTTATTTTTGTATGGGTATATTTAATCAGTATATAGGTTCCCGCTGGATATCAGACTAAAAATAGATATAAATGTTACTTATTAAAGAGTAGGTAACATATATATTATATATTCAAGCATTTATTTTTGCGGAAAGTTTGGCATATTCGTAAAAAATCACACTCGAGATTTTGATCGAAATTTACATACAAGACAAAAAAAAAGTGAGTTCAGCAATGCTGTTTGCAGTAGCGTACGTATCACTAAAACTAAACTACTCAAAACAAAATAGGGCCCACCCCAGATTTATTTTCTATTTTGCCTAAAAAATACTTAGTTGGTAAACATTATCGTAACGTTGAATTTTATTTAAGAGTTAGCATGTGTATAAGTCGTTATCAATAATTTGAACAACAATTTTAATGTTGCTGCCAAGTGAGTAGGCAAAAAAAGCCCTTGACTCGAAAAAACAATCAATGCAACAATTATTGCACTTGTTTTCTCAGTCCGATTCTAGCGTTGTTGCTAAGTGTCACTTTCTTTGATTGTTTAAACGTGATTACCATGCCCAGGTCTAGACGTCATTTGGACACCGAAAACGCAATAAGAACGGTAAATATGTTGGAGCAAGGAGTCTCAAAGGGCTGTTGCAAATCGCATCGGTGTGTCGAGGCGAGCTATCCGAAACGTATGGGAACGCTTCCAAGAGACCTGGAGTGTAGCAAGGCGATCTGAATCAAGAAGAATTACAGAGCCACAACTCGGCAAGAAGACCGGTATATTCGAATAACTGCACGTCGGGAGCGTACCGTAACCGCCCGAGTTTTACAAACTCAACTGTGGCAGTCAACTGGCACTCAAGTCAGTGATCAAACTATTCGCAATCGACTCCACGAAGATGGCCAACTTTCCAGAGTGCGTGGTATTCGGCCGAAACTTACAGCGGCCCATCGGGCACCACGCTTAAGGTACGCCCGTGAGCATTCAAATTGAACCATGGAAAACTGGAGAACGGTAGGTACTCTTTACAGACGAGTGCAAGATAAGATTTTTGAGTGATGATAAACGAGTAAGCGTGGGGAGAAGACAAAGTGAACTTTTAAGGGACCCGTGCATTGCATTCACGGAAGTGACCAATTTGGCGGCCCCAGTGTTATGGTATGGGCGGGAATAAGCCTCCTTAATAGCCTCCTAACGGTGTTCTTAAAAAACTGTCATAATTCCATTGAGACATGAGCGTAATTATCAATTTTAGGGAGGGGGGAAGGTTAAAAGCACCCGAAAATCTTTTTGAGGAATAACTCCCAAGTGGTAAGATGTACAGAAAAAATGTCGAGGACCTATTTGTAGCTTAGAAAATTTCCAACAAAAAGGAATAACATATTTTTTTTAAATAAAAATAACCGTTTTTGAAATAAACCAATCGGAATATTTAAGGGTTTTACCTTTCCATATGGCGGGACGACTTAGTTCAAAAATTGTACAATTCTTGATAAAAGCATACATTTTTATTATTGGTCAACTCTATTTGTCCACCCCTTTAGGGGGGAGGGGCAAATTAAAAAAGAAAAATATTCAAAACAGAAAATGAATAAAAAAACACAACGGAAACATAAACAATATCATGTAATAGCTTAGCCAATAATTCTATAATTATAATTTTAAATTAAGTTATTTTAGTGTTTAGTAAGCTTGAAACGCTTGTTTTCTAGACGGCCAAAGTTGAAGTTTGCATCTCGAAATGTAGCTATAAGGTCTTAAATTTAGGACGGGTGGCGGTTCAATCATGTTTGGATTTTCAGATTTGAAAACCTTGTCCTAATCGTAGTGTGTAGTTCGTACCAGAAATTCGACATCGTTCCCTATAGGTACAGGAGGTCATATCAGACTTTTGATTTTTTAATGATATGGAACTTTGTGTCATCAGTAGAAGCACATTACTTTGCTTATGTTTTGAAAAGTAGCTTTAATGCGGATCACTTGCCGACTTACTTACTTACTTAAGGTGGTGCTACAGTCCGGGATGGACCAGGGCCTCAACCAACATGAATCTCCAGCCAGCTCGGTCCCTAGCTAGCTACCTCCAGTTTCGCTCGCCAAGTTGGATGAGGTCCTCTCCCAGCTGTGTGCGCCACCTGAGTCGCGGTCTTCCTCTACTGCTCCGTCCCTCGGAATTGGATTCGAAGACTTAACGGGTCGGAGCTTTGGGGTCCATTGGCTCTACATGACCCAGCCATCTAAGTCGTTGGACCTTGACCAGGTCAGTCTCACTGTACAGCCCATACAGTTCGTGATTGTATTTTCTCCTCCACTCAACATCTATGCAGACGGGACCAAAAATCACCTGGAGAATTTTCCTCTCGAAAAATCCTAGAGCTTTTTATCCAGTTTTGACAAGGTTCATGCCTCTGCGCCATATATAAGTACTGGGATGATATGTAAAGGGACACTTTAGTTGCTCAAGAGAGGACTTTGCTACTCAAGTGTCTTCTTAGTTCAAAGTAGCAGCGATTCGCAAGAGTTATTTTCCGTTTGATTAAAGCGCTGGTGTCGTTATCTGAGTTAATAGCGGCGCGGCGCCTAGGTAGACAAAGTTCTTAACTACCTCAAAGTTATAGCTGTCTATGGTGACGTTCTTTCCAAGACGCCGGTGTTGATCGAATTTTCTTGATGACAGCATATATTTGGTGCTGCCCTCATTGACCGATAAGCCCATCTTTTTCGCTTCTGCCTCAATGCTCACAAATGCTCCACTGACATCACGCTGCGTTCTTCCAATCGTGTCAATATCGTCGGCATATCCGAGTAGTTGGACGGTTCTTTGAAAGATTGTGCCTCTTGTGTTGACGCTTGAGTTTCACACTAATCTTTCCAGAATTGTATTGAAGAAGTTGCATGACAGTGCATTACATCTTCTAAAAATACCGCATACCGTTTTCGATAGCTCGGGAGCGAGCACATCAGCTCCAGCAGCTTTATTAGACTTAAGCTTAGATAGATAGATTATAGCTATCTTTACTTCGTCGAGGTCGGGTGGACGGAATTGTTAATCTGCGTCGCCTAAGTTGAATGGTACTATTTCTAGTAGCGAAATTTGGTTCGTCATGGCCGTGATAGAGTTTAAAAAAGTGGTCTTTCCATATCCTCAGGATAGACTGCAGTTCCACCACGATGTTCCCTTGATCGTCCTTACTCCTTGCAGGCTTCGATTTGGGGTTTGTAACCAAAAGATGTTTGATTTACCTTTGCCAACTCAATAAATTTGCTTCTGAATTGGTTTTATCATAATATGAAATAGACTAAAGTTCTTGAGTAATTCTTGGGGTGAAAAGTGTTCTCACTTTCCGTATTAATAGATAACGACCCTCAAGTCGTTATCCCTTGAAAATAACCAGAGCCATACTTAAGCTTTTATACTATGATAGTAAAAAGGAAAGTTACCCAAATAGAATTTGTATGCTCATGTCATACTCCAAAAATAGAAACTTAAATTTTTTTTTGAGCAAGATTAAATTTAAGCTCCGAAAATCAGATGATCTCGAACTGAAAAACTGTCCATGTGACAAAAAAACAATTCTGAACCTGGAAAACGTCTCTTTGTCATGTAAGCATCATGTCTTCTACTCTGTCTGATGTCATCTGAATTCTTTTTTTTTTTTTTTAATTTTTTGTTCTTCCAAGAGTATCATAAGGTAATCCATCATTAAGGGCTTCTCTAGCTGGACTTGACTTATATTTATTTTTTTGTGCCGTTTTGTTTTTCAGTTTATTTTCACCCCTGTCAGTCAGCTTATAACTATGCGACTCTGCGAATCTGTATCACTTCGTCAGTAATTTATTGTGATTTAACTGAATCTCAATGGAATTTCGACCAAAGTGAAGACAGGAGCAAAAACAAATAAACCTACAACAACAACAATGAATCTGAAAATAAAAAACTTTATAGCTATCCACACACGAACACGAAAAATCAAAATAAAACAAAATGAAAGATTTATACTGAGGCATCGATTGTCAAGGATTGTTCGTTCGTCTGTTCATTCGTTCAACGTTCATTCGTTATGGTCGATCAACCATTCTTTACTCTCTTTATTTTTTGTTTTGTGTGTGTTTTTTTTTTTCTTTACTTCAACATTCCAGTGCAGTGTTATTGTTCGTTCGTCTTCTTGTGGTTTGGGAGACATGTCTTCTTGCATGATGTCCATAAATGAGCTTTAATAGTGTACGTCCTGTCACCGATTCTGCCATATAGTCCCCTGTCCTTTGTAACAAACATCTTGAGATGTGACCCCTCTTTGCCTCTCTCAAGCACACACACAATATGCGTCCGTATGTTTCGTCTCTCGTCTGTCCAAGCGTTCAGCGTCCACTGTCCAACTAAAATTATGTTCATATAAATTATTTATTGACGGTCACATGAGCCTAACGATAGGTAATGACGCTTCGAGCGATGATGTCGTCGAATGGTCGTTTGCCGCCGCCGTCGTCGGCCGTCGGTCGTCTGAAATGCATATCGCCATACGCCATTGCCAGGAGAGTGGCTGGATCACCCAAAGCTAGGATAAGAAGCATCATCATCATCGTCATCATCCAGAATTATCTTTTAGACCCACAAGAGATGCGGTTGTGCGCAAAAGCATCATCAGTAGTAGCAGCAGCAGCAGCAGCAGCAGCAGCAGCAGCAGCGTGTTGGGATTTCACGTCAAATTGTGCATATATGGGAAAATGCAAGGCGACAGAGTGTGTCCGAGACACAAAGTGCGAATTGCCTTTGTTACGTATGCCATATAAAATTCATAAACACAAAGCTTATACTTTTGTCGTCGTTGTAGTCTCGTATACCTCCTCAACCCGAAGGCTATACCACCTACCTTACCTACCAAGATGAAGCGGATAATTCCAATCTTGGTAATCCACGCTCGCACTCGCGCGCGTCGCTCACTTATTAGGCAGGCTTTGCAAATTCCATATCTGACTGAGATGCTTTCTGCGTTCGACTGTAGCATATAAGCTAAACAAACAATTGCAGACGCCACACGTCCATTCGATTGATTCCTTCAATGACCATATATGAAGATCTTCAACTTATTTTTTTTTTTTTTTTTTTTGTGTGTAATGTTTTTGCTGCAGCCATCAGCCAAGCCGAGTGGAGCTGAGCTCAGCCAAGCCAGCAGCTTTGCCTTGAAGCTTCATTCGCATCGCGCACAGATGCGAAAATGAGGTGAATGCATAACGGACACTTGTGCCGAAGTAATCCTCATTTGTAATCGATTGTTTTGTGCCGTGTCGTAACGATGTTCTGCCATGATAGTACTTTTATTTTTTTTTTCTTTCGTTGTTTACATTTTATATATTTTTATATAAATAAATTTATAGATATATGTATATTGCCAGTTTTGTTTTTATCGTTGAAATATTTTTATCTCGATCTGCGAGGCATGGTATTGCATTTGTACAAACTTTAAACAAAACTTTATGAGTTCTGATAAGGGTTTCCTATAAGGTTTCTAAACTTAGGGTAATGATAAGTTTCGGAAATGTATTAAGGACAATTTTAGAAAACCGTCGGTCGGAAAGGCCGTACGAATCAGAATTTTGTAGGCCTTTAATTCTTCCAGTTCGCCATTTTGAACTTACGTACTTAAGGACTTAGGTGGTGCTACAGTCCGGAGTGGATCAGGGCCTCAAGCTTCTCAAGCTTCTTCCAGCCAGCTCGGTCCCTAACTAGCTGTCTTTAGTTTTGCAAGCCAAGTTGGTTGAAGTCCCCTTCCCTTGCTTGCACCACCTGAGTCACGGTCTTCCTCTACTGCGCCGTCCTTCGGGTTTAGATTCTAAGACTCTTCAGGCCAGAGCTTTGGTGTCCATTCGCTCCAGTACGCAGTTCGTCATTGTATCTTCTACTCCACTTCCTGTTTAAAAAAAAGCAGACGGAAGAAGAATCTTCCTTTCAAAACAACCTGAAGTGATTTCATCCATGCCTCTGCACCATAATATAGCAGGACCGGCATGATAAGCGTCTTATACATGGACACTTTAGTTACCTCAATGTATAGCTATGCTACTCAATTGCCTTCTTAGCCTAAAGAAGTAGCGATTGGTAAAAGTTTTTCTTCGTTTGATCTCAGCGCTGGTATCGTTGTCTGAGTTGATAGCAAAGTCTAGATGTAGACAAAGTCCTTAACTACCTCAAAGTTATAGCTTCCTTTGGTGATGTTTTGTCCAAGACGTCGGTGTTGAGTGTCCCTTCTTGTAGACAACATATAGTTGGTCTTGCCTTCATTGACCTTTAAACCCATTTTCTTCGCCTCCGCTTCAATAATCATCGTTATTGACAATACGACTTGTTCTTCCTATCATGTCAATATTGTCGGCGTATGTGAGTAATTGTATGGACCTTTGAAAGATTATCCCTCTAGTTTTGACGGCAGAATTTTGCACTTTTCTTTTAAGAATGAAGTTAAAGAAGTCACATGACAGCGCATCGCCTTGTCTAAATCCGTTTTTGACATCAAAGAAATCGGTGAGGTCTTTCCCGACCTTTATATGAAGCAGCGTTCGTTCTTTACCATAAACCGGGAAACGGACAAGTTTGGCAGGGATGCCGAAACTAGACGATGCTCTATATAGCCCCTCTCTATAGCTGCGCTGTCTTGAAATCGATAAAAACGTTACGTGTAAATATTTCGTGGTTGGTCCTGGCCTGGCTACACTGATATGGGCCCATCAGGTTGTTGACGAAATGTTTTAGGCGTTCACATAATACAGCAAAATCTTGTATCCGATGTTAAGGAGACTGATGCCTCTGTAGTTGGCGCAGTTCCTCATTTTTTGAAAGAAGACCAATAGTAAACACCGTGTGTTATGGCTTGGAAAGACCTTGTAGATCAACCAGTTTCCCATAATTTATTTCTTAAAATGTATATGGATTCCTGAATTTAAGGTTAAGCCATTTAAAATTTTAGACTATATGATTTTATAATACAGTAAAACCCGCTTAAGAGAAAACCCTGCTTATCTGAAACACTTTTTTCATCCCCGAGTATTTGTCGACCAATTACCTTCCAAACACTCCGCTTAAGCGAAACTTGCCTAAATGAAAAACCTGGATACCTGAAACTTATTTTCAGTCAAATTTTACATTTTGCAATAAAAAAACTCTCTTAAGTAAAAATAAAAATTGAATCGAAAAGAACAAATCATCTCCACTAAATTTTCCCCACGAAAATGGCATTTGAATTTCTGATATGTCACAACCGTTTTTGGAACTTTTAGATCCCCTTAAGTGAAATTTCTTTTTCACTTATCTGGACTCCGCTTAAATGAAATTTTTGTTCACTAAAGCGGGGTTCGTTTAAGTGAAAAACTCGCTTAGGTGAAAGAAATACATTTTGCCGTTTCTCTTAAGCGTTTTTTACTGTACAAACCATCCTCATTTTTGTATCTTTTCTTTAGAATTTTTAAGCCCCTGCGAGCTATAAAAACGCAAGTTCATCCAACACATCAGCACAATTAAATTTATTTCTGCGAGGATCAGCGTGTGCTTTTGAAATGTTTTCTTAAAGTTTCTTAACACGATCGGTCTCGACACACACAATCTGTACCACCAACATTATAATGTTTTGTATTTTTATAAGTTTTTTGGATTTGTCTTTTATATTAAGTTTTTTTTTTTGTTTATATTTTATTTTTTTTTTTGGTATATTTTATGAACATTGAACGAGGCGACATGCTGAGCGGCGAACAAATCTTGTTGAATTAGTGTCGTCCATACGGAGGGTCTATAAGGCTCCACACCAACTATAATATACCTACAGTGAAGGTGGTTGTAAGAGGAAAGTATATACAATGCAGCGCAACACAGCACCAACATCATCAGCAGTAGCCCTTGAATTTCATGTAATTATTTAATGTTTATAATGTAATTTTACCATTTTTGGCATGATGGTGGTATCGCCACTTGGGTGGCATTTAATTAAGATACACGTCAGTTACAAATCCACTTTTAGTTGGTTGTCAGTTTGATCCTTTGTTGAAGTATAAACTAACAACACAGTTGCGCGGCGGGCTCGCATGGACTAAGCAAGCAAGCATGATCAGGGTCTGTCTGTTTTTTTTTTTTGGGGATATTGCATGTGAATGTATACTATACGCGCATATTAAGCTATGGGTGATCCTTTTTTTAAATTTCCATTTGCATTGAATGACAGTTTCCATAACAGTCTTACAGATGAGGGGTGAATGGGTGATGAAATGAATTAATTCAGAAAAACAAAAAAAGATAATTGCTTAATTTTGAGGGAAAATAATGTATGCCAGTGGGTCGAATGACTGGAGTACAAAAAAAATAAAAAAAGGGGGATATTTATCTGAAATGATGCTATATATTTAGAGTGCACTTTCAGTATATATTTCCATTAATTAGGGGGCACTTCCTTTTTTATGATGAATGGTGTGGAAAATATTTTAATTTGTCAGATAAAAATTAATCAAGAATTAATGAAAAATATATATTGAACATAATTTTATATTCGGCTGCATTTTGACTGAAAGATATATATTTACAAAAAATATGTAGCATATCATAATATTGATACTGCAAAAAGTGCTATATCATAAAATTTTAAAGGTACAGATTTTTATTTATTTGTATAACTAATGTGAGAAGTTTTATGATTCAAAAAATGTTCCATAAGTGAAATTATTACATAACTTTTTATACCTATACAAAATAAAATATAAGTTAAAAAGAAAATATTTTATACGAAAATTCCCAAAAAACGCAAGTTTTTTTAAATTTTGATTTCTAACAATAAATTATCAATAAAAGCTTTAAAATTAATTTTTGCGCAAAATAAATTGTAACCGAACCTGGTGTTCTGTTGATACATTAAAAAAAATCTTCTATTCTCCCTTAAAGGGGAGGTGCTTTGACCCACTTGTCGCAAAAAGAAAGCACATAATAAATTGTTCCTATTATTCACGAAATTTGAAATCCAAATTTTTTTAACTTTTATACCTGTATATGTACCATCAATTTCTCACAAAATAAGCAAAGGTATATAAAACTTTATAGGTACCTACTATAAGGAAAGGCCTCGAGCGAAACACGCATTTATTGAAAAAGAACGTCTCTGGCCCATATTCGGAATTCGGATGATAAAACGGGAGCGTATCGGAATCCCGGTTTTAAAAATACCATTTTTCGAAAATCCCGAAAAAAAAGTTTTAAAATCCCGTCCACTAAAATCCCGTTTTTTTTAAATTCTGGCTTCTAAAATCTCGCTTATTCATAATTCCAATGAATTAAAATCCCTCTTTTTTTTATTCCCGCCAAATACCGCCATTCCCGTTTTTCGCAATTTATTTGGGTATCCCTTTTATGCCTCGTGTGACAATTCTGTAACAAACCTTAAAAAAATGTAACATATACTATTGAACAAACTAAGTATCCAGAGAAAATCATAGTATGCGTATCTTTGGACTTTCGTCGTTTGAATTTTCCAGTCAGCAATTAGTGGTGGACAAGAGTGAGCTCGTGGAATTTCAAATATTATAAAAAAAATACAAAGAGTGTGAAAAATTGTTTTATTTTAGTGGCTTTATGTACATATGTTCATTTTATTGTTATCAATGCACACTTTTACTTGCATGCATGAAAACATACCCATGTTACAGTTATGCCACAATCCTTCAAATGTGTAATAAAACTTTTAAAAATTTTATTTTTTAGTTTTTGAAAAATACGTGTTTTTTATTTTCCGAAAACTGCCGTTTCTCAAAAAAATATCAATTTTTTATGATCTTGGGCTACGAAGGGTTAAACGAAAAATTATAACGTGTTTGTAAATTTCAAAAAGTATAATTACTCGAATAAAAGAAAATATTATTTGGTGTTTTTGATTTTTACTGTAGGTATATACATTTGTTTTTGCTCACAAAATCAAAATTATATGTGTACATAATATATTTACTCATTGAAAAAATTGTCCCTGGAAATAACTCCCAATTCTCACACCCACTAACTTGGTTCATTATGAAATCATTCCCATTATTTTTGGGACTAACTCCCAACATAAAATGAACTAAGTCACAAAATGCAAATGAAGGGTTATGTCCCACTAAATAAAAACTACCAAATTATAAAAACTTTGCATACACCCAACCTCGCACCTAATCCAAATCCTATAGTGTGCCGAAGCCCCATACATATCTCACTGTTTATTAAAATCGTTAAGGGACTTATTTCATAACGAACTAAGTCCTAAATGAACTACATAACTCCCAATTTTATGAACTAAGTCCCAACGAAATTTTGGTGAGGATAGTTAAAACAAGTAGTTTTAATTGCAAAAGCGGGATAGAAAGAAATTATATAAGAGACAGGATTATAGAAAACGAGATTTTGTAAAAGCGGGATTATAAAAAACAGGATTACAAAAAGCGGGATTTTAAAAAACGGGATAATAAAAAGCGGGATATTGAACTCAACCCTGATAATACTTGTGTCTTCGACGAACTGAAACGAGTTATCAAATTCACCCCTCCTAGACTATTTACCCAAGTCAAGACCTTTTGCGGATTTGAGCAACCTGCAACATATCCGAAGCTCTATCTGCACAGACTTGGGCATTCATCTTCAAGCACCTATTCTTATTGGTGAAATCTCAGAAGAAATCAGAACAGCCTCCTATAAGTAATTATTAATAACAATCACCGCCTTAATGACTTCACATATTTTTTAATGTATCTTAATTAAATTAAAATAAAACACATCAAATTAATTTGAATGCATTTCGGCATTTTATATGCCATCTTCAGCAATTTTATTTGAAACTTTTACATTTATATTTAAGATTGTAATGAATTTCCTGATCACTTTCAACCCACCGAATCGATCTTTAACAAATCTATCCATGTAAATGACCGAACATTGCGATTGGCTTGCGATACACCTCCTACTTTACCAAAGATGAACGGTATCGTTTCTCCCGAAATTGAGCACCCAATACGATTTTTGATCCTATTCTTCCTTCTTCTGTGTAACTTACTTCTAGATTTGCTGTTCCATTTTCTACTTCAAATAACTATGATGGCTTGTTTATGAGACAGCGAAGTTTTTTATAATTTTTTTCTTGCGTACCTATATATGATAAACCTGACTCAATTTGTATTTAAATTTGAAGGACAGAAGCCAATCTATAATCGTATCTATTCAAAAAGAAGGCCTTCCAACAGATTCTGCGTGCCTTTGTAAGTTCTAAATATATCCTATATACCATGAAGGCTTCAATATTTCACCTGCACCAAAGAATTTCACAGTTTGGAAATAATTTGTTTTGAAATTATTATTTTATTTATTATTTTAGTGGAAACCAAATTTAGTTTGGAGCTTATTATGGCTATTACCTTGTTAAATCGGAAACTCAAATATTGGAAAAACTTTTCAAGCAATAAATTAGCATTTAAAAGCTCTTTTTTTTAGATTTGTTCCTCTGAGTTCAGTTTTATTTTTGAAAAAAAACGCTCGTTTTTTATATTTTTTTCTTATGGAGCCGACGTTATGTGTAAATGTAACAAACAAAAATATACTTTAAAAACACATATTCATAATATGTATGTATTCAAAATTTCAATATTCCAAATTCCAATACCTACCTAAAAATGTCTATACAAATTTATAATCCATAGCAAATTATAAATGTATATAAGTCTGATGATCTAGCATCTTCTTTATTGGGGCTAATATTTAGTCCTATATACATTTAGCACGACAAGTTTCGAAAAAGTAATTTTGACATATTTGGTCAAAATTGCCGATTTTTTGATCCATAAAGAATTTATAGCAAAATTATTTTCTTATATGTTTTCTTTGTATTTCTCATGGTATAAAAAAGAATACAACCACAACTGACTTATTATTGACATGGGTTTGGCTAAGCATGTATTTAGGGTTGTTATTATACGTTTACATGTAAATTGTTTGGATGTCGTTTTTTAATGTTGACAAATTAAAAAAAAATCTACATAAGAAGATTTACAAATTGAAATTGAGTGCGTGAAGTTCGTCCCCCTTTTTGGGAATTTGTTATTTTTGAAAATTGTTCCAGGTTGTTCCCGATTTGTTCCGCATTGTTCCAAGTTTTGTTTGAAAAATTTGAAAAATAAGAATTTTTTCGAATTTTGCCCATAACTTTTGAAATTTTGATTTTCGAAAAAATGGGGACTAGGTCAAAAACGGTTTTTTTGGCTCTAAAAAACCCATTTTTTAATATTTAAAAAAAACCTTCATATTTTAATTAAGGAATTTTATATTTATAGAAAAAGAGAGAGTGGATGAAGTTTCGTCATTTCGTGCTGGGATGACAAAAAGTGTGCCAATATTTTTAGAACTCAAAGATTAATATTTCTAACATCGTATTCCAAAACCACTATTTTTGCAGCGCGCTTTTTGTATCTAATTCTATACTTTGTAAAATCTGGCTTTAATGTCACCGTACATCGTATACCTTCCAAGTACCTTCGGTTCACAATTCGGAACTGCGGGTGACTTTGTGATCAAAATAGGACTATTTCGTAAACAAATGAGACATAGAAAGGCACCACAGAAAACTGTCACAATTCCTGAAAAACATAGAGTGAGCTGAAGTTATGCCAGGCGCGTGGCGTTGCTTCGAAACGGTCTCAAATGGCCCACTTGCGCTTCTGATTAGAGCCCGTGTGATTTTTTCCTTTGTGGAAAACCTTGTATAATGACATGAAATTATTGTTAAACCTTTCAAATTCTTGCTTTTCTTTTCGGGAAATCGTTCAGTTTAGTTGTAATTTAAAATCATCTCCTGATATAATTAATTAATTAGTATAAGTAGGTTTTTAGCTCCCCATTAAAATTGAGTTGTTTTAAACTCCAGATCCAACCCTCAAATCCAGGAAAATGTTCCCTCGCTGTTTAAATAAAATAAAAATCCAAACTTCCCAAAAATAACCGGCAACAATGAAAAATTAAAACAATCAAAATTATAGTTTTTTTTTTTTCAGTATTTTATAAATTCACTTTTTTTCTCATTTTACATCGACATTTACATTACAATTACAATGTTTTTAAGTTGTATTACGAAAAAACAAACAGAAAATTGCAAAAACATATTAAATTAGTCATTACTATATTTATACAATTAATTAGAAAAAAAAATGTATAATAATAATAATTAACTTATTTTTTATCTAATGCAAATAAATATTATTCAACTCTTTACAATTTGTTTTTTTTTTTTTATTAATTTTATTTTTAAATAATTTCTATATTCTATTATTTTTTTTTATTTAACATTTAAATCACTAGCAAAATTGTTTGTGTATACAAAAAAAAAATAAAAAAAACTTCTCAATTCATCATCAATAAATATATACAAAACAAAATAATTTATAATTCATTACCAAAAAAAAAAAAAGAAAATAATAAAATAAAACTGCTCCTTTCATAAACTTTTTATATAAAAAAAAAAACGTAATTATTTCAGTCTTTGTGAAGCTCGTTCATCATCATTTTCGTTGTTTATTTTTTTCTTAATTTTTTTTTTTTTTATTTAATCATATAGATATTTCTGTATACATATTTATAGAAATATTTTTTTTTTTCATTTTAAAATTACAATTTAGACATTTTTAAATACTAACAACTGGGGCAAAAAATTAATTTGTTTTTATTAATACTGCAAAAGAATTCTTATATCTACTAATTAAATTATATTTTTTTACACGTATTAAATTAATAATTTTTTTTTTTTTTTTGAATCTTATTAAATAAAAATAAATATTTTAAAGACAACAAAATCTTTAAATTTAATTTTAAGTGCGCTAAGCAGCAAGTCAATCTAAAAATTGGGCTTTGAGTGTCGTGGTATATATTTTCTTCTCTTTCATAATAATTATACAATAAATTTATTTTTTAAATAAAATTAAATAAATACTTAATAATTATAGTAATACAAAATTATTTTAAGAAACAAAAAAAAAATAATAAAATAAAATAGAATACTTGAATGGTATTTTTGCTCAGTTTTCGAATTAATATAAAAAAAAAAAAAACAATAAGCTGGGGCAATATATGCGTGCGAAAATAATTTTGTGCAATTTTTTAAAATGACAAATAAAAAATTAACAAAAAAAAAATCTAACACTGGCGTGAAAATAATACAATGATTGCTTACATTTTTTTGCTGAACTAAGCAGCAAATAAAGAAACAGAAAATAATTATAAAAATGAAAAAATATCGCCATGAGAGTTTCAAAAAAAAATAAACAAAGAGAATAAGAAACCTATAAACACGTGTATATCGTTTTTTTCATCATACACTGTTTACACTTGACTTCACAACACCAATGGAATGTGCACGCACAACGTTCGATGACAACTACTTCATGCTTACGATATCCTCTACCGCAACACATCAAATCACAGCCATCGACACCAATCGATGTGTCATTACATTGGCGCCCATGTGTCCCTTGGATGCCCATTCGAAGATTGCGCTCGCAGAAACTCGGCGATGGTTCCAAGTAAACTAAATCCTTTGTGCCGGGTGGCTTATGTTCTGGATTGTGTGGTTTTAGTTGAAAGTGGTATCTGGAAAGGCAACAAGAAAATAAAACAAAATCGTTAGTTGTTTTTATTTTAGAGTGGACAAAAAAAAAGAGGAAAATTCAAAATAGTTTCTTTGCTCTGTTGACTTAAAATGTTCGAAAAATTGAAACTTCGAAAACTTTGTTGAATTCGAAAAAAATTCTGCTCGAACAAATGTGACAGTGAATTTTCATAAATTTGTGTCTAAAACTTGAAGGATAGGTATGTTCAAGAAAATGAGATTTCGGAGATCTCAGCAGTCTTAATTACATGAACAGGATTTCTCAGCAAAATTTCACAGTCAAAATTCTGAAGAAAAAAAATTTGGATTCACTTGCTAATATTTTGAGTGACCAAAATCTCTGAGATCTCATTTTTCTGAATACTGCAAATGCTTCTTTTAAATTTTAAACCCCCTAATGAATGTTTTCATTTCAAAAAATAAATAAATATAAAATTAACACAGGCGTGTTTTATTGAAAATTCTATATTCAGCTCAGCTAATTTTCAAACGCCAGCAGTTCTAAAAAATGTGATAGTAAATTCTTTGTTCTTGATTTAATTTACAACATAATTAAATAGTTAATAATTTGTTATTGATTGTGTCTAAAAATTTACTGAGCTGGCTACTCACTTTTAAATAAAACTCGCTCACTATTTTTTTTTAAATATGAAGCGCCTGGAATATTAATGATTTAAGAAACATTTTCAAAAAATTCAAGAACATTCATTTATGCTTCAACTTGGTACTTATGAAGCGTCTCGTCGTAAATGCGTACAACGGTTGCTTCCGACTTGTAAGCAGATTATGTGTAGCTCATGTTACTTTTAATAGAAAAACGCAACTGTATGGCTTACCCTGTATAACTGACATGTTCTTATTAGATCTAAAATGTTGCTATAATTTGAATTTGCACTCAATTAGTCCTTATTCTAATTTGAATAACGCTTGGTTCATATTTTGGAAGCATATTGGAACTGAAGCAGGGTAGGGTAGGTGAAGCTGTGGAGGTAATGGATCGAAAATCTATAGGGTCTTTTTCTGACTTTGAACTTTCGTTAAATTTTAGTTTCAAAATTGTCTTTCACTTGGATTCTGGTGAACCAGAAAAATGATAGATTTTCTTTAAATTCTTTTCACTTCAGTTCCAATAAGTTTTTGTTTAATTTTTGGAGGTTTTAGATCGACAATCTATACCTGCTGGGTCTTTTTTTCTTTAAATTTTTGTTGTTTTAAAAAATGTCTTTAACTGGGATTCTGGCGAATCAGAAAAATGATAGGATTTCCATTAAATTTCTGCAAATCCAGTAAGTTAAGTGTTTGCTACTAGTTTAGCATTTAGACAATTCGAATCAGTCTTTGTCATCAATTTCGATGGTGAAATTAATTTTGGAATTTTTGTATATCTATACAATCTTGATTGACACATTTGAAAGCTTTGAAATCTTTCAACATTTAAGCAACTATAGAAATCTATGTAAGTATATTAATTTAAAGAAAAAAAAAAAAACATCTAAAAAACTTACCTATTATTTTTTTTGTTCAAACGATTTCTCGATTTAACCGAATTCCTTGATATGCTATTACCACTTGGCGGTAAGTTATTCGGATGATGTTTCAAAGAATTCTCCAAATTATCTACATTGATGTTGTGTAAAGCATTCGCACTATTACTAACTGCATTACCACCACCAATGGTCATAGAACCACCATTGCTACCACTATTTACGGCAATCGAACTACCAATACCGCCATTTAATGGACCAGCTGCATTATTGCTATTGATGTTGCTATTGCTATTGCTATTACTGCTGCTGCTACTACTGCTGCTGCTACTGCGTAAGCTATTACTAAGCATAACACGTGATGCTCCATCGAAACGATCCTTTAGATTATCGCCAATTACACGGAAGTTAGCCAAACGCATCCAACATGTTTTAACCGTACATGAGCCAGACATTCCATGGCATTTGCATTCTTGTCGCATTTCCGATTGAACATGCTGCAAAGAATTAAAAAAAATACAAATAAGAATAAGAATAAAGGATGATGAAGGTCAGAACTTATAATGTAATTTTATTGATAGAAATTGAATTGTAAATATATGTACGTAAGGGTAAGAGGATTAAAAAAAAAAAAAACAAGTAGGTATCGGTTAACAATTTAATCAAAACAAAATTAAAAAAAAAAAAAAACAGCAAACAAACGAGTTACTATAAACATTTTTATGGCTTAATGCCAGGATCAGCAATCCAGCTCAATTTATCCGCCTACTCGTGCGCGGTGGTCTATCATCGAACACGATCAATTTAACGTCAAAACAAAACAAAAACAAAAAAATTGTAAGCTGTGTGCACGCAAGCATGCGAAAAAGGACGACGATGAGCGAACGCGATGTTCGTAAATACATGACTAGGTACTAATTTATCCCATAGATACAATTTAATCTCCTACGTCCATTAACTTTATATTTGTTGCATCCGTATAGATACATATGTGTTAACTTCACTATATGCAAATGGAGCACAACGAAAAAAAAAATATCGACCATGTTAATTAAAACAAGTTAACAACAACAAAAATTAAAAAAAAAAAACCAAGAATGATGCTTCATCATATAATTTATGACTATTAACGATTAATAGTTATAGGGCTTGATATAAAAAAAGAGATTGGATATATAGAGTTTTAGTCTTAATGTGTATCTAAATTTAAGACAGTTGTATTTTGTAAGATGCTAAATTTGAAGAGAAAAAATTGATCCTTTCATAGCAGAAAATGCTTTTAAAATTGTTAAAAATTAATTCATCGCATGCTAAAAATTTTTAAACTTTTTTAGCGTGGGTCTTCAGAATTCTAGAATTATTGACACAAACAAAACTATACGTATGACATAGATTCTGACATTTGATGGATAAAATTGTAACCCCAATTATATAAATTCATCCAATGTTAAAAAAAATTAATTTTTGTTTGAAAAAAAGTAAATGCAGTTTATTGTTAATATCCCGAAAAATATGAAGTTTTTTTTTGGAAAAAAATATTAAAATATAAATTGTAGTCCATAAAATTCTACACGAAAAATATCTTAACATATTTTTTCATTAGAGTAATAGATCTTGCGCAAATCGAGCTCAAACGTTGCAATATCAGTTTTGTATTTTTATATCTGGTTTATTCAGTTTATTGTTAATATCTCGAAAAATATCAAGTTTTTTGAAAAAAATGTCGAGATATAAATTGTAGTCTATAAAATATTATACAAAACATATCTTAATATATTTTTTCATAAGAGCAACAGATCTTGAGCAAAGAGTGTTCAAACGTTGTGATATCGGGTTTTTCTGTTTTTAATATCTGGATGCATTTGCGTTGTTTTTTTTTTTCTCAAAATCTGTTGCTCTAACGAAAAAAAGTGTTAGGATGTTTTTGGTGTAGAATTTTATGGGCTACAATTTTTACCTTGACATTTCCTCCGAAAAGCTGAAATTTCTCGAGAAATATTCAAAAAACTGAATTTTGGCTCTTTCACTTAATAAAATCAAAGTGGTAAAAATTAAAGATCCTTTTAAGGATATTATGCTTTAAACTCAAATCCAGTTTTGTCCGAATATTTTTTTTTTGTCAAAGTCAAAATCTTGTTCAATTAAATAAATATTTAAGTTCAATTTAAAGGCTTATAAATAAATTAATAGAAAGCACCTAGTGACTTAGAACTCTCAACTATTCCTATATGGGCAGAAAAATAATTACTAACCGAGAGCGTTTTTCGGTGGGTTAAAAAATAATGTGTTAAATATTAAGTAGGCAAGGGTAATGTTAAGTCTAACGCATTTGACTCGATTAAAATAAATTGTTTAAAATAAAAATCTAAAAAGATTTTATTTTAGGAGTTACTTGGTTAGGATTCGAAATTTTGAAGATCGTTTATGTTAAACAAGTAACTTGCTTAAATCAAATAATATAATATTTAATTAATTTCTCACATCTCTGAGTATAGATTGGTTACTATGAGCGATTTAAAATTTTTCATTAACTAACTTAATTGGTAATTGAAACCGAACAAACTAACCCAGAATTAGTTAAATAAAATTGACTATACATAATTTAACCGAATCAGATGTGTAGATCTTAATAATTTTTTTAATCGAGTTGACTCGAATAATTTAACCTGGTGAGTTTTCCAGGTTGTATATAAACAATGTTTGTTATTATATTATACTAAACCGATTTTTACGTTGTTTTTAACCGATAATTTTTCTGCGTGATGTGTGATATTAGCAGGAGTGGAGGGGACCTACAGTTTTCCTCTCAAGAGGCCGTAACCCTGGAAATACCTTTTTAATTTTTTTTTGGGTAAAATTGGTGACGAATAATAAGTGAATTATTTCTCATACAAAAAAATAAATTTCTTGACTGAGCTACAATCTAAATTAATAATAAATTTAAAACAAAGATTATAATAATTTTTCAGCCATATTCAAAACATTGGTATACTGTATAAGTTGCAAATTATAAAAATACACAACAATTTTAAGTGAATAATGTGTTATGGCATTCATATACACTTCAACACACAGAAGTTGAAGTATATCAAGTAACTTCCATTGTACGTAATCTTATTTTTTGTACAATTTGTTGTTGTAATATTAAATTCCGTGGGGTAGGCATATAATAGCATATAATATACCTAACTATAAACACGAATTTTTTCATCAAGTTGACCATCATATAGGTATATTTTCTTACGAGTGTGTAGCACTAGTATAAGTTGTGCTTGGCGCTGTATATAGTGTATGTCTTTGTATAAACCCAGTATTATTACCAATTGCCAGCTTGAATAGATATAAACCTAGCCATAAATACTATCTATCTATATAGATACCAACAAACCGTCAGCAAAAAAAAAAAAAAATAAAGATTCATTCAAGAGGCGAATGTTATAAGTTGCATTACAAGACAGTTGGTTCGAACTTCTTAAACCCCTTTATACCACCTTATATCTATATCTATAAAATATACAAAAAAAAAACTTCTGGTATAAAAATGCAATTGAAGATTTAAGGCGGTTTCGTTGGTTGAAGATAAAATTGCAAATACTCCAGTACCTACTTTACTTACAAAAAAAAAAATTAAAAAAAAAAAAAATCGAATGTATGAGCTCTTATAAGTATAGTTATGAGTAAAAAAGAGAAGCACTGGTAAAATTGTTGTTATACCAACACAGCATGTGGTACATTTTATAAAGATTGCAGAGTTTGGTGGGAGAGAATGGTACCTATATAGAGATATAATGTATCCTGTAAGTGCAGCGGTTCGTTATTGTAGTTTACGAGAAAGTTGCAACTATAACGATATCGATTGAAATGGTGGTAGGTATAATATAAGATCAATGGATTGCTGCGAACCACACACGTTGTTTTATGTTGTATGAAAATTGTGTTATTAATGACTGCTATAGCTTAAATATATATCTTACTAGAAATATACCATCAACTCTACTATATATATATCTGCTGCCAGATATATTATATGAGCTTAATGCATATTTTAGATATTTTTGTATATAGATACATTTTTTGATGGAGATAAATGAAAAATTATGATCGATATTTTGTACTACTATATATGAGTGACGATTGGTCTATTTTCTTTTTTGAAGTTTTGTTTTTGTTTATGAAAAATTATCAGCTAAGGCATTGGTTTAAGTGAAAATATAGGCATCCATTTGTCACGGCTATAAGACTAGGAGTACCGTTTTCATAACAGTAGATACTTTTGGATTTACTTTCCCAAAGAATAAGCAGTTCCTCTGACAAAAAACATTTTTGGTGGAATATGCTGGATTCAAACCCAAATTACTTTAGATTTTCTGAACTCAAAGATATACGGGGCAGATCCAAATTTAACAATAAACATTCGAATAAATAATTTATATTATAACTTGAATTTTCAGATCCTTTATAAACCATCCCAAAGAAAAAATAAAAATTAAAAACTATTGAAAATTGATGTAGAAAAATGTGTGTTGTTCAAAAATTCGCTATGCCAAAATACACACATAAATCAAAAATTCCTTTAATACGGGTAAAATACTTTTCTATTACCTTTCTAATAATATAAAATTCGTTACAATCAAACATTATCCTGTTTTATTGCTAATTATTTCGAAAAAGTCTACAAAACTACTAAAAATATTATGGAAAAATTAGTGTCAAAAATTCTCTACGGAAAAATACGCATATAAATTAAAAATTCCTTAAATACGTATAAAATATTTTTTTTATTATCTTTCTAAAAATATAAAGCTTGTAAATTATTTCTCAAACATCTACTTTACAATTTTCGATTTTTAAACGTTCATATCTCGATAGTCTGTTTTTTTCGAATTTTCCGTTAACTATGAATTTCGTATATTGCACAAAAAATATTTCTCTACCTCTCCAAAACCAACTTCCTGCATCTTTAAATCACACTTAATGATGGAAACCCTGCAAGAGCCGAGGTTGATGATCAAAAAGATATTTAAATTTTCTTATATATAAGGTACCTACTCTAACGATGGCAAACAAAATGTCCCTACACCCATAACATTCTAAATTCCCATAGAAATCTTAACTTAATAATTGTTTTAAAACATTATAAAATCAATCAAATAAAATTAATAAAAAAATAAAAAAAAAAATACTTACAGATCTGCCAGCTTCATTATTATGCAAATTCATTTTTTCTCTCAAATTTCTACCACGTTCGCCAGCATCAACAAATTCACGTGAAAATTTAAATCCAAAACCAATATTATCCGAACAACCACCCCATTCCCAATCGCGTACACCGGCAACAGCACCAGCTTGATGATTTGCTTGCGGCGATCGTGATTGGTGACTATAGTCACAGGTGCACGATTCAATTGATCCTTCGCTGCATGCACGAGCAATTGCATGTGTTACAGCTGCACTTGTAATAGCATAAATGAATCCTGTCTCACGACATCCTGAAAATTGAAAAAACAAATAAAAAAATATTAAATTAGAAAAAAATATGCGAGTAGAAATGAAATACAAAATATATAGTTTGAGAATTAATGTTGTAGAATATTTTTTAAATAAAGTAAATAAAGTATATTTTTGAAAATCATTCTAGAACTTCAACTTTTCACTGAAAAGTTAAAATTAAGAAAATATATTACAAAGAAACTTTATTTCAAAAAAAACTATTTTTTTAAAAATAGGTTTTATAAAAAATAAGGGACGTATTATTTTGGAAACTGGAATTTTTGTGATCAATCTTGCAACTTCTTCTATTTATAAAAAAAATAAAAACAAACGAAAATTGAAAAATTGAGAAACTAAAAATGAATAATTAACCTAATTTTTATTTCAGTATTTGAGAATTTATAAAGTTGATTCTCGTCAGCTGTACCAATACAGCCAACGAGAATCAACTTCAGAAATTCACAAACACTGAAATAAAAATTAGGTTAATTATTCATTTTTAGTTTCTCAATTTTTTCACATTCACAAATACACATATAAAATTCATCTTAGTCAAAAATCACCATCACTAATTATTTTATTGTTTGATGTTTTTGACCAATTTTTTCGTGTAACTTTTCCACTGTATTTAAGGACTGTTTTGATCTTAAAAAAAAAACCAAAACAGCTTCAAAACAATGTAAAACTAATTTTTATTGATAACAACATAAAACAAGAATATACATATAACATACTATAAGTAGGTATTTTAGAAAAACAAAGTGAGTAGCTGTAGGTGTTTTGTTGCCAAGACTTTTTAGGAACTAAAATTTTATTTTTTTTTTTATTACTATTATTTTTTTTATTATTTTTAATTTGTAATTTAATTGAAAATCGTCACGAAAATTCTGCTTAAAATGATTTTTGAAGTGAATTTCTTGTGACAGTAAAGATTTTAAAAATACATATTTTAATCAGTATATGTGTCACAATTTTAACCACCTAGACTATATAATTCTTAAAATGTGTAATAAACAAAAATGACTTATAAGAAACAGATAGATAAAATTAACATTCCTATAAGTGCGAGAAGATGATGTTATCTCCTTGATCTGACATTATACAACCTTTTTTTTTTTGTTGTTAATTTCTACTTCAACAAGAAAAAAAAAGCTACATAGGTACGCATATAGAGAAGAACACTTAAGCTGCTATACACCTCATGCCACACACGCAGCTTTATATGTAATAATTTCGTAAAATAAAAAAAAAAAAACTACGCATGGTTTATACACTTGAAATGAGATGTTGAAAAAATGATTTAAAAAAAATGAAGAAAAATAAAATTAATTTTACAACAAAAAAAAAAATACACAAAAAACCTAGATGAACATCATCGTTTTCCATTCCATTTCGAATCCATAACCTACAACAATATACATATATTAAGATTCATGATGCTCTGAGATGTTGGTTGATGCGCCATCAGATCATCATCAAGAGGAACTCGCTATATAAGAGAGCGTGATTATTTTATATATTCCTCCCAACTTTTTATCGTCATCGTTTCAATATATTATGATCTTTTCTCAAAATGATATATATGCATAGATAAACGAAAAAGCCTATACAGAGAGTAATACGCAGTGAACAACAACTTAAGCCGATCATCATGTTATTATATGTCCATTGTACATACATACTCATATATATATCCGACCATGGAGGATTGTGGTATTTTTTTATTTTTGTTTTAATGCGCCAAATATAGTGGACAGTTTGACACCCTCTTTACAAGATGTAACCATTTTTTATAATTTTTTTTTTTTTTTTGTTTCACTCAATCTTAATGATTTTCTTGTGCTTATATAGATTTTGAGTGTTATATTGAGTGGTTTTTAAACCACCAACGTTGTTTTGAATAATAGCACTTGAGGATGTGTTCAATGATATGAATATAATTGCTGGCTATTAAAATCTTGAATTTTAAATCATTATAGCCAGAGTTTTGGGAGAGAATTCGGTAATTGTTGTAGATTTCGTCTTGATGTGACAAGGACAAAGTTAAGAGGAAAATCTTTTGAAATAATTAACCAAGGTCATATTTTTTAACAAAAAACAAATCAAATTAAGGTAAGTATGAGAATTCTGATAATAAAATTTTGAAAATTATTAAGTGGGTTAAATTAACTTCGTCTTTTTTTTATTTTATTGGAAATGATTTTTTTCGCAAACTCAAGCTTAACTGATATGTTTCTGTGGCAATAACACAGAGTAGCTTATGTCAAAAAAAACAGGTTTCGAGACAAACGCATTTTAGTCTGCAATCTGTATATAGCAAATAATGTAATTTTTTTTTAGGAATTATAAGATAATTTTTGAACGGGTAATGATTTCAAAATGAGGATTGGACAGAATAGTAGCTCTCAAACTTTCGACTACTAACAATCGAAAAACCGAAGAATTGCTTAGGTCGAAATAATCTACTCTGTCTTATTGCCACATATTTTATTTGTTTTTATTTATTCATTAGATTGATTGGCGATTTATTCCAAAAACTTTTATTTTAAGGTGTCCAGCTCGATTATCACACTTCTTTTTGTGGTGCTTAGTCTCAGTATGCTCCTTTTTAATTGGTAAATGTTTGCTTTCAATAGGAACCCTATGTCAACAGCACAAATTGTAACCAAATTTAGAAGTAAATACATTACTCATTGCGTTACAGAAGTCACGAGAACAGTTCTATACCACATATAAGTAAGTTTTACTGTCTAATATTCCTAAATAAAAAAAAACAACACTAGTTGAATCCTAAAAATGTTTTAATACTTAAATTTAATTATACAACTGCCAATTTGACAGATATCAATCATCAAAACATAAAAAAAAAACCTCGACAACAATATAACACACAACATTTTATATAAAAAAAAAAAACCTCAAATCACAAAAAGACAAACAATTCCAGTTGACTTAAAATTCTTTTTTTATTTCCTCATTCCTTTTGAAGAGTTGCTGACAAATGAACTGTCATCATCATTTACAAACAAAATAATAAAAATAAAAAAAAAAAAAAACCAGCTATAAAATGCCAAACCTTTAAAACAAGATATACAAAAACTGAAGTGTACAATCTAAATAGTAGGTACCTACATACAATATCTTAGAACTGACTCAAAAATTCTCAGAGACTATTAAAAAAAAAAGAACAAAAATTTGTTAATTTAACATGAATTTTAATGTTTACAATATAGGTATGGTCTAGGTTAGATATATAGATATTTTATGTGCAATGCACATTTTTATATGGAAAACCCCAACCAATATTGTTTGTGGTATTTATATATACATATACATCTAACTATTTTATATTTGTTATTTTTTTTTTATTGCTCCATTTTATATATATAGAGAAATCATGGGAAAAATTCAATCGCGAAAAAAAATGAAACAAATTAAACAAGTGAAACAAATAGAGATTGTTATACTGATAACACACGCGCCCTCGATTTTTACAAATATTTACAACTTATGGTCGGGGCAATCGTTCATCGTTCTTTCAAGAGAAGGCGATGGACAAACAAATTTTTTTTCTCCGGGAATCCTTGGTTTGTAGGTAATGCAAGGCTCTATATATAAGTATCTGTTGGTTTTTGAGAATTGAGCTCCCTGCGTGCGGAAGGCGGCTATATATGAAGTGGTTTTGCGCTTGCGCCACTTCTTTCATATTCATATACCTTACCCGATATTTTTCTAATCATATTACGAGGAATTCACGACTGCGCTAATGATGAAAGGTATATATTTTACAATCGCGGTTACCCACTTTGCTATATACAGAGTTTCCTAAGAATTTAGTTGATTTTTTTTTTAAACTCAGCGCATAGTTCTTGAGTAAAGTAAATTTCAATGTTTGTTTTTTTACAGTTTCACTAGAAGGTAAAATACCGATTATAATATAATTTTTAATTTTAAGAATTTTTACAAATTGCTTTAATTATTTTTAAATTAAATATACACTTAATGTAGATAGATATATACAGTACATTCACGATAAAGTGAATTTGTAAAATCCAAACCAGTTAAAGCTTGCTATAGATTATTAGTGGATTGTTGTTTTAAAATTTGAAATAAAAAGACACAACAGAATTGAAACTGTTAAAAACTTATCAAATAGAATTTTGAAAATCAATGAAATTAGATTTTACATCTATTTTTCCATGCGACTTTAAAACACTGATTTGTCATTTTAGCTTATCGCCTTATTTTAAGTTTGCTGCAAAGCTCTTTCGGAAACCTGTTTATACCTGAATTAAAGAATAGTTTTGTTCCCGTTCACATTACAGAGTACCTAATCAATACCTACATATGCGTAAAAGATGTTCACATTGCCAAGTGTTCACTAAAACGCAAGTGTACTCTATTGTATTTTTTTTAATTTTGCTGGTAGCGGGTGTTTTTTTTTGTAATATTAAGGTAATGCTTTGGTGACCGTTCACACAGTTCAATTAAAAGCAACATAAAACTCGATTAAATTAAATAAAAAACATTGTTAATATACAATCTGGCAAACTCACAAGGTTAAATTATACGAGTCAAGTCGACTTAACAAAATTATTTAAATCTACACACTGACTCGGTTAAAGTACACTAAATTTTATTAAATTACTTCTGGGTTAGTTAACAATTAAATTAGTTAATCGCTCATAGTAACCAATCTTACTCAGAGATGTGTGAAATTAACTAAATATATTATTTAATTTAAGCAAGGTATTCAATTAAAATAAACGATTTTCAAAAGTGCGCATCCTAACCAAGTCTCCTCATTAAAGTAACCGTTTAAAATTTTAATTTTAAATAATTTATTTTGATCGAGTCGACTACGTTATAATAAACATAGTGAATTATGTAATTCTTACCCTTGACTACTTAATATTTAACCCATTTTTTATAAGCCACCGAAAAAAGCTCTCGGTTAGTAATTATTTTCTGCAGTGTAAAAGAAGGTATTTTCCGGTCACAGGAAAAAACCCAAAAATATAAAATTTTGAGAATTAGGCTCTCTATAAAATAAAACAAAATATAAAAATCCAAACATTTCACTTTGAAATTTAAGCGAAGCAACGCAAGCAAGGATCTTCTAGTTAATTATGAACTCGCATAAATTCTATTTTTTCGTTATTTGAATTTTTTATTCAGCCAGGGATTTTTTTTCACTGATATAAACATAAATATGTTAAAATACCAAGTAGTGGGTGTAGACTTAATTTTTTATTTGTCAATGGTTTTATTTTTTTCTCCTGCTTGGCAATCAAATTCTTCATAAATTGTTATATCAAATTTCCTAATTATACGACTAAGAAGGTTGGCTCAATTTCACTATAAACGGATATCCGCCTATATATTCCATTGTAAATCATCCATACAAACTTTATGTAAAGTGAATAAAATTTCGAAATGGGGCGTGGCAGGGTGCAATTGTGTGTTCAATTATAGTCTGTTTTCTTCAAAATGTCATAATCATCTACACAAAAAAAAAGCACCCGCTAAATGCATGGGAATTGAATTGAAAATCACAATAAAGTAAAGGATAAGTGAGTGTAGAGCATGGATATAGCCTTGATTCTTTTTGAGGACGATTTAAAAAAAAATTGTTCATTGTGTTAACCAAAAGGATTAACAAAAGATATTTTTGTACCTATATAGGTTTTTCTTTTTTTTTTTGGCGAAAAAACAAACAATCACTTAATAAAGGACAAAAGCGAATCTTAACCTCTATAAACATGACATATATCCATAATAATATATTATATAGCCTCATAATGATCCGATCCAATTTCAATGGATGATGATGATGATGATGATAGTGAAGGTACACAGGGTCCTTATGATTATCCATTCATTCTTTTGTCACACACGCAATTTGTTTTTTCTGTCGATCTTCATCTTAACTTCACCCATCATGGGACATGACGAAAGATTTGGTTAAGGATCAGGGTAATTGTCCGAAACCAAAGAAGCACATCGCATCGCAGCTAAAGAATTTCACCCATCCGTTACACATCGTCTTTAGGTATACCTATCTATATATATATATTTCGTCACACAGCGATGAGAAGGAATTTTTTGAATTTTTTTGTTTTCTTATAGTTTTTGTTTTTGTCCCCTTTTTGCACATAATCATTGTCAGTTTGTAATATGATGATGAAGTACTGATGACCTAACCCTGCAAAAGCAAAGCAAGAAAAAAAGGCAAACAGCTTAACATGTCAATTATGGCACTTTTACAACACACAAATCTCAAGACTATATGCGATGATGCCCAAACTGTCTGGTAGGTCTAAAAACAAGGTATTTTTCTATATAAAAATAAGAAAACAAAAAAAAACAAAAAAAAACAAAATTGTTTACACTTTGTTCCCAAGTTAAAGCATGAAAATTCCTCATCTATCCTCTTTTTTGCGCTATACCTAGATGATCTGCCCGACGAAGATATACAAAAAGATGAACCTCTTCTTCGCCAAGGTGTGTGCAATCTATCTTTAATTCCATGTCTAATTTGCCAAGTATAGAGAAGCGTATAGTCCTAAAGGTATATTACCAATTAGAAAAATGAGCATCTTCAGCATCATATTATCTTCCTTGGCTATATCGACATAGACACTCTGTATAGGTGAAAAATCTACTGAGACAAATTATCATAAACCAAGCGTGCAAAATTGGCTTCATGGAACACGGAAAATAAGAGAAAATTCCTGATGTATAGCAAAACGGGTCATCATCAGCAGGATACAAGAGTTCTCGTATTCAATGAAAAAAAAAATAAGACGAAAAACTGAAAGAAAAAGTAGGTAGACCCAACTAGATTGAGAATTTTGCTACTTTTCGGCCAATAAGTAGCACTATTGGGATAGAACAATGCTCCTAGATATGTACTGGATATACGAATACAGCGCAGCAGGGTGTTCCATTTTATTGTTATAATTATGTGCAGACTCTAGGTATAGTATGTTGTATAATGGTACCTACTTAACTGGATATTTTCGGGTTAATTGAGATTTTTTTTTTTTTATTTTTTGAAAATTCAATAGTTTTTTGTGAACAATAATAATTGATCTGTCATCGTTGAGTCGACAATATAATAAACCTGTCTGTCATTTTTGACTTGGTAATAGAAAAAAAAAACTGCCTCCTACACTTCATGTGGTTTATATACCTATAGAGGTACACTTTATATGAAATATACTGGGCAGTGTTAATTTTTCACGCCTAGAGGTGTGAATAATTTGAGATTCGTTTAGGATCTTAATGAATATGTTTTGTTCAGGGTTTCTGTTTTTTTTTTTTTTTTTTTGAAATAGAGATAAACTATATATGTGGGTCTTGACAGATTGATGAAATACGCACGAGCGTATTATGTGGTTTTGAGAATTAATTTTCAAGACAATTACACATAGTTATGAGTTCATTATGAATTTGAAGGAACTTCAAATTTTATTATTTTCGTTGAAGGGATTTTTTGTATAAATTTAGATCGGGATACTAAGAAATCTTTTGGCGAACTTCAATTTGAAATGACTCATAAGTTTAAATCGGTGGAGACAAAAATCTTACTGGACACAAAAAGAAGAGAAACTATTTAAAAGCTCCATAAGACCCCAAAATATTCTTTGTCTTAGTCAGAGACTGGATTTGTACTATTTTTTATACATGTAGATACAAAAATTCCCATTGATTCAAATGAAATATAAAAATATGCAAAAACCCAAAGTATACTCGATAATACTAATTAAAATACCTCCAAACAAATTCTCATAGTCAAAGCGGAAATTCAATAAAGTTTCTTCCATGAGTCGAACTTTTTTCTCACAATATCCCATCATTATATACCACCCGTACACACTACACATACAAATATGTAGATATTCTTTTTACTAAAAATTCCATATCTTATAAGACGCAGTTAATCTTATCGTAGATTAATACTACCATTATACAGATTAATCCTCCACAAGAAATATAATATCTCGTGTATGTCACCAAAGGCAATTCTAAAATAATTAACCTCATTTAACTACACTAAATAGCATGACATATTTTCAACTCAAAAAAGGCAAAGATTCTCCTTAGGGCACAGAAATACATATTATACATTATACGAGTTCATTACAAAAAAAAAAAAAAAAAAATACCTCTCTTCCATACACAAACTGAAAAAATAAAAAAAACATAAAAAAAATAAGATTGAAAATAAGTTGTAAACGTGCGCACACGTGGGTTGCCCTTTTATCTTCAAAACCTGGCGACAGATACTGTTGTCGATCTCCATAGGGGTGCACAACCGAAGAAGAACTAAAATGAAACTATATACGGATACAAGCGCGCACACGCTCTTGAGTTAATCAAAATTGTACCATCTTCATCATCATGATATTATTTTGTTTTGTTTTCTTTTTTTTTGGTTCTTGTAAACCTTCTTGAAGATGTGGCATGTGAATGAAAAATAAAAAAAAAATATGAAAAAAAAAAAAAAAACAAAAAGGGTTCAATGAATTCTTGGTTTGCATATATAGTATATCCTCGCCACTCAGATTCAGATACATGTGGTAATAAAAATCCTTGAACGCACTTCTTTCAACATAAATATACAAAATAAAATTTTATAGTAGGTACTGGAGCAATATGAACAAATTAAAGTCCATGGAATGCGTTATATAGTTGTGTGTTAAAATATCATCATAAAACAAAAACAAAAAAAAATCAAAGGGATTAAACAACAATATAACTCCAACCAGAATGCACCACACAATAACACGATCTAAAAATGTCCCTGTAAGTTAGTTCGAACATTAATCACTTCCAACCATTTGCTGTGATATTGCTTTCATCCTTAATGCTCTTTAACGTCTTATCGCATCGATGCGGCCAATCTGGAGGCACAATATTGATGCTCGAAGGTCATTGATCAGTCTGCGGGGTTGACTTTGACTGCAGTGACTCTTGACCATCGCACTGTGAATTGTGTATCACTGTGTATTATTTTTTTTTTTTTCTGTATATGTTTTTATTATACATTTATATCAATGCCGTGATAGTAATTTGATATTTTCAGAATGTCCGTTGTTATATATATTGTTGAAAGTTGTGCTGTGCGTATGGCTGGCCTGGCGTTTTCCAGGTGATTATTTTTGTTTTTTTTTTTTTCATTTTGGTTGTTGTTGTTTTTGTTTGGTTTTCATCTGTTAAAATATACTACCAGGAAGACACAATTGATGGAAGTGGATTTTAAGGTAGCAGATTATATTATGCGTTTCTCATTTGCATTGATGTGTTCTATGTCTTTATTTTTTATGGATATAGATAGCTCCCTGAATTATAAAAAGGGTAAGAGTGTTTTTCTCTTTTTTTCTTCTTTCAATTTGGGATTGAGATATTTTTTTAAATTTAAAATTGGTTTCTGATAACAATTCTGATAATGCAGTCAATTAAGTTTCATCAGAAAGCATTATTTCTTGGTTTTGATAAGTTTCTTCTTGTCTGTATAACAATTTAAGAATTCTTTAAATTGGATTGAGATACTTTTTAATTGATGGAATTGTTTAATTAATCGTATTTAGTTGTATCTATATTCATATTGAGATAATTCTTCGACCTTTCTGTCTGTCAATCAAAGTTATTGACTCATCGTTAAAAAAGTTACAACTTTTTTTTTCTTATTTTTATTTTGGAACATTTGAATTTTTTCTGGTTATTTTTTGCAGCATTTTGGAGTTCATGGCAGCATAAAATATTTTCTTTCAATTTTTTTTAATTCGAATTTTAAAAGAACAAGAGTTTGACAGAAAAAAAAAAGTTTGCACGTTAACTCTTTTGTTTGAATTGAATTCTTCTGGATTGATTATTTAAAGATTAAATTAAATTGAAATTATAATGGAAAAGGGGTGTTATTAGGTAGTTAATGGAGAGTGAAGAGAGTCAATCACCAGGGTGAATGTATTGTGGGAAAATTACCCCATTTAACCAATTAATTTCGTATTTATTAAATTTTGTTTATTTAATTTATTTAACTTATTTTATTTATTTAATTTATTCAATTTATTAAATTCATATACTAACTTAAAAAATTATGCGGGGAAATTATAAATAAATTTGTTACTATCTATTTATTCTTTACGCGAGAATAAAAAGATTTTTAATTTATTAATTATTTAATTTACTGAATTTATTTTATTTATTTTAAATAGAATTTTTTGAATTAGTATGACACCAGCTCTTCCCTAAATTCTTCAATGATTAAATTAATTCAAATAAACATTATATTCTTGTTAATCTTGTTTCATAATCAAATCACTTACATACCGAGGCATTTTTGGCAACAATTACCCACTTCAATCTCTCTATACAAAAATCCATACAAAGTGAAACAAAGATACAGATCAATAAAAAAAAAAAAAACAATCTACTTCCGTATCATTATGTGATGTAACAAAAAAAAAATAAAATAAAAAAAAATAAAGAAATACAAATTCAAAAAGTATTAACTTACCTCGATCGACAATTTTTCCAAACAAATTCTTCCCCCTTAAGAAATTCGTTGTCGAACAATTCCATCGACGATTTCTAAACTGATGTTGACATTCGGATATAGCTAGATTTGCACCTTTTACCAATGCAGCAAATACACCGGGATTTTCACGAACCAAACGTCTTTGCTTACGACGTAATCTTGCATGAAATGCTGGATCCACATATAACATTCCAGAATTCAATGGTGATATATTATTTGGTTCTCCTACTTTTGCAATACCCCTAGAAATAAAAATAAAGAAAATTGAAAAATGAATACAATGTATGGAAAATACAAATGCATAATATGTAGCTAGGATATATGTATGTACATATGTATGGCTAGAGCTATATTGGATTTTTTGATTAGCATCTATAAATATAATGTGTTTTTCTTCACGCTTATATGGTTATGAAAAGATAGATTGTTTGTGCAATCTGTTAAGGCTTTTTTTTTTTCTGCACACACGTTATTCACGGGAATATTCTCAGGGAATAATGTACATAAAAACAAACAAACAAGCACACACATGGTGGGATTTTCTATTTTGAAGATATTTTTGCAAGCAAGTGGAGTTTATATTTTTCTTCTAAGATTGAATCATCTGTTAGTTTACAAAAAAAAACCATCGTAACTTGGTTTCACTTCAAATAAAATAGAATTTAAGATACAAAAAAAATAGTTCGGACGTCAGCTCTTTTGTTTTAAGAGTTTTTTTTTTTATTTATATGCAAAAATTATTTAATAAAATGTTTTCAAAGCATCAAAATAAAGTTATTTATTTTAAAAATTATTTCGCTTCATTCTCCTTAAATTTCACCAAAATAAAGTTCGAACCTCAACTCTTTCGTTTTTAAAGTTTTTTGTTTTTAATTCAAAAATTATTTAATAAAATATTTTCAAAGTACCAAACTAAATTGATTTATTTTTAAAATGATTTCTTTTTCTCCTTAAATTTCACCAATATAAAGTTCGAAACTCAACTCTTTCGTTTTTGGTAAAATTCTTCTGATGAATTCATGAAAATTAGTTTGTAGAAAGAGAATTGATGGAAAATGTTATTATTAGACATATATCCAGCCATGTGTACATCAGTGTACATATATAAATATATGAAACTCCCCGTCGGCTATGCACCTCCTCCTAAGAAATATCAAAATATAATACTCGGCAGCTGTAAATGTTTCTTCTTTTTTTTACAATTATTCTTATATCAATTTCCACTGTTGGAAAAAATTGATTCAGCAAATAAAATCTACCGATATACAAACAATATCAATTGACCTACTGTCACTTTTTGTCATCGCTTCTCGTCATGTTGTTGTATTATATTGATTATCATTATCAACGACAAGCAATCAACGTATCGATCGTATCGTGTTATTTATGCCTTTGCTACTTATAACTGTATAACTTGTATACATTTTTACAACTATATATGGCATTCTTATACATATACATACGTGTGTGTATATCTTCGAATATATTAACATTTTTTACCAATAAGATTAATGACAGAATGAAATTAAAAAAACAACAAAAAGAATGTAATGCAGCACCACACATGTGTGTCACCTAGCGCGGTGGCAAATAAAACATTTTTGCATTAATTTCATGTCATTTTATTTTAAACTGACTATGGGGGGTATATATGATTTTTTTTTTATAAACTGTAAAAATGTTATGATGCGTGAGTGTTGTATCGTATTAGTGTAACTATTACTCGTCACTAAGTCTACACCATCAGCACAGCACCTTATGGCAGAAAAGTGGCTTCTGTTTGATTGAGCCAAAGTTGCTTCTTTATAATGAATCAAATTGACTGAAGTGAAAAATATGTGCTTCATTGATTAGAAAAATTATTACTTGAATGAATATTGGACTATTGATGTAAATTGAAAAATCTGCTTACTCTAGTCATTTTTTTATGATATTTTTTAGACTTTGGGGAAGCAATAAAACACAAAATCTAGCACTCTAAATTTTGTGTCTAGTTTGAATGTACTTTGAGTGAATTCAATTTTATTTAATTGATGACTCAACTATTTTCCTAGATCTGTTTCTAATATTCAATTTAATTACTATATACTTTTCCCTTTGGACCGTGCGTCGCGGTCGTCGTCATATCCCAAGAGACCCAACTTGGGCGCTTGGCAAGTCCTGTCATATCTATTGCGTGAATTCTTCGTAAACTTCTTTCAACAATATATTATATTACGTGATTACTTTGATTTAAAAGTTTATGCCGATCGTGTAATAGTGACTTCTGCTCATTGAATGCAAAATTATTATACTAACAACACGATGTATCTGCACGTCTATTCAATGAAAACCAAAAAAAAGATTGTCTATCCAAGATATCATAATATATGAACACACCTAATTCCAACACGTCGCTTGTCTACTCCGCGTTCCGCAGCTGTATATTGTATAAACTCTTTTCTTGATCGTCATATATAGCACTTTGTGACTTACAGTCTTTTATTTAATAGTTTACTAAGAGCACATGACCTGAACTCTCTATGAGTTTGCAAAAAAAATTAAACCAAAAGATGCTGTGAATGACTTTGATTTAGAGCTTCACTGCGGTTATGATTGCGCGACTTGAAGAATACGTGAGTCCTTTTTTAAAAGTCGACTAAGAGTTTTTTTTAACAAACAAACCAAAAAAAAGGAAGAAATTATAAACAGAAACGTGTGTAGCCAGTGTTGAGCATTGCCATCATAACTATGTGACAAGCATTTCTTTATTTAATTTTTATTTAATTTTTTTTTGTTGATGGTTAAGTCTTTGATTTTGTGCAAAAGATACAACCACACAAAAAGTAACAAGCCTGTCAAAAAAAGGATGCTCCTATCACATCAGAAGTAAGAGTTTCTTTTTCTTTTAAGCAAAAAAAAATAAAAAAAAAGAAAAAACATTTTTTTTTTCAATTCCGTCAGAAAAGCAAGATCATCAAAATGCATTACGAGTACGCGATGAGAACCAATTTTTTGTTGTTGTTATTGTTTCTGTGTCCTTAATTTTTGTTTTGTTCTTGCTATATCTCTCTCTATATTATATGACCAAAGAGTATAAACAACGTTAAAGTTGTTTAAGTTTGTTTTACAGGTATTTTTCTTTGACATTTTTTTTGTTGTTGTTGTTGTTTTTGTTGATGTGTGGCTTAAGGAATTTTTTGAATTGGTTGTGGTATTTTTAGTTGTTGTTTGTTTTTCTTTTTTCACTTTTTTTTTGTTAGGTTTTTGTTTTTTTGTTTATATATATGTAAACATTTTCGATATAATTTTTAAAGACACGCACATAAATTCGGTAAAAAAGTGCGATGAGCAATGAAATTGTCACACCAAATGATCATAAAGAATTGTATCACGTACTTACACGCTTGTCATTTTTGTGTTTGTTAACTTTGTTTTATATCAACTTTTTTTTTGTTTAATCATCGCAGAGATTTCTTTTATTGAATTTTTTTAGCAAAGACATTGAATTTGGATTCGCGACTTTTCGGGAAGGAATTTTGCAGTTCAAGATAAAATGTTTCTGATTGCAAAAAATCGAAGGAATTGAAATAAATTGTGCAGATTTAATTTGAATATTATTTGTAAATAAGTTTTGCTTTGTATTCGAACATATTTTTATAACAAAAGGCAATTTTTTTTAATAATTTGTAATTTAAGAAAGTTACATATACATTCAATATCTAATAAATTTGTATTCATCTTTTAATTTATTTAAACATGACAAACTAAGGGCCTCTTTTGCAATCTTTTACTAAAATTTGAATTAATTATCTAATACAGAAACTTTACAGTGAGATCATAAGTTCACAAGACAAAAGTATAGTATTAGTTTTTTTAATTATAACTCATTGTGGGTGGCTCGACAAATAATTGATAATTTTGATACATATCCAATTTTCTAAAAAACAAAATTAGAAAAATTCAACAAAAAAACAATGAAGATTGAAATTTTTTAAATAAATCAGTTAGTTAAAAAATGTAAGTTATTGTTTTTTAATTGTTTTTTTTTTTTTAAGTTTTAATTAATGAATACCTACTTAATAAATTTAAGAAAAACTGTAGATATTTATTAAAAAATACTATTCATAACAATTTTCTATAAGAATAATGATCATTAAAATATTAAAAATTTCAACTGTAGGTAAGGATTTAAATTAAATTTAATGCTTCAAACTTTCCTAAATTTTTTTAAAATTGAAAAAAATTGTTCAAACTTTTAAGAATTTTCAAAAAATTGATTAATTATTTTTATTTTGAACTTTAAAAACTGGATGTATGAAGATGCTTTTTTAATTCTTAAATGATTTAAGTGACTTTGAAAAAATAGCCCTACCTGATTTTTGAAAGAACAAAATTGATTATATTAAGGTTCACATTTTTGATTTAAATATTGGAAAAAAATACACTTACATTAAGTGAATTTCTATTCATATTTATATTTCCTTAGAAACACTTTAACTTCTAATAAAAAGATAGATACCTCTACTATCTGTTTTTTTTTTTGTAGAACTTATAGTATATGAAATTAATATTGATAGTATAAAAAGATAATAAATTATTCACCTCAACTATAAATAAACAAATCATTTTTTATTATTTCTTCTTTTGTATATATGTATCTTTATGTTCATTGCGCTATATTGCATAAAAGGTGTATTTTATTTGTTAACAATGTCGTTAAAAATTTATTTATAAAAAACTTTTGTCGGCTTTTATTTCATTTACTTGAATGATACCAAGATTTATAACAACTTGAACTGAGGAACATTTTAGATTACGACTATGAAGCTAAATTTGGAAAACTTAGATTTAATTATTTTATTGATGAAGTGCAATTTTAAAATTTTGCAAATTGACGTACCTAACCCATACACAATTTTTTTTTTCAATTTTTGATATTGAAAAAAAAAATAGCAACAATTATTATATTGTAAACTATAATTATTATGATCTAATAATTATTATTAGTTTAAGTATTGGTTTCAGAATGTCTGAGAAAAGTTCAGATTATAGTAGTTGCACATAAATATTGGAACAGGTTCATGTCTTCAAACCAACAAAAAATACCTTTGCATTTATAACCTATTCAACTCGTCAAAAAACAATTCTTCCTGTGGAATTATGACCTTGTTGCTATATGTATTTATGTATCGAATAACTATATAATAATTAGAACTTTACTCAGACATTGTGAAACAAGCCCTAAGTGTAGTCAAATCTAAGATTTTTGAATATGAAGAAACTCGGAAAGATAAGGACAAATTAAAGGAATTTAAGGCATTTTTAAGATACCTATACATTTTACATATCAACAAGAATAAATTTGATGTTTGTAATAGATATCGGTATTCTATTTATTACAAATCTTATAATAATTTCATAAGATTAAACCAAATAAATGGTCATAACTGTCCTGTTTTCTTTTTCTTTTTTTTTAAATGTTAATTTTTTACTTTTTATTGCTTCAAAAGTTTTAATTAGTTATTTTCAACAAACATTTAAATTTAAATATTTATTTCTACAAAAAAAAAATATTTAATTATAATCAGATTTAATTATAATGTGCCCAGCCATATTTAAGAACTCCTATTCAGTGAATTGAATATAAACTGTTAATTAATAAAAATCAAATCTCAGAGATAACTTCTATTTGAGCAGTTTGTAGATGACTTGAAGTGAACTTTCACTTTTTTTTAGATATATAGACTTTAAATAGATTACGATAGAAATTCGTTACACATATTATATATCGACGGCAAAAGTGCAGAACCTCGTAAGTTTTTTTGAATGTTTTTTCAGAAATAAAAAAAAAAACCTGTAAAATTTTGTACGGCGCGCGATCTTTGATAAGAGGTTTAAAATTCTGTCTTTTTCTATAAAATTTTCAGATCAATATTTTAATTGTTACGCTGAAATTACGCTGAAGTTACGTAAAAAGGTTACGCCTCCGGTTTTTCAGATTTTTGTTGCATTAAGAATATATTTCTATTTAAGAAATTTTGTAAACATTTAATATATTTTTTTTAATATTCAAATATTCATTTAACAGTTTATTTACTTTAAAAATTTAATATAAAAATATGCTTATTTTTTAGTCCAAATTAAACGAAAGTATTTTACTGTTTAAAATTAATGTAATATGTAGATATAGGTAGAATCTTTCGTCTTGTTTTCAATAAAATGCAAATTTACATTTTCTTTTTTTGATTCCTTTTTTGATCCTTTCTAGTACATATATATACATTTTTACACAACAAGAATATTCTCTATTTACTGTGGGATCAAATATTAAAACACAGTAGCGCAAAATTTTAAAAGATTTAGTATACGATGTTAGGTTAGATGATAAACATGCTTTGACATCGTAATAAATCTTTTAAATGTTGGGCCCGTGATTTTATTCATTTTTCATGATTTTGACATCGAAAAAATTTAAATTTTGGCACAAAACTCTATTTATATGGGCTTATGCATTTTCTAAGGGCATTACCTTTACACCAATAAATTAAGACAAGGTGAAAATTTAGTTTTTTTTAATTGCTCGAAAAAATGTGTCATATTATTAAAAACAACAATTTTTACCTGGAATTTCTTCAAAAAAAAAAAAACAAAAACTTAAAGATATGAATAACGAATAACTTTTACCCCCCTAAATCAAAAACCCTGTTCAAAATTAAGGGTTGGTATTTTTAGGAAAATATTAACATATTATGCAAGTGACAAAATTTGATTTTGTCGGAATTTTTTCGAAGTTTGACTTTTTTGGATCTAAATTTTACGGTTCATATTTCGAATGTTTTGGAAATGCTCCATTCGTAAAATACATCAAAATTTGACTTTTGAATACTACAATGCTGCCAAATTGCATTTATAAACTCTTAATTGATTTTTTTAATTAATTCTTGGTTAACTTTAAACTTTGAAAACGTATATGAGGCCTGTTTATAGTCAGTTTTTAAACTCATTTTTTTTTTAAACAATTAAAAAGACGTAGTTTGGTTTATAATAATAATATTGGCGCAACTTAAAAGATAAAGTAAGATGTTATCTTGTTAATATGATAAAAATGCTTTGACATTGCGCCATAGATTTTATTAAAAATTTAATCAGCCTTATTGTGAGTTTCGCCCGGAAAATATTTCACCTTAAAATTTTTTGTTCCTCCGGAATTTTAAAAGCTTTTATGAGTTTCGCCCCATCGAAATTTCGTTCCCCTACTAAAAATATGTGAACATTTAGGCTATTAATAACATTACATTCCGCCCGAAATGAATGTTCACAATAAGAGCAATTTTTTTAACACAATATTTCGGTTGAAACTCACGATAGGCGAAAAGTGAAATATCAAATTTTGCGGGTGGAATGTTGTTCGCGTGAAACTCACAATAATGCATAAATTTATTGTTTATGAAGCAAGTATTTAAAAATGACAGTTAAGACGTCCAAATAACTTCTACTTTAAATTTAAATTTAGGTTGAACTTAATTTCAAAACAAAAGTTTCCGCATAGAGCGGTTTAAATCTGAACTTATAAATTTTGACACACTATGGAACTTTAAGGTTCAAAGGCAACAAATAAAACCACAATGATATCTAAATTATGTCTGAAAAGAAGACTTTAAAGAATTTAACACTAACGCTTAGACTAAATAGATCTCAAGTAAACAGAAGTCATTTTCTAATTTCCTTCATCTTAGGTATTCTACGTAAATAATTCTCAAATTTAAAATTTTCAGTGTGAATCTTATTAGAACAGCCGTTCCTAAATGGTATCAATCGATTTGGAAAACAATAACTTTTGTATTGAATATTTTTAATTTTATAGATATTTACAAATTAACTATGAAAAGCATTACAAAAAAAAGTATATACAACTAACTTTATAAAAGGTTTTAATCATTAACTCTGCTATAATTATACCTACTACCTATATTAGGCCTCTTTCTTTAATTGTCAAAACTGACAACTCTGGCCAATTCTATAGTCCAATTTTATTTTATTTTTATATGGACTTTGACAGAACTTTGGGCTGAAATTGCTAGAAAGGGGCAGTTTTTAGAAGTAAAGAATCGTAGACCTATTACCAAGCCATTTCAGACTTAAAGATCCTTAAAATGTTGCTCAACCAAAACTTCCAATATTTTTTCAGAAATAACAACCTAACAATGAGAGATATTACTGAGATTGCTGATATCTCTGAGATCTTAGAGATATAATTATTGCAAACTCTATTTTTTTTAACGAACAAAAACTTGAACAAACATGATTAGAAGTCATTGAATTTTTGAACAACAAGAAGTCATTTTTCCAATAGAATTTTTACGAAAAAAACTCCTTTTCCAAAATTTACCGAACAAATTAAATAATTATTTATTATTATTTTATTATTTATTTATATAAAACTTACTGAAGATGGAAGCATAGCTTCCGAAATGCATTTAAGTAAATAAATAATTAAAATAAGTGTTTTTAAGTTATTTAAAATAATATCTTTTATTTATTTCATGAAAAAACACGTTAAAAATCTCCAATATCAAATCAATTATTTACTCATTTCAAACTCATACATAAATTCTTTTCCAATCAGAAAACATGTATATAATCATTAACAATTATTTAAAAAAAAATAAAAACAAAAACATACCACCACATTGATCCTCGACCTCGTCCTGGTTTTGATTTATTTTCAGTGTCGGATGATGAACTCGATGACAATGCAAATAAGCACATAAAAATATAAATTGACAAATCCATGACTGATAATGATGATGATTTCCTCTTTAGAAATAGAGAAAGTCCTTACAGATTTCTTATAATAATCAACAAATGACAGCACTTTTCGTTCGCGTGCCGAACAAAATAATATAATTTATTACTTTATGACACACACACACAAACAATTTAAGTAGTTGTGAGAAATGACAGTGTTAGGAACATATAATTAAAAAAAAGTTTGACAGATTTCTATTTAATTAATAATATACACTTGTTTTATCTCAATTTTTAATCAAAACCAACAAACGATGCAACATTAATCAATTTCACGATCAATTAACACTCAATTTAAAACTAAATTGTGGGTTGGTATAGTGTTTCACTTTTTTTTTTTCTTTAAATTATTTCGCAAAACGACAAATTTGATCAGCGCAGGTATAAATAAAATTGTAGCAAATCAAAGACAAAAAAACAACAACAAATGTCGCTAGGTGTATAGGAAATTTTGTTTCCCTTGTTTTTAGACCAAAACGTGATCAACTGTTATAACAAGCACAAACTCTAACAACACCACCAGAATCAATCTAGGAATCTCGAATCATTAGCATATTCATAAGTTTGTTTGGGATAAAAATGATGTCGATGCTGCTTCTGCTGTTGCTGCTTCTGATGCTGATGCTGATGATGATGATGGTAATCACACAATATAGGAATTATGTTGTTCACAACGTTGTCATCGCGTCGACAGTATTGATGACAATATCATTATATAGGTAGGTAACTAATTGGCATTTGATTAAACAGACTCTCTCAAGTCGTGTGGATTGTTGATGTGAATTAATCGCTGACTGATTAATGAATTAGTTTTCGAATTCAATTCAATTCGATTCGATTGGAGATGGTTGCGCAAAAATGATCCGGAAAGTGAAAGGTATAATATGCGGTTGTTGTCGTTTCGTTGACTTGACCGTATATGACGAACACACGACGACGAGACGACGACGTAACTAATTAACAACTGTTAAGTGCGGTATATCTGAATCTGACTGAGGTAAGGTAAAGTAAAGTACACACACACACTACCTATATATAACTGCTGCGTGCAAATGGATTATTTAATTCGTATAAGTATCTCTCGTAGATGCACCGCAACGACAACTGAGAACTGACTGACTGATCTTAGAGAGGTGATAATGAGACACCGAGTGAGGTAGAGGTTTAGTTCAGCAACCGTTCCGAGCCCGAAATCCCAATCGAAACTGTAACACATTCACCATCACCATGGATGGATGGATGCGGCAGCGTAGATAGGTAAGTTAGGTAGGTATATGGAATGAACGACAAGAAGATGATGGTGACGGCACCAGTACCACACACGTATAATATCTTGATGATGATGATGGGCAAATAAAAGAGCGAGATAAAGAGAGAGTATATAGTTTTGTATATATAGATAGGTTTAGTTGCCGATGGTGGTCTTCTTCTCTGCGTATATTTATTTTTATACGATGATTCCCCGTCGACGACGTCAATATATGGAACAAAACTTATGTTCTAATGGCAATAATTACTGCAATATTGTTACCCGGTTCAGTGCTAGTGCTTAACTGAAATTCATTTATCTGTTTGTTGTACTTCACTTTGCCGCCAGTTCGCCACCACACCACCGATACAACTCGCTGGCTCTTACCTTACCATACCTTTTGCCTACAATTTTCTTTCTATCTCGCTCCCACTCACTCTCTCACTCACTCTGTCACACTTTACACTCGATGGTGGCTTCTTGTTGATATATTTTTTTAAGTGGTATTGGTGTTAAGGTGAGCATAGTGTAAATGGTTTCAGTAAAAAAAAAAAAAATGAAGAAAAGTTGTTAATGAAAATCCATCCTGTTCACACACGTACTAAATGTCGGAGTCAAAATATACACTCAAACGCCACTCACACCTTCACTGACTGCGAGTAGATAGTTTCGTACTTACTATAGTGCTCTCTCTATATATTCTCTCATTTCGTTGATCGTGCAACCAACCAGAGAGGTGATCGTGTTTGCACACAATCGTGCAGGTTCATTCCAGCTTCTTGCACAGTTTTATTGATTTGATATAAGAAACGTGTATGGAGGAGAAAAAAATATTCCTCTTGTGAAATTATTAAAATTACAACAATCTTCATTTCTCGTCGATCCTTGAAGAAAAGAGAGATAAAATTATAAGAAGGTAATCTCAGAATGATCTTTATTATTATTTTTGCTCACAAGTCGTCGCTCGCACCACGATCACTCCAGAAAGAGGCGTGGCATATCAAAATCCAATAGAATCACTATATGTGTTGGATTGTTGTTTCACAGCCATATACAATTTTCGGAGTAGGTATATTTTTCGGAGTAATTCTTTTATTTTTTATTTATCAATTTTATTCAAGCATAATATGTGTGTATATGTAAGTTTTATTATATACCCTACCTTCTTTGGAACGATCATCTTATTGGACTAAAATTGTATGCGCCATAGGCCCCCTATATCTTTTGGAACATTATTTTTGTGTGTGAGATTGTGATATGGTTTTCCTTTTCTATATACGTTGAGAGTGTTGGTTGGATATTTTTTTTTTATTTTTATGAAATAATTTTTTTTTTTTGTATCGGCAAGTAGGCGGTTTGTAGGGTTATGTATTTTGAGTTGCCAGGGGTGATCGGATAAATACAAATGGCGTTTCGATTGTTTTTTTTTTATATAGGTAGTTTTTGTCGGCACAAAATAAGCTACCTAATTAGGTGTATTGTGTGATTTTTTAAGTAAACAAAAAGAGTGTTTATATTTTTGTTGTACTAAGTATAATTAACATTATTTTAGTACATAAATTTACTGTCTATTTTACACTATCTAGCTTATTAGGTGGTGTATATGTAGGTGTATCTATTGGTTAATAAAAATGAAAGAAATATTTTCTAAAGGCGCCATAATTCGAGCACCATGCCTACCTATAATTAAAAAAAAAAATTTACATAATGCCGACATTGTTAAAATTGTAAATTTACTTTGAATATAATCGAACCATTTATGTCATTGAACCACGCTATTCATTATTCACCTACCTATACCTATACAATTTCTGAATAATTTAGTTAACTTCTTTATTTTCAGTCAACTATAGGGTCATACTCTAGTCTATAGGTAAGATAGATTGTAGATATGTATATCTATAGGAACCAATTTTTTGAAATTTTTTCTATTAAACTGATAATTGACCCTGATATAGGTATACCTCGGTTAAAGTTTAGGTTAAAGTGTGTCGAAAAATTCCAAAAAGAAATGCAAAAAAATCATCAGAATCAGAGCCACCTTTTGGCCATTTCAGCTTAACAATGTTTTTTGAAATATATCTACAGAAAAGGGCAGAATTCAAAACCTCTTACTATAATATAGATCGCCATACAAAATGTGCAAGATTTGTTTAAAAAAAAAAAATGCAAAAACCACTGAAGAGGTTCTTCACTTTAACCGTCCTTTGTTTTATGTCAAATAGGTACATTCAATCTATTTGACATACAATGATGAACCTACGAAAAGGGTTGAGAATCGACAAGAACAAAGTACTCGGATTTTTAAAATATAACTCACTTATTTACTTTACGAAATTGAAAAAAAATCACTCCAAAAAGGTATATTATGTATATATAGTAATGCAAAATTTCACGCCTACTTTGTGAGTAAAATATCACACCAAACACGTCAATTTATACTTGATAAACATTAAACTATATGCATAAGCAAAAGCTTCTGTTAAGTATTGTATAGTTTTAGAGAAATCTATAATATTTCTACAAATAGGATTACAAGTGAGCAATATACCGGGTAGAATTTGCGACTCGGTATTGCCTTGGCCCCAGATAGTTTCGCATTGTTTATGTCATGGGCCTATCGAGCAGTAACTAGCTTGGCCCTTGCTAATTTGTTAATGCTCTGTATTCTGTGGGCCTTGCTAGTGGTTCCCATATGGACCCTTAATAGATCTTCCAAGTCAGGAATGGGCCTCTCGAGCAGTAACTAGCTTGGCCCTTGCTAATTTGCTAATGCTCTGTATTCTGTGGGCCTTGCTAGCGGTTCCCATATAGGCCCTAGATAGATCTTCCAAGTCAGGCTTTGGATAACTAAAAATTTAGAGATTTTTAGTCACTGCTAGGGCCTAGGTAGATTTTTACTGAAACCCTTATAGCCCCCACCCCTCTCATATTAGGGGTGTTTGAGACGGCTTTTCTCTTTAACTGAAATGTATAGAATTTAATTTAATTTAAAAAAAAAACTTCACTTTTACTTACTTGGTTTCTCCGAGACGTGTTCCTTCAATCAAAGATCCAGCACGCTACCCTCCAGGCTGATTTGCGATACAGAATAGGGATGTAAAAATGTTTATGAGTTGATACTACACGTATTTGCTATATATGGACCTTACACAAGTTTAATTGGTCGTTGGGAATGCCAATAAAGAGGCTACACTATCTACGACCAATATAACGCCAAGAAAAAGTTCCATGTCTAGGCTACATCAAGTCTAAACTATCTAGGCCCAGTCTTAGTTACACCTGATAACACCAATAAAGAGGCGACACTGTCTAACGCCAAGATAACGCCCAGATACAATTCCTTATCCAGGCTACACCAAGCGAAAACTATTTGGGTCCCTTCCTGTTTTTATGAGACAGCGCCAATAAGGTGGCGACACTAGCTAGGGCCAAAATGACACCAACAAAAGTTTTCATATCTAGGCTACGTCAAGTTAAAACTATCTAGGCCTAGTCTAAGTTACATCTGACAAAAATAAATAGGCAATTCTAGCCAGGGCCAAGATTAAGCCAGAATAAGAGAAATTAGTCAAGATCACCCAGACCTGCGCATGTCTAGGCCCATCATAGGATTTACTATATAATGGCCAATCTAGATAGGGCCACGCTTAAAAATAGTTTTTCCTAGATAATTTTCTACCCGGGTACAAGTCCAGACAGCACTTATTATTTCCCATCGGAAAAATTGTATAAGAAAATATTTATACAATTAAGTATATGTAAAATGAAATGATACAAAATTATAATACCTCTATATCTTCCTGCGAAATATATCTCAAACATTGAAATTATTCCTTCAACTTTGAGATAAAAATGTTTGGTTAAACTAAATCAATAATTTCAAGAAATACATCCAACTTATTTGATAACAATAACATTTTTAGACATTTTTGTTTTTGATGATTTTGGTTTTATTAATTAAAATAGAATAAAGTTAAATTGCCTTGTTGTATTAAACTCAAGTAAAAATCTACTTACCTATGTATATACACTTGAATTTTTATATTTATAACGTTTAAAAAATATCATATCGACTTTGAAAAAAAATTATAACTTGCTTTCACGTTTTTAGTTTAAAAACTGTTTTTTTTTTAATTTCACTAAATTTTCAGGACCTATGTGATTTTTTGCAAAAATAAGCAGATAGTGGCTTTTTTATTTAGTATTAAAATAAGATAGAGGGCGTTCGCGTTTTTTTGAATGTTTTAATATTAAACACAAACGTTTTTTCACGTTTTTATGATTTTATGAAATTGCATGAACTATACAAATTTTGTTTTCATTTTTTTTCTTCAAAATATTGTTAGTTTTCGAAAAATATTAATTTCATCCGCTTCTCTAAAAATGAAAGCTCTGGTTAAGAGTATTTTTTAGGAAATACTTAACACATCAAAATGAATCTTTCAACCAAAATTCACATTTGTGGGAGATTTTTAAAAGTTTCGCCATTTTGTATAATTTCCCTGGGTCTTTACTCTTTAGTACCTATGTATACTGCAGTGTGTATTGTGACTCCTATATGAAAAATTGCCCAAATAGAAAAATGAAGAATACCCCAAAAAATGTATGCAGGTAAATTAAATATGTATGCATATGAAAAATAAGATCAACAAAAGTGATGAAATTTCACAATGAAAAATGACCCCAATTTTTACATAGTTAATAAAAAACTTCATATACACTTTAATATAATTCAATTTATAATCATACAATTAAATTGGGCTATTTTTGTGTAAGTGATCAGGGGCCGAATTACGGCTTCAGTGACTGAACAACACGTGAGGGAAATTTCATACGAAATATCGAATATCATCGATATTTTGTATGAAATTTCCCTCACGTGTCGTTCAGTCACTAATGCCGTAATTAGGCCCCAGATTTTTCAAAATTTAAAATTTAAAATTGTAAAGACAAAATTCGGTACGTTTATTCTGCCTTCAAAAAATAGCGAAATTTTCTTTCTTTTTATTGATGATTCTTCATTTTATATAAGAAGGTTTTTTTTTAAAAAACAAATTTTATATACTACTGAAATATATCTTTGGATCCTAATTTTGTGGGATTTAGGTCTTCTTTGTTTTTATTTATCCTTCTTAATTCAAAGATTTTTGACTGCATATATATGTTATGAACAAATTTATTATTTTTAGCTCGTATAAACACTCTATAAACTCAACATTTGAAATTTATATTTAAAAAAAGTGCATTTTTCGATAAAATTAAAGTTAAATTAACCGAAAAAATCAGTGTTATTGAATTATTTGCTTTTTAAATGCTTATATTGGTTGCGCAAAAATTAATTTTGTTCTATGGATAATTTATTTGAAATTCAAATTTAAAAAGTGTTTTATAACGGGAATTTGAAAAAGTGTTTTATAACGGGAATTTGAATAAAAATAACACTATAACTATATGAGTTACAAAATCAAGACTTATGAGATAAATCTATAGTAGATTAAAATTGGATTCGTAAATTCAAATTAAAATTACGCTTATACCTATAGTAAGATTCCTTTCTAAGAATATTTTGCGAAGAGGCTTGGTTTATATATGGGAGATTCTCTGCCAACTGTGATTCTTTGTGTCCCAGTGCTTTATTTGTAACTTATGTAATGCCTTGTTTATATACAAAGCTTTATGTAAAACTTTCTCATGAATTTCTGGTTTGAGTTAAAGAAATCAGTTTGCTACCAATTTCCCCTTGACTTGAAAAAGTATAGCCAATATTTCAGTACCGTGGCATGTCCCATCCTAGTTTTTCCAATTAAATCTACTATTTTCTATTAAATTGAATCATTGAATAAATATGTCGCTCTCAGAGATGTTTCAGTACAATAGTTGCTTGATTAAATTTTGACAATATCAAGTCAAAATATTTGTTCCCGAATTGAATTATAATAATTGAACAGTGTCCATGGATTTCATTTTATTTTTGAATTCGTAAGATTTAGTTTGATGGCGCTTGTGTGGTGGCGTTTGAAAGACACATTATTTATTTATTGTTAACAAAAAACAGTTTAATTTATTAGCGTATTTGTGCTGTAAGAGTGCAGTGTTTTTATTCTAAAAACGTGTGTCACAAAATTACCTGTCAGTACCGTGGTAGTGTTATTGAAGCGTGTTATGAAATTTTTTGTGGTGATTTTTAGAATATTGTATTTCTTTTAAAGTCATAGTAGTAAAAATTAAATCGGAAATTTTTTTTCAGAAGCAGAAGAGGGTATTTTAAAGCCAAAATTTCAGTACCGTGGATGTCAGTACCATGGTATATAAATTAATAATGAATTTAAATTAAATGATTTCGAGCAATATAGTGCTAAAAATCCTGTTATTTTTTCTATTTAGAATGGTAGGTACTTCAGTACTTCAGTACTTCAGAAACGTACCTAATAATTGCCTTTCAAATTTTAAAAACTCAAAACATAATAGGGGACTCAGAACCTCATCACAAATATTGTCAAAAAGAATTAGAATGATTATTTAAATTCAAAAATAAAAAAAACAGTGTCATGTACTGTACCCTCGAGATTAAGTACCTACTTTTCACTAAATTTTTTGTTCTTTATAAAAGTTGTAGTAAAATGCTTTTACAGATTTGATACAATGTCTACGTAAAATAAAAAAAAATTAAAATTAATTTTAAAAGAGTTTTAATTTGAGCAAAATTTTAATTTAAAAAATCACAGTTGGCAGAGACCCATATATAAAAATGGCAAATGGTTAGTTTACATTTTCAGAATATAGTGACTTATTTTTCTGCGTCAAAAATTAAACAGGCGAATCCACATTTTTTCCTCTATATTTCACAACGATAGTGACAACTAAATAAAAAATTCAAAAATATTTTTTTATTCTTAATTTTATTTTTCATTGGGATGGGAACAACAGCTGAGCTTTCTAAAATTTGTAATATTGAGTTTTAAGATTTAAAGATATTTGTAGATACAAACATATTAGAGATCAAAATAAAATTAAACTACAACTTTATCGCAATGCAAAAACCATATTTTCCAGAAAACGTCTATGTACATCTGTATATAGAAGAAACAAATTTGTAAAATTACAAATTACAGTTTTGTGATGTTATTATACATATGTATCTATTCAAAGAGATCTTACAGTTTTGTGATGTTATTATACATATGTATCTATTCAAAGAGATTAAAGGAAATAAGATACAATGTTTGTTCATTATTTAAATACATTTGCTTAACTCAATATGATGTGTCCTTATTTATACATACATATATGACCTGCCGCTCTCAAATATTTAATCGACCATACCAAATGATTTAAAAGAAATTGCAGCCGCTTTTTTTTGTTTCTGTATGGTTGAGTGCCTTTTAAAACATCAATAAGCCTCTTGAAATCTGTTGAAGAAAAGAAGGTTTTTGTTAGTTTAGCTAGAGATGTCCATTCAAAACAAACAAAGAAAATGAAATCAATATTCAAAGACGAAAAAAATATTTTAACAATCCTTAATGCCTTTTGAACTTCACATCGTTTTTGAGTGAGCTGTCATCTTATAAGACATTGAGAAAAGATTTATTTTTTTTTTAATTAAATTTCATAATATGTTTGTTATTTAACGTTCCTTAAATACATTAGAAATATGTTTAAATTACATATTGTAAAATGGTTCTTTATATTTACAAAGAATTCGAGTATGGTACTGAATAGGTGGTATTAGAAGAGATTTCCAGGATTATTCAAATATGAATTAGTTTACCTTACCTTCTTTTTAAGCAACTGCCCAAGTGAAAAATTGTTGTAAATGCAATAAATATTGTTTTTTTTGAACCAAACAAATATCAACTAGATTCAAAGAGTACCTACATCAGAAAAATTTAAAGTTTGGTTATAGCTTTTCGGACTAAGATGCAAATCTCGAAAATACACTTTTTGTCACAAATTTGATTTTTGAAAACAATATAATTTTGGCATCGAAATTTATGTCTGGATTAAAAAATGAATCAAAAACGTCTTATTTAGGCAATAAATGCAACAAAAAAAACCTCTTATATACCCAAAGAGCATACATTTCGTAGGTAATTGGATATTATAGAAATCACTGTTCTACACAAATTACAAAAATGGAGTTAGGATCTGGTTTGTTGCTTTATTCGTCGGTCGTGTGTCGCTTTCATGTGAACAGTACTTTAAATAACGTCCCTTCCCTTAGGTGCCAGTTATAGCTTTCATTGAAACTCGTCATTGAAAATTTTAATTTCTTATTTTGAGACACTTAAAAAGCAAAATGAGTAATTATTTTGATGCCAATAAAAAGCTCTTGACTCAATTATTATTTCCAGTCAAAAAAATATTTCATTTTGGCCCAATCTTTTACATAAAACGATTTCTAAGATTTCAATGATCAATGATAAGGTAGTTCAATCATTGAAATAAAGAAATTCATTTGATTTGTAAGGTTTGGCCAAAATGAAAATTTTTTTTGACTAAAATTAATAATTGAGTCATCACCTTTTTATTCGCCATCAAAATATTCTCTGATTTTGCTTTCAAAGTGTCTCAAAATAGGAAATTAAATTTTTCAATGATGAGTTTCAATTATGAAAGCTATAACTGGCCCCTTACTTTGGCGGACAATTTTTGGCGGAATCAAAAAATGTTCATATCTGAATTTTTAGCTATAATTAAATGCTAATTTGTTGTGCAAACCAAAGATTTCCGCTAAAATAAGTCTGAAAAAAGCGGAAAAAATCTAAAATAAAACGTATTTTTAAGTTTGGTTGATCTGTAGATTTTTAAATGCTCTTGAGCTGCAAAATCCTCGATTTTGTAGCTCAAGTGTATTTTATATTAATGTATCCACTAAAATAAGTCTGAAGTTAGTGGACGAAAATACGAAAATAATAATTCTCTTGGTTTCAAAAAGTTGTTGCGCAAGAATTAATTTTTAATTTTGTAGATTTTAAATACCATTTTTTAATTGCATTTTAAGTTTAAAAAGTGTATTTTCGGTCATTTGAAATAAAACGGAAGTTGTTGGACAAAATCCAAAAAATGAGATTTTCGAAAAAAAAAAAAAATTGCCAGAAATTGTAACTTTTTAAATGCAATTTTTTGACATTTAGTAGAAATTTGTAGCTCTAACGGAGCTTCCAAAACCTAAAAAAATGATAAAATCTAATTTTTTTTAAATTTTGACCGTTATACACATGGAAATGACGTCTTGTTTTAGCGGAAACTTTTATAACAAAAAAAATATGCGAGCTACAAAATTGGGGTTTGCGTGTTTAATTAAGTTTTAGGGAGACTTAAAATTCCTGCAAAAAAAAACTCGATTTCCTCATTTTTTAGATTTTGGGAGCTCCATTTTGAGCTAACCTGATTCAAATTCTCAAGTTGGCTAACTTTAGAGTTAAGAGTTGACTTTAACTCAAGAATTGAAACTCAGGTTGAAATTTCTTTTTGTTCACTATTTATTTTCTTCAATCTACAGTTGAAGATCGAGAGTTGACCTGACCGTCTTCTATAAAACAAAAACTGTCGTTTTTAAATTTAAATTTTAATCTGTCAATAATATCGATATTTTATTTGAGTGTTTTTGTATGTTAAACTGTGTTTTTTTCGGGTTAAATTGTTTTAAACTGTGAACAAATTATTGAAAAATAATGGCTGAAAAAAAACAACAAAGAAAAACGGCGTTAGGCAATAACGCCCAAGGAAATATCGCCAAAAAAGATGGAAATATCACCCAAATTTATATATTTTTCCAAATCTTAAAGCTACGCGTAAACCAAGGCGAAGGCGGTGGCGATCACGATAAAAATATAAACACATATAAATCAAAGGAGAGGCACACATTAATAGCGTAGATGTGTGCAACTCCCTTGATTCACATTTTTATCTGAATTTGTCACCGCCACCGCCATCGCGTCGGTTTGCACGTAGCTTTAGTTGGAAATATCGCCCAAATATTTTCAAATGTAAATTGTTATTGTAAAATTTGGGCGTTATTTCTTCAATTTTGGGATGTCCAAAAAATTTTTTTTAATTTAAGCGTTCTTTCCTAAATATTGGGCGATATTTTCAAACTGAAATTTCAATGATAAGATAATCTTAAAAAAAATCGCGGTGCATAAACAGTGAGCTATGTATGGTGCCCCCGTGCAATCTCCCTGCTTTGGCACAAATATAGGATTTGGGGTAGGTGCGAGGCTGGATGTAGAAAAGTGTCTTTTGCATTTAAAGAATCTTTATTTAAAGAAACTTTGCATACACCAAGCCCCCAAGCCAAGCAAATCGTCGCCAAATTCAATAATGTGCCCAAATAGGGGGGCTGCAGGGGGCAGCATGCCCCCCATACATACGTCACTGTTTTAATTTTTAAAAATCCATATTGTAAATGTGAGTATTAAGTTTTTTTTATTATTTGGGCGTTATTTCCTAAGATTTGGAAGTTATATCCTTTTTCTGGATTTTTTTTTTTTGCCGATATTTACAATTTTGGGCGTTCCATTTGACTTTTAAAGTTTGTATTTCTGTTCTTTCCTTTAAAAAAATTAAAAATTGGAAATAACGCCCAACAACAACAATTGTTCACAATTTTTTTGGGCGAAATTTCCAGATCGATTTGGGCGTTATTTCCTTGGGAGTTATTACCTAACACCAAGAAAAACGTTCAATCCTCGAAGAAGTTGACAAAAATAATTACTTCGGAACAAAAATATATTTTTGCGATAGCTGAAGCAAACACGCTTTTAGACACAAAACTAAAGAAGAAAAAAAAAAAACGTTTTTCTATAGAAGTTCAGAAATCTATAAAGTTGATCAACTCTAGAGTTGAAAACGTAAACTTTGAGCGAATAAAAACAAATTAACTAGTTGAAACCTGCAAGTTAATTTTTTGCCACAATTTAACCACATAAATATAGCATAAATATAGCACTGATTTTGAGCTAAAATTTAAAAAGGAATTGTTATATAAATTTATCAAAAACTTGTATTGGGGAAAATTTCGACACTCAAAGAGAGAGAAGAGAAGATCTTCTGAAGTATATACATACTTTCTATTCTAAATGAGCTTGAACAGGTTAGGCTCAGTTAAATATAAATTCATAATAATGGAATCACGTCCTTTTATCCTTTTATAGAATTTAAATTTTAAAATCTCGAATTTAAATCACTCCCACTTTAATGCGAAATATGTTAAGGTACTTCATTCAAAACGGTGCGTTAAAATTAAGATAAGATGATACTGTTTTATTAAAGAATTTTCAGCACGAATTTAAAAAGAAAAATAATATTTTTTCTTAATCAATAATGATAACTAAAAACCATTGAACTTACAACATAGTATGCACCTACCACCTACTAGTAAAATGTAAAAAACTATTACAAGATTATTAATAACTATAGAACAACTATTATCTTCATTTTTTTCAGTGGTTTATATTACCCATGAATGTTTTATTTTATCTATCTGTTTGGTCCATTATACAATATACTAAAAGGAAAAGCAAAAAAAAAAAAAAAAAAAACCAAAAAAAAAACATCGCATAAAAATCCATAGACGCAGTTCGATTGCAAGAAGAAAATTTATTAATAGCAGTTCATAATCAGCAACGCAGCATTGCAATAAAAATCGAAACAGGTCTCTTTCTATAAAAGCATCTCTCGTTCATATTAAATAAAAACCAATTCAATGTATCTGGATGCATTTATAAGAAAGATTGGAAGCTTTAACTCCTATATAATGGGTCCATGGATTGGATGTATTTATGAAATATCCACATCTGTCTGCGGTTTAATTTGTTTTTGTTTTTTATGTGTCTGACTGAATGTTGGGTGCACGTTGTGGGGCAATATAGGCATACATATATACATATAGGTATACCTATTTACAATTGGAGCCATCTGGTTAATTAATAATCAGGCTAATTACTTGTGGGAGATTACAATACATATAATATATGGTAAGAAAATGTACCTTCTCTTATAGCTAAAAAGTTTTAAATGTAAATATTTTTATTTTTGATTTTACTTTCAGGGGGAGTTATACGTACAAAAATACTCAATTTTGTATTTGATATGCATTATGCAATTACTTGTGGTAATTATGTTACTATTTAAAAAAAAATAGATCGCAATCGATAGAAGTTGAAAGCGGTATATCTTCTTCTTTTTTTGTAAACACAGGAGTACCACAGGGTTCTGTTTTGGGACCAATTCTATTCTCACTTTTTATCAATGATCTTCATGATGTTGTTGAAGACTGTTTAGTTCATATGTTCGCATATGAAGTTTTAATCTACATCAATCGTCCACTTGGATTGATGGAATATGCTGTATAGTTCGAGATAATGAGGATTAAGAATGAATTTAACTGTGGGTAAGTGAGAATAGTCTTAGGGCCAGTTTCACAGCGAAGTAAGTGACACTTAAGTGCCAAATATGGAAAACTAATTCCCAATATCACAGTGTAAACTTATCGGAATAAGTGACACTTAAGTCTCCCATGTTGGCCACTTAAGTTCCACTTACTCAGGTAGTAAAACTGCGGCTAAAGTGCCAAAATGTCAAAATTAAGTACCACTTATTTTGTTAAGTGTGCACTGTGAAACTGGCCCTTAAACTGAACCCCTGTAAAATTGTTGCTATGAAGAATTCCATGAATTCCATTCAGCTGATTTTCTTCCAATTTCTTCAGTGAAAAATAATTCCCTACTTAGATAAGGTTAACTATTTAGGCTTCAATTTAAATAACTCTCTTATTTATTATGATGCAGTCTCAGTTGTGTTGGTAAGGCCTGAGGATTGGCTTTGAGGATATACTCCACACCTTAAACCAAAATTTTTTTTTCATGACAATAAAGTGTAAATTCCTTCAGGAGTATGTTTTGTCATGGGACAGTGCTTCTCATCTTAGCCATTTGGATTTGATAGAAAATTGTAGGTCTCCTCTGTTCAGCTATCGTAAGGTTCTATATAGTCTGTTGATCTCCACAAAATTAAATTTAAATACTATTAAAAGGCTTTTGTTATAATATGTCCGTGTTTGGGCGATGGAAAGATAGATAAATAGATAGATAGATATGTATATAATATGTAAATATAAAATAAAAATGAAAATATATTAAAAAATTTTTAATATTTGTATATTTTTTAATTTTATTTTAATTCAAAAATTTTTAATTATTCACAACATTATATAATATATTGTAATGCGACGCGTTTCGGTTTTTAAAAAACCATCATCGGACTCAATTTGGTGACTTTGGTTGTTGGGTTGCCAAGAATGTTAGTTTTTAGTGCTTGCCGTGGTCTATGTTGAATTATTATAGTTGTTGTATGCGATTTATATATTTGTCTCGTTTAAGCTGGCGTTGTTGTTTGCCTGTTTTGGTACTTAATAGACCACGGCAAGCACTAAAAACTTACATTCTTGGCAACCCAACAACCAAAGTCACCAAATTGAGCCCGATGATGGTTTTTTAAAAACCGAAACGCGTCGCATTACAATATATTATATAATGTTGTGAATAATTAAAAAATTTTGAATTAAAATAAAATTAAAAAATATACAAATATTAAAAATTTTTTAATATATTTTCATTTTTATTTTATATTTACATATATACATTCATACACACAACATGGAGACTACACCACAAAGAAATAGATAGATAGTTTTATTCATTTTTTAAACAATTTCAATTACATTTGTGGCTCCTTAATTGAATAAAGTAGGTCATGGCATTACTGCCGTCTGCCCGAGTGACTACTTTAATTTTTTTGCTTTTACATAATTATTTTTAAAGTAATAATAAAGGTTAATTTTATCGAAAATGATTTATGTCTAATTTCAAATAAAATTTTTTTTTTGTTTTGTGTGTTTGGGCTATGGAAAGATGTCCGTTAAATATGGTACAAAGGCTCATGCTGTAGTCAAATTCACAATAACCGATTTGAAAATGTGTGTGTATCTTTATTAAAAAAAAATAAAATAAATAGGATGGAGCGACAGCCGACAGCTCATGTATGTAGAACCAGGACCTAGTGACTTAAAAACCGTGCTTATGGCAAGAATATTTTCATACCAAAAATAGTAGGTAAGTAAAGTTTGATGGAGCTTAGAAAAAATTAAATCAAATTGTTCATAAAAAATCTAAGTTCATTGAATATGTCACATGAAATCTTCCTTTCAAATACAAACTCATAATAAGGCTTATAGCAAAACAAATTTAAGCTATTGAAGAAACTCGATACGATTTACCCACGAAGTATCGATTTCAAAGATACTGATCTTTTTCCTTAAGGGTGTTGGCTCATTATGAACTATTAGAAGCACCATCATCTCAACAGGATATAATTTTTGTCAGCAGGAACGTTATTCTTCTCAGTCCATCTTTTCATTTTAGGGAAAAAAAAATATTTTACATTTTGTCTGATTTTCCTTACAAATTTTATAGAATGCGCAAAAATATACTGCCTCCTGGTTGGTATCCCAAATAAAACAGGAAGCATGGATTGTCATGTACCTTTTACATTTATTATGTAGGTACATTTTAAAATATAGATATATTTGTTCAATAAGTGGTAATTGATGATTTACAATCGTATATACGCCAACACTATGGGCGATGTTTTTGTCTATTGTCCTTTTGTCTAATTGTTGTTTATGGGTGACAAAAGAAGTAGGACCTCCATGGCGGCGGCATGTCATCGCTTCATTGTTTAGTTAAACATTTCCATCTGACGAGTATAGAGGAATTCGTCAAGGATCAACCGGAACAAAATTTTTGAAACAGGGATTCGTATATATGGATGAAGAAAAACAAGAGGACATATTTTTTTTCATTGATTTTGTGATTTATATTGGAATTATCATTGTTTTAAACATAATTTAGAGAAAGTTTATAATGATGCTAATAATAGTGTACACGAGACTCTTAATTTTAACCATTCATCATAAAAGTCCACGTGACGGAAAATTAAATAAATAGGTAATAATTTAGTCCAGGAAAATTAGACAAAAAAAGACTAAGCTGAAGAAAAAAAAAGTATGGACGGCGTCCAATCTACATTTTTTTTTCTCTAACTTTTTTTTTTGTAAGACCTAGATTTTTAGAAAAACGTGCACAAACGTATAGCTGTTATTGGTTTTAATGTACTTTTTCAACAGCCAGCAGCCAGTGGTACGTTTACGCAATTCTTTTTTTCAAAATTTAGAATTCTAACACTGAAAAAGTATATAGGACCGTTTTGAAAAAATTATGACTTGATCACGTGATCTCGGTAACGCAAAGCGAAGTGCGTATATGGCTCTAGTATCGCAAGTTGGAGTCCCAGCTGAGCAAAAAAGTTTTTTTCAATTAAAATTGAACAATGACCATGCACCACTAAAAGGAGACCTATTATCGGGCTGGCAGTCGTGAAATAGCTGTAACTCCAGTCTCCAGCCTATAAAATCTTGGTGGTAGCTCAATCAATTAGTGTTACTACTTCATTCAAACCAAAATGTTTAAGTGCACAAATATAAAATGCTACAAAAATGTTTAAGAAAAAAAATTGTAAAGCAAGTTTTTAGCCTTTATTAATATACAGGGTTAAGAATTAATTTAAAAAAAAAAATCATCAAACCACCTTAAAAATATCGAATTTTCAATAAAATATTTTAAATTTTTTTTAAATCCAAAAATTGTTTTGTTTTTGAAAATTTTGGCATAAATGATATGTAGATAATAAATCATTCTTATTAGAATCTCCTCTACAAAAAAATTAATTAAAATGGGTTTAACAGATAATGAGATCTCGACTGAAAAGGTTAAGTATCTTAAGTCAATTTTTAATATTTTTCAGGAGAGCAAAAAAAGTGTGGAAAGAAGCTTCCTAAAAATCGATTTAAAGGGTTTTATTATTAGTTATTATAATTGTGAGTGGACAGAAATCCAGTTTGGTCAAAATTCTGCTTTTTTTTTAAATTCGGACGAATACTGAAAATTACAAAAATAACCATACAAAATAAAATACAGGCCATGGGTAGCACCAAAAAAAAATTTTTTATATTCATAAAAAATTTTGTTAACATTTTTAAAAACAAAAATTGTTACAATATGTTTTAGCGTTTATATAAAAGTGAATTTATTTCCTTTTCTTAATTTTTAATATAAATCGTAGTAAATATATTCGTTTTCGAGAGAACTTATATTTGTTCACTATTTTTTAAAAGTTAATAATTCGGCTATAAGAATAATTTTTGTTTAAAATCTAGTAAATAATGTCTATTAAATTTTTTTTTTAGTAGCGACATTTTTGAGAATATAAAATGATTTTCCAAAAATGTTAAAAAAAAGTTTATGAGCAGGTACCGTTATAATATTTGGTCTTAAATGTTAAACGCTAGGCACCAAGTTCAAAGAAAATCCACCGAATTGCTTTAGGCTACATAGAGGAAAAGTCAGTAGGTATTCAATTTTTTAAATCTTTTTTGAATCAAATTGTTTTAGTGAATAGTTTTTGAAAAATTAATTTTCAAACTCAAAATTTTGAAAAAAAAAAATTTGTTGAATCTAATTTTTTACAAATTTGACGTTATTAATAAGTATTTTTGTTTTTAATATTCAATTCTCTTTTCATACTCAAACACTTAAAACGATATGCTAAATGTCTTCTAAAGTTTTGGAGAAAATTTTAAATAACAGAATTGAGTTTCTCTTTTAATTCAATCCGTTGATAAAGTTGCTCTTAAGATTCTACATATTTCCAATATAAGTATTAAAGTAGATTTAGTTAATTTTGGTTTTCTCAAAAACTATAGAAGACATTTAAGCATCTTATTGTTTGACTATAATTGATGAAAGTATTGAATGTTGAAAATAAAAATATCTAGGTACTACTTAATGGCGTACACTGAAAATAATTTTGTACATAAAATATATATGAACGGCGGTGATCATAGAGCTATAAAAGAAGATTTTCTCCGAAAATTCATGAAAAAACGGTCATAAATTTCATGAACGGGTGTTGTTTTTATGTAATTCCATTCCTAAAAAAATTTGTATGGAAGAATTTCATTTAAAATCACTGATCACAGTTTTCATGATTTTATTCATACGAGCGTGAACGGTTCATGCTCTTGAAATTGCACTTTTTTATGAAAAATACATAGAAATTAGGAATACAGTCCTAAGTTTTATGGATGGTTCTTATAAACCTGGTTGCATGTATCAACTCATGAGTTTAATGTCTATTCCTATAATTTATGAATCATGAACCTAGATTTCATGTATCAGTTCATAAATTTAATACTTTTATTCCAAGGTTCTATGAATTTAAAATACAAGTGAAATCGGCAAGAGCATGAACTGTTCATGAAAATTATGATCACTGGTCTTCAACAAAGTTCTTCGATAAAATTTTTTTATGCATCGAGATTCATAAAAAATATCACCCGATCATGAAATTTATGACTATTTTTTCATGAATTTTATGTAAAAATCATTCTCTTAGAAATATAGAATTCACAGTGTATTCATGCTGCGAGTTTTATAAGAATCGGTAAAGCATCGACCATAGTTCGCGTCTTTAGAGTACGACAGCATCTGCTGATCCAACTGTCGTACCTGGGCGAAACACAATCTTTGGAGCGGAGATCACTCGAACTTTTAAATTGAGGTATGTATTTTGGAATTTAACTAGCTCATCAGACTTTGTTGGTAAGTCGGAAATTATTTTCATTTAATTTGCAGTTTTTCATTTGCAGCAAGTCCATATAGGTTTAAGTTATAAACCACTAACGAAGATTGAAGAATTATAGGTTTTATGAATTGATTTCATAAATTTTATGAAAAACTCAATTTTTAAGTATGTGTGCATTAAGAGTAGGAAATTCATGAAAATCATGTACCTTTTTGGTTCAGTGTAAAATTTTGAACAAAATTAGTTTTGAAAAATTTCAATCAAATATCTATTTTCTGATTCGCGCAATTTCTTTCTTTTTTTTACAACAATTCTGTTTTTGAAATTACTGTAAATATGAAAAACTCAATTTTGAGCATAAGTACAGAATTTTGAAATACGGAAATTTGGTCATGCACCGAATTTTGTAAAACAAGAATTTGGATTGAAAACAAAACTTTGACAAGTACCTTCAGAATTTCAACCCATAATTTTGCTGATTTACAAATGACAAAAAACTATTTTCATTTACCAAACAATATTGTTACTATTGGCATTAGAAACAAAAAAAAGAACCTTTTGACCACAACATATTCTAATACTAAACTATATATACATAATGTTGCCCCTTATTTTTCATCAGACATCAATATCAAAACTAATATAGAATTAGCAATTCTATCATTGAAGGTCATTTGGCTGAAGAAAAAAAAAAAACCACAAACCACCAAACCAAAAGAAAAAAAAAATACTTTTCTTAAAGCTGTTTGATTTTACACTTTATTATACAACACCAATGATATAATACCAAGGTCTTTAACCCACAAAAATGACATTGTCCGCAACCATGAATGATTAACTATATACGAACAACAGAAAACGCAATACGCTTCATAACAAATGATACTAATTATCATTTAGGTTAAACTCAGTCCTCAATGAATGACAAAAACAAATGGTGATAAGGATATTCTATATATGCCTTAAAAACGCCAAGGTCAAATCGCAAGAATATTTTCTAACCTTCATCCCTCGTCATAAATGGAACCTCCATCAGCAAAGAACCGCTACCATCCAATATAACATTATACTCGCTTATTCTCTTCGGTCAATTTCTATTTTCGATAAAGGTACATTATTTGCCGTAAAAGAAGGAATTTTACAATGTGTAGTACTGAACACTTTTAATGACGTGCAATAGAATTTTTACTATTTACGCAGACCTACACCATCCGTATCCATTCAAATTTCACGTGATGGAAATAGTTTGTCCTTTGCAAATATGGCAGTTGTCTAAGACTTGGGAGCGTTTATATAAATATTGTAAATTGGGATAAAACTTTAAAACAGCGCTTATATTATGGTTTCGAAGAATTTTCAGGGTGACCGTATTTAAAAAAAAAAAAATTTAAATTAATTTTTAAAATGTAATTTGTGAATTTGGGCTCAACATAATAGTTTTTTAAGATCAGAATTTTACAGCAGATTTCCATATTTTGACAGCACAATAAATACCTACGCACCGAATAGAGATCTTTAAAATACAACTGGGCTGGTCACCTCTGCATATGTATATTCTGCTTTTTACATCACAATAAACCAATTAAAGGGTTGTATTGTGGAAAATTATGTGTGCGTCAGAATAGCACTTCCTTGAGTCTACAATAAATAAATTGTATATATTTGTATTTTTACTTTTATTACCTATACTAGTCGGCTATATACATAGGTCCAAAAAAAAAGGTATACGTTATGTTTGGGTTATGAAATGGGAAAAAACCACCGGCAACGCATCAGCAGTAGACAAAAGCTAAATAAATTAGCGTTTTGTTATTAATTTTATTACGCAGTAGCAAACACAATAAAATCCCATATATAGCGTTGCATTCAATCGAATCGATCGATGTTGTTGAATTTGTTAAACTCTCGCCTTTTCCTACGCGGAGGTATAATATATGTAGGTAGAGATTGAATTTAAGTGATTGAGCGTGAGTATTATAGGTATACCTAGGCTTTACTTAACGCGAATAGTTTTGAAGGAACGCTTATGTCAACAGAAGGCAATTATTCAAAATTCCACCTGACAATGCACAATGCACATCACGAAGGTTTATTTGCTTAACGATTAATGGGAAGGATAAACAAATACATTTTTGTATATAGGAATCGGCATTAATATTGATTTTTTTGTTTGTGGTGTCCGTTTTCAAGAATACAATATTTAACCATTTGATTTTTTTTTTATTTAAAAGAGTTATACATTGTAAAAAGAAAAAGACTCTCATATGGGAAATGTATCTGTACCTATATACAGATGTAGAAGCTGAAGCGATAATACAAAAAAAATATCAATTAGTGCTATTAGTGTTGACAAGTCTATGATAAGAACAGGAGTTTGTATACATAAAATGATAAAAATATCGAAATTAAAAAAGTTTAAATCTAATAAAGGGACAACTTTATGGGTGGACGTCCAAGTTGATGCTATCATCTATATCGAGCTATACGTAGATAAATATTTATGTTTATGTGTCTTGTCAAAATCCTAAAAATATGCAAGTTTTTTCTTTAGCTATATACAGCTTATATCGAAATTTTTAAAAGTTGCGAAACATGCGAAGCCGTGCGAAGTAAGGCCATAGTTCTAAAAATTCTCTTACGAGGCTTTCGCAAAGTTATAAAGGGTCATTCATTTTTTGGTTTCGAAAGTAAAGCTCAAGAATACACACACTGCAGCGATACATTTTTGATGAAAATTTTATTTCATTATAAAGTTTGGACTATAAATTGCCATTAAGGGTGACTTTCACAGCCTCTAACTAAATGGCGCTAATCAACCAAAATCGGCTGATTAGCGATTTCCATAATTAACAACTTAAATTATATCGATTCATTGAATTTGATTACCTTGCACATGCGATGATTTAGCAGTGCAATAATCTTTGATTAAAGATGATCAGCTGTGAACAAACTGGCCATAATTATGACAAAACAATATCATTCAAATGGCCGCCTCGGGAAGATTCGCAACATGCAATTCTTTTGAGGTAATTTTTAACCACTTTTTCGCACATTTTGGGCGGTATCTCGGCCATAACTTGAGTAATGTTGGTTTTATAAATGTGTCTAGATTTCGGGGATTATTCGCTTAAAAACCGTGGTCTTTTGCGTAGCCCCACAGAAAAATATCTAACAGTGTCAAATCGCATGATCTTGGTGGCCAATTGACATCGCTAAAACGTGAAATTACGCGACCAGGAAACTTCTCACGCCAAGAAGCGTATCTACGGCGCGCGGCGCATAATTGTGAATGGCAGGCTTCAATTGTTTTGTAATTTGAGCTTTATAAGGATGGAGATGCAAATCCAAATGAAAAATACGCCATATAGTGTACGACACGTTCAATTACACTTGCACTTGCAGCAGCGATATTTTCTACTGAAGGGGTTGCGGCGCCCCCTTAGAAAATCTCAAGTATTAGACTTGTATTTTGGTTCGTACTGACATCTGGGCAAAGTTCTTCTTCATAGAGTGTAAACAAACAAACAGTAAAAAATACGAAATATATTCAGTACGAAATATAACAACATTTATATTTTCCCTACATGTGGTTTTTTTTACCAGCTGTTCGTCGTAATTTTGGTATGTATGAAACAACACACACATATTATCAAGATATCATTCTTGCCAAACTTCATCGTGTTCGTATACGTATCGAACATCTATTCGCGGAAAATAAATTAAATTACAAACACAAAAATCTGCAAATAAAATGACAGACGATGTACCAGATGTGATTCAACATTGAATTTTTAAAATAAAGAATCTTTTTTAAACTGGTGATCAATGCGGCTTAGGTGCCAGTTATATAGCTTTCATTGAAACTCATCATTGAAAATTTTAATTGGTAATTTTGAGGCACTTAAAAAGTGAAATCATTGATTATTTTAATGCAAATAAAAAGCTGATAACTCAATTATGATGAAATATTTTTTTGATTGATTGATATTTTGATTGGCATCAAAATAATCACTGATATCGCCTTTTTATGGGTCTCAAAACTGAAAATTAAAATTTTCAATGATGAGTTTCAATGAAAGCTATAACTGACCCCTTAGGAGATGACTCAATATTTTGATCTTAAAAAAATATAAAAAGTAGGTATCAAGGGTATAGCGATAGGCAATAACGCCCAAATCGATTTGGAAATATCGCCCAAAATAATTCTGAACAATTGTTGTTGTTTTTTTCTCGATTTGGGCGTTATTTCCAATTTTTTAATTTTTTTTAAAGGAAGAACGCCCAAAATAAAAACTTTTAAAGTCAAATGTGAAATAACGCCCAAAATTGGAAATGTCGCCCAAAAGAAATCCAGAAAAAGGAAATAAGGCCCAAATCTTAGGAAATAACGCCCAAATGATAATAAAACTCAATACAATATGGATTTTCGTAAATTAAACCGGCACGGATGGCGTATAAACACTGAAACCCCCCTGCTTGGGCACATTATAGGATTTGGTGTAGGTGCGAGGTACAAAACCAATTTACATTGAAAATACTTGGCCGATATTTCCAACTTAAGATTTGGAAAAAAATATTTCCATTTTTTTTTTTTTTTTGGGCGATTGGAAAAAATTTAAGCGATAGTTCCAAATCGATTTGGGCGTTCTTGCCTTACGCCCAAGGGAATACCCAAAATTGCATGGCAATGTTATCTATTTGCTTCCATCTTCAACAGTTGTTTCCAAAAATGATTTTTTTTAAAAAAGATCTGCGTTAAGTTTACTCTAAATTTCATGGCTGCTGATGACAGGTGAAATGAAAGCTTCAGAAAAATAATATTTTTTTTTTCGTTTTATTCGTAACTTAACAAGCTCTCGCTCCTAAAATAATTAAAAAATTTGCCTCAAATTTAATAAATAGCGCTTTGGTTTAAAAGCATCCATTTGTCAATAGTAATTGATCAATTTTCTTACCAAATTCCTTGAAACCTATATAAATTACAGAAAATGTATCATTTCTATATAAGAGAACAACCATGCCAATTGTTTTAAAACTCAAATCGTATGAAGCTGATACAACATTTTCATAGACTATAAAATTCAGCATCTGTACCAATCTCCATCTTATAAATATATATACACAAAGAAGGTATCATAAGGAGTTAATGAATGAAAATAATAATTTGGTTCGTAAAACTCTTATAGCGTTACTAATTTGTCACAGGAAACACAGGTATCCCACCAATTTCTTGAAAAACCAAAAAAAAATAGAACGGTTTCGAAATAAGGAATCATTCACATATTATTGTATGTAGTATCTGATTGAACAGCATTAATAGGTAATATAGAGCCCTAAAGGAATGTAAAAAAAATAATCTTATAAAATTGCTCTTATCTTTTTTTATTTTCCTGAAAATATTATCCCATTTCCTTTAGATAAGTGGTTTTGATCTTTCTTTGGCTTTTTTAATATTTTTATTCTTCTTATATACCCATATTTTGAGGCTACACATATGTGTATGTATGTATAGCGATGATGGTGGCCAAAGGCCAAACATCCAATTTTACCTGCGTGTTACAAAACATTATATAAATTTTTTATTTAATATTAAAAAAAAATTAACACTATTATCTAAATATGTATGTATATACATATATCCAAGTTGAACCTGTCTCTATATACATATATGTTGACTCAATTACCTACTGTTCTATTATCCATGGGTTGGACCTTGCAAGTTGATTTTGGTTTCATGGAAAACTCCCCAAAAGAAATATTAGGAAATAAAAATGGAAAATATCTACCTATACCTTATAATGTGTATAAATGTAGATATTATATACTTTACTTACTTGAATTCATATTTTTTTCTAGTGTCTTTGAGTTATCCAGAAAATTGTTTGGTCATGGTGCATGATTATGGCGTTTAGTTACGCTTTGATGACACAGTAATTTATTTATATTCGAAAAGATGAAAAATTATCACCATTGGTCTTTTCGTTCCGTTGCTTAAGAAAAGGTGTTAAACTTTTAAAGAAGTCTTTAAAACATTTTTTTTTTTTCTTCTTTGAATATTACTTATGATTGTAGGTAGCAGCTGGAAGTATGTATATATGTATGTATGTATATAAGACTTTGGCATATCATGATGAATATATTTTTTTTACTGTTTTTTTTTTTATAAATATTTATTCTACAGGGTGGATATAAAAATACTTTAAGCCCGTTTAAAAACATCAAAACACCATGATTTTTATTTATTCCTTGCAGGTAATTCAATACTATATGGGTACCTACCTTATGTTCATATAAAAGAAGGAAGAGACTATAGGGAAATGCCAATTTATAACAGTTATAACAGTTTATCGCCATTTAAAGTGCTTGTGCATTAACGCTGAGCGTGCAACTTAAAAAAAAAACAACTCTACTTCTAAGGGCTCTAGCCCTGCGCTGAGGGACCGTTCAAACAGTAAATTTATAAACAAAACTGTTATAAATTGGTTTATTTAGACAATTCTATAAAACTAATCTTAAAAACAAAATAATAACTTTTAAAGGGCAACTAACTCAAATATTCAAAAGTAAGCGTGACAGTAAGCGAAGTTTCACAAAAAAATACACATATCTTTCCTTAGGTTTAAGACAACTTCATTACAAAGTGTTTACTTAGTAGGATGCTGAATAAAAATATAAGTCAAATAATATAAAAGAGGGCGTGGTAGTTATTGGATTTTACTTAAACCAATTTCCAAACCTTCCCGCCACTACTAAGAACTGATTCTGAATTTTTTAGCTCAATCGAATTTATGATATGCGAGATCATAGAAGACAAACACACCAATAATCAGTTGTATATAAAAGAAGATTGCCGTTTTTTTTTTCTTTTTTTTTTTTTGATTCAAAAATAAAATACATATTTTTATGTTCTTAATCTTATGCATGATGGTAGCACTTACATACGATAAACTTATATAATACATTCCGGACTCTGTCGTCGAAGATCGTTTTTGGGCTAAGATAGCTCTGAATAAGAAGAATGTTTTCCTAGAATAAGGGTTGTTGGCTGTACCCTTTGATTATTTTTTCATTTGGTCCAAAAATAATAGGCGAAACTAGGTACGCCAGTTAGGCTCATCAGTTAGATGCTGAAGGCGACCCTTCTAAGACGCAATATTTTAGTCGATGCTATCGACACTAATACAATTTGCAGCATTAACACACTACAAATTATATTTCTCTAGTGAGTTTATTAGACTACTATAACTAGAAAAAACCAAATATGGGTAAACAAGAAGAAGACAAATTAATGACATGACAACAATATAGAAACATTGTATTTGTTTTTTCTCTTGCGGACTTAGTATTAGCTTCGTTATAACAAGTGATGGTCAATGGAGATCCTGCCTTCTCACGTATAGTGTCTTCTTTGGTCAATACATCTTTGTAAAAAAAAATTGCGACAGACTCAATAGCAAATTCTCAAGATCTTCCCTTCAAAAAGTTGTACCTTCCTTCTAAATTCGTCACTACAATACAGAACTAGTCTAAGTCCAAAATTTTAAAATGAGTTTCTTTTGTACGTTACAAAGAATCTTTTTGTGTTCCGCGCATTTCCTACATAATGCCGCATATTCCTACGTGCATTAAGTCCTTCAGAATTTCAATAATCACGTATAATCATAATGTCGAAAGTCAGTATTTTACGGAATAAGGTTTTTTGAAAAAAATTGTAAATGTGGCTTAGACTAGTTCTGCATTGTAGCGACGAGTTGGTGATGGAGATTCGTATTTATGTTGAACCAAACGTGAAAGGCATGCGTAGGTATGGGCCTGTTCGAAAAATAAATTTGGTAGCACGACATGACAGCTCGTACTGAATCCAGGCGCAGTGACTTATAACTCTCAATAATTCCTGTGTGCGTGTTGCTAGGTAAGAATGGGGCGGACCTACAATTTTCTGCCAAATTCTAAAGAAATACTCTTGGAGGATTTGTCGCTTACTCCCAAGAGGCTGCAGCCCTGAAAAACACATTTTTTGTTTTTTTTTATGTAAAGGGGCTGGGAACTGAACTGAACCCAAACTCTCGACATGACAGTTCAACACTTTAACAATTACTATTACGCCACGGGCTACTGATCTGCTGCTTGTAAATAAATGATTCGTCTTCTTTTGTTTTCTATAAGTTTTTAAGTTCTCACTTAAAATTCTCGTTTTCAATTCGATTATCGAGTTATGCGCTTATTTTTGTTATTAGCTCTGTTTGTTAAAGTGAAATTTCTTGCAAAATTGCACAAATTTTCCCAATTTTTTACAAATTGTAACAATCCCTGTTTGTTAACTCAAAAAAGTTGCAACGAGAGAGCACAATGAGAGATCAAATTATTTCCCCTCCATTGGATAACTTGCAATTTTCTGCTACACAAATTTCTGTATGCAAGAAGTGTAAAAACTGTCAAATACACAGCTGTCAGTGTCTGTTACTTGACGTCCGTCGGTCGGATAGGAATTTACAAAATATTGATTCAGATTGTCTTCATTCACTTGATGAAGATTCAGACAAGTCCATCAAAATCGGTATTACATTTTAGTTTGATATTTTTCAGTATAAAAATTATCTTACAATTTAAAAATTTACAGGATTCAAAATGATTGGTCAATGTTTGAAGTCTTGTAAACAAAAGTGACATTTTATATTTATACATTTTATTTTTAGTGGCCCACTCTGAGGGAATTTTCTCCTTCTTTCAAAGTTTGACAGGTTTAACACTTTTTTTTCTTAAAAAAGACACCAAACACATTTATTTTCACTTTCTGTTTTTCATTGAAAGAATGAAAAAGCTTTTATGAGCTTTTTAAATGAAATCCAATTGGATTTTTTCGTTAGGTTTTCACTTAACTTCATTCCTGTTTTCGTGAAATTTCTGCTGAATTTAATAATGCACTTCGAAGTTCGAAATGTGAATTTTTTTAATTATCGCTCAAATGAAAACGTAGTAAAAACAGGTAGAAGCAGAAATTTACTTATTTCAGTATTCCAATCCAACCGCGCATTTATTGAAATTCATTCTTTTAGTTAAGTTTACATAGAGGCATATTTAATGCCATATAATAGCCTGATTTTGATTTTTTGACTTCTAGCTGCAATTTATTCAACTTCTTGATCTTGTACTTAATTAATTGCCTGATTGCCTTGAAAATCCTGAATTCTAGAGAATTTCTTCGAATTATTGTTCGCATTTATGTAAATAAATGATAAAGACATTCAATCGAAATATTACTAATGGTCATACATATTTCTTAAATACATAAGGACATTATTATTTGAACCACCCTGTAGTTATATATTTTGATAATTTTTGGAGTGTGTGTTACTTTTTTAATATTATTTTTTTTTTTTCAAATCATTAAGAAAAATTCTTGCCTTTCTTCCGTCCACTCTCTTCAACAGTACCAGAACTAATGTGTTTAGATGGTAACAATTCTTTATCTGGCAGAGAATAGTTTATGTGGCCACCCTGTGGGAGACATAGCTAAGCTTATTAGTTTTCTTTGTGGTGAATGAATAAAATACCTTGAAAATGAATAAAATCAACTTTCTTTAGTTTTTTTTTTTTGAGTGCTGAATGGTTAAAGACCGCACACAGATCAGTTATCACATGGAGTTAAGAATAAAGACATTGATGATTGGTTAAAATAAAGGAAGGAAGGTAAGGCAGGTAAATTTAAAGTTTATTTTGTTATTGTTTCAACTACAAACAGTCAACAGTAATTCTTCGAAAAAAAAACCAACAATTATATTATGTTAATGCGATAAGTCATTAAAACAAAAAAAAAAAAACAAAAAAAAAAAAACAAAAAAAAAAACTTTGAACTAAATCTACATTCTTCGAGAGCATTTATCTTATTTTTAATATCAAAACCCACAATTTTGATGATCATCATCAAATAATATTGTATATGTGTGGGGTCGATCTTGCAAATTATATCTTTTTCACAGAAAATTGTAATGAATTTATAATTAATGTGGAACACTCATGCTTCTCTCTGGACTGGATATGGGTGGAAGCTAAAGCTGGTGCTTATAAATCAAGTTAACAGATTTCCCGCTGTGAGCTTGTATTATAAGACAATAAACAGCAATTTATCTTCGTACCTATCATCATGTTGCTTATATTCGTATGTGATGAGTTATTTTTTTTTTTTTCAACTTTGTTGAGCTTATAATTTAATTTAAAATTTAAACATTTTTTTTACGATTGATATATCATGGATGTTTGTAGGCGGTAGGTACACCTCCGAGGCGGGTATTTATAATGTTTGCATATAAAATCAATTTTATTTGAGTAATAAATTTAGTGTAAAAGTAGATTTTATTGTAAAAATTTTTTGATTGAAAATAAACTGAAAGATTTATTTAGTTATTATTTAAAAGCAGTTTTGTTTTTGTTTAAATAAAAGTGGGAACGTATAACATCCCCAAAGTTGAACGCAATTAATTTTCCGTTAAATTAATTATAAAAGAGTAATAAACATTTTTTATGTATTATAATATACATAAATATAGGTAAATCTAAAGATCCAAGAAAAATAAAGTTCAGAAAAGCTTATAGCGAACTAGTTTCGGAACTTCAATATTGCTAGACAATTTTACTATAAATATCTGGTCAAAGTTAATTTAAAAGAATATTAGAGGTCGCTTCTGTTTTTATTTTAGGTACCTTAATAACAGTCCTAAATTTTTGTACATACATACATATAACGGAAGATCTCTACAAAATCATTTTTATTTTGATATAAGAAATACTGCCTAATATTATCCACTGCAAATCTTTTGCGATTTAAAGTTATTCAATGTCTATAATATCGTTTTTTGCGGTGCATTGCAATAAGATCCGCGGAAATAAAGTCTTATTTCCCAAAATAAAGGGAAATAATACCAATGGGCTTTTTTTCCCTTTAGCTGTGGGAAGCTGTGGGCTTTAATTCGTCTTTTTTATGGGTTTCAAAAGCTGTGGGCTTTAATTCGTCTTTTTTATGGGTTTCAATTCAAAGAATAAAAAGGACAAGTTACTGTTGTGCAAGAAAACTGTTGATAAAGGCGCCTGCCTGCCGACTGAACATACCTTAAGCGGAGCAACGCAGTTGGCGTGAGCGGTACAAAGCCCCCCAAAAAGGGAGTTAAAATCCTTGGAACCTGCGAAGCGGGCCACCCAAAGTACTGTTATAAAAGTACTTTAAAACTATTGACAAAGTCCAAAATTTTTATTTTAAAATCATCAATTGAAAAATATTTTAAAGCAAGTATGAATACTTTAAGTGTAGGTCTTAATGCCAATTCAGAAAGGAATAAACTACCGCGGGTTATAATGCTTTTTTGTGGTGGGTGTTATTGACACTCGAAAAAGGAAAAAAGGCCCACGGCTGTTATTTCCCTTTATTTTGGACAATAAGACCCGTGAGCTTTATTTTAATTTTTTGAACAGTCATTTCGTTGTAGTTAAAATAAAATTGCATTCCAAGTTTACACAAAAAAAATCTTGTTAATAAAAAAAAATTTAAAAAAAAAGTTTTTATTAGGTACCTAGTGAAATTTGTACCATTATTAAAATTTTCTTAAAAATTACTGCAATGCTTTTGATTTAACTTCGTATACATTATAACATTTACAACAAGTGTAATTAAACTACTTTCATACTTCTGACATGGTGTTGAAGAACTTATATTGCATTTAATTAAAAATTCCTTGTCTTCCCTAAATATTGGAGTAAGTTGAGTGGTGTTTTTGTCTAAGGGAGCAGCCAACCAGTTGATATATTATACCAACGCAAGTTTTAAAGTTAACTTTTAATTATTAAAAGCACTTTCACAAATATGTAGGTACTTAAAATCAATAGGTTTTCGATAGATATATAGCTTATGACAACACGATAATTTTAAATCTAGCTAATTTGACACGTGAACTTAACTAGGCTTCAGTGATAAAGATTCGATCCAATCCCATTTGACTAAAGTTTATATTTTGAGTCTAAATTGATGGCCGATTATATAAGTGATGTCTCGTAATAAATGAGTACATTAACTCTCATATACGAAGTGACACCCACAACACACTCAACTTTGCAGTAAAGTCGAAAAATTGACGATGGAGATATATTAATAAAAAAAATGACCGAATTTGCTCTTATGTTCACATTCTGGTTTTAAAGTCTTAATATTTCAAGAACTATTCATCTGAAAAAGAAAGAATTTGAAAATCTTTAAAAAAGATTTCACATTTTTTTAATTTATATAATTTTGAAAACATTTTTAAGAAAAAAAAAAAAAATTGGTAGGTACGCCAATTTTTAGTATTTATTATTGCGGAGTTAAAAAATAATTTTTATAAAAAATCATCTGCCTATTTCCAAAATATTTACTTTTCCAGAAAATAATCCTGAATTTTTTTTATTCAAAACAACTTTTTTTTTAATTTGATATTAAATATAATAATTTTAATTTATTAGAAGTTTTTGCGTGAAAAAAATCATTGAAATCGATTCAAAAAAACAAAAGTTTTATGAGAGATATCGTTAATAATGGATAAACTAAAAATTGTTTCAATAATATGATCGATCGCAATTTTTTTTTTATAAAAAATCTCGAAATCATACATGTGATAGATATTAAGAATTTAAAATACATTATACAAATTTTTAATTTTTTTTTATTTTTTTTAACTGTGATATTGAAATTTGGTATTGTTTTTTACTGTTTTTCAACACTCTGTTAAGAAGAACTTCGCCCAGATGTCAGTACCAACGAACCAAAAGACAAGTTTAATACTTTAGATTTTCTAAGGGGATTTTCTAGGGTGGGTGCCGACCACCCTTGCTTCCCCCCTCTTTAACTACGGGCATGGCTTAATTGGAGTTATTGTAGCAGTCGAACTCTAGATTTTCGAAGGGATTCCAAAAACGAACAATATCACATAGTATAATGCCCCGAAGTCCATGTTTTTCCCAGTAGTGTTTTAGCCGAGACTTTTTATCAAACAGCTAAAAGCACTACATCCCTTAATAAATAATAGGTGCATTCTTTACTTTGAAAATCTGTGATTTTCTGCCCAAAAGTGCATACATACCTATTTTAATTTTTTATATATGAATTTTGACATGACATTTCATTAAAATTCATAGAAATTCGCAATTTTGGACAGTACGGGAATAAACATATGTTCTCAGTAAAATGTCACAAAGCCATTTTTTAGTGTCACAGCTTGAAATATATTAGACTTCACTTGTGTTGTTTCAGACTCAGAGGTGCAGTCTTAACATTTCTCAATAAATCTCATCTGTTTAATTAGAAATTCTAAATAATTTTTTTTTTTTGGCGTAATAAATAATTTTGATGACTATATACATTTTTATAGCTAATTAAATGTCAATTTGTTGCACAAACTTTTATTTTATAGATCTCAATGTTTTTCAATTTCAAGAAAATAAGATAAAAATAGCCGTCAAAATATTAAAACTTAGCATTTACAAAATATCTAAAAACGCTGTATATAACGATAATTTAATTATTATTCATTAAAAAAATAACGGTAAATTATTTAAATATTTTCTTAATATTAATTAAGAACAAATTTTGCGAAATGTTATATTTATGGATGTAAAAGCATTATACCATGATTTAATATCAAATAATTCAATATACAAAAAAGGATCACCACTCAAAAATTTTAATTTTACAGTTATTTTATATTTTTTTAAGCACACAAACATTCATTTCGTGTTTAAATAATTTCATTTAATTAATCTCATATAATTTTGCCAAATATATAAGATTTAATATGACACAACTTATATTTTTTTTTTAATATTACATATACATATCAATAAAAACGAGAACCCGCTCATACCCAAAGATCACATTCCCTATGGACATTGCACACTGGACATAGCCGAAATTCGTTCATACGAAAAAAAAAATTCCAAAAAATCAAAACTTTTCTGTCCGAAAAATATATTTAAAAAAAAAAAAAATGTTCCTTCAAGTTTTTTGTGCAAAATAATATTTATAGTCAGCTTCGAATCCTTTTTTTTTTATAAGTTACGACCATGGTCCCATGATAAAATATTTCTTTATTATTCCAATAATCCCAGCTCGAATACAAAAACAAACAAAAAAAATTAAAGGGAATGACCGTCAGACGACAACTAAAACCGACATATTTCCCCTGGACCCAACTGTAAATTAAGAAAAAATTTCGCCAAAAGAAATAAATCTCACGCATTTCTTATATATCGAGACTTTGATTTGTGAAAGGAATTTGTTATTCCCTTGAACTAAAAACCACCAACTTCTGCAGTATTATAGGTACCTATACCTATACCGTAAAAATTCCAAGGGCAACGTAAGTAAAAAAATGACTTGAACTCCATCAGTTATTGGGGAAGGAAAAAAAAAATTCTTTTAAACAAAGTCCCATCTTATCCACCATCCCAATACCAAGCATCAAGTTCCGTCAGCCCAGATGAATCAGAAAGCCAGAAAAAATTTAAAAAAAAAAACAAAAACAAACAAACGCTAAGAAGAGAGCAACAAAATACTTCACGTCTTAGGTCCCTTGAATCCCGAAAATGACAGAAATCGTATACGTCTGTCAAAGTTGCGTTGCTGTCGCATCGGCAATTAAGCAAAAACAACACGGGAAAGGACATTAAATTGTCTCCCACAGTTCCTTTTTTTTTGTTCTTGATGTTTTATTTTTGTTGTGCTTTCTATAAGAGACGGGCCTTCGCCGCTGACTGACTACTGACCACCATTGCTGATGGCCATTGGCCACGGCGTTTGTCATTCATCTAAAAGGAGGCTCAGTTTGCGTCTTGCAAACAATCATATTCAGCCGACGAGGGGCAAATAGCTTTTAGTGGAAACTATTTTTGATCGCTTTGTTGGCTTTTCCCACATAATATTTTCCTCCAAAGAGGTAGTTAGTTATATTTGTGTACTTTTTTACCTCATAGGCATTGGTAACACTAACAATAGACTTTCAGCCATTATGATTCTTACGTATGTTGAATGGTGATGCTCTTATCCTAATTCCTTACCAGGGCCGCAAGGCTATGTTCGCGAAATGTATACATTGTACGCACACATGCACATTTCAACTTGCGGGGGTTACACAGAGTCCAAAGGTTCGCAAATTTTCAACTCGCTTTTGAAGTTTTCTGTTTCTATTTCTGTTTTTTTGTTGTTTTCTGCATTGGTTTTATTCTGAGTTCCTTTTTGTTCCCAGAATCAAGTTAAAATACAGGAATTTTTCAAAAATTTTCAGACGTCAATTTAGTAACCGTGCGAAATGCAAAGTGAAAAAACTGAAATACAAAGTGCGTGGAGTTAAAGTGCAAAGTGTGCGAAGTACATTATGTTAAGTGCGAAGTGCAAAGTGTGAAATGCGTAGTTCTAAATGCGAATAACGTAGTTTGAAATGCAAAGTGCGTGAAATGAGAAATGCGTACGGTGACGGTTGAAGTTTTTCGAACAAAGTCTGAGCGGATTATTCAATGCGAAATATGCTATGCGAAGTCTTTCATGCGAATTATCCTATTGGAAAAATGCAAAGCGAAGTATGCCATGCAAAATATCCCATACGAAGTATCCCACGCGAAGTATGCTAAGAGAAGTATGCGATGCGAAGTATCTCGTGCAAAGTACGCCATTCGAAGAATCCTATGTGAAGTACGCCATTCGAAGTATGCCATGCAAGTATGCCATGCGAAGTATGCAATGGAAAGTATGTCATGCGAAGTATCCCAAGCGAAGTATGCCATGTTAAGTATACTATGGAAAGTATGTCATGCGAAGTATCCCATGCGAAGTATGCTTAGCGAAGTATGCCTTTCACAGTATACCATGCGAAGATTGTCATACGAAGTATCTCATGCGAAGTATACCATTCGAAGTATGCCAAGCAAATAATGCCATGCGAAGTCTTACATCCGAAGTATGCTAAACGAAGTATGCCATTCGAAGTATACCATGCAAAGTATGCCAAACGAAGTATCCCAAGCGATGTATGCCATTCGAAGAATCCCATGCGAAGTACGCCATTCGAAGTATGCCTTGCAAGTATGCCATGCGAAGTATGCCATGCGAAGTATGCCATGCGAAGTATGCCATGCGAAGTATGCCATGCGAAGTATACTATGCCAAGAATTCTATGTTATGGAAAGTATTCAACTATGCCGTGCAATGAATGAAATGCGAAGACGGAGTTCAAAGAGTTCAGTGCGAAGTGCGAAGCCAAGTGCAAAGAACAAAGTGTGAAGAACCAAATCTGAAATATCAAGTGTGAATGTGCGAAGAACGAAGTACGAAGAACATATTGCGTAATACGATGTGTGAAGAACCAAGTGAAAAGTACAAAGTATGAAGAACCAAATGCGAAGTAGGTATGAAGTGCGAAGAATCAAATTCGAAGTACACTTTGCGAAATGCCACATTATATTATGTTAAGGTCGAAGTGCGGAAAGTAAATTTTGTATCCCAGTAGTGCGTACCCAGTGAAGAAATGCAAAATCTATAAAAAAAATTGAAACCTAAATCAAGTGCAAACAATTAATTATTTAAGCTTAAGTTGACAATCTAGAATCTTTAGAATTTTTAAATAATAATTCATGTTTCGAAGGGAGTATTTCTTTTTTTTTTGAAAGGAACAAAATTTAAAAAATATATTTTTTTTTATATTTTAATTCTATAAAAGATTCCCTTTACCTACTTCATATATTGAATCTTAAGAAATCTCCATGGTCAATCTGCGTCCAAAAACATTTCTTCTTAAAACAAAAAAACTTGCTTTTATTTCCGTGCACTTAAGAGTTTACAATTTCGAAGTTTCTCTTTCATAAGCTAAATAATTTAAATATCAAAAATAATTTATTGCGCTTTCTTAAGCAAAAAAAAGTAAAACCCAATCTCAGGGCTGTTGGTAAAAGTGTTTGCTTTTATCACAATCGTGGGAGTTTTTTTTGGTTTTGTTAATTTTGTTAATTATAAGCAATCGAATAACAAATAATAATCGAGGAAGAATATATTTACTCTAGCTAATAGCTTTAATGCGATTTCACAGTAAACGTAGCTTATCTGTCGTGGGTGGGAGTCTTGACTCTTGTCTCTATACCGCGCTCTATCTTTATGTTAAATTCCTTCAAGAGAAAAACTCTTAAGATATCGAAACAAAAAGTATTTGCTCAGAATAAACATTGTACTGACACATCATATCATTGTATACATCAGGTGTGTCGATGGCAAACAATATTGCCGCAATGACTAATTGATGACAAAAAGGTCAATATTTAATTTTTGACGACAATGTTGTATTCATAAAAAAATATACACATACATATTATATAGAAATGATAGAGTAAGGCTACATGCACCTTCCCACGCTCCATAAATAGAAAAAGTTTTATGGTAACATTTTTTTTTTAAGTATATTGATAAGTAAACTATATTTTTTTAAATAAAATTCTCACGTTCTAGAGAGAATCTTTTTGACACAGGTTAAACATGGAATTTTATTAAAATAATGTGTAGGTACCTAGACCTGCATTCATCATAGTGGAGGATAGAAGGGATCGTAAATTTCTTCTGTTAAGTGCTACTATAGAATTGTTTAAAGAAGTGAAAATTCTTTCTTAAAAATTAGTTCAGAATTATTTATGTGTCAATATTGGAAATAAGGCTGTAAGTTCGACTTAAACGAGAGTTTTTAATCACTGATTAATGAATTTTTCAGTTCGAACATTTATAAATCTGCTGTCGAAAAAAAAATTTCGTGTAAGTTGACCTTCGAAAGTTTCTGTTTTTAAATTTTCCTCCTTTCGATAAAATGCACTAAAATACTTTGTCGGGAACAATTTTAATCACTATTATTAATCTTAGAAATAAACTTTGTATAACCTGCTCAAAAATATATATTTGAGTTATAAATCCAAACTTAAGAGCGCTCGTTAATTACCGCTTCTTTAATTCAGATTTTAAGGTTTAATATTTAAAGAGTTTCTTTTAGCTTTTTTATAAATGTTTATAACTTTTTATTTTTTATTTAAAAATATTTTTTTTTACTTACTTTAGTAAATACAAACTCTTTTGCTTTGTCGTCAATTTAAAAAGGATTTTAAAAAAAAAGAAAACTACATTATTTTTCTTGGTTCAAAAAACTAACTGGAGATGCCGGGGATCGAACCCGGGGCCTTTCACATGCAAAGCGAACGCTCTACCACTGAGCTACATCCCCTTATACAAAAATAAAATTGGGTACAGTAAATTCATTATTACTGCAACAAAATGTCACAGTATACATTAAAAAAAAATTCAAGATTGAGGGCCAGTTTCACAGTGAAGTAAGAGTCACTTAAGTGCCGAATATGGAAAACTAATTCCCAATTTCACAGTGTAAACTTATCGGAATAAGTTTCACTTAAGTGTCCGATGTTGGCCACTTAAGTTCCACTTACTCAGGTAGTAAAACTGCGGCTTAAGTGCCAAAATGGGAAAATTAAGTGCCACTTATTTTGTTAAGTGTGCACTGTGAAACTGGCCCTGAATTGATTATTAGACTCGTTTTATTGAGTAAGGATCTGGATTTATTAATATTTTTTTACTTGCGAGTTACGATACATAAGTACTATATAGGGTGGCGCATAAGTAACGATATAATTTTATTAGTGAAAAATTTTTTTGTTTACAAATTTTGTTTTGTTTTTTTTTCAGAAATAACTTTAAAAAACTTGTGAAATTTATGATAGTAAGACAACACAAAAAGAACCAAAGTTGTTCAATTTTATTTTGAAAGTTTACATTCAATTATTCAGACGCAAAGATCATATCAAAATTTCTTTCATGTGCTCCAACAATTTAGCGATTGGTCAACCGTTTTCAGAAACGAGATGCTGTCTGTGATCTCCCGCGCGTGCTGGAAGACCTTGTGAAGTTCGAAATAGTGTGAACATTGCTCGGGTGCAACCAAATATTAAAGAAAATCCCGAAACTTGAATACTGCAGGCGCCAAGATTTGCAAAAAAATCGAACACAAGATTTTGATCAAACTTTACATAACAAATTACGATGATAGCGAAGTAGATGTAACTTGGCCTCGCAATTCTGTCTGAGTGTCTGTGTAACTGTCTGTCTGTCCTAAACGGGTGGTTCGATTTTCTTTAAAATTGGTGCCTACGTAACGTTTTTTTTTATTTTTTTAGGCCCAAAAATAGCTGTGCCTGTCGTAAATTTCTTGAAGCAAATAATTAAATTCTTATTTCCTCAAAAACATGGCCACAATTTTAAAAATTTAAAAAAAATTGAAATATTATACCATTTTATATAAACAAATTTCAGAAAAATGGTACCTCCCATAGAATCATTTTTCTGATTTTCTCAAAAACGGTTTAACGATTCTGATCAATTTTTTTATTGAGAATGTTTTAAAAAGTTTTGTAAACCCAAATTTTCAAAATATTTTTTTTAGAAATTAATAATTCGAAAATGACTTAATCGATTTTTATTAAACCCAGCAGTTTTTAACATTATCTAGCAGATTTTAAATAAAAATTATTCTTACAACCGAAAATAACGGTATCTCCCATATAGAAGTGTTTGAAAACCGGAAAGGAAAACCACTCCTAAGATTTTGATACAAAATGTATGGAAGCTATAATATCAGTATAACGATCTATCATATTATTTAAAAAAGAATTGTATATACCGTTTAGTGATGGTATCTCTTATAGAACCATTTTGTTGGTTTTCGAGTATGTATCTCATTATCTGTTGAACCGATTTTTTTGAAATTTATTAAACAAGTGACAAGAACTTCTAATAAGTTTGGAAAATATAAGAAATCCAATTTGTAACAAAAAAACAAATTTAGTATTAAAAAAAAATTCAAAATATTTTTTTTGAAAATTCGATATATCGAAAATGAGTATAGGTAGATGCCTTTTTTTCAAAATTATTGTTTACACTGCATTAATAAATATTTAAAAATAGTGTTGGTATAATAATATTTTTTTCTTAAAAATGTTTTCATGTAAAAAAAAACGTTCTTTTTTTAAAAAACCGCGCTTGAATTTATTTTATTTTCTTCCCATAAATTGATATTTGAGATCGAGAAATCCGATGGTTAACATTGCGTTGGTGTCAAAACAATTTCCGAAGTTGTTTAATTATTTGTTTGTATTATATATATTGTTTTTTTTTTTACAATTTTGCAGTCTAAATTATAAATTCCATGCATATAAGTGTTCTAATCCATCTTGATATGGTTTAATAATTGAGGCGTCTAGAGTAAGAAGGGGTCAAGTAAAATTTTTCGATTTTGTTTGTTTTTTTTACCACTGCAATACTGGTGTTAAGCGACAATTTTGGTCTATTTCTTGGGTCTCTATTGTTATTACTTACAAAGTTAGCTTCAGATAAAGGGGTTAACTACACGTTTGTGTTGAAGTTTTTTTTAGGCAAAAGGGGCTAAGATTACTTGACACCTCTATGAGTTTTAATTAGTGCACACTTAACCCCTTTATGCAATAATTAAGCCGAAAGATAAAATACCAAGCAAAATATTGTTTTTTGCATAAAGGTAGTAAGTGCTATGGACCAAGATTTCTTAATTCCAAGAGAGAAGAAAACCAAAAAACTTTCTATTGAAAAAATTAAAAATCTCGATGACCAGATGAAATTTGTGCCCCAAGAACACCGTTGGTTTTGTTAAAAGGCATTATCTGAAATTCCTGATAATAAAAAGAAGCCTAAAACCAAATTTTAAGAAACCCAACTTTCACTTGACCCCTTTTTCATTAAAAATAAATTAAACTCATTTTCACTTAAAGGGGTCAAGTGCTGAATTTTTTGTAAAACACCAACTTCTAATGAATTTAAATAAAATTGGTTGCTATACTAAAAATTGTACATTATTTTTTCTTTTTTTATGGCTTTTTTATAAGTTTCTCTCGATTACAAACGAAAAGTTATAAACGTAAAACTTTAAACTCTTATAACTCAAAACTTCAAAAATGTCACTTGACCCCTTCTCATTCTCAACGCTTCAATTGTAAAAGTCTGTTTCTTTAAACGTTTTTCCCTTAATCAATTTGGTAATATAATACTCTTTTTTTTAAAATCAGAGGTGTTCCAGGGAGCCAGCAAAGCGGGGGGTAAGAGCTATACAAAATAAAACAAATCATATTCGATTTTGAAGTTATTGACATTGCAAACCTAAGATAAGATACCTTTGTATACTATACTGTTGTGTTTATTTATTTTTTCTTTGTTAGTTTTTAATAAAACTACCCGTACGAAGCCGGAGTAGGTCAGCTAGTATAACAAAAATTTATGGCTTTCCACCAAAATGTTGCTTTCTCGGAAATTTTTAAAATCTAAGCCTTTTTATCTTATTTTCCTGGGCTTTAATGAACATGAATCAAACCAGTTTTTCTTGATTACCTTCAACAAAAAAAAGGTAGTTATTGTATTTTCTTCAATTGGACCAAGAAGAAAACAATTATTTAGTTTTTTTTTATTCAATATTGAATTGCTTAATGCTAATTCCCAAAATAACTTCAGCAATTGCACAAATACATCCATCTGCTATTTTAATTTCATCAACATCAACCGAATTTAGATTTGAAATTAGACGATTTCAATTGGTTGTCTCATCTTCAACTAAGCGCCTCTTGACATCTGCCTCTTACCTCTTAAAAGAGGGCACATATTCGTATACTTATTCCATCATGCTATCGATTTCATCACGCATGGTATATATAATGGACATGGACATTAAACAGGACACCTATCTGATTCTAATTCGTTGTGGTTGACATACCCAAGATACATAAATATTGTCATACATATTTAGAATTCAATGCTTTTATAAACTATTTCAAACTCTGACCCTCATACAGGAGTTAATAAAAATAAAATAACTGACCACCCTCATATAACAGCTTGCGACTGCAGCGAGTATAGGTTAGGTACTATTTTGATACCGACAAAAGGGTGCCACATAAAGGCGGAAACGTTTCTATTATTTTCAAATATAGTCAAACACGCTTTTTCATTAGGTACTCCGAGCCTGACCACCAGCTCTGTTTTATTTTTTTTTTTTTTATATCTCAATCCAATATTTCTTCCCTTTTTTTTTGTTACAAAATGATTACACGAAGAACTACATAACTACTACAAAGGCCACCGTCTTTAGATAATAGACGATAGAACATTCCTAAAGGGATGGACAATCTTTTTTGTTAAATTGAGATGTAATATGTTATTTTCTAATACCCCAAATTAGGCACCTCAAAACGTTGTTGAACAAGACAGAATAAAAGACCACCGAAAGGAAAACTGTATAGAGAGAGAGGTGAAAGGTTCCAGAGTCTGTATATAGGTTCTTGGTCCTGGGATTGGAATCTTTTTCATTTCTCTCTCTCATACCCGGTGGCCCTATAACTGTTCAATGATAATATACATTATACACATACAATGTAATGCAGAAGCGGTGATGACAGTTTTATTGTTATAATACTCTGTTGGAAGTTTGCAGCTTCCTCGATATGTGTGGTGGGAATGAGACTCCCTGCTAGGACACTTATCACTTTTGCGATAATTTGACTGACATAGCGTGTCCCTTTTTATTTTTCTGTTTTTTGTTTTTATTTTTGTTCTGACCACCCAAAAAGTCTTTCATGATAAATATGTTAATAAATAAATGGTTATATCTTATAAGTGGTTTTGTATAAAAATGGAAGAAATATTTAAACATCTTTATCACAAATGCTTTAAGGTACAATACCTTCAGAACCCTATACTTTAAAATAGACCTTCGTCGCTGAAATGTTAATTCAAGAATTCCTTTATAGTTGGTTGACTTCATTAAGTGGATGACATTTGACTTACTCATCTAAGAATCTGTAGTTGTGATCGGTGCACACTTATTATAGATTTTCATTTTTGTTTAAACAAATTTTTATTGTTATTAAAAAGTTCACAGATTGAGTTTTAAAACTAATCAAACTTATAAACGAAAATCTAATTTTTCTCGAAATTCAAAATGTAAAAAATTAAAAATTATTATTAAAATATTTATTAAAAATTGATTGTTTTAACAACTTCTTTACTTCTATTGCCGATAAAGTTTTGGATGATTCATATGAATATAAAAGTTGCATGAGAAGTTCAATTGTTGAACAGAATCCCTGTAATAATAGTATATATTTCGTAGCTTTTGCTTCGCAAGAAATTCTAAAAATCATTAATTCACTTAAAAACTCTTATTCTAAAACTGATGATTCTTGTTCTAATTATTTATTTAAAAAAATAGCTTATAATATTGTTGATGTTCTTACACACATATTTAATAAAAGTGTTCTTGGGGGTGTTTTTCCTCATGCTCTGAAGATAGCTGAGATTATTCCCCTTCATAAAAATCTTGTCACAAAAATATGAATAATTATAGGTTTATTTCACTTCTGCCATCTTGTTCTAAAATTTTCGAAAAAGCTATGAAAATTGGGATTTTGAAATTTTTGAACAAAAACAATTTTTTCGATGAGAATCAATTCGGATTCCGAGCTGGTATGTCAACTGAAGATGCTCTTGTGAAGTTTTGTGGCGAAATTTATGAAGGAATTAAAAATAATAATAGTACTGCTGGACTTTTTGTTGATTTAACAAAAGCTTTTGACCTTGTTGATCATAAGATTCTACTTTCAAAATTATATAGGGCTGGATTACGAGGTTTTGTTCATGAATGGTTAGCTTCATATTTGTTCAATCGTAAGCAAAAAGTTAAAATCTTGAAAAGTTTTAGTAGTCTGAGAGATATTAGCATGGGGGTTCCACAAGGATCAGTCCTTGGTCATTTGTTGTTTTTAATTTTCTTCAACTCAATCTTCAAACAGAAATTTAAAGGTAAGCTTACGGCTTTTGTCGATGATATTGCTTGCTCTTATGGCAACAAAACATACTTCAATCTAGTATTTGACATCTTTTTTGATCTTGATGTCTTAAGAAAGTGGTTTTTAACACATAAAATGATATTAAGTAACAAAACAAAAATTATGTTTTATAGTCTGCAATGTAATTCCTCTATTGTTGATTGTAATTTTTTGTATCACTCTCCCCACTGCCTAAGCCACAAACTGTTTGTTGATGTAAACTCAACTTGCTCATTTGATGCCAACGAACAATGTTCTGTGAATTGCTTTAAAATTGATGTTGTTAAATCGTTCAAGTATCTGGGTGTTGTACTGGATAGTAGAATGAATTGGCTTGAACATACCCAATCACTTAAAAAATATTTATTCAATTGTACTAGGCAACTCTATAACTTAAACAATCTTTGCTCTCAAAAAGTGCTTCTTATGGTCCTATTATGGCATTGTACAGTCCAAGATTCAGTATGGTATCAATTATTGGTGAGGTACATACTTTAAAATGAACCCCTTATTTATTGCGCAGAAACATATTATACGTATTATTTGCAAACAAAATCGATTTTCAGGTAGTTTATTTTTATTTCGACAGTTAAAAGTTCTTCCTCTAAGATATCTTTACTTCTTTAAAGTCTTAAGGCTATTTTTCTTAAGAAGCGGTTTTCTTTCTATTCGTGATAATGCTAATCACAACTTAAAAATAAATTCAAGGAATTATGTACAGATACCGTCATATAAAAAAAATCATTACAGAACCTTTTTTTCTTTCATTGCTCCTACAGTTTTTAATAAGCTACCCGATTCTATCAGAGGTATACGAAGATTTTCTTCTTTCTCAAATTAGATAAAATCATGACTTTTTCATGTTGAATACACCGAAATTGAAAATATGTTAAAAGTTCAAAGATAATTTTTTCTCCTTTTTCACCCTTACAATACCTATACTCTTTATTTTCAAATTATTGTTTCTTTTTTAAGTTTATTAATTTTTTTTGATCATTCGCTACTAGCCCTGGCGTAAGCTTAAGGCTAAAGAATGTTTCCTTTTATTCTTAAATAAATGTTATATTGTGAAGAACACTCTTATTAATAAAAAAATATAATAAATTTGTTTGTTGTTTTTAAACTTATGTACATGAAAATGTTAAAATTTTTTCTTAGTTGTTCTCATTTAAATTGTGTTCATAGTATCTAAGTTTACAAAGAATGATAAAATAAATAAATAAAACAAAAAAATAAAAAAAAAAAAATCAAAGTTAAAATTTTGTTCAAAACTTGAATTTTTATTTTTCTTTATTTCACCAGCATTTAATGTAACATTATAAGAAAAATTACAAAACAAATTAAAAGTGCAGCAGAATTTAGGAAAGATGAACGGTTCTATAAGATAAACAGCTTGGAAAGATGAACGTAAATTTTTTACCTTTCAGTGCTCAAAAAGATGAACGGGTTGAAATTTTGTGCTCGAAAAGATGAACGCTTTATTACCAACTTAATTTGTTTTACTTTTTCTTTGCCTTTAGTTCGTTGTACTATATTTATGTAACATTATTCAGTAGTGTGAACGGTACTTTAGGGCTTGTTTTAACTTGTTTTGTATATACCTAAATAATATTTAATGTTTTTATTTATAAATATATCTTCTTCCTCAACCAAATGTTGATGCTCATAAGGATAAACAATTTGAAAAGATCAGTTAATATTTTCGAGATTCTACTGTAATGTGAATAATGTGAACGTACAATAATTTTTGCAAATGTCGTCAAATGTCTTCAGAGAGATGAGTTATACGAGTTGTTTTTGCAAGTTGCTATTTCAGCAAAACCGGGAAAATGCTCACATATATGTAGCTGGGCAATGATGGAAATTTTGAACCACCAATTTAAGACATTACTTTTTTTTAAGATGGAATAAATAATATCCTATTATTTTTATAAGACTTTTATAAATAAAAAATTAAAAATTGTTTATTTAATTTGTGAAAAACTGCACCATCGGTTGGACGTTTAAGCAAAAAAAAGCTATACTAAGGTCTCAATAATATTAGAACAAAAAATTTTGAATCGCTTGCTCAAAATTAAAATATTTATGCGTGAAATGGTGTAAAACAAAAAAAAGTTATCAGATTTTAAAACTTCCTTTTTGTTTTTTAAAGGTTATATGCGTATTTAGAATAAAGACTTCGAGGATAGTATTTTTTTTTTTTTGAATTTTAATATTCATATGGGTGAAACAGAGAAAAACAATAAAAAGCATCCAACTTTTTAAATCTTCTTTGTCAGCAATTTCAGTTAGGTATATACATAAACAGAATTCCTCAGCTAAGTTTTGGTTTTTAAAATACATAGCGAACAAAAAATCTTGGGTTAAAAATTAAGCTATATGTATTGGTTAAAACAGAGTAAAAACAAAAAATGTCATATCACATTATATCAACTTTTTGAAAATTGCACCTAACGTTGAAAGAAAACAGTCACTTCAAATAACTATACCTTAAACTAAACTACGTTTTTGGCAAGTGGCATAAAAAATAGACTCTCATAAGTAATTTATTTCCTTTATCAGATGAATAGTTTTTAAAATATTAACACTTTAAAACCACACAGTGATCGAACATAAGAGTTCAAGTTCAAGTGAATCAGTATAAATAGTTTTGCCAGAAAAAATATGGTGTTTTTTTCTGTCCCTGCAGTAGGTATCTCTCGAAGGGAAGGATTTTAAAAATCTAATCTGTACATCAACGGATTAAGCATTACATACAAAAAAATTCAAATATGGACCAGGGAAAGGTTTTTAGTTTTTTAGGAAATTCAGTTTTTCGTAGGAATAAGGGCATTTAAAACTATTTTGAATTAATAATTCAACAATGTCGATTTTCATAGAACTAACTGCGACATACATGAGCCTCTCAACCGTATGAGCAGGCTTTTCAATTTAAATGCTTCCTCTGTTGATTTTAACACGAGTAAAATGGGATTAAAAAAAGCTTTTCGAACCAGTGCTCCACGGTCGTGATTGTTTTTATTTCTTGATAACAGATATATAATATGTTCTGTATAATTCTGTATTATTTTTTACTTGTTTTGTTTAATTTTGTTACTATGTATTTTGTTTTATATTTGCATGTGTTATTAGTTTACGTTATTTTTACTAATTTACTAATTTACTAACATGCACTTATGATGAGCCTCTGATTGTAGTTTGAAGCTTGATCTAAGTTCACTACAACAAAGAATCTGAAGTGTTAAAAAACAAGTCCAAATAAAATAATGCTAAGTCTTCTAGTTGGCTGATGTATTTTAGTAGTATATTATAGCATTTAAATTATTAAAAAAACCTACTCAATTTACTGTTTTTTTTTTTTTTAATGTTTGGTCAATATTGTATCTTATGCAATTCTATACAAAAACAGGCTACGTATATATGTACATATATGTACATATATGTTTGTTCTTTGAAAAAAAGTATAATCAGCTTTTTTGAGAAGAATTTTATAAGATACAATTTTTGCTGTGACATTTCTACGCACAAAACATGGTATTTTTTTTTTGTTGAAAAATTGAGGAAAAGTCAAGGTGTGAAACCAAACAAAAAAAATACTGAGCACAATATACAATTACCTACTTAAAGGTTTCCATACAAATTTTGCTTTTGTTTGAAATTTTTTGAACTGAAAATTGACTGATTGGTGAACTCGTAAATTGGAGATCGAACGCAGACATTGATCAATTTTGGATGCTGTTTTTGGGAGTTTACATGGATTTCAGTTCATGGATTTCAGTTCTTATGATGTTTGCCAATGTATGCTCTACAGAGAGGTCTCGACTCGTACACTTTTTTTAATAAATCTGAATAATGTGTTGATATTTTTTTTATATATTTATAAACTACAAAAGAAATGTTTGTAATTTTCCATTGAAATGCGTTTTGAAGATAAAAGCTACTCAGACTCAAGTGAAGTATGTGATATGTTCGCATCATTTTTTGAATCGGTTTATACTGAACCAATAAGCTTCAACAATGACGAATTTAGTCACATGGCAAGCAACGTAATTGTAAGCCTTTCTCATATTTCTATTAGTCTTGAAGAATTGGTGCTTGCATTAAAAATTTTTGATATCAACAAAGGTGCTGGACCTGATGATATTACCCCACTTTTCTTGAAAAGGACTGCAGACACGTTGGCAATACCCCTTTTGGAACTTCTTAATAAATCTCTGGAATGTGGTGTTTTTCCAAAAATATGGCGTGAATCATATTTAACTCCTATTTTTAAAAGTAGTGACAGGTCTGATGTAAAATATTACAGAGGAATTGCAATATTATCAGCCATTCCAAAAGTTTTGAAAAGCTAATATCTGATAGATTGTGTATAGGGTTGAAGCCAGTGTTAAGTGAACATCAACATGGTTTTTTTAAAGGGAGGTTTACTTCAACCAATCTTTCTGACTACACTTCTTTTATTTTAACTGAAATGGCAAGTAGAAACCAGGTGGACGCTGCAATCTTTTGACAGAGTTGACATTGGATTACTAACTTTTAAGTTACAAAAAATTGGAGTACGAGGTAATTTATTGAAGTGGATTTTTTCGTATCTGTCAGACAGAAAGCAGTACGTGAAATTTTTTGGTGTATCTTCTCGTGCAATAAATGTTACTTCGGGCGTTCCTCAAGGCAGCCACCTAGGCCCCCTGTTGTTTTTATTATTTATTAATGACTTAACTGAATTGTTCATATATTGTCGGTTTCCGTTATTTGCAGATGATCTGAAGTTATTCAATATAGTTAACAATGAGAGTGATGGGCTTAAAATGCAAAAAGATATTAATACTCTAGTCAAATTGTGCAATATAAATGGTATGTCGTTAAATGTCGCTAAATGTAATGTTATCTATTTTGCAAGTAGAATTGTATGTCTTATAAACTATATTATTGACGGAAAAAACATTGAAAGAAGTTATGTTTTAAAAGACTTGGGTCTACTTGTGGATTCTTGCCTCACTTTTAAGCATCAAATTGACAAAGTTTGTTCTAAGAGCAACAGCATGTTAGGATTTGTGAAGCGTAGGTCAAAAGAATTTAATGACCCTTACATTACCAAAGCATTATATTGTTCCTTAGTTCGTCCTCTTCTAGAATACTGCAGCATCGTATGGTCACCTATATATTTGATGTCGACGTTAATTGCACTGAGAAACTTCAATTGGAATCGCGAGAATTTTGTGTTGCCACCATACGAAAGCCGTTTAAAACTAATAAATTTGTTAAGTCTTGCAAACCGCAGGATGCTTTCTGAAGCCCTGTATGTTTATGATATTTTAAATGGTAATATTGCTTCAACCACTTTATGTTTTAAAATATGTTTACAAAATTCTCGTTGTCTAAAGCATACCAAATTTTTGAAAGAAGCAAAACACAAAACAAGCTATGCAAATCATGAACCATTCAACCGTTGTAGTAAAACATTTAATAAATTTACTGACTTCTACAATACTAATATGAGTAGAGAAGCTTTCAAAGAAACTATATTGTCGCGAATGATGTGTGAGTCTTCTTTGTAGGTAAATATTGTTATATTTTTATTTCCTTGTTTTCTTTTTTCATTTTAATATTATATTATTATATGGATATTTAAATAATGTATATTAAATTATTAATCTATTATTTAATTTTTTTCTAAAATGATGTAAATCCATTTTCTTAGCCTTCCGTGTTGTCTGATATTGACAAAAAAATAAAACTAAAAGTATTTCGTCGCTATATACAATGCAGAACTAGTTTAAGTCACATTTACAAAATGTTTCAAAAAGAATCTTTGTCCGTAAAATGAGCTGACTTTCGACATAATGATTATATTCTATTATTAAAATTCTGAAGGAACTACTGCACGTAGAAAAAAAAGGAATATGAAGAAAATGTGCGGAACACAACAAGTTTCTTTATGACAAAAACCCATTTTGAAATTTTGGAATTGATGAATAGTTCTGCATTGTAGCAACGATTAAACGATAGCAATGGCGAAATAACAATACGAATTGAACTGCAAGATGATTGAGGTATATCTGTAGTATGTAGTATTAAAATAAAATTTACTCATTTATTTAAAACTGTAAAACAAACAGAAATTAAAAATAATGTAGCTGTAGTTAGGTCAAAACTAAAGCGAACTAACATTTTTGAAAACAGGTGCGCCTCGATCTCTTCCTAATCCTTCTATTCTACGTCTTATAAAGACACTATGGAAATCTTTTCAAAACCTACTTCAAAATGAACTGATTTCTAAGAGATTTTAAACTACAGGATATAATTGATCTGCAAAAGTATTGATTACAAATGTAAACAAAATAAATAATCTCACCAGCACAACGAAGAGCCCACTGAAACAAAAAGGATAAATAATGACAATCCGATTATATATGATTTGCATAAGTACAAATGTTTTCTATTTTGCAAACTTCTTTTTATAGAACAAAACAAAATTCTGAATCTCTAACCTAAATGAATCCTGCAGCTCTTATTTTGAAATATACTCGTATAGTTATTAAGTTAAAGTAACCGAAAAAGAAATTCAAAAACTTGAAACGATTTAAATAGATTAGCTACTCTATATAAGTATACCTATATAAGGTCCTGAAAAATTGCATTTACAGTACACAATCGTATACACATGCATCGTATCAACAAAAGATTGAAATATTCAACTTCACGGATGAATACAAAATTTGTACCCCGCATATACATAGACCTCTCTGTTGGTGATGGAAAAACGAAGAATTTTCCATTAGTTATACTTAACATATAGTCATCACTTCACCAGATATACTACACATCAGTTAGATAGATACCTGTGTCCTGGATTAGTCCTATGATTTGTACCTGTATGTGGAGATGGATATTTTGATGGGAAACAAACCTTTAAAAGTTGAAAAGAAGCGATGTGTGTGCATAGCACACTGCCACCACCCCACCGCCGCCCGCACACCTCAGAGGTGGTATTAAATGCTAATTTGCCAGAACAATAGCTAATTCCTAGAAGGTGATCCTAGATTTATTGCCATCCGCGTTTCAACTCTCTGTCCTGCGTCCATAGGGACCAGGGAATATATGTTTGCTTTTGTTTTCTATTGTTTCTCTATGAAGTTTATATTATCTTGATGTGAAAATGTTGCACACTTGGTTTATATATGTTCTTACATATATATATATTTTTTTTTAAATGAATGCTATATCTTAAAGGTCTTCTAGTAAGAACCATATACTTTATAGTCCTTTTTGCTCTAAATATATTATGAGATTTAATAATATAGCTAAGAGTGCCACTTTCCATGTACAATGTTCATATATAGTCATTATCTATTTTCATTGTAATAGTAATTCATTTCGGTCCTAATTGGGCTTGTGTCCATCGATGATGATCATTGTCATCCTTTTAAGGAATTAGTGGCATTATAGGATTAGCAATAACGATGAATTATATGCACATCAAGTGTCGTGCTTCTCGGATTAATTTATATCCTTAGGCTTTATTGACAGATAGGAGAGTTTGAAGTATCACACTTTTCACATTTAAAATGCAAAAATACTTTACGTATAGGTAAGGCACCTACATTTATTAGTCACATCAAACTAGATATTTCAATGACAACATTATGTACCTTACATAAAACCTAAAATTATTCACTTTAAATCTTTATAAATATTTAATTATAATAATCGTTGGTGCGCCTTTGTACCTAATTGTGAAATTTCAGTGACGATGTGGTCATGAAGCGAAGACGAGAAATTACCTCTCAAGTTTTTCGACTTGAATTGACCTTAGGAACTCATGGTTTTCTTCTGAAGCGGTGATTTCGGGACACCCTGTATTTCATAAGCAAATGACCGGTGATCGTACCACCAATTACATTCATACATCAAGCTTGCCATCCGAGTAATATGGTCTTGTTTTGTTTATTTAACTCGTAGCTTCGAGTTGGCTACGAATACTGTTTTGTATGTTTTATCGTTTTACTCATGGTGTTGATGGAAATGCTATGCATGCAGTCAGGGGCTAACTGGCCCACCGGGCAACCGGGATTTTGCCCGATGGGAGAACAAAAAGTGCGAGAAAGCGCCTACTCTCATGTACCAAAAAACTCAAAGATACACCAAAATATTCGGGGTATTTTATGCACTTTCGTAATATACATTTTGAATATAAAAAAACACACCAGTTTTTGGTGTAATTTTTAGACATTTAATTCAGCTTAAATAATACCGCGTTCTCGTATATAATTTACACCGGCTGTACACAAATTATACTGATTTTCGGTATATACATTGTGCTGTTGGTATAATAATTACCTATTCCGGTTTCACTAAATTTATTTTTTATTTTAAATCGGAAACAGTTTGATGAATTAAAATTTACAGTGTTGTTTATTTTTTGATGCAAAATCTATCTACAAGAATTATGCATATCGATTATGGAATCCGCAAAACAGGATTCGCAGTGATTCGCAATGCAGTGCTCTTTTTTCTTCTTACCCATTTGTCGTGGAAAGAAAAGAGAACACAGTACGGAGAATCACTGCGGATCCAGTTTTGCGGATTCCATAATCGACATGATGAATTCCTAAAATGAATGAAATGAAAATTATGAATAAATATGTATGATTGTGAGTGCCTAATTTACAAACGAAGCACATTGTATCGAATGATTTTCGGTCCTACCCTATCTAAAATTCGAGTGCCTCGAAAATTTTAATAAATTGAAGATTTTTAAGTCACTGCGTAAAAATTAGTTTTTCGAAAATTTAAAATTTTTTGGTTAATTTTTAAATTTTATAGAGTCCTATACTGTTAAAATGGAGACGAAAATACCAAAAATGTGACATAATTAAGTCGATACATATAAATAAAATAGTTAATCATTATCTTCATTTTAAATATGTCGGCCAGCCGAATCTTATTTTTACCTAATATTCCTTGAAAAATATGACCGTCGTGAAAAAATACACCAATTCCTGAATTTAGGCCAAAACAGGTACCATTTTTGTATTATTCCGAGAACTTGATAAAAAAATGCACCAAGTCAAAGGAGCAGCAAAAAAAAATGCACCATTGTAAAAAAAATATTCGGTATATTAATTTGCTGAAAATGGTGTAAAAAATGTTCAAAAGTTTGTTAAAAATAAAAACAAAATTGGTTAGTGAGATGAGAATACAAAAAATATTTATTAACTTTTTATGTACATTTAAATTTTTTACACTTTTTAACATTTTTTAATGGTTGACATGGTTTCGTATCCAAGGCAGCCCATTCATCCTTTTCGTTCGTATTTTTGCTGGATGTTGCTATCTGGTTTGACATTTTTCTTTAATTTAATTAAAAAGTTTTTCATTTTGTTGTTTATTTTTCAAACTACATTACGTAGTTTGGTGCATTTAATTTCCACACGATGAAAGTCTTACACCAAAAATAGTTGCTCATGGTATATGGTATATTTTTTCTACAAATTATTATAGTGTACAAAATATGCCATTTTTGTTGGTTTCAGAATCGAATAATTTATGCACCACTAATGGTATATTATAAAATACAATTAAACTTCGGTTTATTTTTTGCACCGAATTTCAAAAGAAATGTTAAAATTTCGCACAGAAAAGACAATGGTGTTATTTTTATACCGGTATATTTTGACAAATACACCAAAATATTAATTTTTTTTCAGTTTTCTCAATTTTGCACCAAAATTCATGAATTTACACCAAATAATACACCCGTGTGCTACTTGCGCAGTACGTTATGTTCTTTCAAAAGAAAACTTTCTACATAAAATTGGATTTCTAAGGGCCTTACAGTAAATATGCAATTTTTTGTGGCCCCATCAAAGGAATCTCAGGAAGCCCACATAGCTCTGATAGGGGCCCTCACAATGAGGATAAAACTGTTCGATCCCTACAAAATTATTTTACCGAAAACTATAGAAAATGTAATTGTAATTCTGAACAATTGTTGTTGTTTTGTTTTTTTTTGATCGATTTGGGCGTTATTTCCAATTTTTGAATTTTTTTAAAAAGTCAAATGAGAAATAACGCCCAGAATTGGAAATATTGCCCACAAAAATATCCAGAAAAACCTCACTGTTTATGCGCCGCGAGTTTTTTTTTTAAGATTATCTTATCATTGAAATTTCACTTTGGAAATATCGCCCAAAATTTAGGATAGAATTAAAAAAAATGTTTGATCGCCCAAAATTGAAGAAATAACACCCAAATTTTACAAAAACATTTAACGTTGAAAATATTTAACTTAAGATTTGGGAAAATATAACTTTTGGCGATATTTCCATTTTTTTGGGCAGTAAAAAATAATTTGGGCGATATTTCCAAATAGATTTGGGAGTTAGTTCCTTTTGGCGTTTTTCCCTAACAAGAATGTAATCTGATCTTGCGCAAACAAATATGTACTACCATTTGCCATGTGTATGTATGTATGTGTGCGAATATAAAAAGTGGCGCTTACTACAAATCTTGCACAGGGCGCATGTTTTGCTGAGGCCGGCCCTGCCGAGGGGCTCCTCCAATAATTATTATTGAGCTGTTGTAAGCCAAAGCGAGCCCTCACAGTACTCTCACACACTTCAAATGAAAATATAGCTGGGGTTCCCACACTAAATATTGAACTTTTGTGGCCTTATTGGTAACGTAGGAGGCCCCCAAATCACTCTTAATAAACTTTATATTCTATAGGTTTTTAAGTACCTACTCTTTTATTTCATTTAAAGGAAGGCGATTACACAAAATTTCAGGGCCCCGGAAACAGAATAGAAAAGAACACCAACAATATTTCGATTGCTGTGAGTATTTTCGAAATTTCGGTAGAAGTAGGAAACACCAATTATAAAATCTGGATTATTCTAGTAATGTATTCAAATATCAAGTTACATTTTTTGGTAACTCGAATACTAGAAATTTTCGGAAAACACTGTTTATGGCTTCCATTACACAACAGTAAAAATTTTGTATCGTCGTTTTTGAAGCCAATTATTTTTCACTCCTTCTACTCATTTTACTATTTTGTGGCCTTTTTCCCGGGGGGCCCTTTGACTCCCAGTTCACCCCTGGCAATAGTAGTGATGAGAACTATGGGTTTCATGTATCGACTCAGATTTGTAATTTCAATAGTTTTGTTAAGTTGTCCGTTTCTTCCGATTTTACCTCAATAACTAAGTTTTTGAAAATATTAATCCATTAACCCTAATGCATCCTCTAAGTATGTATATTGTATATGCAGAGGCGGATTAACCCTCAGGCAGAAAAGGCAACTGCCTAGGGGCCCAGCCCCGCCTAAGGGCCCCGCAGCTTTTAAGACAATTTTTTAGGTGTATTTAAATTGCTTCTTAAATTCTTTTAGTAATAAATTAAATTTGACAATCATTGTGACTCAATTTGGTTATTGTAAACTAACAGAACAAAAATAACTATTCAGAGTTGAAGTGTGTTTGAACTACGCTTCCACCCATTGGAATACCTTCGTCGAGTTAAAATGGGATTTTTTTGTTTCGACGTTATAGTGGGAACACAAGAGACGCGACGCACGCAGGGCTTTGAAACTTTGCAAAGCTATAGTGTCAAAAATTATGTGGTGAGTCTTGTATATCTAATGAAATAAAATGAAAGTAAAACAATTCGAATCGGGTGAAATTGAATTTGTTGAAGAATAATTTAATTATTTATATTTTATACTACGTTTTCAAAAGCCAAATGAGGTACTTTAGTTACAAATTTCAAATTATTTTTCAGGGCATCTCAATCCCACAAAAAATCATATTTCCATTTAAATGACCACGTGATTAGGCTAGAACTTATGAACACACCCGATTTGAATCCATTTTTAAAGCTTTGAAAAGTATTTGTGTTGAAATTTCAAAACCTTATAAAACTCCATAACACCTTGTGTTGTGGAACTGAAAAGCAGTTTTTCAGTGTTGGATTGAGCTTAACTTTCAGCTGTCAAATATTTATCGAAATCGAAGTGCGACAAAATCGAGGTTACACTATCGAAATCGAAATGGTGGCACTAAAGAAATTGCTTTCTTTCACAGTGTGGTAACTAAGTTTCCATAGATTTTTGAAAGAAATACTTATTAGGAGTTAATTCACCAAATTTGATGAGTTCGCTATATAAGCTATCCAAAAATTGGTCATATATAGGTAAATTTAAGATGCTGATGCATCAGCTGTTAAGCTCTGGATAGGTAGGTATCCGAATTTTGAAATGCAGAATTTTGGAATACAGAATTTTGGAAACCAAATTCTCGTACATACAAAATTAGAACTCTAACCCGATTGTAAACTTTGATTGTATCAAAGTAATATAAGTAAGAATAGTAAGAAAAGAATTTGAAAAGAAGAATAAAAAGAAAATAAGGAAGATAAATAAATTAAAAGAAACATTGATATAGGTGTTCGATTCGGAAGAAAATGACAGGAGGAAAAAAATTACAAAAAATAAAAGATTGAAACTTGTAAATGTTTCCATTCCATAAAATATAAGTTTTTTCATCAATTTTCATTTTTGAAAAATCAAATTTTTTTTAGATAGGAGGGGGGCCTGAGGCTAGCATTGCCTTGGGGCCTCTACATGTCTTAATCCGGCCCTGTGTATATGTATAACCTTTTTGGAAAATATCAAGCCTATGATGCCATCCTTTAAATATAACATTTCCAGCACAAGACAAATTTAAAAAATCGGACACCCTTTTTGGTTTTACCTTATCCTGTATATAAATAAATTTTAAAAAATATCTAACAATTTTATATTAGGTACCGTTAATTTTAAAACCATGACTGCCATTAAACATTATTTTACTATTTGCAGGTTATATTTCATTTTTAATTAAATCCTTAATGCTAACTCAGCTTTTTTATTTTAGAATGAAAATATAATCTTTGAGAAAACTATACCTACATATATGTATATAGTTTTGCATCTCTTTTAAATTAGTGATTCGTGAATCATTTTTTAAAATTGACTCTAAACTTAATTCTCTAATTCAATCAAAAACTTCCGATTACCCATTTTCTTTGCTCTTTGTTAGTTTTGATACAAATTTTTCCCAGAAAAAAAATGGGAAATGGTTTATTTATACAAAATATTCGTGCCTCTTGGTTTATTCAAAGAACCGATTTATCTTTGGGTAGATATAGTTATACGCACATATGATGCTCCATGAGAAGATTCTTGACTCATTGTAATGGGTATGCGCGCATGTAGTGCATTGCAAGAGAAAAGACATTTATCTAACACAGATCACTGTCAAACAATGTTGCATACTCTTTGGCAGTAATGCAATTACTTATAAAAAATTATACTAAGAATTTGTGTTGCTGCTGCAGATATCTGGAAAGTTTCAACTTCAACTGGTATAAATTTATTTGTTTTTAGACTTTATTTCTGAATGTATGAGTTTGTGTTGAATTTTATTGTTAAAATTGTAACTATATAGAGAAGAGTATATAAGATCGTTTTGTTCGATTGATTTGATTGAAAGATCAAAAGAATAAAATATTAACAAAAATAAGAAATTAAAATATTTCAACATTTTCAACCTAATTTCTTCTTAGTTCTAAAACATCTTGCAATTTGTGCTTTTATAGAAACATTTCGATTGGTCATTAATATGAAAATATTATTTTTATTATTTGCTCATGGAGATTTTTTGGGTCGGTCGTACCTGCAAAAGCATATGCAAAGAATCGGAAAAACAATGCGTCTGTGCATCTGTATTCTGTTCGTCTGTGTGATCGTCCATCCAAATTTGGTAAAAAGCATTTCGTCGGCTAAATACTTAAAGCTGTTAAGTCCACTTTTGGCCAAATTAAGATTTTGGTGCTATTTTCTTAAGAAACACATTCTGCACAAAATGGTTTAATCACTTCTGTCCAATGTATCTTTGTTGTTGCAGAATCCTAAAGAGAAAATCAGTTTTTATGCGAAGCCTTACGTAACTTTTTTTTTTTTTTTGTTCTCCTGTAAAATTTGCAAAAGTGGTCTTATAGCAGTTTTACGTATTTATAGCCGAAGATTTGTAGATATGTGATTTTCTATAGATAAATGAAGTTCGAAAACGACTCAAACGATTTTAATTAAACTTTGTACCTTTAAGTGATTTTAAGAAAATTATACATTTAAGATTTTTGCCAAAAAAAAAATCGGATATCGCAAGCAGGGTGATGCGGCTAGCTCTTTAGCCGAAGAATAATTTGTAAGTTAAATGAACAAAATAAAAAAAATGCGAAATTAAATCTTTAATTTAACTAAACTTTATTTTGAACATAGGTCTTCATCATGATGACGAACTATAATGGACAGTGTCTTCTTGCTACCCATTTCTTCAAACTTTTGGCAGAGGACCTATACTTTCGTACTTTCATTTTCATTGGTCGCAACTACCGCTATTTGGGAGGGATCGCCGATCAATGTCGATTATGTTAATGCAAAGTGCATTGGATGGCCTTAATTGGTTTTATGACGCTGAGATAATGCTGTTACAGTATGAATGAATGAATGAATAGTATATTGGGGTATAATGCACTGCAACCTGAAGATCTATTGTGCCCCCATCTAACGGGTGATTTTTTAGCTGGTTTGGTTTTGGCAACACTGGTTTTGACAGCTGACGTGTGTTTAGTACCTTGTGTCACTGTCAAACAGCTTCAGTTTGGTTTGCAATTTAACCATGGATCGTCTTACAAATGAACAACGCTTGCAAATTATTGAATTTTACTATCAAAATTCGTGCTCGGTTCGAAATGTTCATCGCGCGCTGCTGTGTTCAGCGATGAGGCTCATTTTTGGTTGAATGGGTACAATTGCCGCATTTGGAGTGAAGATCAGCCAGAAGCATTGCAACAGCTACCAATGCATCCCGAAAAAGCCACTGTTTGGTGCGGTTTATGGGCCGGCGGCATTATTGGGCCATATTTCTTCAAAGATGATGCGAATCGCAGCGTTACTGTCAATGGTGAACGCTACCGAGCGATGATAACAAACTTTTTTTTGCCCGAAATGGAAGTTCTTGACTTGCATGATATGTGGTTTCAACAAGACGGTGCCACATGCCACACAGCACGCGAAACAATGGCGCAATTGCGAGGCGAGTTTGGTGAACAGTTAATTTCACGTTTCGGGCCGGTCAATTGGCCGCCTAGATCGTGCGATTTGACACCATTAGACTATTTTTTGTGGGGGTATGTCAAGGCTAATGTCTATAGGGACAAGCCCGCTTCGATTGACGCACTGGAAGCCAACATCCATGCATTCATTCGTGAGATACCGGCCGATATGTGTGAAAGAGTATGCTTCGATTGACGCACTGGAAGCCAACATCCATGCATTCATTCGTGAGATACCGGCCGATATGTGTGAAAGAGTATGCCAAAATTGGACTCAGCGGATGGGCTACCTGAGACGCAGCCGCGGTCAACATTTGCATGAAATTATCTTTAAACATTAAATTGCAAGGTTTAAACTATCGATTCAAATAAATATTTCATTCATTTTTTCGAATTTTTTGTGTTTTTTTTTAAAAAAAGTTCTAAACCTCTTAAAAAATCACCCGTTATAAGAGCTGAAGGATGTTGCTCCTTTTAAAGCTCCTCCTCCAAATGTATTCCTTTGAGAAATCGGAGTATTTGGAGTATCTTAAGAGAGGGTAGTTCGTTCTCTTCGACTTGGTATATTCCGATATGTTTTATTCTTTTATGCATAAGTGAATCGCATCGCCCTAGTACGTGGTTCGGCGTCTCTTCTTGAGTATTGCAGGACCTGTAAAGGGGGTTGTTTTCCAGGCCTAGAAGATTTAAGTGCCTTCTTAATTTGCAGTGGCCAGTGAATAGACCAGTAACTAGTCTAAGGTTGTTTCTGCTTAAATTGATGCAGTTCTTGAAACGGTCTTGGTTATAGTCTCCAAGCAATAGTTTTGCCTGCCTTAATTTAGGGAGTTCTTTCCAATATTTGGATCTTTTGGCCTCCTCCTCTTTTTTGATTTTGCCTTTAATCACATTTTCTCCTATTCCGCAAAACGGTTCAGGCCCTTCTTAGGGGGTCATTCTCCCTATTTTTGCTAAGGAGTCTGCCCCCTCATTACCCTGAATGCCTACATGGCCAGGTAGTAGGTACCCAATGGAGGGAGACATTATTGTTCTTGCCAAGTTCGTTTAGCCTTTTCACACATTCCCACACTAGTTTCGAGCTGATGGCGTGTGAACTAAGTGCTTTGAGTGCGGCTTGGCTATCTGACATGATGACAATGTTTTGGTTGCGATATTTTCGTTCGAGATTACGATCTGCACATTTTTCTATGGAGTGGACTTCCGCCTGGAAAATGCTAGTGGACTGTCCCATCGGTACGGAAATTTTGGTTCTTAGCCCAAAAATACCAGCACCAGTCCCTTCTATCGTTCGCGATCCATCAGTGTACCATTTGATGGCATTTGTTTTAAGTGTGTAGTTCACTGTTTCACCTACCCACTTTTTCTTGCTACTTAGCTCCGTTTTATAGTTTTTTACGAAGATTTATCTTTTTATCATGCGGTCCCTTGGGATGTCCATAAGGTTCGTTACTGCTGTCTTCAAGATGCTTTCCTTTTCTCTAAGACCTATACATTTGCCAGTCCAAGTTCCCTCTTTGGCGAATCTCACGATGGCTCCCTCGTGACGACGTTGTTTAAAGGAGACAGGTGGAGGATAACCTCCAGTGCTGCTGTAGGGCAGGTTCTCATTGCTCCAGTTATACATAAACATGCGAGCCTTTGGACTTTCCTAGTTGTGAACAAACTGCCTCATAGTGCGAATTGATTGTTGCTACAGAAACAATTGTGAATTTGTAGGGGTGATTTTTGGTTATTTTGCAATAAACAGGCAATGATTATGATTTGTGAGTAGCAACACCGGATTTTGAAGTTTTTTTATTTTTGAGTCATTCATGTCCAGGATTTTATTTGGGAGGGGGGCCTCAATCTCAATTTTGATAGAAGTTTTTATTAAGGTATCACTAAAACAAAAGTAGCACAAAAATGAAAATCACTTGTCAACTGATGAGTCCACGATGAGACCGCCGGGACGAAACGCCAATTTTTGTAGGACTTAGGGCCATTTGCTGAAAGGAAACTTAAATATTTAAGTTCTACATACTGGCTTAAGTTCCTCTTATTGGTTTGCACCAATAAAATTCTTAAACTTAAAAGTTGCTATGTAGAACATAACTAAGGGGGAAGAAAAAGTAGAACCTAAATTTCTTAAGTAATACATAAAGCAAAAAATAATTTTGTTGTCAATTTTGATATTTTTCAGCAGCAGCTTCCTTTCTTACTTCATTCTTGTAAAGGTTGTACAATTTTTTTTAATGCTTCGCAGCTTCTGTAGTATGTAACCCCAGATCGGGAGTTGAAGCTGTCGGTGATTCTACTCCTTCTCCTTTCAAGTAGCCCCGTTCGTTTTTTTATTTCTCTTCCTTTTTTCGGCCATTTCAAACGATGTAAATTTTATGTACTTATAGGGATGTAGGTAAATAATAGCTGTGTTTTATTTTCCCCAAGATCCGAACCAGATTGGATTTGCTTACGAAAATACATGTATTACAAAAACAACACAAGATCCAACTTTGTTTTGGATTTGGATTTCCAAATCCGTTTTGAACACACACCCTTAATTTGTAAATGTAGTCAGTAGTGTAAAGAAAAAAGACAACGGGTGTATACAAATAAAAAAAACATAAGGAAAAAAGAGTTGGGTATATAACAAGTTGTCACTGAGATCCTGGGTTGTTTTATTATCATGATCTGATCTGGATTGGATCTGGGGGAAAATAAAACGCAGCTAATATTTATTTTTTTTTTCAGTTTTGATGAAAATAATTATTAAGTTTGACACTCAATTATTTCATACATAGCTAAGATGAAATTTTATTTTTGTAAGCAACGTTAAATAAGTAAAGTTAATCTTAAGAACTAAGTTTCACATAGAGCTAAGTTGAGAATAGTTAAAATCCAGATCTATGACTCGTTTCAGCAAATGGCCCTTAAAGGCCGTTAAAAGCTATTTTGAATCAATAATTCAACAAAGTCCATTAATATAGTGCTAGGACTTCTACTTGGCTCATGTATTTCAGCAGTATAGTATATAGAATTTGTATTATAAAAAAAAACCTTCTTAGAAAATCTTTCTTATTATTAACCATCTTTTATGAATAAGAAGCAAAATTTCAGTATAAGAAAACGAAAAAAAGAAAAACACGAAACCACAAAAAATACTCCTTAAGTTATGAAATGAATTTAATTAATTTTTTTGATATTTTTAGTTTGAAATAGTAATTTATGTAGGTTATAGAATTTGGTGAAAATATTATTTTCATTCTCCTTTTTTAATTCACCATATCTTCAGGGTTTATATAACAATTTCTTTGTGAATATTCAACAAAGCTAATCCGTAGGTGTTGTGACCATCAGCCACATTTTTAACCGTCTCCAAGTGGAAAACGAACCTCCTGGCTCTGCAGACGTCACTGGTAGCACACAAAGAACTTCAATTACGTTTCTTAAATTAGGATATTACAAAACAGAAGTGAAGTTTCCGGTATAATTATTTTGGTTCCATCCTTCCACATTTGTTTTCATAACAAAATTTTAAAATATTGTTACCTCGTCAGTTTAATTTCATTTTATTTATTAAGCGTAGTACTTACTCAGTTCGAGACTCGAGTGTAAATGAAATTGTCATACAAAAGTGACACGTATTTCATCTGGTATGAAATCAACAACAAGAAGTGAGTATCAAAATATGAAAGTGAAATATGAAAATCGGTTCTTCAATCATTTTCACCCAACAATTTTCATTTCCCAATGTCCGGCAACTTAGGAAAAAATTAACGTTGTTGTGGAAAATTGTGACATTTGTCAATCAATTTGTTTTGATCAAAACACAAATTCTGAAATAAGAAATAAGAAAGCCCACTTAGCCCCCCCCCCCTTGCGTACGCCGCTGTTCATGTCTAAATTTTTAATGTCTTGACCAATTTTTTAAGGAGATATTTTGCAATATGGTGCAACAAAAAACAAACAAATTTATTTTGTTTGTATTTTTCACTGTTTAAACATTTTTTCGTTGAAGACATATCGTTACATTATTGAACTATTAACATGCACTTTTAGGCCGTGTCCGAATTGCGTTAAAATGTTGGTTAAAACTTGACGTTTGGTTAAATTTTAACACTAGTGTGGTGAATAAAATGGGTTAAAAATTACGCAGCTCCAGAGCAGGTTAAAATTTGACACTATAGTGGTTAAATTTCGACGTTTCTCAAGAAAAAGAGAAAATTGAATTTGAAATTATTTTTAAAAGTGCAACAAATAGCTAATATTCTGCAGAAATAATCAATTTTATGAATTTTGAATTTTCATGTGCATGTACACATACCTCGCGTAGTAATTGCTGTCTTATTGCATTCCTCGTAATAATACGCTGATATTTTAAAAAATATAAAAGAATTAATATGAATTATACTTCCTCAAATTGTTATTCATCTTGCAAAATTAATTCCAATTGGTTGTTTTGTTTTAACTTTTAGTTTGTTGACAGTTGTGAACTATAGTGTTCGCAGACTGAATAATCAAGCAATACACAATAGAATTTTTTCTGTAATGTTTGGGGATATAATCGTTGCAAAAACTTTAAAAGTGAATCAAATTAAGATATTTCTACTTTATTCGCGTCATTGATACATTTCAAGCTGGATTTTGTATAAAATATTTATTTTCTGGAATAATAAAACACATTTGTGGTTAGGGAAATTTTTTTAATCTTGCGGGAATTTTAACTAAAAATCCCATTTAACCCATCCTATTTTATTCCAGTTCGGACAGCAACAATAAAAAAATTATCCCATTTTAACCAAACGTCAAAATTTAACCAGTGGTAGAAAATTTTAACGCAATTCGGACACGGCCTAAGTATTTAGCTACAATAAAGTTGATAACACAAAAGCCGTGGGCATATATTTTTAAATACCTAAAACTCCTAGAAACTAGTTTAATTTTTTTTCCTGCTTGAGTCTGACTTAATAACTGAAAGTTTTTAAAAATTTAAAATCGATAATTCATTTTTTTTACATAAATAAAAATTAAACAAACTTTACTTCAAAACCCAATATAAAAGTACAAACTTAATACATTGTATAAAATTAATTTAATAATAACAATTGTAGCTTATAATTTTGACATTGCACATCGGTAGTAAAAAACGATTCTTAACTATCTGGCTTGACATATTGTAATGAAAGTTTCCCGGACTTGGTAACTACGTTAATATACCAACATAATATGTAAATTTTACTTGAAAAAGCACTCAAAAACTTTCAAAAACTGGCTCACAAACAGCGTGCAATTCTTTCTCGATCATCATTAATGAGATACAGGTACCACTTATATAAATGTATTCAATGTATATAAAATAGTACGTCCATCATACAGTTTTACATTATATTTTCTTCCTTTTTGATGAAAATTAATTGATATCAAACATTCAACAAGTTTTTACAACAAAATTTGCATTTCATCTAATTAGTATAAGTTCACTAATTTTTCCAATGCTAAGAATGAAGTTAGATAACTCTTTGCTATCATGTGAAAAGTTACTTCCTGCTCAACGCAATATTAACCACACACACCACTGCAGTATGGAAAGAGGACATTCTTCAAATTTACCTTTATTCTAACTTTTTCTTACTCAAACCAAAGGTAGATATACATATAAGTAAAATAGTAACCGAAACACCAATTAAATTTTGAAATTTTTCCTAAGATCGCAGATCACTGACCATCTCAATGTTCAAACGCTCGCTCCCATAGCCACATTAAAATATGTAAGTGTCCACATTTCTCAAAACCACCCGGGGGATTTTTATCGCCTGGTGCTCTATACAAGCAGTTCTCACAATCAATAAATTGGTTGCTACCACTTCTTTAGGCCAACTGTTATTGGTGCGCGCATGCAAGCATGATGGTGCTGCTGGGGCTGGTCGCCTCCACCGCCGCCGCCGATATTTGGCCGTTGTCGCCTATCCACATCACAAACTGCGCTCTGCCACGCTGCTGATGCAACTGCCGGATCAAATGTAACGCCGCAATAAACAAATACATATATTTAACCTCTAATGGACTTAAATGATAAGAGAATCGTAATAGAATTCCACCTGTCTGCGTGTTATCAAATAACAACCAGAAGTTAAAAAGGAGATCATGTAGCCATTCCGAGGCAGATATACCTACTTGCGTATACATTTCACTATATGGAATGGACCTCCTCATTCAATGCGACGACTGCGACGACTTCTGGCTCTGATGATGATGGTGCAATTCCCACTTATATGATAGTGTGGTCCACAGCATATATACAGATGTAAATGACGATCTGGACTAAAGATGAAGACGCGACAACGACGTTCGACGACATACGGGACGGATGCGATCACCATCACTGCACGAAGAAATGCTTTTTTTGAATACACGCATTGTGTGAGAATTCCATCCAGTTTGGTTTCCAAAAAACAAGAAACCATCATATCGAGGACGATCCCAGTATAAATATTCTACTCAGGTGGTATCGATTTGTGTGGGATGTTGAATCAGACTGCATCACTGCATGATAAAGCGATGCTAACACTGCAGTCACTGTCAAGTGTCACACGGGAAATAACATTTTTTTCAGAATTGTATAGTTTTTAAGAATAGTGAAGTGCATATAGCGGATAGTTGTGCGAAAAATCAATCGAACTTCTTGAATAAAACAATAAATTTTATTGAAATAGCAGTAGGTATACAAGTAGAGGGAAAATAGAAAAAAAAAACAGTTGAAATAAATGCTATAGGCCCATTTTCATGAAAATTTCATTGAAAAGAATTAAAATAACAGCTTATCTGTAAAGTAAGGTTAAATTTATCATTTATAGCCACTGCCGAAGCTTACCGTCCGTATAATGTTAAGCAAGACATTACAGTGCAAGCCTTTACGGCACATGCCAATAGGAAACTAAAATGAGTAGTTAGAATTTCAGGCTCTATAGGGAAGATTGTTGATACCTAAATCCCGTACATTATACGAAAAGGTCTTAAAACCCATATTTGGGATATTCGAAAAAAGTAAGTGTCCTCTGAAAAGTCATTCAGTTAATTTTAGTAATCAATCGTTGAAACGTTTTTTAAATGACTATTTACTGAGCCTTAAAATGCATATACCTATCATATTTCTCTTTTGAATATCCCAACAAGAAAAACTAAGATCGGGTTGGGTTCGATATCCCGCTTTTTATAGTCCCATTTTTTTAAATCCTGCTTTAAAACATGCTGATGAATTTCCGTTTAGTCGAGTAATATTTATAGCTCTCGCGGTTGTAAAATGAAATTTTTAAGATTTCGAAAATTTACAAATTCCATATTATTATGTTCTTTAATTTAATGTAAGTAAATATATCGTAAAAAACGGGCTTTTAGCGTTATTTAACGGGATTTTAAAAAGCGGCAATATAACAGATTGGGATTTTTAATAGTCGGGATTTTAGAAGACATGATTTTAAAAAATTAAATTTTAGAAGATGAGATTTGAAAATTTTTTTTCGGGATTTTTGAAAAAAAACGGGATTTTAAAAACCGTGATTCTGATATGCTCCATAGCTAAGATCTTCTAATGCGTGACATTGACACACAAATTATCGAAAATCACCTATGGCTGGTAAATTACTGAAACTAATTGACTTTTTATGAAAAATAACTGATCTTTTAGATGGCATACTTTTTCGAATATCCCATAAATGAGTCTTTTGCTCTGTCATTGAATAAAAGGAAGGTCGAAAAGATTCCCGAAATTCATATAATCCAGAAAACCCAAAACTCCGAAAATCCATGATGCCAAAAACTCATTACTCCGAAAGTCCCAAAAACCCCAGAATCCAGAAAACTGCTTCAATTTGTTAACTTTTATTAACCAAAATTTTCATTTATCAAATGCAAAAGATAAATAAAACAAAATAAAGAAAACAGTCAGGTAGTGTAGATAAATAAATTAATAAATCATATTTAAAATAAAGTATGTACAATGTTATAAATTTTAGTTTACAGAAATCTTTTCATTCACACTTACATAAATTACAACACGACCGAATGCACAATAACGCAACTGAAGATCATGTCAAAAAACAACATGGCGTTAATGTGAATTATAGACAGTTTTTATTCCTGTTTACATTGTTTATATTATACTCTATCGCTTATAACGGGTGATTTTTTAGCTGTTTTGGTTTTGGCAACACTGGTTTTGACAGCTGACGTGTGTTTAGTACAATTTGCAATTTAACCATGGATCGTCTTACAAATGAACAACGCTTGCAAATTATTGAATTTTACTATCAAAATTCGTGCTCGGTTCGAAATGTTCATCGCGCGCTGCTTCCATTTTATGGTCGGCATTCTCGACCTTCTGAGCAGTCTATTCGGAAGATTGTGACCAAATTTCGCACCAAATTTACTTTGTTGGACATTAAACCACCAACACGTTTACGTACTGTGCGTAGTGAAGAAAATATTGCGGCCGTATCAGCTAGTGTGACAGAAGACCGCGAAATGTCGATTCGGCGCCGTTCCCAGCAGTTAGGCCTTTGTTACAGCACTACGTGGAAAATTTTGCGGAAGGATTTGGGCGTAAAGCCTTTTAAGATACAGCTGGTGCAAGAACTAAAGCCAGCCGACCTACCACAACGCCGAATTTTTGGTGAATGGGCTCTTGGAAAGCTGGCCGAGGGTCCGCTTTTTTATCGAAAAATTGTGTTGAGCGATGAGGCTCATTTTTGGTTGAATGGGTACGTAAATAAGCACAATTGCCGCATTTGGAGTGAAGATCAGCCAGAAGCATTGCAACAGCTACCAATGCATCCCGAAAAAGCCACTGTTTGGTGCGGTTTATGGGCCGGCGGCATTATTGGGCCATATTTCTTCAAAGATGATGCGAATCGCAGCGTTACTGTCAATGGTGAACGCTACCGAGCGATGATAACAAACTTTTTTTTGCCCGAAATGGAAGTTCTTGACTTGCATGATATGTGGTTTCAACAAGACGGTGCCACATGCCACACAGCACGCGAAACAATGGCGCAATTGCGAGGCGAGTTTGGTGAACAGTTAATTTCACGTTTCGGGCCGGTCAATTGGCCGCCTAGATCGTGCGATTTGACACCATTAGACTATTTTTTGTGGGGGTATGTCAAGGCTAATGTCTATAGGGACAAGCCCGCTTCGATTGACGCACTGGAAGCCAACATCCATGCATTCATTCGTGAGATACCGGCCGATATGTGTGAAAGAGTATGCCAAAATTGGACTCAGCGGATGGGCTACCTGAGACGCAGCCGCGGTCAACATTTGCATGAAATTATCTTTAAACATTAAATTGCAAGGTTCAAATTTTTGATTCAAATAAATATTTCATTCATTTTTTCAAATTTTTTGTGTTTTTTTTTTTTTAAAGTTCTAAACCTCTTAAAAAATCACCCGTTATTTAAATTTTTCGTGATAATGAGTTGTGCTGGATTTTGGAAATTTTAGATTTTGGGATCTGGGGATTTCAGAATTTTGGATTTTCTGTTCATATTGTGGGTTTTTGAAATTTAGGATTTTTTCCATTGGGATGGCTACGAAATCTCGCATTCGAAATCTCGCAATACAAAATCTCGCGATTGCAAAAACCCGCTTTTCGTAATCTCGCAATTACAAAATCTTGTTTTTATAATCTCGCAATTACAAAAACTCTCAAAACTAAAATCTCGAAAACTAAAATCTTACAAAAAAAAAAAATATAAGTAAGTAATTACCAGAAATAAAGAACATATACCTTACCTTGCTTCTTACATAAATAAAGTGCCAGCACTCAGCATTTCGGCGTATTAACCCCCCTGCTTGGGCACACTATAAGATTTGGGGTAGGTGCGAGGTTGAGTGTATGCAAAGTTTCTTTTGCATTTTGTAAAGTTGCAATTGAGAAACTTTGCATATACCCAACCTTGCACCTTCCCCAAAACGTATAGTGTGTCCAAGCAGGGGGGTTGCCTCATACATACTTCACTGTTTATATACGCCGTAATGATGGGTGCTGACACTGTATTTATGTAAGCAAGCAAAAAAAATACAAAAATCTCATAAAAAAGTAGTTTTCAATTTTCTCAAAAAGCAATAAGGGCAATTTGTGTTTGTTTTGAATGAACTTTTTTTCAGTGTAGAACTTTTCAGAGCGATTTAAAGGCAGATTTAAATTTGCGAGATTTCGGTTGAAATTTGAGAGATTTTTCCGTGCGAGAGTAATAATTGCGAAATTATAAAAAGCGAGATTTTGTATAATTTCGTTTTTCGACATTTTAAAAACAGTTCACATTTCGTATTTCTAGAATTTTTGTTTGCGAGATTTCGTAGCCATACCTTCTCTATTATAGGTTTTTGGGATTTTGGTTTTTCTAGATTTTAGATTTTCTTAAAAATGAGAAAAAATCTTTTAATGACAACAGACCCTTTAGAATAGTTGGCATATTTTTTCGACTATTCCACAATTGAGCTTGAGAAAAAAATTAAAAATTCACAAAAATCCCTTCTTCCACCGGCGCGCCGAAAGTTCCTTCATCACCTATATCCACACAAGCAACAAAAAATGTATTTTTTCATTCGTCATCGATTTTGAAGATTTGCTGATAAAAATCACTCCCCATTCAAACTAATCGATCGAACTCAGCCATTAATAAAAATCGATCCCATAAAAACGTATTATATAAAATAATATCATCATGACCTATTATTATTATTAGTATCTCGCTCTCATCATTCATATACATCCTGATATTCTGATCCCCTTACACAAAACATACTACCTACATATACATTAACCGTGCCCGTGCTGGTGATGCTGCGCGGATGCGGTATAGAGAATAATCTGCTGTTCCAATCTTTCAAGTCATAAATTTGTAGAAGGTGAGCATAGAGGAGTATATAATGTGTTTTACCTGGCGCTTCTTCGTCATCTACGAAAACTCCTTCCTGGGTTTTTTTTTTTTTTTTTTTTTTTTTGTGGAAAGTGTAAGAAATGATCTGCCAGACTCTCACACCAGATTTTATACTTCGGGATCCAACAATATAAGAAAAGGAACACAAAAATCAGGAGTATAGGAATGTATGAGAACAAGATGAACTAAGAGTGGACATTAAGGGCGGTACACTGAACTGAAAAAGAAGCACCTCTCCTCACGGGTATAGGCATCCTCAATTTCGACGCTGTAGGTTTCTTCACTCATTCACGACGATATGTGTAGTGGTTAATTTGGGAAGCCTTTTTAAAATTCCGTCTCCCTGGTCCCTGTTCCCTACCCTGTTGTTATTCTTATTTCCTTGAGATGGGCAAAGACGTTTAATATACATACTTACATCTACCTACATATGTGTCTTCATTATGCGCTCTTACAAATCTTCCTTATCTGATCGAAAGATTTTAAAATATAAGCGGTGCGGCGCTAAAGAAGGAGGATTGTTTGACCTTTGAACGGTTCTGATAACACATGCAACACACTTTTGTCGACAGATGGGAGAACGAGAGAAGCGAGAAGCCCCCTAATGTTATAATATAGAATATGGAATCTGACAAAGGTGAGTTGAAGAGATGAGAAAAAAATATAAAGAATCTTTTTAAAAGGTTGTAATTACCTGGAATGGTGTAGTTTCTGTCTGTCTGACGGACGCACAATAATATTATGGAATTCGAAAACCACTTGAGATTTTAATTCAAATGGACATTCATTCTGTTGCTTTATATATATTGTTATAATAATTGAGGGAATGAACTAATTAATTTATTTAGATCCACACAGATGAAAAAGGATGGCCCGCCCGGCGCTTTTGAAATTAAGTGGCAACATAATACCAACAAATTTAAATTATTTTTTTTTTGTGTGGTAATTAGGAACGCGCAGTTAATACATTGGAATTTGAATTTCCTGAAAATTAAAATGATGTTTTTCTTGAAATTTGGTTCTTTAACGATTACAACTTTGTATATTTACACAAACACATTGGTAAAACGTGTATTGTACACATACATATACATACAGTTTAAACTGAACAATTGTAAAAAAGTCAATTCATTTGAAAATAAATTGATTTAACAACTTCTGAAACTGTTTTGACACCAACAATTCAGCACTATCTAAAACAAAAATCGTAGCAGCAGTTTAAAAAACAAAAAAAAGGTACCTTGATATTTTTAGTACATAGGAATGTATACATTAATTCGGAGTTAAAAATTTATTTTGAAAAAAAATCATCCACTTAATTTCAAAAAATAATTTTGAAATAAAGATTTTTTTAGAAAATTTTGATATGCAATAATTGAACTTTTTTTTTAAAAAACAAAAAATTTTTTTTATATTTAAGCATATTCTTCATAAAAAATGATTAAAATCAGTTACCGGTTTTATGGAAATCGAAAATAAAAAACAATAGGAGGTGCAATTTTTTGGATTTTTTTTTACAAGAAGGAAGCACTATGTATATGTACTTACCTTGTTCATAAATGTAAAAAAATAACTGATTTGTTTTAAGTTATGGGCACGTTTTTGAGGAAAATAAGATTTTTATTTATTGCTTCAACGGTATGTACCGTTATTTTTAGTCCTTAAATAAATAACAAAAAAAAATTGTCGTGGGATATCCTAAAAAGTTTAAAGGAAAACTTCGTTTTCATAGTAATGTCAAATGATCAAAAGTAAAAATTAAAGGCGTCAGAAAAAAAGTTTACACAAAAATTTGCTCTGCCCTGGGTGCTTAAAACCTACGCTACGCCACTGAGATACGCCAGTTGATCATCGCTAACCGGCGACAAACGGGCTGTACAGTGAAGGATTGTTGGATTTGTGTAAAATCCGAAAACAACTCGATTGGAGTCCTTTTATAAGCCTATAATTTTGGTTCAAATTGTCCAATTATCAAAGGGCATGGTAGTGCTCAACCAAGTTTTTTTTTCACTACACCCTTTTTACAGGAAAAAAGTCATGTGATTTTCGATCCCCTTCCTTGTATTTTTTTATAATATTAGAAATTCCACGCGCTCACTCTAGTCCACCACTAAATGCTGACTGAAAAATTCAAACTTACGAAAGTCCAAAGATACGCATACTATGATTTTCTCTGGATACTTAGTTTGTTCAATAGTATGTTACAGTAGATAATGTCACATCGATTCAAATGTACTAAATATACTGATAACCTACTTTAGAGGGATTTTTTAGGTTTGTTACAGAATTGTCACACGAGGCTATATAAAGGGATATGAATATGATTTTAAGATGTTGGCCAACTTTATTTCTGCACACCTTTAAGTGCAGAGATGGCAAATAAAAAAAAATATTCAAAATAGAAAATTAATATATAAACACAACTTCAATACTTACAATTTAAAGTATTATTTATTTAAATTTTTTTAAAGCCAGTAATTCATTCCTTAGTTATAATTTTTAATTAAATTTCTTTAGTGCTTAGTTTTTGAATAAATTAATTTTAAACTTAAAATTTTGAGAATAAGATTGGAAAAATAAATAATGAGAATATTTTGGACAACTTCGTCATTTAAGAATTAACAGCGTAAATAAATATTTTTTTTGTTTATTTTGACCAAATTTCTAATTAAAAATAGTGATATCTTTTAAATGATCACTGTTAGGAATAAAATATTAATGTCTACTGACATGAACGAAAATAAAATTCAATTAACTTGCAAAGAAAAATCATTTTGTGACTTATGTTGTTATTATACTTTTTTTTTAAACTCTTCAAATAATTTCAAACCGAACGTATCTACCCATATAACATCATTAAACGAAAAATGCAAATGAAATTTAAACAAAAATCACATATTAAAAGCATAAAACGCATCAATAAAATGGCTTATTCAAAAGACAAATAAAAAAAGAAAAAAATCTTTTATCTGAATCTACAATAGCAGCTATCTTTTTTCTTTGGAAAAAAAAAATAAATAACATTCATGGGAAATAAAGTTGAAAGCTGAAAATTCCATATACCGAGTGTGTGTGCGCGCATTTTACAATATTTGATATTTGATTTGTTCAATTTCCTTAAATTCTTTTAAATGTACCCGAATATAGGTACATAGCTATATGTTTTCATTTTGTGGTTCACATGGATATAAAAAAAAGGTGTGACATAGCAACAAACCAATGTTTAATGTCCATCAATCGAGGAGACATAACATTCATCTTTATATAAGACAGTATTTTTTATTTTTATTAATATCTATTATAGAGATGTTGTATACCTAAAGCATCTTTTAAGAGTTGGATATAAAAGCAAACATTATGGTGGTAATTCAATAATGTAATATTTAGTTTTTTTTTTTGTCATATATGTACATATGTATTTTGTATGAAATTAAACGAAGACATTACGAACAAACTACGAATCCATCTTAATATTGAATAATTAATTATAGGAAAAATGGGTCACCCTTGTTTGGCAAAATTCATTTGGCATTTCTTTGTTTCGCTGTGATCGTTAAATATTTTGTTTAATTCGCAATCCACAATCAATCCACAATTGGCAATTTACGTTTGGCTTTTTATTCATTATGTTTTTCAATCATTACGCAAAAAACATTTGGCGTTTTTACATTTCGCTTTTTCTTTAAAATATTTTCAATCATTTCGCAAAATTCATTTGGCAATTTATTGTTTAGCTTTTTTTGTTAAGCCGTTTATTAATTGGCCAAGTTTTTTATTCGCGGAATAACGTTTCGCCGTTTCATTATTTCACAAAATTTCAACAAGCCGTTTTATTATTTCGCTGATAGATCATTTGGCCGTTTAGTTGTTTGGTCGTTTATTTAGGAAAGAGCTGTTGACATTGGAAATAAAGGGTACAATCAAAGTTTTTCTAAATCCAGATTTTTCAAATGCAAAAGAAACTTTGCATACACCCAACTTCGCACCTACCCCAAATCCTATAGTGTGCCAAGCAGGGGGGTTGCAGGGTGGTAGCATGCCCCCCCATACATACCTCACTGTTTACACGCCGTAATGCTGGGTGCTATAGCAAGCAAAAAAACAAAAATCTCATACAAAATAGTTTTAGTAATTTTCAATTTTCTCAAGAACTATATAGAAGTCATAAAATCATCAGTTTTAAGGTTTTGATTAAGAATTAAAATGCCAAATGAAAAAAAACGAAATATCAAAATGCCAACTAAGAAATTGCCGAACTTCAAAAAGCCAATCAAACAAAAAACTAAATGAAAATTGCGATATGTAAAATGCGGAAGGATGATTTGTCAAATCATTCAAAAGACAAAACGTAATTTGCGAAACGTAGAATGCCAAACAAGAAAATGCTAAACAAACAAAATGCCGAATGAAAAATGGCGAAATGAACCCCCGCGAAACGTTAGTTTGCCAGACAATTCTTGCCAAACATACCATACCCGATTTTGCGACTTAAAAAATCCTCAGGAAATAGAACTTCGTCTCTCTTTTTTAATTGCTCTGATTTTTCAGTCACATAGAGTGATTAATCTATTCAAATTTAAAGTATCATAATATTTATTGAGTTGAGACCAAAAAATGTTTTTATGATAAGAGCGTATTCATGTTTATTTCTTGTTGCGCCAATGATTATTGGTCGTCGAATTTTTAATCGCAATTGTCTATGCACAAACGTTTAATTGAATTTTATCCATTTTAACTTGTTTATATTTTTCTAATACATATTTAGGTAAATACATATGGTAGAAAAAACATGGTGGTGGTTTTTTCCTTCCATTAGAAAAATGGTGAAATTTTTTTTCGAATCCGGTGGAATTTTTAAAATATCAAATGGCATCACAAGAAAAACATGAACAACAACATGCTCTGACGTATGCTCCGTCGCAGGGGTATGGTATGTTTCGCAAGAATTGTCTGGGAAACTAACGTTTCGCGGGGATTCATTTCGCCATTTTTCGTTCGGCATTTTGTTTATTTAGCATTTTGTTGCTTGGCATTCTACGTTTTGCAAATTACGTTTTGTCTTTTAAATGATTTGACAAATCATCCTTCCGCATTTTTCATTTCGCTATTTTCATTTAGTTTTTTATTTGATTGGCTTTTTAAAGTTCGGCAATTTTTTATTTGGCATTTTGTTATTACGCTTTTTTTTATATGGCATTTTATTATTTCGCTTTTTTTTTTTTGCATTTTGTTGTTTCGCTTTTTTTTATTTGGCAATCAATCGTTTTGCAATTTTTTGGCCTCGATTAAATTACATGTCTTAATGTCGATTAAATAATATATTATGTCTTCTAGTTCTTGAGAAAATTGAAAATTATTAAAACTATTTTGTATATGTGAGATTTTTGTTTTTTTGCTTGCTTACATAAATACATTACTAGCACCCACCATTACGGCGTGTAAACAGTGAGGTATGTATGGGGGGTTATGATGCCCCCCTGTAACCCCCCTGCTTGGCACACTATAGGATTTGGGGTAGGTGCGAGGTTGGGTGTATATGCAAAGTCCGAAATAACCACATCAAAAATTACCAAATGACTAAAAATATATAACTAAGAACAATGAATTTAGCAACAGATCATAAAAAGAACGGTAAATCAAAAAAAGTCAAAGCTTATGAATGTACAATCGACCAAACAACTATAAACGGCGAAATGATCTATCAGCGAATTGATAAAACGGCTTGTTGAAATTTTGCGAAATAATGAAACGGCGAAACGTTATTCCGCGAATAAAAAACTCGGCCAATTAATAAACGGCTTAAAAAAAAGCTAAACAATAAATTGAAAATATTTTTAAGAAAAACCGAAATGTAAAAACGCCAAATGTTATTTGCGTAATGATTGAAAAACATAATGAATAAAAAGCCAAACGTAAATTGCCAATTGTGGATTGCGAATTAAACAAAATATTTAACGATCAAAGCGAAACAAAGAAATGCCAAATGAATTTTGCCAAACAATGGTGACCCCCGTCGCAGAATTAGCAAAATAATAACTGTTTCATTAATATACCTTAAATAACATAGTTAAAGATAAATTGTGAATAAAATCAAAATTATAACTATAAATATTAAAACCATAATAGGTGATAGGAATAAAACAAGCATTTACTCAGAAGAAGTGCTCTAAAGAATCAGAGAATACAAAAAAAAGCATCAAGCTCCCGTTTTGTACGGATATAATTCTACACCAACTTTTGACCATGCCCTCTTCTTAAGAAGGAATAGATACTCTCATACCTAAAATCATCTTCCTGTCTGTAAATAGTGTAATCCGCAGGGTTAACCCTAGAAAGATAACCTACGTCGAAAAGACGTGTTCAGTTTTTTAAAAATTCACTATAATTCTTTGAAGGATACATTTGGTTTTGTATTTTTTTATATTTTATCTTAAATAAAAAATTTAAAAAACTTATGTTTTTTATTAACCCCTAAAAAAATTATACTTTTATAGTAATACCTGACCATTTGCACAAATAAATTATCTACAAAACGTACATACAAACATGTATACGTCGAATCGACGTATGGTTATCTTAATTGTAATTTTTTATAAGGTTATCTTTCTAGGGTTAATCTATGGAAAATTATACTTTTCAAAAGAATTTCTGCGATAAACATAAATTTAATAAAAATTGTTTAAAGTAATTTCTCTATAGGTGATAATTTTTTAATTTCTCACTGACGCAATTTTAATTTTAAAATAATTTACACAAACAAAAATATATCATTGGTTAATTAGTAAAAGTTTTTGACCTTTTATGACCATTTTGTGACTTTTGACATCGGTAGCTATGTATATATGATTTTTTTAAATTCCACAAATGATTTGCTTTGACTACGAAGCCCACTCCAATTTTTATAATTTATTCCCAAGAAACAATTCTTTAAGTAAACCACATTTAATACTTTCTATACCTTTCTATACGACTAACTGTTCACCCAGCTTCGCATGGAATCTTTCATCAATTTCAGAATTTTTAATGATTTTTTGGACAGACTCCATAATATCTTTTATAGACAAATCTAGCGGTCTGGAGAGCTTAACGACATCTGTTGACGAATCTATATTTTCATGAAAATTTCTATATTTGAACAAAATTAGGCGATTGTCAATTCCGTAGTATATGTCATACTAGAATCAATATTTTCTCCTTCCTTCATAAAAAATGGAATTCTCAGATATCACCACCATTCAACATTAAATTTAGGGATTTCACAATTTTCTGACTTCTGCGGTCGAAATTTATAATTTTGAGCTCCGTGGTGTGTCTCGGCTGGCATCTCGATGAAATAACAGGCTTTTGTAAATCGCTGCCTACGCTAAATCCTTAAAATTCGCAGGCCACAAGTCATATCGAACCAGGAATTATGTCGTAGGACAAGTAAAGAGCTGCTGGACCGTCGTCGATATAAGAAAGCGTAAATGGCGATGGATTGGTCACACACTGAGAAAACCAAACGATGATATTGCGAAGCAGTCCTTTGAATGGAATCCCCAGGGTGCACGGCGGGTTGGAAGACCAAGGACAAGATGGAAATCAACTATACTAGCAGAAGCTCTGAGGAAGACGCGGTGGCCACAGTTAAAATATCTAGCTGCAGACCATGAAGGATGGAGACGTCTTTTTGGCGCTCTATGCCATGACCGGGGTTCCAGGAATTGATGATGATGGTGAGTGTGTTTATCTGGTTCAGTACGAATTCAACAAAAAAATCCCCATGGAAATCGGACGATTTTCACCCGAGTTATGCGCGTATATACCAACAAAAAACCAATTAATTTTTGTATTTAGAAAATAATCACTCTCTAATCCTAAAAAGTATGAAGAGAACTAGCGACTAGACGTGTTTTATTTTGGCGGCAATTTTAATCTAAGTTTTGTTCAATTATTAGTTACTCAATTTGACTACTTTCAATAATTTTAAAAAGTAACTGTACTTCAGTTTAAAAGCTATTAAAAAAATAGATAAAAAACATAGTGCATTGTTCAATTCAAGTGAATTAAACATTTTAATATTTTTGATATAAAATTCTTTGTTTGTGCCTTCATACATATAATAAAAAAAAAAAAAAAAAAAAAGAAAAACAATATTCAATATTCAATATACAAAGTACAAAGTATTTGCCTTATAACGTTGAGCAATTCAAAATATAAGGAGCAGTTGCTCCTCTTGATGAAGTGGATGCTCCGGTTTCTTCATTTCTATAATCAAGTGATTATAGGTATACTTTACTTACCTTAAGGACTTACTGTTGCTCATCACACATGTAGAAGCTCAACCGGAGATCACAGTTCCTCAATTTTTTTATTCATATACAGTAAAACCCGTTTAAGAAAAACGGCAAAATTTCACAGTATTTCTTTCACTTAAGCGCGGGTTTTCCACTTAAACGAACCCCACTTTAATAAAAAAAATTCACTGAAGCGGAGTCCGGATAAGTGAAAAAGAAACTTCACCTAAGCGGATATCTAAAAATTCCAAAAACTTTTGTGACATATCAGAAATGCAAATGTCATTTTCGTGGGGAAAATTTGGTGGAACTGAAAAAAAAAAAAACCTGAAAGCGTTCAGCAAATTTTTTGTTCTGTTCGATTTATTTTTTTTTTTCACTTAAGACAGTTTTTTTTAATGAAAAATACAAAATTTGACTTAAAATATGTTTCACGTATCCGCGTTTTTCACTTAAGCAAGTTTCGCTTAAGCGGAGTGTTTTCAAGGAAATTGGTCGATAAATACTCGGGGATGACAATAGTGTTTCAGATAAGCGGGTTTTTTCTCTTAAGCGGGTTTTACTATACCAAATTGAGCACCTGCTCCTAAAAGTTGAGTTTTCAGTACCACACACACAGAAAGATAATTAACTAACTTAATTGGTAATTGAAACCGAACAAACTAACCCAGTAGTAGTTTAATGAAATTTAGTACACTTGAGCCGAATCAGTGTGTAGAATAAAATAATTTTGTTTAACCGAATTGACTCTTATAATTTAACCTGGTGAACTTAAAGGTTGCGTATACAATGTTAGTTATTTAACTTAACCTAAGTGGCTCCTAACCATCATTTTTCTGCATGTATTGGTGGATTTTTACAAAAAAAAAGTATTTTCGTGTTTTTTTTTTGTCAACGAAAAACCATAAATATATAAAAATAATATAACTTTCCACAATCAATCCGTAAAATCTGATCAAATTGGTTTCAGTTCCGGAATGTCAAAAGAAACCGCATCGACTGTCAGGAATCCAGATATAAATATACACGAATTGTGTTAACTAACAAACTTACGCTGCATACAAATTTGAATTAAATTTTTTTTCTAAAACGCCAGACTTCGGTATTTCCGTTACCACTTCCTCACTTTTATCAGACTTTTATTGACAGCCAGTGAGCCAGTGTAAAGCTTTCATAAATAAAGTTTAAAGTTTTTGGTTTTTTAATTGTACCCCTTTGGTTTTTTTTTACATAATTTATTAAAAAAACAACCTACACAATAAACACGAATAAATAAATTAGTGCAAATGCAAATGTTCTACCGACCGGCTTGACACCTTTTTTTCTCAAGCTCACCTTCATTCCCATGTCCACAGATCCAACCCAACCCAAATCATCATCATCAAAAACATCACCAACTCATCACATAATAATATTTAATTTAATTGCAAGATCTTCAAACAATAATGACTTCCTCCGAAACAAATTTCCCATGACATTTAATTTTTTTTTTGTTCTCCTTCAATTCAAATTTACGTCCAATTGAATGAATTTAAATGCAAATCAGTGGCGCATTCGGTTAATTTGGCTTCCAGAAAACATCGATTTTACATTAGTTGGCAGTCAGCGAAAATGTTAATTAAAGCTATAAACGACAAGCAATCGCGCATATCACCGAAACGAAGAAGTTTAAATTTTGTTGTTTTAATTTTTGATCTTTTTTTTAGTCAGACTAAGCCATATTATCTACATAGATGTTCGGATTGATTGGTGGTTTTGGTTGGTTGTAAAACTTAAAAAAAAAAAATAAGGATTAACTGAGCACAATAAACAATAAAAAAAAATATACAACAGACGAAGAAATTTTTAATGGAATTCTGCAATAAATTTGGATTTTATGGTACCTCACACTCGTGACGATTAGCTTAGGTATAGGTATATTGATGTCCGTATCTACACTCCACTTCGATTGATAGCGCTAATTGTTATAAATGCATCGCAGGCTCATTGATTTGTAGAATTTGTAGTTTAAAAAAAAGTGAGTTTTTTTCTGCAAAATTTAAAATAATCCAAATGGATTCCCGTGGACATTATATTCTAAAATCAGAATTTTACACTAAAAGCCCATGAAATTTAGACAAAAAAAGACAAAATTCCAGACAAAATCAGACGAAGCTGATCTTTGGTGTCTTATAACTTATATAAGCATTTCCTATAAAGAGACGTTTAAATTGTGATTAATTTTTAGGAATTACTCTTGTATTTTGTCAATATTATCAGCCTCATATCTCACGGAGCTAATTTTTTTTTTTTTTTTTTTTTTTAATTTTGAAGTTACGAGGTTTGCTCAGTATTATATCTTCGTCGAATGGAGGGATCTGCAATAGTACAGAATTCTAGTGGAGTTACCAGAGATTTTGTAAAAATTGAATTTAAATTTATTTTCAGTTTTTAGAAAGATTCCACTTTTTTTTACAAAATGGCGTTCAAAATTAATTTTTTAGTATAAATTGGAGTTACGAGGTCTTCTAATGAGGCCGACAATTGGCGTTTTTCTTTTTTACCTCAGAGCAGATCACCGAGCTGTCAAAAATTTATTCTATGTTTCTTTTTTACCTCAGACAAATCAGAGCACATAAGTCGTGTTTTTTTCTAGCTCGGAGCATGATCTGTATGCTCAGAATAAAATGACCGAGCAAAACGCTGAGCGAAGCCAACTTCATACAATTTTTATGTAATTTTACAGATTACTATGCATAAGACATGTTCAGTGCTCAAGTGTGTTTCATAATTAAATCTGAGGGCTCTGATCGTAATCTCCTCAGAGCTTAGCTCTGATGGCTCAACCTCTGCTCAGAGCCAAAAAAGAAAAACGCCAAATATCTCGAAAAGTATATATTTATATTTTTTTTTTTTTTAAATCCGATGGTTAAATAATTGTAGTTTAAGCAATTCTTCACAACAAAGAGTGGAGAAATAAATGAACTGATCATTCTCTGTTATCAAACTCTGTAACACACCTTTTGATGAACGTATAAATCTTCAATAAAATAAATTTTAATAAAAGTATTTATATATGTGGTCGATCCAGCGACTCGGATTGTTGTTTAACCTCATATAACAAATCAATTAATTAATAAAAAAAATATAATACAAATTTATGAAATATACATCCCTTTTCAAATCTGACGATGTGTCAGATTCCTCCTGAAACCATATCATGCTCAATGAATTTGTATTAATATTCACGTCTTCAAGATCTGTCCTGATGCGATGAAAGCAAATCTTGATTCCTGATATAGGTACCTAACCTATGTATCATCAATGGCTCTCCTTAAACATTATTTTTAATCCGTTTACTTTAAATTGTTGTTTTTTATCTTTATTTTTGTTTTTTTTTGTATGGTTGTTTGAATTTATTGGATATACACATTAAAATTAGCATAATTGTGTGAATTAAATTTGTCAGACGCTGAATGGAAGTGATTTTTTGATTGCTTGATTTTTATACTTTTCAACAAGGAGATATTTTTATTTTATTAAGAGCTTTAAATGTTGTTTTTGTTTATGTACATTATGTATGTGTTGTGGATTGGGAATTTTTATTTTTGGAATTATTACATTGTATAGGGTTTTCATTTCAAGTCATATGCACTGAAATGCATAATTTTGAAGTATACAAACACATATATGTATATGTACATATAAATATTTGTTAATAATTTTGGGTATTATCTAAAATCTTTGGTACGTAGTGCGTGAATCATTTTTCCAGTCAAACCAATCGACTAAATTCATATTCACAAATATTTTTGTTATACCGAAAATTGTTTATAATTAATTTTGGGATTAGTAGATGGCGCCACAATATAATTTCATAAGTGAATTTATTAAACCGACAAGCCATTAAACTATTTTGTAAGTTATTTTGATGAACAAACAAAAGCCATTTTATAACATCCAAAGATTTTGTAAAAAAATAAACAATATTAATGAAACAAAAGTTTAAAATGTTTGCTCTTAAATTTAAGTCGCTTAGTTGTATATACATATTATTTATAAATTCATTAAAAAATATGAAATTATTTCGTTAAATTAATCTTTGAAACTATCTCAAATTGTTTAAGCTTTAAACGGGATCTATTTGTGAATTTTTCCAAAAATTAAAGTGATATCAAATCGGATAATAACATGTATAATTATATCTTATATTCTCTGACTTTAACCAAGTAGAAAGCTTTGGTATATATGTTGGGTCAAGGCAAAACAAAAATCGAAAAGTGTAATCTTTTAATCATCTTTAAAGAGAGACTGGGTACATTTCGAAAAAAATTAACTTAAAAATGACAAAAAATAATGTATAAAAACAATTTTGTAAACATTTTTAAGAGTTAAAAAATAATTATAGACATTTTTGAAATGGGAGCGTATCGGAATCCCGCTTTTTAAAATCCCGTTTTTCGAAAATCCCGAAAAAAAAGTTTTAAAATCCCGTCTACTAAAATACCGTTTTTTTAAAATCCCGTCTTCTAAAATCCCGCTTATTCATAATCCCAATGTATTAAAAACCCGCTTTTTAAAATCCCGCCAAATCCCGCCAATCCCGTTTTTCGCAATTAATTTGGGTATTAAACTTGGTTAATTATGAACTCATTCCCATCATTTTAGGAACTAACTGCCAACTACCAAAATGATAAAAAGAAATTTTGCATACACCCAACCTCGCACCTACCCCAAATCCTATAGTGTGCCCAAGCAGGGGGGTGGCAGGGGGGCAGCATGGCCCCCCATACATACCTCACTGATTATTAAAATCGTTGGGACCTATTTCATAATGAAATAAGTCACAAATGAATTAACTCCCAAATTTATGAACTAAGTCCCAACGAAATTTTGGTGGGAGTTAAAACAAGTAGTTTTAATTGATAAAGCGGGATAATAAGAAACGGGATTATAAAAAACGGGATTATAAGAGACGGGATTATAAAAAGCGGGATCTTAAAAAAACGGGATTTTAAAAAACAGGATTATAAAAAGCGGGATTGTAAAACCGGGATTTTAAAAAACGGGATTATAAAAAGCGGGATATCGAACCCAACCCGTTAGATACATGTTATTTTTTTTCAATAATATGGTAAATAATACATACAAATTTTAATCAAAATTGGAATCGTTTAGAGAAAAATGAGATTTTAATGGGTACGTTTAATGTACATATTATGATTTACATCTGAATTTTCAGAATTCGGAATTCTTCTGATTGGCCAGCTGTCATAAAAAGTTAGATGACTTTTAGTGACTTTTATAGTTTCGCTTCATCTGAATTTTCACACAAGAAATTCTCATCTGAAAATTCAGATAAGGCGTTTTTCTTTTTTAGATCAGAATAGAGTTGTGAACAGAGTCCGAGCATATCGAGCATGCTCTGAACAACCTCTGAACAAGCATGTTCTGAGCGCTTTGAACTATTTTTGAAACACACCTGAACACTTAGCTCTTTTTTCAATTTCACCTGTCAAATGCTTGTGTTCAGCATTCAACTCGGACTTCTCAGTTATTTTATTCTGAGCTCATAGAGCGCGCTCTAAACAAGCTCAGAACATGTTCAGAACGAAAAAAGAAACACAAATTTGAAGCTCTGAACGTTCAGAGGTAAAAAAGAAACACAGTTTTTTGTTTGACAGTTCAGTCTCTGCTCTGAACTAAAAAAGAAAAACGCCTATAAAAGTTGTTTGTAGTGGGGGAAGTGCCAAATCAGCTGAAGCACTGCACATAAAAGTTGAACTTTATAATTTTCGTCTTGTTGGTGGTTAATATTTTTTAGTTTTTGTCATGAAAATTCAATACTTATTTAAATAAACGAACTTTTTGTTTATTGTTTAGTGAATTTTTAAATCAACTATTTTTTATATTGATGTTTGGAAAGTTTTTCTATGTTTTTGTAAGTCATACATATATCAATAAAAGGACTTTTTAATGAAAGTAATAAAACATGTTGCTGATTTATTTTCATATATTTTCATCCTCACAACTAGTCACGCTCAATGTTTAATTTACGAATGTAATTTAAGTTCTATTTTATTTTAATGAAAATCCTTTAGGTAAAAGCAGGAATTTGACACAATGATTCGACTGAAATTTAAGATTTTTTTTTGTGTTCAACGACATAAATTCAGAAATCTGAAAATTCAGATGTATAGCGATTTTTTTTTGAACCCACCCAATTACTGGTTTTTAAACGCTTATAAATATATGTATGCAGTATTTTTTGTTATAAGAATGATTTTCATTTAAAATCTGGTATAGGCAAGTAATGTTAAGTTAACACATTGCCAAGTTTAATAAAAATAGACAAAGTCGTTTAAGAATTAGGTACATATTAAGTTCTCAAAAAAATTTGAAACTTTTTTAAAAATAAAAAAAAATTAAAATTTTGGTAGTAGGTATACATTTACAGAAATTTTTAAAACTTTTTAAAACATTCTTCATATAAAATTGAACAAAATTAGTTCAATCGAAAATCAAAAAATTGTTTCTATGGGAGGTACCATTTATAACCCATTTTGGAAATATTTTTTTTATGAAATGGTTGCCTTTTTTGTAAAAAAAAATCACAGTTTTTTTTTTAAATTGTGGGTCCGTTTTTGAGAATAATAAGATTTTCTTCATCTGCTTTAAAAATTTGTACGACAGGACAATTATTTTTGGTCTAAAAAAAGTGTCAGCGGGAAAAACGCTATGTACCAAGTTTAAAGAAAATCGACCCACCCGTTTAGGCTGCATCCGAAAGGACAGACAGACAGACAGATTTGCGAGACCCACTTTTTTTTTACGAATGCATAACTTGCCATAATAGTACCTACATAGTACACATCCTAGGTATATATCGCAAGTAAAAATAAAACCTATTTATATAGTCTAAAAACCCGCAATAGATTTTCGGCGTGAAAGGAAACCAAACGATATTAATGTTATAATTACCGCAAGAGAGCTATGTTAACTTGGCTCCAAAAAGAGTTCGATTTTTTTTATTTTTTGTAAAAGATGACCAATTAAAAGACCATTTTTGACCACCCACATTTATCGAATAAATCGAATAAATTTTTTCAAATTTAATTAATACATTCGATTGGTCTATTTTTGAACATTATTGACCACCCTTTAATTTTTTTTGACCACTCCTAGAAATATTTTTTTTTGATTTTGGAAAAAAAAATTGATTTTATTTTATTTTTTCTCCTAAAAAAATATTTTTTTTCGAATTTTGAAAGATGACAATTTTGAAAAACACAATTATCTCAAATGACATTAGAATTGTTCTTACCTCAAACAAAATTTTCTTGTATATAAAAAAAACGTTAGAGGTACAAATTTCTACTTTATGTAGAAATAGCATTTAAAATCTTCAATTTTTCAAACACATTTTTTTTGAAAATCTCATTTTTTTTTAGATTTCGTCCATCAACTTCCGTTTTATTTAAACTGACCGAAAAATTTTTATAAACTTAAAATTGGAGCTCTCGATTTTAAGCGTGTAGCTAATTACACGTGTTTTCTTGTTACCAGTACACGTGTATAACTAAAAAAAATATTCAACATGTGTAGCGTACACGTGTATGTTCTAAATACACATGTAAATAAAAATAACGTGTAATTATAAAAGCGTAACTTTTTTTTTTAATTACTCTGGGTGAAGCGATTTTATAAGTATTTTTTACAGTGTAAAAGAACGGTTTTTATGTACAACTTGTTATTATATCACACCAACAAAATTTTTTGATTTACGAAAAAAATGAGCATTTACATAATTAGTTACAAATTCAGATATCAAAATTTTTGGATATCGCCAAAAAGTGTCCACCAAAGTAAGGGAAGGCTTAAGATAAAATAGTATAGAGCAAAAAAAAACTCTTCAAATCAAATAACATTCTTTCATTTATGAAACTTGGCAAAAACGTTTTATTTGTCATGACAATAAACAATTAAGAAGCCGTATAAATATCTTAGACAAAAGTGGTGTTATTTATAAAGTACGCTGTCTAACTTTAGACAACTGTCCAACTTTGGAAAATGTGTTCAAAAACCTTGTTTATTGTTGTCTTATAGCGGCCTAACTAAGACTTTATGAGTATAGATTGTCTTAACCGTGAATAATGTGATATTTATTTTTATTAAATAAAGCATATTTCCACCAATTTGAAAATAGTTAGACAGTGTCTAAGTAGACAAAAATCTAAAATATACGAATGAAGGTGTTTTTTTTCGGACGAAGCGTGTTTATAAAACAAGGTTCTACTTTTGTGCTAAGGCTGAAAAATCATGTATAATAAATTTTTGATTATTTGATACTTAATGCCGGCTGCTCTCGATTTTTGCAGTTCGGCCATTCCGCTCTTGTAAATATGCACTAGTATATGCCGATGTAGCCGCAAGTGACATCTTCTCAAAGAAATATTTATGCCCATTATGAATATCGCTTAAATAAATGTAAACAAAATGAAATGAGGATAAAAACTGAAATTTAAAATTAGATGCTCATAACCATGAATTAATTTTATCGATTCAAAATATGTAATATTAATCAACAATTTTTTGTTTATTTTTCACTTTCAAAAATAAAATAAGTCGAGTCTTGACTCTATAATACGAATTATTAATTTGTTCTCCAATTTTCTACAGCATTGTCAAAATGTACTGAACACTATTTTACTATCATCTGATGACTCATATAATATATGTATGATATGAGAATATACTCAATTAAAATAAAAATGTTCAATATCCTAATAAAGCATGTTAAAAGCTTAACTAATTTGTACCTATATAAAATTTTTATCATTCTCAAATTTGAGTGAAAATATGTGTGTGTCTGTTCATCTGAGCTGAGTTAAAAAAAAAAACAAAAAATAATATTACCTATAATCAAAATAACTCTGTTGAGTTTTTTAAACCCCTACACATATATTATTATGTATCTTTTCTTCATTTAAATAATTATAGGTATGTATTATGTATTCAAATTATAAATTTGTCAAATTAAAACTAATAGACGCGACCACCAGGTAGTTCTCACAATCAATTTAAATCTTTTTTCCATAATCTTATGTTCCAATTTCACGGCACGAATATATAGGTATGGAGAATTCTTGATGGTCCAACCAATTCAATCAGATTATACAAACGACTATTAGCTAATTATTATGCCTATACTATACGAATTCGAATCGAATTCCTAAACTGGTAATAATATTTAAGGTGATGATATGCTACTCATATAAAGTGGAATCACCAGCAGCAGCAGCTGAAAGCAGTCAAAAATTGATTTTGACATCATAGATAAAGGTTAACAAAAAAACATAAATTCTTGTTTTTTTTTTAATTTATTTATTTTATGAGAAAAATAGTAAATACCCAACAAAAATAATTTTCTATAAAAACAAATATAGTTACTATTTTAAGTTTGTGCAATAACTAACTCCATTTGATTTTCAGTTTTTGACTAAAAATTATTTAAAGACTTAAAGACGGATAAATTTTTATCAAAATCAGTGTACATTTTTTCGTAAATCTTGTTTTTATTTTTTTTTTTTAATTTTAGTTTGATAATTTTTTTTTCAAAAAAATCATTTAAACAAAAAAAAAACTCATTTAAAAAATTTTGTATCCTCCACAAACGGGAAAAAATACGATTTTCTTATTAGAACAAACCAAATAATTATTTTGCTTAGTATTGATTGAAGCTGAAACACCCTTTGTATTTTTTCAGTTGATTCATAAAAATAATTTTAATTTTGTCATTTCTTTTTTTCAAAGAGTCAATCGTTTTGATGCAACCGCGCATTATATAAGCAGCATATTATTTCATTTTATATACCTTAGTAAACGTGCAAACGTCACTTCATTTTGTGAGGAATTTTTTAAACTCAAATTAATGTTAAGTTTAGGGGTTGAAAATCTATAATGATTTACCCTAAGACACAATCCATGTCTTCACACAAAAAAGAGCTTACAAAACAATGAAAGACTTTTTTGTTTGACTGTCAGCTTTAAAAGCTTTAATTAAGAGTTTAGAACTTATTTCGTCCATTTCAAAGAAAGTTTATAAATATCTAGGTTAAAACTAACTGATTATAACGGTGGAGATACACTAATGAACCGATATGAAAACTTCTATTTGAGTTCTTTTAAAATTGTTAGGTACTTATTAATTAACTTTTTTTTTAGGACTAATTAACAATTATAATATTTACAATACAATAATACAAATTCTTTGAAGCAAGTTAAAGAAGTCAAATAATTTGCAAATTCAAAAATTTAAATTTCACTTACTACCAACTGCTTAATAATTTGTATTTGCTTTTATTTTATTTTATTTAATTTCATTTCATTTCATTTCATTTCATTTCATTTCATTTTATTTTATTTTATTTTATTTTATTTTATTTTATTTTATTTTATCTTATTTTATTTTATTTTATTTTATTTTATTTTATTTTATTTTATTTTATTTTTATTATTATTATATTTTATTATGTTTTATTATGTTTTGTTTTATTTTAGTTTATTTTATTATTAATTTGTATTTGTATTGTATTTGAATGGATAAAGGCACTAGAGGTTGCGAGATGGAATAAGGGACGGATGGGAGATTTGTAACCCTTAGAGGATGCAATACAACACAATACAATATTAATTTGTATATTTTTAATATTTAATTAACTTATTACACACACTCATTGCCAAACAAAAGCTTTTCACCACGAAAATTCATCATTGTCGTATTTAAAATTCTCTTCCGATACACAAACCCTTTTTGAAAGGACTGCAACTTGTTAAAGCTTTAATTAAAAAACAAATTAAAATTCCAAACAATTTAATATAAATAATAATTTTCTTTAAAACAACAATCTACATATATGAATTGATGTTTGAATTGCTAATAAACATTCAATAATTATCACAAACAATATTTTAAAAGCTGTTATGTATAAAAATAAATTAAATAATACAGTGAGTTTAGGTTATTACAATTAAATAAAAGATATCCAAATCCAATATCAAATCAATTTATTACAATTAAAAACACCTCATAATCAATATTTTTGAGTTTATATTAAAAATGTATACATTTTCAACGTCACAATTCGGCAATATAAACTTAAATAAATTTTTAATAACTATAATTTAAATTAAATTACATACATACGTGTTTTTTGAATAAATAAAAATGAAAATAAAATTACTTTTGCAAAATTATTAGTATTTTATTTTTGTAAAATATATTTTTTGTTTAATTTGACAAAAAAAAATACAAAAAAAATTTAAAACATTATTTCTTTCAATTAGAGTAGTAAAGAAATGGTTGCATATTTTTCGGATACAAACACCCTCATAGCATTGAAAATTCTTGTGAAAAGTGCATCTACTAGATCATAGATGGCGAAGAATATTTTAAAATAATTCGGTAAATTATTTCAACCCCCATATTTACAACAAGAAATGTTCTTATTAGAATCAAACTTCTTAGCCGACATATAATTTGTATACATATGTACCAACATACCTCATCAGATAAGATACATAAATAAGTTTACACGATATGTTGCTGCAAGAAGAAATATTTTTATTCACAGCTTAATAATCACATTATGTGAACATTCAAAGATTTAAAAATTGACTGTCATCATGAATCATGGAACACAAAATAAAACGGATTAATAGGTGGGTTCCTCTACTTTGAAATTCTGTGCATTCGTGTGAATTTGTACTCATTTTATTTGAACTTTGACCGACTTTTGTGTAGAAATTCACGCAAATGCACCACTTTCTACAGACTATGCGTCATATATGTTTTTGAATCAAACTTTAAAGATTATTTGTCAATTCTCTGCATAAACTAATAAACAAATAAATAAAAACCCTAAAAACAAAAATATACGTCATTGACCAAGAGCCCACAACAGTTTTTAGGTGTTGATGATGACACAAAATCGTTGGTTTTTATAGATAGTTCGTTAGTTTTAATAGATAAATATAGTTTAGATTTTAGACGATTTAGTACAATATTAAAGCATTTTTAGTATGATACTAGGTTAAATACTGGATTTTCCAAATTTTAAACGAGTTAGCAATGTGGTTTTTTTTAAACATTTTACTAAAGTTAAAACTATCAAATGCTTTTTTTATATCTTTTTAGTTAATCATACTAAATCAAAATGTCACTTTGACAATTAAAAATGTGAAAATGGTATGTTTGCTTACTTGTTTGCACGAACTGTTACTTTTGAAGGCTTTTTCAGCTGAAGTTTATAAAGAAAAAGGTTAAAAAAATTTTAAAACTTAGAACATTTTAATAAAGAACTTTAAAGTTAGTATGTTGTTAATTGGTATCATGCTAATACCTTAACATAAGGTTGTTTAAAATTTTGCGCCTTTATTTTTAAAAATTTACAGATTTCACTCATAGATAGAGTAACTATGGGGACATTGAAAATGACTTGTGTTAGCTCGATAAAATAAAAACATGAATTATTTTGGCGATTTCTAATTTGTATCCTACAGTTGCACCAAAACTTCTGAAGCTGTCTAATAAACCATTCTTCAGTCTGAAATTACAATATGTAGATATTTTTAATGTCAAATCCCAGTTGGCGGTTAAATTAATGTTGTTCAGTTCAGTTTATTTAATCACGGCGTTGATGTTGAAGAAAACCAAATATTTGCTCAAATTTGCTCAAATTGATTTACAAGTCTCTCAACTTATTGAACTATTTATATATAGGCAAGTTATTTGATTTTATTTCAAAGTGAACCCTTTTTAACGCGGGACCAAATTTATAAATAATTTGATGTGTAGCTCAAACTCAATGCAAACCTGATTTACCTAATTGTTTTTAGGTATTCTATAATATTTTGCATTTTAACTCATCTTTTAATAAATTTAATAAACTCGAGTCGTGTAATTTCTTAAGACAATATTAATGGTTTTGACAGTTAAACAGTATTCTTTTATCTGAGTATATGATAAGCAAAGCACCAATTAAGTTGACAGCTGAGTTACAACCAAATTGAATCGTTTTTGTTTTTCATTTGAGGACCTTAACCCTAGTTTACGGCACACAAAATAATGCAATAACCAAACTTGGGGTTCGCGCGAACCCCAAAGCTTTTATGCACCTCTAATTGTTCATTATCAACAATTTGATGCATTGTCTCTTTCTGTTATTGATTAAGGTGACAGTTGCGGTGTCTTTTTATGATAACACGTGTTTGGTTTTGCCAAAATATAATAAAAATTGTTGAAAATAGTGAAACAAAATTTTAAGTTACCAAAAAGTAAGTTGTAAAATTTTGTATTATAAATAATTGTAAAACTTATATATTGTTTGTATATTTCAGTGTCTAATTTAAATAGATTATTGAGAAATTATAATAGAGGTGATGAAGAAGAAAGAGCAATTGCATTGAGAGCAATGTTAGACCTTGATGTTTGGTTAAAATATATTTTTTTTTTTCCATTTTCGCATGAACCCCAAGTTTGGTTTGTGACTTTTTTTCAGAAAAAAATTCCAGAAAATTATATAAAACCGCTTTTATGGAAAAAAGACAAAAAACGTAAACAAAAATGAATTTCGTTCACTGAGTTTTCATCCCAGGTCGAAAAAACGATTTAGAAAAAAGTTATAACCATTTAAACATGCGTTGGGGTTCGCACGAACCCCAATCCGTAAACTAGGGTTAAGGTAGAACTGTAATAGTCGGAAGATGTTGGAAGAAAATTCTCTCAGGAGGGTCTGAAAGTATCAGTATAAGAAGCTGATTTGTATAGCAAACTTTAAGAGCGTTTTTGGAATTTTGAAAAAAAAAAATTTGATGAGTTAGAACAACCCTAAAGAATGTCATTTGAGATAATTGTGTTTTTCAAAATGGTTATCTTTCAAAATTCGAAAAAATATATTTTTGAGGACATAAAATGAAAAAAAGTATTACCTACATTTTTTTTTTTTAATCCTAAAAAAATATCTTCCAGGGATGGTCAATAACGTTCAAAAATAGACCAATCGAATGTATGTATTAATCAAATTTTGAAAAAAATCGATTTTTTGAGGGCGGCGCACACAGGCGCATTTTCTCAAAAACATGGTCAAAATTATTTTTTAGTGTTTTTGATTTAATTATTGCGTTTGATCATCAAATATAGACAACCATAATTGAAGAAACAATTTTTATGTAGTTTAGCAAAAATTTTATTGAATTTTTTTTATTAAAAAAAAAAATTTTTGATAAAAAAATTAGGTTTAAATTTAAAAATATGAAAAAAAACATTAAAAACGTGAAATTTGATCAAAATAATAATAAATAAAAATAAATAAGTTTAAAAAAAAATTGTTTCATCGGCAAAAAATCTAATAATACATATGACCTATAGTTATAACAATTATTGGAACTCTGCTTCCTCGACTTTTGGTTCTTTTAAGAACTGCAAAACTTCAGAAGGATACGATTTTTTTAATCAGGTTTTCTAATGCAACCGTAGAAATGACATTTTACAACATACAAATTAGTACCAAACTTTGAGCATTTACACTACTATATACTTAAATTTCATATTCCAAAAATATTCCAATTTCATATACATACATATGTTTAAATTATAAAGTCTATAGATAAAACTTCACGTAAGCAAGATTCATTCGGAAAAGTAAAGTCAAGTTAAGAAAAAGTCAATTAAAGTAAAGTCAATTGAAAGTCAAGTCAAAGTCAAATTAAAGTCGTTATATTTTTATATTATTTCCTTATTTAATTATTTGGATTAAAAACTCTTTTTACATAAATTAAAATCAATACTTTATTGAATTAAAAACTAATTAAAATTAAATAAACTCGAGTGTTATTATTTTATCCCTTCCCTCAATCTATACAGAACTAATGTATATGGGATCAGAAGAAACCAAAAGATTATGGAAAATATCTTCCGTATTTTGTTGCCTTGAAAATTTTCTTGAGAAACTTTATCGAAAACGCTTTATATCTTTATTTCGGGCTTCTTGAACTTCTTCTCTGAAGCTGTCCAATTGAAAGAATAGCTTCCGACAGAATTTCTGCACTGTGTATACTAAAGTAATGTGCACTGTCGTTGGAATATTGTACTAAATACCTATATGTTTTTTTTATTACAATAGAAGAATTAAGTTTTTAATATTTTATGATAGAAAATTGACTTTTTTCTTTAGAATCCTGAAATGAACAGCTCCTCAAGAATTCAGTCAGCTGATTTCTTGATAAAAAAAAATATAAAACCTGATTAGAAGCCGCTGACAAAACAAAAGCAATGAAAAACATTTATTGAGACGGGATCTTATTTTCAATGTTTTTAAAAGATATCTACGATATCTTCCAACATCGCAAAATATCGCAACTTTATATGGTGGTTATTTTTAATAGGGATGTTTAAGTAAATTTCAAGCAAATTTTGTATAAAAAGATTCCACCAGAAAATAAAACTTTTTCTTTATCAAACGAAAAATAAAGATTTTTTTAAGTTCCAAAAAATGCTTTTTTGACACAAAAAAAAACACAACATTTGTTCAAAGTTTTTTTTATTATAACTATTGAATTTTAAAAAAATTTGCGGGTGGTCAAAAAAGTTAATGGATGGTCAAAAATGGTCATCTTTAAAAATAAATAAGAACAATCGGACACTTTTTGGGGCCAAGTTAACACACCTATAGTTTCAACCTTATTTCTTTTAAGACAAATTATATTTCAAAGTGAAGTTTTTAAGAAAATTTAGAATAATCATAATTTTTTTTATTTTATTTTTTTTTTGAGGAATTTTTCACATAGAAAATGTATTTATTTGAAATAAATATGATTTTAAACTTATTTGGTTTTTTCCGAAATGTTGTAATTTATTTTTCTTTAATCTAAAGCGTAACAAGTGCAAAAATTGTTTTGAAAATTAGTTTACTGCCACTTCCAGTGCGGTTTTTGTTCAATTTTCTCCATACTCAGCGGCTCTTTAGAAAGCTCAACTGTCATCATAACACATATGTAACGCCTTCTGACATGCCAAGTTTTCTCCTATCTGAGTTCTCTTCGTATTCAACTTCCCTAAAAAGTTGAAATTTTGACGAAATCTTGAACACATAACATTAGGTTACGTTAGGTAGAAGTGGGCTGTCGGCGGAGAGACCGAGACACTTAGACCAATTGTTGGCCCATTGTGATGCCACATAACACTATATATTTTGGAAACTCATCAAATATAATTAAAAATTGGCTTCATACAAAATAAAGTGAAATTTCGACTTTTTAGATATTCACATTTTCTAACTAAGTACATCCAGGCCATTGTAGGTGTTGCCGTTGGTTTTTTTTTTTAACTAATAATTGTATTAGGCTATGGTAACAATGGATTTGTGGAGAACAATTGTTTTTCTCAAAGGCTAAGATACATTTTAGCATCTGGTTTTATGTTTTTTATTGAAAATTAATAAGAGCATTGAATTTTGAAAACAAAAATTATACTTAATTACATAAAATTTTGAAAAAAATTAGTTTGAAATTTTTTTTTATTTTTATTTTCAAAATTTCGAGTTTGAAAATTAGTTTTTCAAAAACTATTCACTAACACAAATTAATTTAAAAAGAAAATTAAAGAAGAGATTTCTGGCTTTCCAAAAAGGTATGGCATTGTAATTTTAACCGTTGTTTTTAAAATTTTTTTTTCCGTTTTATAAGTCATTTTTTTAGCAAATTGCCCCTCCCACCTAAACGGGGGGAAATAGACTCCTCCTCCAATACGAGTTTTTTCTTGTCTTAACCCAATCTACTCACTCTGATTTTTTGGTGCACCTTATAACAATCACCCTGTATAAAAATAAAGATTCGTATTTATTCATATCGAATATCCTAAACACAATGAACGTGTTTTTCATCAAATAGGTATGTATTTTTGGTAGTATAGTAAATTTAAACAGTTTTTTTAAAACTCAATGAAAAAAAAATAGTAGTTTTAAAATTAAAAAAAAGGATGTTGAAAACGCAACACATCCCACCAGCCATGACATCCGGCAGATAATGAGAGGAATAGAATATTAAAGAACCGCAGGACTATGTGTTAAAATTCTTTTTCCAAAACGTTGTTAGATCTAAGAAAATTAACTTTATGAAGAATTTTGTTTACCAATTCATTATTTACGTATTGAAAATAACGAGGGCTGTCAGTTTTAAATTGTACTATGTAATGCGTACACAAAAGCCGTTAACAAAAGTTATTTGGATTATTAAACATAACTAAACAAATTTCACCGCAACGCAAATAAAAGCTTAAGTTCAAAGCTGTTGTAGTATAAATATTTTTGTTTGAATAAAATTGTGTAGGTATTTAAAAAAAAAATGGATGTCTTATAAAGACAAATAAAAACAAATAATTATTATTTGCCCGTTTGTTCAAGGTATTCTGTGAAGTTTTACTATAAAAGCAAGTCAACCCTTACTTTATTTTATGTCCAACCAATTAATAATTCCCTTCTAGTAAATGTATATAGTTGGTTCGTGGTCAGTCAGGAAGAAAACCATCTCAATTCAAATTTTTTTTTTATTTATTTAGACAAGCATTTCTTTTTTTTCTTTTTTTTAATTAATCCTAAAAAAGACATTATGGCTTTTGTATAGCTTTTGACACTTTAATCATATAACATGTTCCCGTGCGAAAAAATATTGCTAAGCAAAAATTCTAGCACGCCAAAATTATAAAGGTTAAATAATTTTTTTTCCTTGATTGGATTGGAAACAAAAAAAATTTTATTCATTAAAATTCGACCGACAAAATTCATTGTTTTGCTGAAAAATTTTTCAGTTGTCGCGATATCTTTTTGAATTGAAGAAAATTTTCTCTTTACATATACAAATTACTATTGATTATTATTTTAACAACCTTCACGTCAAAGCACCATGACAATTTCATTTAAAAACATTGGCGCATATTTATAGTCGTTTTTAGACCCCATTTTATCTTAGCCTGGAGTTTATCCAATTAATTAAATTAGATAGGATAAACCCAGTATTTTTTTTAGAAACAACTAAAACAGTGAATATGAAAATGCCCCATTTGTTTTAGAATAAAATCATAACTTTTTTCTTTGTAACGTATAATGCAATTTCCAATAATAAGCTATTCTTTTAAAAACAATATAGTAACTAATTTAATTTTCTTACAACAATACTGTAAATCCTGGCGTATATTCTTTTGAATTCTTTCTTTGCCTCAACTTCGTTTATGCTAAATTAATTATAAATATATTTATAAAAGTCTACCCTTTGCATTTGGATTTTTTTTAATTAAATTTCAGTCTTAAAACAAATTTGATAAAATTCTTTTTTCTTTTGTGACATTAAACTGAACTAAAACTGGGCAAAAACTGCAACAAAATATATCTACAGTCCACATACAAAAAAAAAGCAAATTTAAACCAAAAAAATACAAACCAATCATTTTAAAATAACATAACGATTTCTGTTGAATCAATAATGAACCACTTTAAAAATATGAACTGAAAAAAATAATAATTTTATTACGTTCCTCCAACTACTATGACATTAATGTGACTTCGACTTCACATTTACAAAGAGAAAAATCACTTTAAATGAGTATAATGAAAGTGATAATGAAGTTTCTTTCTTATATAGTAAATGAACAATGAACAAATTTATTTCGAAACAATTCAATGTTGTATAATTTACTTTAAGTTCAAATTGGAAAGATTGAAGAATTAATAATGTTTCATGTTAAATTTACAATTTTATATTTGTTCGATGCTACAATGTTGCATTTTAAATGCCAACTCAAACTAAGCAAATAAAATTAGTGTTAAATTCAGGCATTTCTATTTTGCCATATGGTCTTCAATATATAGTTTTAATTCGATTAAATGTAAAGTATGTATACCTACATGAAATTATATATTTGTATGTATTAATTATTTTGGGAATAATTTAATAAAACATTTTATTTTGAAACCATTGAAAGTTAATTTGTCTAACTTATAATTATAAATTACAAATAAAATTAAAAGTGTTAAAATGCTTAAGCAATTAAGTTTTGTTTTAAACGCATTACTTAAAAATTAAACTATTTCAAATTGTAAAGGAATAAACGAAATAAAAATAATTTTTAAGAAACAATAATTATCATTTAGATTTTACAATTTTGTATTTTCGGTGTGTAATGAGATTTTTCAATAAAATAATTTAACGTGCGATAAAAAAAATGCAATGCAAACACTCACTAATTCATCGAAATTCAACCGAAATAGTAGACGCATACAAGGCACCAATATTTAATGTCATTATATCAAAATTATATTATTAGCATGCAAATTGGTTTTGACCATAGTTTGGTGAATTCAAAGGTTTTCTGCACGCAAACAAATTAAATTTTTAGTTCTAGTTTATTCGATCAAGGTAAATTTATGCATATAAACCTGGTATCTTTCCTTTTTTTGCAAGATTATCCCTTTTTCCGGCTTCGATAAAACTATCTCGTAAACGCATTTCAAATCCTGTCTTATCCTTTGAAATCCTTTTTTTCAGCCTAGGAAATTTTTCAAATGAAAAATGTTTCAAATTAATTGGAAAACGATGAATATTTTTTGTAAAATCGTTTGCCTTAGTTTTATATTTTGAATAATATTGAATTTAAAAAAATGCCGAAACCAACTAAAGGGAAATGTGTTTTGAACGCAAAACTTCGGGAAAAGTATACATTTCTTAAGGCCATGAAGACAGACACTGATATGTTTTGTAAAAAGTGCATTAGCCCTTAGCAGGTGGTGGTAATTCAGAAGTCGCCTTTTCAAGAAAAAGCTTTAAAAAACATTTTCCATCACCACTAGATCAGTGTTGTCACTTTACCACAATTGTGGAAGATCTACCACTTTTTTGAGGATTTTTAAAATCTACCACTTCTACCCCGGAAATAAAAATGCTATCATTATTTTCCTATACATACAAAATAATTTGACTAGATTCTGTAATTAGTACTCAGCCGTGAATAATGGGGAATAAAGTTATTTTCTTATAAATATTAAGGAAAAAAATTTATTTTTCCAACGAAAATCTAAATTAAATTAAATTTTTAAAAAAATGCCGGCAGCAAGATATTTGACCGTTTAATAGTATTTGAAGTTTCAAAAATGTCAATAGCAGGATTTTTATTAATCATAATAATAATCATCTGATTCCTCAAATCTCATATATAAAAAAATTTTAAAATCGTTGGAGCGGTTGTTTTAAAAACCAATTTTTTTATAATTATGTAAAACATTTTGGAAATTTTTGTATAAGAAAAAAAATGTTTTACGCCATTTTCTAGTATTCATTAATGCGGAGTTAAAAAAAATCATCATCATTTCAAAATATCAAATTTTCAAAAAATAATTTTGAAAATTCAACTAAAATTCCAAAAATTGTATTTTGAAAATTTTGATATGCAATAATATTTAAACTTAAAAATGAGATTTTTCTTAACGGTTATTAAACACTTGTATGGAAGGTACCGTTATTTTTGGTCCTAAAAAAAAGTAAAAATGGATGCAACATAATTTAATAATAGTTTAACAAAAAATCTTTGAAAGTAAATGAAAAAGTAAACTCATATATTTTTTCCGTTATACGTTTAGTTTTAATTTACGATGTTAAAAAAATATAGAAAATGTAACAAATATATTTAAATAAAATGTTAAGAAAAAAACATTAGCTTTACGTATGTATGCCTAAATAACTATAAAACCAACAAAAATTAATAATTTATTAGAAAGAGTCAAGAATAGTTAATTACTGTTTTTACTTTCGTTTTAAATAAATATTTAAAATAAATAAATATTTAAAATAAATAAATATGTGGGAGCTACATAGGTACTAATACAAAGATTTTTATTTCGAAAAATCTTATAAAATTAAAAATCTTATGAACATTCTATAATTATTTTCTCTTAGAAATAAATACATATTATGAATAAGAAATTGGATAATTTTGAATGAATTCATAGACCCAAAAATTGACATAATTAAGTAGACATCGGGTTTTTGGCTAAGTACCTCTGAAATATGTAATTTTCTGTTAGATTTGACAACATTTTTCGTTTTTAATGAAAAATTGATTATCCAATCTACCTACGAAAATCTGAATCCACCTTTATTTTTTGGCTCAATCTGCCACGATTTCAAATTTGAAAGTTACAACATTGCACTGGATACACAAAAAGTGGCAATGGGCGTAAAATCTATGATAAACGTTGGCGTTGAATATTTTATAATATAATGCACAGAATCTATTTGAATTTTGTTTTAAACGTTTTAATTTTTTTTGCATGCGAACTTGTATTTAGTCGGGACTTAAGACAGTTTTCCAAGCTGCGTTTAAAACAAGATGTCAAAGCTTTATCTATACCATATGGTTTTTGACAAACAAGGCTAATTTGTGTTACCAACTGATATTTGAATTTTTAACGGTATTTACCCAGTTTTTGCTATTTAAATATAAAAATCTTCCTGCTTATTTTTTGTTGGTCAAATGCTTAAAGAAATTATCTTAAACTATAGTCTTCATGTATATACAAAATATACATAATAATAATACATTCTATTCAATTATTTAAATTAGAAAAAATGTCAGAGTTATTCAGCATTTGCATTTCATATTAAAAGATGTTTAAAAATATCTAGGTAGGTACTGGTACTTACATTATCTTCAGTTATGGTGCATCCTTTTCTTTTTGCAGAAATGTAAATAGACACATTTTCTCCATAAGATTCCTCATAATTTTACATTATGAGTATATAAATTGTATTACATTCATGAAAATAAGAACTGAAGTATGCGGTCATATTGTATTATATGTGCAACATGAATGGAGATATGGTTGGTTATTGAAATTATATGCCTCAGCATACTGAATACTGATGATGATGCAACTGCATCCACCAACCAGTAGTGTCACATTCTATTTAACATGCGTGGCTTATTCGTATTGTTGCATTTCTGAAGTGGCCACTCGGTGAGTTATCTTCATAAAGTAACTTTGCTAATTAGCGTACACGTCCATTACACAGTTTTTACCCCCATTCATTCAAAAACTGGGGGATGCTTGGCTTGGCTTAGCTTGACATCAGTGTTGTTCGCGAGAAGAGCTCCAGAAACTCACATAAATTGGTAGAGGTATATAGGTATGAAGGTAGGTATACTAAATTACCAACCTGCCTAACATTTCCCTTACATTAAATGTGAATGTAAGTAAATATTCCAAGACAATTGGCACTCTAGATGAACATTTTAACATTTGGTGTCTCCTGCAGTCATTTTTTTAATTTGATAGCATATAAAAATATTATTATATGTGCGATTGCGAACAAGTGATTCAGATGATGATTCCCCCATTTTTTTTTGTACTTATTCATTTTTCGTGCTGTTTTGAGTTGAGTTTGAGTAGGAAGTCACTTGAGGACTTTCAACGAATTTGCACAGCGCGCAACGTTCGTTTCGCTGCCGAAGAACCATCTTCTGCACGCGTAGGACTAGCACTAGGAATAGGACTAGAAGTACTTCAGGCAATATAAGTAGGTACACATTTTCACTGCGAATGTCAACAAGGTATGATCTAGTATATATCTAAAGTGACCATTTGTCCTGATTTTCAATGTATTGATACAATGTTCTGCTTATTTTATATTAAAGCAAAATAAATATATTACCATAAGACTAGAATAATTCCAAAGCCTAGGTTTGGCTGATAAAACATAAGATCTACAAGTATAGTATAAACTCGCGTTTCTTTTTTGGTTCTGGGTTTTGATGACAAATCAAATATTTTTGTCTATTTTCATCAACAGGGTTTTAATTTAAAACTATGTTTCTAGAAAATTTTCCTGTTCTTCTGAAAATACATATACATGTGGATTATGGAATCCGCAATACTGGATCCGCTGTGGTGCTCAGTACAGTGTTCTTTTTTCTTTTCACGATAAATGGGTAGAGAAAAAAGAGTGTACTGCTCTGCGAATCACTGCGGATGCAGTATCGCGGATTCCATAATCGACATGATAGTCTTCCTTCAGTACGAATTCGAGAGTCTCAATATACAAAAATATCACATACCTACCTATTTCCACAAAAATTAAAAAAAAAGAAAAATCTTAAATGTTTAAATTTTTTTAAAATAATAATATTTATCAATATTTATGATTATATAAAAATTGAATTATGAACATATTATGTACAATGTAAACATATACTTAACATTTCAGTGCGTAGATTTTGGAAAGCAGCAAAAATTTTAATATTTCTAAATTATGAAGTTGAAGATCGCTGCAATTCAAAAAAAGTAACGGACATCGCCCCTGGAAAAACTTGCCCTCAACATTTTGGTGTTTAAATTTTTTCAATACCATTGATACTTATCGAGAGCTGCAAGTCTAAAGAAAAAAAAAACTTCGGATGCAGCGATCTTCAACTTCATTCAAAATTTAGTTTAGATTTTCATTAAGTACCTATACCTATTGTTTTGTATTTCATGTATACAAAAGCTGAATGAACCCAAACCTTATACATTTTCCCAACGACACTTGAACCAAATATCAAATATACCAAATATATTTTTAAAATCGTTTCTGCTAAGATCCTGCTTATTCAAAATATCGATGTATTATAATTCCGATTTTTAAAATCCCGTCAAAACCCATTTTCTATAATATATTCATATAATATTGTTGGGTGAATATAATATATAGATAAAGCTGATAAGTCCAGTTTTCCAAATTTTATAGGAGAGCAGAAAAACAAAAAAAATGTTTGACAAGGATCCGTACAAAAACTGATTTTCTCCTTAATATTCTGCAACAACTACTATTATATACAATTTCAATTTCAGCTAAAAGTAGACTTAGCAGATTTACGCATTTAACCGACGATATATTATATTAAACTAAATTTTAAATTTAAAACATTTAAAAAAAAAAATAAAAATTACTCAACTTAAAGAAAATACTTTTTTGATTTTAATTGAACATGTTTGTTTTTGCTCACAAAATTTAAATTATATGCTTTTCATTGTAAAAATTAAACCCTTTTTGTATACATATTTTGTACTTTTGTATTTCGTTCAAGTATCGCTGACTAAAATTTGGTTCACGTAGGTAGCTACGTTTGGGTTTTGGAGCTTGGGCAGTATCGTATGAACATTTTTGTAATCCTTTGCTTGCGTCAACGCACAGTGGTTTGGTTTGTATATGGGAGAGCGGAAAAAAGTCTGACCATCTAAAACCTAAAATATTTAACGGATTTTCATTAAATTTGGCACACATGTTAAGATTCGTTTTATACATATTTGATAAAAATGATTAAGAAACAATTAATAGACAAAAAGTTATTGATATTTTTTTTTTAATGTGTGGGTTTTGATGTTGTTAAATTTGAAAAAAAGTCTGTTAAATTTGAACTATTCTACGGATTTTAATGAACGCACGGCACACATTTCAAAATTATTCTTATACATATTTTGTCAAAATTTGGTTAAGAAATAATTATTAAAAATAAAATTATTGACATTTTTATAAAATTTGAGGGTACTGAAATACAAAAAAAGTCTGTTAAATGTGAACAACTTATCGCATTTTATTGAAATTCGACACACATATGTATTAAAATTAGTCTTAAAAATATTTGTTCAAAATTTGTTTAAGAAAACTTGATTACAAAAAAAAAAAGTGTGAGTGCCGGGACTCACGGTTAAGATGTGTAAACATCAACATTCGTCCGAATGCCTCATAGACCGAGAGCCTACATCAAATTTAGGGTGTGGATGATAGCAAAAATTTACTGGTATTTTTATATAGATCTTAACTTTTCATAAGCAAATTTGAAAATCGGTAATGATGCATGGAAAATGCGTTTTTTAGTTTACCGACAAAGGCTCCAACCACGCTCAACAGCAGTGGGCTCTTAGCCAATTATTAAAATTATATTTAAAAATATTTTCCAGTCAATGACCTTATTTCGTCTAATTTGCCAAAAAAGGCGGCCATCTATGTTAAAACCCTGCAGCCATGATGAAAGCGCAGTCCATGTACTATATGGTCTTAGCAACCAACCACATTTTAACCCAAACTGAAGTCGAATTTTTGATTTCGTATATAAAAACTCAGCGTTTAGTTACTGAGCGTACATAGCGTTGAACGCACTCATTTTTCGTGAAGCTCAGAACAGAGATTACGGATAATTCATAAGTCTGCTATTACACGATGAATCTAGTTGCATGCGCCTTCATCGAATTCTTCTTTGTTATTTCGTCCGCTGTTTCAAGCGCTATTAAGTACACGTTGAAACCAAAGTCATGAATCTAATTTGACAGTTCTCTTCATTTTACATTTTCGTGTTGGGCTGTGCTCAAGCAATAAAAAAACTTTTTCTGTTTTTATTTTTGTTTTCATTATTTGATACATTGAAGAAAGAAAGGTTTGTGACTTGTGTGCCTTTAAATGAATATCAGTCAAGAAAAGCAATAATTTATTTTATTTATGTTGTTTTTAAAGATGAATTTCTCATTTCTGGAAAGCCTATAAGGCTATCAATAACAGTGCGGTGCATCGAAATTTACTCTTTGAACAACAAAACCATATGAAGCAGAATAGTAAAAAACGGACAAGAGAAAAAAGAAAAGTCAAATAGTTGCATCGAAAATTTTACTCACGCGACACCGGTCACTTTTTGTCCGTCTCATCTTTTCGATTTTTTCTCTCTTTTGCACTTATAATAAAGGTAGCTGCAAACAAACACGATAGCGGTGGCGATCACGATAAAATTGTGGATGTCATACAGATAAATCAAAGGAAAGGCACACATCTACACGATTGAAGTGTGCTTTGATTTTTATATGAGGCATCCACATTTTTATCGTGATCGCCACCGCTATCGTGTTGGTTTGCGCGTAGCCTAATACTAAAGAAGCGTTAAAAAGAGTCTCGTAAAACTTGGCCCACGACTCACAAGGCAACTGGTCTTCCATCTTATCTTTTTTCTCTTTCGCACTCATTATGTTCGAATAGAGTCAGACGCAAAGAATCATCGTGTAATAGGGGCTTAATATATCCTATAAGCAGCCAACCAAATTTCAACCCGAACTGAACTCGACCTTTCGATTTCGTATATAAATACTCAACGTTTAGTTACTGAACGCATACATATTGTTGAACGCACTATATTTTCGTAAAGCTCAGAATCACGACCACGATCACGATTACAACGTTACGTTACGTTACGTTTTCTTTTCACCCTACCGCCAGTATGTATAGATGTTTACACATCAAAAACTTCGGATGCAGCGATCTTCAACTTCATTCCTACATTTGGTCTGTTTTTATGGGTTCATTGACTGGACTATATTGAAATCTAATATCTTGTTAATGGTCGCTCCCACAGAAAAACTAAATTGAGACCAATTTCGTTAGAATTTGATATTCTACCAGCTGCAAGTACAATATTTCCCCTCAATCCCTGCAATTAAGTGTAAAAAATGAAAAACTTTTACATCTTCTGACTTTTAACCAAATTTTTAAAATAATTAAAAAAAACATTTTACATAAACTTTGTAACTATAGAGTATAGGATATACGTTTTTATTTAGCATCTAAGAGTCATATGCGATTTTTCCGACATTTGATCTTAAATGGCTTCTTTTTTTTACACTCGGATTCACGGAGACTTTAAGCAGCGCATAATTCTAAATCATAAAATAAAGATCTGTATACCAATTTCCAAGAAGCTGTCAATTTTCCATTGTTTTTTTTTTACCAAAACTAATATTCATATATTTTTTACTTTTATTTCATTTGAAAATATAATATGGTCACCATACATATGATACTAAAAACTGGGATTGCAGTAGGTATCCAATATAGCTCGTTAAATATGGATGCATAGCACATTTAGGTATAAAGATGGATGGACGGATTTATATATGGGTGCAAGTTGCATATATGATTAGCCTTGGGGGGCTGTATGTGCACTGTGCAGTATGTGCAGTGCATATACCATCGAATAATAATATATAGAAAATGGGACCTTTTCTTACCTATTACTCTTAAGCCAACAAATGAAGTGTGCAACCCTATTTTACTGTCATGCGTGAGCATTATAATATGCTCGTGAATATTATTGTCATGTATAGTTAATAGAACGCATACGCCCACTTAACACAATAGGTTCTTGTTCTTACCTACCTACCTATCTATATGGGCCTCATACTATTGGTATAATTTTAAACCGAAAATTTCACCGCGGTTAATAATCCTTGAAAGTACTTGAAATATTCAGTTCATTCAAAAACCTGCATTTATTGTCCTGCATAAAAAACTGCTTAAGAAATATGCGAAATATACCTTATTTGGGTTGAAGTTATGATGACTGTAGAAATTGGGGAAAGGAGTATGTATATATGTATGTATATAAATTTTTCTTCAAGTAATACAATACAAGAATGTGTTGAAATGATAACAATGGACTAAGATGGCACTTACGAAAACAAGCTAATTTAAGGCCAGAATATACCTACCACCTTCATTATTGGACTCGAGTAGGTTTGTCGCAGACTGTAGAATGTCGTAGAAAATAAGAAATATTTTAATATATATTATTATACTGTTAATTAAATAATCAGATTTTGGATGGCAAAGTTTTTAATAAAAATTAAAATTTAAAACCTTTTAAGAGACGACCACCTACCAATTCCATTCATAAAATTAAGTCGGCATACAAAAAGACGCCTGCCCAATGGCTTAAATATTAAAAAATTTTGTTCGTGTATTGATCTTTACTGGCAAATTCTTATTTCTTAATTCAAATTCAATTAAGAAAATTAATCATTAACAGTGTACCTATATTAAATTGATTTGATATTGGAGATTTTCAACGTGTTTTTTCATGAAATAAATAAAAGATATTATTTTAAATAACTGAAAAACACTTATTTTATTTATTTATTTACTTAAATGCATTTCGGAAGCTATGCTTGCATCGTCAGTAAGTTTTACATAAAACTAATATTTTCTAAAATCTCTACTTAGAGAAAAATATCAAGATTTTAGTTCAGACACAAACCATTTCATAAAGTTCGCTTATTTAGGTGAAGGGCTCTTAAGTCATGTGACTTATTTTTAGTCTTTTAACTAAAATACTTCAGGATTGTACTAACAATATTTCAAAAAGGTAAATAATATGTTCACAATGCATTTTGTTTGATATAAGTTGAACTGGTATTTGATGTGAGTAGCATGATGCAAAATTCTAAATGGAGGTACCATGATCTAAGTGTGATCTAGCTATGTCACGTGGCTTGTTGACAAGAACTATCCTTTTCCTTGGTAATACTTTTTTATTCAGTTCATTATAATTCTTTAATCAAAACGTAAAGTGGCTTCAGCCGATTTTTAGCATTTTTGCAGAAACAATTTTGATTTTAAAAAAATTTTTCCGAGTAGATTATTTTGAATAGGAGGCTAAAACTTCAACCAAATGTAATTATAATTATTAATTGCAAATGTAGCTAATTTGTTGTTTATTTTAAATTACAAAAAAAAAAAACGTGTTTGGCTTAAGTCGACTTAAGCCACTTTACCTTTTGAGTAAAGAATTATGAAAAAATTTATTGAATTGGCCCCCACAAGAAAACCTAGCTTTCTTGAAGGTGCCAATTCAATAAATAATAAAAAAAAATCCTGAAAAAGTCAAGAACTTTTTAACACGTGTCGCCTGAATTCTGAAGATTGTAAAATTTAAATGTCTTCGATTTTAAATTTCACTAGTTTTATAGTTCAGGGGTGATATCGGCTAAGGCGATATGCGAAATTGTCACATCAACTATAGTCACATGTGATTGTCATTGAGTTTTCCCTGTGGGTATAAGGTGATTTAACTCAATTCAATTCAATTAAATACTTTCCAATGACATTTGTCAAAAACATGGTTGCCATGGTGTGTTTGTAATGAGTTTTCAGAAATATAGAACGAAAATAACGTCTTTGCGATATAAAGGGTGATTTTTTAGCTGGTTTGGTTTTGGCAACACTGGTTTTGACAGCTGACGTGTGTTTAGTACCTTGTGTCACTGTCAAACAGCTTCAGTTTGGTTTGCAATTTAACCATGGATCGTCTTACAAATGAACAACGCTTGCAAATTATTGAATTTTACTATCAAAATTCGTGCTCGGTTCGAAATGTTCATCGCGCGCTGCTTCCATTTTATGGTCGGCATTCTCGACCTCCTGAGCAGTCTATTCGGAAGATTGTGACCAAATTTCGCACCAAATTTACTTTGTTGGACATTAAACCACCAACACGTTTACGTACTGTGCGTAGTGAAGAAAATATTGCGGCCGTATCAGCTAGTGTGACAGAAGACCGCGAAATGTCGATTCGGCGCCGTTCCCAGCAGTTAGGCCTTTGTTACAGCACTACGTGGAAAATTTTGCGGAAGGATTTGGGCGTAAAGCCTTTTAAGATACAGCTGGTGCAAGAACTAAAGCCAGCCGACCTACCACAATGCCGAATTTTTGGTGAATGGGCTCTTGGAAAGCTGGCCGAGGATCCGCTTTTTTATCGAAAAATTGTGTTCAGCGATGAGGCTCATTTTTGGTTGAATGGGTACGTAAATAAGCACAATTGCCGCATTTGGAGTGAAGATCAGCCAGAAGCATTGCAACAGCTACCAATGCATCCCGAAAAAGCCACTGTTTGGTGCGGTTTATGGGCCGGCGGCATTATTGGGCCATATTTCTTCAAAGATGATGCGAATCGCAGCGTTACTGTCAATGGTGAACGCTACCGAGCGATGATAACAAACTTTTTTTTGCCCGAAATGGAAGTTCTTGACTTGCATGATATGTGGTTTCAACAAGACGGTGCCACATGCCACACAGCACGCGAAACAATGGCGCAATTGCGAGGCGAGTTTGGTGAACAGTTAATTTCACGTTTCGGGCCGGTCAATTGGCCGCCTAGATCGTGCGATTTGACACCATTAGACTATTTTTTGTGGGGGTATGTCAAGGCTAATGTCTATAGGGACAAGCCCGCTTCGATTGACGCACTGGAAGCCAACATCCATGCATTCATTCGTGAGATACCGGCCGATATGTGTGAAAGAGTATGCCAAAATTGGACTCAGCGGATGGGCTACCTGAGACGCAGCCGCGGTCAACATTTGCATGAAATAATCTTTAAACATTAAATTGCAAGGTTCAAACTATCGATTCCAATAAATATTTCATTCATTTTTTCGAATTTTTTGTGTTTTTTTTTAAAAAAAAGTCCTAAACCTCTTAAAAAATCACCCGTTACATAGTTCATATATTTTCTTCATCTTCCGGAATGAAATTAACTTTTTTGGTCAAAATCGAAGAAATTTAAATTTTGCAATCTTAAGAATTTTTATTATTTGGCACCTAGCTTTCTTGAGGGTGCCAATTGGGGTTGGCAATGGTGCGGTGGATGTAGTGCTTGACTGCTAACTAAGAGGTGTGGGTTCGAGCCCCCACTCTAGGCAGCATTCTTTTATTTATTCCCTCTGTTTGAACTGAACGCCACCCATGGGATTCGATGAGATTAATTAACACCTTATTTCTCAGTCGACTGATGTCTTGGATGTAAATTAATATAATTTTAATGTAAATACAATCGGTTTCAAGATTAAAACTGGATTCATCGACTTATTATTCACTGGCTGTTATTGACTAAAACCAGACTTTAAACTGAATAAATGACCAATTAAACCAATTAAAAATTACTGCAGATTAACTTTTAGTCAATTAACTGCTTTTAGTTTACTGCAAGTCAGAATAATATTAATACTGACTATTATACCTACATATATATATATACTAAAATGAGGCCGTTAAAGATATTTTGAATCTAAAATGATTTAAATTTTGGTTTTATTGTTAATTTTGGAAAAAAAACTACATGCTTCTGTTGTAAGTGTAAAAAAAAAATAAATTTGGTCAACCATCAATCAATCAATCAATGAAATGGTCATTGAACATATCCAAAAATTCACAAAATTTACAGATTACATGTGGATGGTAGTCAATATTAGTGCTGACATTTTTAGACAACTATTGTAATGCGTTTATAAATAAGAAGATGTTCAACTGTATAGTTCTCAAGAAATCTAATAAATATATGACTGTAAATCTTAAAGTTTCCAAGTGACTTGAACTCATATACATACAAGAGCAAATATTACCAGATCTTAGAGAATTAAGCATAAGTTGTTTTAGGACTCATATATACTTAACGTACATGTATACTTCACCTTGTCAAACAATTTTTGTCTTTGTTATAAACCTAAACCAATTAAATTCAGCCCATAATCATCATCATCATGATTATATGTATTTACTTTCATTTATATACTCGTATTAAGGGTATAGCATCGCACAGATAATAAAATTACTCCTGTTTTGTGTGATACCGCACATTGATGATTTTAATGTACATATGTACATACAAAATGCTGAACTAAACTAAATTTTCCAAGGTAGGTATTTTATTTTACAAGACATTAATTTCAGTTGATAGCAACATGTCCAATTTTTCTACTTAATTACACACCTGGCTACTTTTAACTTCTGTTTGGTTTGGTTTATATCTTCCTCTTCAACGAACATACATCAGTCAGTATATTATGTCCATCCGCAATGTAGTTATCACCCTGTTTTCTTTCTTAGTAGGTATATACGTCATTCATAAAATTTGAACCATTTTTTTTTATCCCTGAGTGACCTTAAATACTTTATGACCAATTAAGTTTTTTTCATTATTCGTTTTATTTTTATTACAAGACAACATGAGAAATATAAAAACCGAAGGTAAATTACAAGTAAAACAGAAAAATCTTCGAACAAACAAAATTTGAAGCGAAAGGAAATAATAAGTTCCTAACAAAAGACCAAATGAAGAAAAATATTTAAGTATTTTAATCTGGCATCTGGTAACCATCGAATGTGTTTTTTTAAAGAAATTTTAACCAGAAAATCTGTATTTTGGTTAGTTAACATGGGATTACTATACATTACATTACTAACCATCTGATTTAACTTGACTTTCTTTAATAATTATTTTGCAGGATTTTTTCAAACTTCGTCCTTAATGTTAAATATCACGACCGTTTTTTATAATTTAATTTTTATAAATTTTATTTTATTAATTTTAATTTCCTGGGTAATGCCTTAATTTCATTTAGTTTCCCTCACTCTTTTCTATTTTTGTGTTTGCATTGTCATTTTTTTCATTTCAGCTATTACATTTTACCGCAGATGCAATGTTTTATAATGACAATCGTATGTTATCAATGTAACAACTACAATAATCAAATTAACAACCGCAATTTTCTATTTTACAATTTGGACTTTCAATTTTACAATTCTTATTTTCAAATAGACAATTGAAATTTTGAATATGACAGCTGATTTTTTTGAAACCGAAACGCGTCGCTTCGAATAAATTAAAAACATATAATGTTGTGAAATTAAATTATAAATAATTAAATTATTTTTTATAAAAATTAAACTTTTTTAATAAAAAAATTTGTATTTTTCATTTTTCAAATTAAACACACAACATGGAGACTACAACACAAAACTACAATCCCTAAAGCTCATATTGGCAATTTTATATATTATTGGTTGAACGTTGCGTTGGCTATTTTTGCCATCAATTTACTAAACAATTTATTTGAAAAATTGACGATAAAATACCAACAATATTGATTGTCAAAATGAGCGTTTGCAATTGTTACCTATTTAACGAACAGTGAAGCGAAATCAGTTGAACCATTTTTGGTTAAGTGTTCCAGTCCGTCATAATCATAACTGACACCAGATGTTGACACACAAATGGATTATTGTTAAAAAATATACACACCAATTGATTAACTTATAGTTGAAACAAAGTATTACATATTATTTTTACTGCGAAAAAATTGTTGAATTAATTTCAACAAAACACGTAGACAAAATTGTTTCCTTTTTTCGGACAAAATAAAAAAAATATCTCTAAAAAAAGTCACGAACACTGATTTTTTTGGTTTTGCCCTTATCGTTTGATCTGAAACGACAGGTACATCTTAATATAGAAACGTATGTATTTTCAATTCTGTGTCTGCACTGCCAAATATGATGTTTTCTTCGGATGGAGTTCTAATTCCGGGACTTCAACCAAACTATACATAAAAAGATATCGACACCATAAAAATAATGTTTACGTTGTGGGCTTTGATCCATGATAATGGCAACGAGCGCCCATAAAAACGGCTGCACAGTTCGTTGGATGTATGTATAGGTACTCGCACAAACGCAGGTGGCCTCTCGCAAAGGGTCCTCTCTTCCTGTTCGTTTTCAGTGTTTCTATACATACATACATACATATTTGATTCCAGCAATTGCATTTAGTTGAAAACTGTTTATTTTAAATTGGATATTGGTGCAACAATGGCTAATACAAGTACCTATAATACCGGAGATTAGGTTGGCGCAATGATATTATATCCATACGATTACTTCATCATTTGATTTTATGGAATGTCATGAGGTAAAATGTCATTCAATGATTTCGAAAATGTTAAAAGGATTGAGGTCAATTATAGGACACAGATCCGCAGAGCAGACGACAATAAAATGATTCGTTGGAAGGAGATACTCTAAATGTAATGATAATGATGTTACAGTGATTACAGTCGGTCCATTGCATGCAGCTAAGCGATTGAACACCATTTAAAATGTTGATAGAGCGTTAATAAGCATTTGTTTCAATCCTATAATAGTGATAGTTTGATTTTTTGCATTATAGAGTTGTAGGTACCTACGTGGATAATTTTCTTTCACAATATTTTCGTTATCAGTAGGTAGTTAGCTGGTACAAGGAAATCAGTCAGAGAACATCCGTTTCGGAGAACGAAATACAGGGAAGCAACAAGCTCCATAACTTCTTGGTTTCTTAGCATAGGATGCACAGGTTTGCTGCATTAAAATAAAATGCACGACTGCATCGCACAAACTTGTTCTTATGTGTGACCACTCACACACTGTGGTTTTAAAGTCTGAATAATTTAGTTAATTATTACCTGTGATTCCAAGATGAGATTTTAAAATCCCACCGTGTTCGAAAAAAAATGCTACCTAATATAAAAAAAAGCATTTTTAAAAATTCAGAGGAATACGAATCACGATTTAACAACAACAATTCAGTCGAAAAACACACGAGTTATAAGTGAATAACCCCTTAATCCTTATGTTACCAAACAATTTTTTGCGCTTTAAAAACTGAATTTTTTTTAAATTTTATGGCGGCCCGATGCAATTTAAAAAAATTAAATGCAATTACATAATACATATACGTTTGTGCACACATTATACGATTTAAGAATCGGCGACTAAAAAATTAATGTTTTTGAATCGTACGATTTTTTAAAGTTTTTTGGTCGCAAAATTAAAAATATCAAATGCTATTTATTTGCAGCAAATGCGCGTGTTCTCATTAAAAGATGTATTTTATATTAGCTGGCGATTCAAAAATTGCGTGATTAAAAACCATACAACGCAACGCATGAAAATTGAAAGTATATTCCTTGCCTTATATATTCTATACTTTATAAGAACAAATTTCCAGAAGAAAACAAAACTCACTCTAGCCGCAGACAGCGCAATAAAATAATTCACCGTTGACCGTTCGCGGCGTCCACTGATGGCACTAATTAAATAAAGAGCTAATGAATCATCATCAAAATAACCCCGATTTTTATTTTAAAGTCTCAAAACAATATCTACATAAATTTAAATTTTCAATGAAAGCTATAACTGGCACCTTACAATGATTATAAAAAAAATAAAAATTGTTTAAAAATCAATATAATTATACAAATAAAGTGATTAATCAACCTCTGAAATTTGTTTGACACCAACGGGCGATGTACTGCCGATTTCTTAAACAAAATTCAAATTATGAGAAAGAAAATTTAAGATTCGTTGGAGAATATTTTTTTAAATATAAAATTTTGAAAATGTTAAAAAAAAAAAATTGGGGACACCCCTTTATTAATGTGGAGTTAAAAATTAATTTTGAAAAAAAAAAAATTATTTTGGAAATATCGAATTTTCAAAAAAAAATTTTAATACGATATGCAATATTATTCAAACTTATTGTGTAAAAAAATTCATTCAAATCGGTTTAACAGATAATGAGATAATCGGAAACCAAAAAAATAGTTCTATGAGAGATACCTACCATTTTTTTTTTCATAGGTAAATTTGTTTCCAACAATATGGTAGATATCGCACCCTTATACTCGTAGAATGAAAGTGAACTAACTAAAAAATTCAGCATCTTTTTTACCACCTGGTTTAAGAGTTCATTTCGCTTTTTAAGTTCACTTTATTAAAAATCTGAAGAAGAAATTTTGAGTTAGGTCACTTTCATTCTAAGGGTGTGATATCAACCTTCGGTCGTAGGACGCGTTTTTGAGAAAAATACGATTCTTAACTGGTTTTTAAACACAATTATATGGTAGAATACCGTTATTTTTGGTTACAAAAATAATATTTATTTAAAAAACTGCTGGATGCTAAGATTAATAAAAATCGACTTAGTCGTTTTCGAATTATTAAATTGTCAAACAAAATTTTGAAACTTTTTTTAAAAATCAAAAAAAAATTTATTTTAGTGCTTGAAACATTCTCCAATGAAAAACAGAACAAACTCAGTGAAACCGTATTTTAGAACATCGAAAATAAAAAAAAAATGGTTCTATGGGAGGTTCGTACCATTTATAATATTTTCCAAATTTTGTTTTCTATTATGTGTTAGCCTCTTTCTAAAAAATATTACTAATTTTTTTTTTAAGTTGTGGTCACGGTTTGAGAAAAATGAGATTTTACCGATATTTTTTGTCTTAAAAAAAATTGAAAAAACTTGACGGGGGAATGCCCAAAAACATCGCTAGGTAGCAAGTTTAAAGAAAACCGGACAACCTGCTTAGGCTGCAGTCAGACAGATATACAGATGGACAGAAGATACCCACTTTTTTGGACTTCGCTATCATTTAGTAGCACGTGGCGTAGTGCTTAGTGCGTAGGACTGATACGCCGAGGGTATTGGATTCGATCCCAGCATATGCCACTAAAAAAAAAAAAAAAACAGAAATGTTTTTCACGGGCTACTGCCTTTTGCGAGTAATTGACAAATCCTTCAAGAGTATCTCTTGACATGAAAAAGTGCTTCTCATCTTAGCCGTTCGGATTCGGCAGAAAATTGTAGGTTCCCTCTATTCTTGCCAATAACACGTATTCAGGAATAATTGAGAGTTGTAAGTCATTAGGCCCTGATTCTACATGAGCTGTCGCGCCACCCAACTTGTTTTTTTTTTTTAATACGATATTAAAGCCTTTTTAGTTTGATTCTAGGTTAAAAACAAGATTTTCTGTTTATTTGTGGTATCATTTTTGTCAAGTTAGCTGTACATCTTGCGTCTCATCTGCAATAACAGAGTAAACTTTAGCATGCTCTGCAATTAACAATAATCATTACTTCAGCTACTTCAAATATACATACATAGGTACTATTAAAAATACACTATTTACGTATCATTTAATAAGAATTATTATTTTGACGCCATATTATTTCTCAAGTGCTGTCGGTGTGTCAGCAGATAAGTTTAGTGTCATCGTGCAAAAAAATACAAAATATTCCTCACATCATATTATGCAGTCCCATTTAAAACGAATTATTTTAAGAGAACCGATTGACTTTTTTAATAATAAAACTGCGCGAATAACTTGCTCAACCTTAATTTAGAATTCTTTGATCTTTTTTTTTTCAAATAAGATCAAAAAAGGAAAAGTATTTATATATTCCTCCCATGAAAATTAGCTGTCGCATCGCAATGCTTGAACATTCTAGTACGAGTAGGTATAGGCATAGCGTTCCATGTTTGGCGAGGTGATGAGTTACAGAGGACAAGATCAAAACAAAAAAGAAGGACCACATTTTTGAGTGACAAGATCACATGTTGATGAATGAAGCAAACTATCACTTGTATACGATCTTGGTGCTGCATTTATATAAACTATTTTGAAAGTCTCCTATTGTAAACATGCTATGTGTTTTCTTCTGGCATCTGCTTTGCATTCAAAGCTGACTGTGTAGTTTGTAATTTGTATATAATGTTTAAGGAAGGCTTTTTTGTACGTCAGGCATTTGAATACCGAACAAAATTTGTGCGGATTGATTTGAGACTGCTAAAAATCTAACATTAGCAAAACTATAAGTATATCTATCGTTGTTTTCTGTTTAATAGTAATTCTTCATTTGCACTTGGACTTCTTGGTGGAATTAACAATTAATTGCGGTTCTGTAAATTATCTCTTACTATAAGAAGTTTGTATTTAAAATTGAAGTTTCCTTCTGTTCTAGTCATGGCGGCAGAAAAATATAGGTATAAGGTGTCGATGAAGGTAGGTACTCGTCTGAGAATTGGGGTAAGTCTGGTTTTATATTGCCCGATTTTTCCATTGTCAATATTGTTGTTGTCTGTGGAGTTGTCTCAGTCCCGTTAAAATCGAATGAATTTCATCGGTATTGCCCGGTATCGGTTTCAAAGAGCTAACTTTCCAAAACAATAATTTCCAAATGGAAAAAGTCAAAGTATGAAGCTATTGATGATTTTCGTCCATTTTTTCTTTTTTACGAAAATATGGATGAAATGAGATCCTCGAAAAGTGATGCCCAAAATTTAAGAAACCCTATGGATTAGTTTAAAGGTAATCAATTTGGTTTGCCAACTTTCGTTGCTTTTGAGTTGCTAATTTCAAAAGATAAATTAAGATTTGGTACAAGCTATGGATCTTGGCAAAGATTATTCTGATGTTTAAAAGGATTCGAACAGAAGATGCGTTTTTTGAAGTTTATAAATCTTCGAAAAAATTGCTGAATCTTTCCATATTGAGTCCGAATACAACAAAAGAAATATCCGAATACTGAAATTAAAAGTAAGATTACTTTGGTGTGATTGTGTTCAATACATTTCTGGTCTTTAGTATATGCATAAATCTTGAAGACAGATTTACTGAATTTTCTGAACATCAATTTGTTTCTAATGATATTATTTACACTGCTGGTAAGGTCGATTCAAAGGAACAGGACACAACGCTCGCTGCCTGCAATTATGGCACAACTAGGGCTAACATGCTCTAAAATCAGAAAAGCCTGACAATTAAGAAAGAAAAGCCTGATTTTTGAGAAAAAAGCCTGACAGATAAAAAACATTTTTTTTCAGAAAAAAACACCTTTCTCGAAATTCAACAGGGACCGGGCTAAATTATGAAGCATATAGATTGAAAACAAAAAATTAAGACCAAAAAATTAAAAATCTAACAGCATCTAGCGGTCGCTACCAGCGCTTTTTCAGTAACTTTGCTTGAAAATCTTTGAAAATCGTAATTTTTCTCAAATGTTAAAAACTGCATAACTTTTCGAGTTTTGGTGCTAAAAGCATGAAATTTTCAGGGATTTCATAATTTCGACAACAATTAAATGACAACTAAATGAAAAAAATGAATGTATTCACTGCGATTTACAAGTATTTCGATTTGAAAGCATTCAGTTACGTTTTTCTTCTAGGGATTATATTTTGTGCGATATAGTTATAAAAAAGCCTGACATATGGACGAAACCTGGTCAAAGCCTGATTGGACATTAAAAGCCTGACGTGTCAGGCGAAATCCTGACGGATGGTAAGCCTAGGCACAACTCAACAAAATTTAATTTTTAATATTGATACCTCTTCTCAATTACGAGAGATGGCGATTAGCGTTGCCACAATGTTAAAAGGGTAACAAAAGTGTTACACTTTTCTAAATTTTTTTTATTTGTTACTATGTTACTTTTTTTTTCCTTTTTGTTACACTTTTTAACCCCAAATTATTTATCTTCAAATTATTTGGTTTATCAATTTTTTTAAGTATAACTGGTATCACTTTTCTTCCCTATGGTATTGATTTCACATGACTGCTTTTTAGCCATTACTGAAGTGAGTTTGAACTACATTTCCACCTATTTGTACACCTACATCGAGTTGAAATCACCTTGGTTGGGCTCATTCGCACTCGTTGAGTACAGTTTAGTCGAAATCTAGTTATCTTTCTCTTCAAATTCAAATTCGATCTCTCGACGACATTGTAAGATATCTATTTCCAAAGTAATCCAGTTTCTACATTCCAAAAAACAAAATTATTTGGATCGTCGTTGTAAAAGAAAGGAAAATTCTTTTTTGCTTTTTTGTTATTCCTTCGTCCATTGTTGCATGCTGTTTTTATCTTTTTTTGTCGATGAACACTATGTGGACAAGTAACTCAATAATAAAAGTGTATATAAATATAAAATGTTGCATTAGTAAAAACATATAACTTAAGATTTGTATCTAGAACAAAAATAACATCAAGCACAAACCTCGATGCCGGTGCCAGTTCCTCCAGACATGCAGCTCAAAAAGAAAATCTTTTTGAAAATATCACAGAATTTGTTTATAAAATATTAAAAATATTAAGTTTACCACACAGTTCTGCGGCAGCCGAACGCGTTTTTTCAGAATGAAATTTGATAAAAAATGATTTAACCAATAGGTACAGTTAAAACCCGCTTAAGAGAAACCCGCTTAAGAGGAAAACACGCTTATCTGAAACACTTTTTTCATCCCCCAGTATTTGTCGACCAATTACCTTTATAACACTCCACTTTTAAGCGAAACTCGCTTAAGTGAAAAACCCGGATACCTGAAACATATTTTCAGTTAAATTTAATATTTTTCATTGAAAAAAACCCTCATTAAGTGAAAATAAATTTAATAGATAAGAACAAAAAATTTTCTTAACGCTTTTATTTCTTTTTTATTTTTCACCTCCACCAAATTTCTGTCAATTTCGTGAACATTTGGCTTCTTTCAATGAACTTCCCGAGTAGCACAGAGTTCGATTTATAACAAGAATTTGTTAAACTTGTGTTTTGTTGAAGTAATCTGCAACATTATTTGTTGTAACTCAGTTTCTCAATTGTTTATCGAAAACAGATGTAACGTTGTGAATTAAAATGCTACAAATCGGTTTCGCAAAGGTTTGAACTTGTTTCCAAAAAACTGATGTTGTTATTAAAAGGTTATAAGAAAGTCAAACATTTGAAAGTTGGTAAAAAGTTATTATTACATCTATTTTATTTCTGTTTCGTCATCTTTTAACGTAAATATTAAAATAACTTTCTTGCAACAATCTATAAAAACATTTGGGTAACTTTAATATAACTTACAATTAAGAGAGTGGAAACAAATAACAATTTAATTTCTAATTTTTTGTTCATTGAACATACACACTTTAGAAAAGGTTGGACATCCAATTGCAGTGTCTAAGTTAGAGACTCGATGGAACATGTTTATAAGTCAGGTTTTGGAATTGGACAGCTGTACAGAGTTAGACATACTTTGGAATGGGTTTATAAAAAATGTTAAACTTTTATGTAAAACATATTTTTTAATAATTTATTAATTTATTATTTTATGCATAGTTTTGTACTGAATTTAAAAACTGTGATAGTAAAGAAAACTTATGTTCCTATTAAAAATACAAAAATTATAATTAAAATGTATTTTCATTTGGATAACTTTTTCAATTTGTAACAATTTTTTTGATTTTGTTACGTTTTTTTAAAAAACACACTTTTGTGAAGTCCAGCGGCAACACTGAATTGGCGATAGTGCCATTAAACTTACGAAGCTTAATTGTACTTTTACTTTATATCTATACCGGCACTTTTCTCAGTGTTAGCTTAATAGTTAGCGCACGGCGCATACTTTGAATCTCGTAAAGAAGTTATAAGTAAGTAATGCTTATAACATCAAAATAGCAAATCCGTTTCTAGATTGCATAATTTATAAGAACCGAAATCTAATTGGAAAAAGACATGATTTTAAATCGCTTATATCTCGAAACTGAAAAAAAAAAATTAGTTGTGCCATTATTGCAGGCAGTGACCGAAAGATCATCTGACTTTCAGTGGGGAATTGAAACTCAATTTGGCTGCTCTGGAAAATCATTGAGACATTGAAATCACAGCGGGTGAAATCATAAACGTATATTATCCAAAAAAAACAACCGAAAACTCGATTTTCTTTTATTTGATATTCCACAATTAATTTATTACTCTAGACCGATGACCTTTCCTTATTATCTGAATCAGCAGAAACCCTACAATTGATGTTGAATCGTCTTACTGACTACTGTTACAAGTGGGGTTGAGTTATCAACACTGAAAAACCAAAATTCATGGTCTTTTCGCATTCCACTCGAGGTGAAGCTAGGAACAATTAGATGCTTAATGGATGTGGTTTAAAAGAATACAAATATTTGGGAGTGTTGCTCAATCCAGACCTGGATTATAGCAAGGACCATGCTGAAAAATTTAAAACCTCACAGAATAATTTTATATGGAAGAAGATTTTCTCAAATGATCACATAAAACCTCTGAACAAAATATAAAATTTTCAGTGTGCAGTCTTGAAATCTTTTATTTGTTATGCTGCTCAAATATGGTGAATGCAAGAATACTCGAGGAAATTGAAAAGTTTAAGAGAAATTTTATTAAGAAAATATTCAATATTCCCTTAGCCGCACAAAATTATTCAATTTATTTGGAAACAGGCACAAACTTTTCACTTCAACTCTTAAGTAACAAGCTGACTTTTTAATTAAAGTTCGGTCTCCAGAAATGTTTGTTTGTGTAAAATAATGATGCTTTATGAAATTCTGATGAAAGTAAAATTCTATGAAATAATCCAAAAACTTGAAGACTCAAATCGAAATCATATGATAGAAAAGGCTTGCCAATTGGAAAGTAGAATACTTTATAGCCAAATTGATTTTAACTTGTGTGACTAGGACTACTTCCAAGATTCCCTATGCAGATATTTCACTGATTTTTAAATCAAGAACCGAGTTGCTTTGACCAATTTTGAAATTTGTCCAAATTGAGAGCTAAAGAAGATTGTTTTCATTTTATCAGTTTATGTCCAATTTTACATATGCAAAGAAGAGCATACCAAGCCTATTTTAAATGGTTCAGATTGGTTGAAACTTGTCAATTTTGTTAGAATTACATAGATATACCGTTATAGAATCCTTCTAATATCACAATATTCATCTCATAACTTACATAACGCAAATATATACAAAATAAGAAGGTTTTTTTTAAATAATACAAATTCTATATACTATCTCCTGAAATACATCAGCGAAGTAGAAGACTTAGCACTATTTTATTTGGACTTGTTGAATTATTGATTCAAAATAGCTTTTAACGGCCTTTAGTCCTACAAAAATTTGGTGTTTCATCCCATCTGATGAGTCAAAGTGAGATCGCCCGGACGAAACGCCAAAATTTTCTAGGACTAAAGGCCGTTAAAAGCTATTTTGATACAAAATCATTTGTTTTACCTTCTACACCATTAATTGTTCAATTATATTAACCAGTCCTGACGGCTAAGCCAATACTTAAATAATTCATATTATAAACTATTTTAAATGTATACCTAAAGAAAACTTGTAATAAATGAATCTTTTGAATATTTGTTATTCTAAACGTTCACGTCACATTAACAGCCTAAAGAATTCCTCAATCTTTGTTTTGTGGACTATTAGAAATCGCTAATAATTGTTACGTTTTCGAAGCAAAGGTACCCTCTCGGCTATGCTTACCATCCGTCAGGATTGCGCCTGACGCGTTAGGTTTTTAATGTCCAATCAGGCTTTGGTCAGGTTTCGTCCTTTGACAGGCTTTTTTATAATTATCGCACAAAATATAATCTTTAGAAGAAAAACGTATACTGAATGCACTAAAATCGAAATGCTTGTAAATCGCAGTGAACACATTAATTTTTTTCATTTGCATAGTTGTCACTTAAAAATCGATCTGAGGTGAGTTGTGATAAGTTGTATACCTTTTAAGAAACTGCAAAACTAGAACAAGCTTTCAGAAGCAAAAAATTTTATTGGGTATTATGATTGATATTTATACAGGGTGCCATTTGAAACGTTTCAAGTACAAATTAATTTTTGAACACCATTTAAGGCTATCGATTTATCTGTACCTACATAATGAAGGTCATGAAAAATATTTCTTTATAAAATGTTAGGCTAACTATTAAGAAAAATTAATAAAAAAGTTGGTAAAAAATAAAAATCAATTTTGGTCAGGGTTGCCCAAAAATTAAATCAAAATAGAGGATTTTATAAATTTAAAAAAAAATGTGATAACTCCAAAACCGTTAGGATTTATTATTAAAATACTACAGGTGATGAAATTCTAAAAAAAAATAATAAAAAAAAAATGTATTATGAAGCACTCTGTAAAATAATAAAATTAAAGTGTTTTTTTTTTTTTGAAAATATTCTTTAAAAAAGTTTAAGCAAGAAATTAACTTTGCGGCAGGTTCTTGGTCATTGAAATGGGTTTTCGGTTTAACTAGACGTAATTTGAAGTTATCACCAAGTTCCAGATCCCTTGCGGTTTTTTTCTGTAGACGCTTTCATTTTATTTATAAACAAAAAAAGCTATAAAAAAGATTTCAAAAATTAATTTTCAAACTAAATATTCAGAAATTACATAAAATTATGAACAATCACTGAATTCATTCTTTTAGCACCAAAACTCAAGGGTAAGCAACTTTTTACATTTGGGAAAAACTCCGATTTTCAAGGAAAAAGCGGTGGCAGCGACCGCTAAATTCTGTTCGATTTTGAATTTTTGGCCTTAATTTTTTGGTTTCAATCTAAGCTTCATAATTTCGTCCGATCCCGGTAGAATTTCGAGAAAGGTGTTATTTTTAATCACCCTATTGTGCAAGATTTGTGTGCTTTTATTTATGTCTGCTGAAGATTGCATTTGCAATCTATTTATTGTCTCGTGCTTCGTCTTTGTGCATCCAAATAAAGGTTAGTTATCTGTGAATGTTTTTTTATTTTATTTTTTTTTTATAAAAATGATGTTTCAAAAAGGAAAAAAAAAAATTTTTTATTTGTCAGGCTTTTTTCTCAAATATTTCAGGCTTTTTTTTCTTACTGTCAGGCTTTTATTTTTATTGTTTTAAAACCACAAACCTTTGTTTTTTTTGTTCTTCTTAGTTTTTAGTTTTTTAAGATTGGTAGCACCTTCAATAATTGCTTTCTTCGGGTATATATTTAACACGTTCACTGCCACCATAGAAAAAAAAAACTATTACAAAAATTTCAAACTTCAAATACCGTTTCATATTGGCTATTACTTGTGTGTTAAGTGTTCTGTTATTGTTTTTTCTCGTTTGTGACGTTTTTTGCGTGTTTTCGGGCTGTGTCTACCGGTGGCTCACATGGCACTTTGTTAATATTGCAATTAATATGGTGCCACGTGTACCACCGGTGGTCACACATATTTTTCCGTTATTTCAGTTCAGATTTTTTTAGTTTGCAGGTTATTCGTATAAAAGTGTGACTCTAAATAATATTTTCAATGGCAAACAACGAAGCAATCCCAACTAGATTATTTTACGGGAATAGAAACAGGGATGAAGATTCTGATAAGTGATAGTGATGATAACTTGGATTTTGAAGGGTCAAATTCCAGTGACTACGTACCAACTGATTCTGAATCTAGTGACTCGGACGTTTTAGAGGATTATGAATCCTCAGAGGATGAAGACGCTGCTGTTGTCGATATTCCATCAAACGTTTGGACTCCTGTTAGCGGAAGGTCACTCAAGACGTTTACGTTTACTGATCATCCATCTACACCTGGGATATCTAATCTGGAAGCGAGTTCAATAAAACCAATTGATTTGTTTAGCTTGATGGTCACGGATGAAGTCTATGAACTGATAGTGTTCCAAACTAACTTGAATGCAAATCAATTCTTGGCTAAATCTACAGTAACTCGAAGATCTCGCGTAAAAAAATGGGATGATACAAATGTACCAGAAATAAAGAAGTTTCTAGGCCTAGTGATTTACATGGGAATAATAAAGTATCCATCAATTTCATTGTACTGGAATACAAACAATTTTTATAAAAATAGTTTTGTACCCCACGTAATGTCACGCAATCAGTTTCAATTGCTACTAAAATTTATTCACTTTGCTGACAACACGACAATTGAAGGTAATCGCTTGGGCAAAGTAAGTAATCTACTCGAAATACTCGAAAAAAATTTCGTGAGTGCTCAAATTCCTGGTGAGATCCTTGCAGTTGACGAGAGTATGATACCCTGGCGAGGGAGGCTACTGTTCCGCCAGTATAACCCTGGAAAATCGCACAAATATGGGGTAAAAGTCTACAAACTTTGTGACACTAATGGCTATATATATACGAGCTCGATTTATGCTGGAAAATGTGATAGTTTCAATCAGAGGGGAATACCAACTGAAACCACTTCACACAGCACCCAAATTGTATTAGTCCTTGCTGATAGGTGTTTGGGAAAAGGCAGGACAATGACAACAGATAACTTTTATACGTCTGTATCACTGGCCAAACTTCTTACAGATCGTAAAACACATTTAGTTGGAACTCTGAGAAAAAATAGATCTGGAAATCCAAAGGACGTTACGAGTAAAAAACTAAAAAAAAATGAGATTATTGGCACGAAACATAATTTAGATGTTGTTTCCACAGGAAAGAGGAATCGGAACAACGATGAAATAAAAAAGTTGAAAATGATAACGGAATACAATAAAGGTAAACAAGGAATAGACATTTCGGATCAAATGGCGTGCTATTTCACGCCATTACGAAAAACGATAAAATGGTACCACAAAATCGCATTTGAATTTCTTCTTAGTACATCCGTTGTAAATGCATTAGTAATATACAAACAGTTTCATAAAAATGCACAAATTCTTGAGTTCAGGCAATCAATCTGCGAATCTCTTTGCGAACTGGAAGTAGAGCCGTCAACTTCTTCTAACATGAAAGTCAAACATGTTATGAAAGAGTACGAAACTCGAGACAAAACAAATCGAAAAACTCGAAAACGTTGTTCTAGTTGCTACAACGACATTCAAGGAACCGAAGGCAGAGTTGTAGCTCAAAAAAAAACTAAAAGGGTGTCCACATATTGTGACAATTGTGATGGTAAACCTGCATTATGCATGGATTGTTTCTTCAAAAAACATTAGTTTTATATTATTATTTTTTATTTTTTTGCAATAATCTTTGAATTAGTACTTTATTTTCATTATTTACCTTGAATTTTATAAATAAGTTTCAAACAAAGTGAAATATAAGAAACCAAATTGATTAAAATAAATACCATAAATGAAGAAAAAAAAAACTAAAATTATTTTTTTTTACATTATATGAAAAGAATAAGCATTTACCTAGGTGCCACTGAAGGAAAAATTTACTTTTATCAACAGACCGAAAAACTATCGTTCATACAAACTAACAAGTCATATGAACCACCGGTGGTACACGCGGCCTCATGTTAAAAAGAAATGTGTACCACCGGTGGCTCACGTGGCAGCCAACGTGAATAAACAATCGTCTCACTTAATTTCTACCCAATTATCCCTGATTTCAACGCATTCTTTATTTTTCTTTTAATAAATGTAACGATTTAAAAAAAAAAATAATTTTCTCCTCGATTCCCAAATGAAAATGAAAATTGGCAGCATTGTTCATACCCAACAAGTGCAGATTGGTCGCTGTTGCATCGTGCAACATCTTTCATTTCCAAGTTCGAGTTCAGCACAGTTTCTTGTCGCTTCCTTCTCTCGCCCAATACAACCAGGAGGACTAGTTTACTCTACCTTACCATCATTTTGTTGAACGTTGCGTTGGCAATGTAGTCCATGAATGGAACGTAAATCAAAGTATACCTACCATAAGCATGTTTGTTCGGTAATTCCGTTATCGTGTTTCGTTCGTGTGGCATCTGGCATTCTGGCATGCTATTCTATATGATGGCACTAAACCACTAATGCATGCAGCATTGGCAAGGCAGAGCAACCATTATAATATGCGTTGTTATTTGTTTACCAAGTCTCCACGACCAACATGACACTCGACTAATACCACATTGTGAGCCAAATACGGACGCAAATGCGCCGTGTCGATGATGTTATATACGAAGAAAAAGAACTTCGTCATTGAAGCCATCTGTCAGCCAAAAGGCAAAGCGGTAAGCAAGCACACAGTGCATGCATACTGCATAGTTCTCTTTTGCTGCTTGCTCTAGGAATCCAGGAATTTTATGATTTCCTCTTCCCGAATCAAACACTCCGGTTGGAGTTGCTTGTTCAATGTTCACTGCTGCGGTTGTCGTTGTCGGTTGTTTGTCGCTCTGTTTGTTCGTGCCACGCCGCCGTGCCGTGGTGGTGGTGAACTTATAATATGATGATGATGCTAAACAGTTAGTTTGGTTCTGTGTTGTTGGATTTTATCAGTTCGTGCCACAAGCATTTGTGCCACCACTGGTACTGGTAGTCTTGTACACTCTCGGAACGTGTAGTACGTAAGAAGAGTGCCCGCCGCCGCCGGCCGACGACTTTATTCAAACAAAACAGACAGACAGACATTCTATTGTGCGTGTGTTTGTGTGCTTCATATAGAATTAATTATAAATACAAACAATCCGCTAGTCGTTTTTATTTTACATTTTTTTTTTGTGTGTCATTTCCATTCGTATAAGGCTTTGCATATTTCTGCGCTGTTTTTTCGTCGTTTGTTTTTGTTTATATCTTTATTGCCGGCTCTCTTCTTCCATAGAACTCGCATTTTCTTCTACGAACACTTCGTCGTCTTCATATCAAAATAGAAAATAAAAAAAAATTAAAGTTACGAACAAAGCAAAAACGAATAATCTCTTAAAAAGTATCCAAACAAAATAATAAATAACGTATTTCTTGCCAAATATAATAATTTATAATCCAAAATAATAATTAACAATAATAATATAAAATTAAACTTTATTTAATTTATTTATACAAATTCTAATAAAATACTTGTACATAAAATTAATTTATATCTACATACATAATTCAACAAAATAAACGTGTCGTCTTTGAATTAGTTTTTAACTTACAATCATTATTATTATAGTCTGTGTGTGTTTTGTTTTTATGTTTAAATTTTTTTTAAATATTATATTAGTATTAATTTAAATAGTTATAGATTTTTAATAGTACAACACAAAATCTCAATCGAAAACAAAACAAAACAAAAAAAAAAGTAATAAATAAAAAATCCAAAAATGTATATAAAAATATATCTGTGGTTAGTTTGGTTCGCGTGTGTAGCTTTTCGCGAAATAATGTGCGATGATCTTGTACCAATGATGATTGGTGGTAACAGCAGTATTAGTGGCATTAGTGGCAGTGGCAGCGTTAGTGGCGGAAGCAGCAGCACCGGAATCAGCAGTGGCATTATTGGCGGTATTGGTGGTAGCGGTGTTGTGGGAGGAAGTGCAGCCATTGCTTATGGTGGTGGAGGTGGTGGTGTTGGTAGTGTAGGCGGTATTAGCAGTAGTTTTAGGTAAGTAAAAATAAATTTATCTAATAAAACAAAGTCTGTAGACAAAACAAACTGCAGTGCATTTATTTTACTTCGTAGTTTTTGTTTCTTAGGTGCATTTAACTAATGAAGTTTTGATAAAAACTAAATTATCTTAGATTCCGCTATTGACTTAATCATTTATGAGACAAGGTGATAGGTAAATAGGTTAAATAAAAAAAATTCTCTAAGGAATTAATTGACCCTTAGTCCTTATGTGATATTGTAGGTACTTTGCGGTTGAAAGTCATTTATTGGAATACTACAGTCGAGTATCATGCGCCAGCTTTATGCCAAAGCCGCTGTAAAGTTAGAAATTTAACATTTTATGAAAGATCCTTGACGATAGAAAACAAATAGGTAGTCATCCTTCATTATATTATGAGAATCTTTAATTATATCGAAGTTTTTTTTATTTTAAACTAAACTTATATTTAAGTAAAAACACTTTTTGGTGAATTTAATTATAAACGTCATAATGGGTAAACTATTTTACCCAAGTAATTTTTGGAACTGTAATTTGAATTATTCCAGTTAATTAATAGCACTTTTTGGAACATTGAAAATCGACAAACTAAAAAAAAAAAACATATTTAAGAGTTATTGATTTTTGTACCTATGCATACTTTTATTTGTTGGATTGAACCTGTTAACAGTGTGTGAAGTTACTGATATTTAATATTTTTAACTGATTTATTAAGAAGTTCATCAAAAAAATACAATATATTCACAGTGAAGTCCCTCATATTACCCAATCATTACGTAACAGTTTATAAGCACGATCTAAAGATCGAGTTGAGATTGAGTCGCTTTGTTTGTTTTGAAATTTTAAGTAAGTCTAAAAAAATATTTAATTGTTTTGTTTTCTATAAAAAATAAAAATCATGAGATTTTTAATGAATTTATGATTTAATGAGATGAGGGTGAAAAATCATGATAAATCATGAGTTTCGGCAACACTGTTTCTGACCGATGCTTTGCGGAACAAGAGTTGGGCGACCGAGTTGAGCTGTAAAATATGTAGTTTAAATGAAATAAAGTAAGAAATCCTGGGGCCTAATTCCGTAAAACGAAAACGATCAAACGATATAGTTTTGACTATACACATCTTTATCACATCTAAAGACAATAAGAAGGACAGCTATTGCCAAAACGATATCGTTCGATCGTTTTCGTTTTACGGAATTAGGGCCCTGCTGTTCTATTTAAGAAGAAGAAAAAGACAAATAATTTTGCATCAATTTCGACTCGACTCGGCTCCTGAAGTGGAGTAAAGTTCGTTGAAACTCATTTAAATGCAGGTTTACAAAGAGTCGAAGGGAGTTCCAAATTCTTATCTACTTTAGTGCAAACTGTGCTTAAACGATTATACAGGTTAACAGGTTTATGTTTTAATAGACATCGGAATTGCTCATTTGGCTCAGGTATTTGACATACATATTCTAATTAAAGTTGCCAGTACTGGATATTTAGCGCCTTGCGATTTATCGCAATTTAATCTACATATTTGAATATAAATTGCACGATTTTATGCTTTTTCATGAGAACCTTGAAAGTTTAAAAAGTCTAGCCTATATGCACCTTAAGGTAGTTGCATTTTGAACATTAAACAAGCGTTAAACAACAAGCTTAATAGCAATAAGCTTGTTGTTTAACGCTCAGAATTTAAGTCAGTTTTACGGACAAACTCTGCTTGTTTTCTTATTGATTTTTTTCATATTTCTTGTGCCAAAACAAACAGGACGTCATATTGAAATATTTCTTTGATTATTTCATAATTTCTGAAAGTTCATTATTTTATTTCTCATTTTTTAAGCAATTTACCTTAATAAAATAAAATAAATGTTGGTACACAAGTACTTACAGAATAATTTTTGTTTATTAATTTTAGTGTATCATTTATGCAAAACAATTTAACCTTAAGCCCAATTTCGGAAGTAATGTTATGAATAGAGATTCTTTCTGTATATCCGCACAATACGAATGTGGAATGATTTACCTGGCTCTAGTTTTCCCTCCCATTTTGATATTCAGAACTACAAAGCCAATGTGCACCAGTATCTCCTTTTAAATTCTTTCTTATTTTCCTAACGCTTGTTCAAACATTTAAAGGGTATCTAGTCAAAAACCCCTTTAGTGGGGCTATAAAATTATTCAAACTGTGCTCCTTTCCTATTAGAAAAACTGGCAACACTGATATTATCTAAGTTTAAAATTTTTTGCATTTATATAGTTTATTTTTACACCAAGCATTATTTCTCTATGCAAAACTTCTTGTTCTACCTATGGGTAAAGAAGCTAAACCTACTTAAAAATACCTAGAATTTTTCTAAAATGTGTATAAAATCGATAGATATTTGATAATTTGGAGAAATCCATTCAGAACATTTGTAATTTTCATAATAATATACTCTCAGAAGCATAGTAAGTTCAAATTTATTTTATTTTTTTATCTATGATTCAAATACAAATCAGTGATTTTTTCAAGACAAGTCGGATTTTGGCGGATTAACTAAGGTTCGATGAAGCATTTAATTAGCATTTAATTTCTTGAATATTGGACCATCGTTGAATCTCAGTTAATCTGCCAAAAATTGGTGAGTTACTACACGAATCAAATATTTAAACCAAGTTTGTACGACTCCCCCTATACAATGGAATCAGTTTTCTAATCCGTGACTAAATTTGACATTTTATTTAATTAAATAAACATATTGACAAGTATTTCGAACTATTAACTGAACGTACCCATACTGAATGCTGTAAATATTTTTATGAGAGAATACAAAAATATGGGTTTCAAAATTCAAACTGGAATTCATATATCTATTTATTTTTAAAATTCCTTTGAATAAGTTTATGCTCAATCTACATTCAATGGATGAAAAACGTTAAAATTAAAGAATATCATGCCGTTGCCCATTCAAGAAAAGAATAAAAAAAATGTCTTACCAACAAAAAAAAAAAAGGAAAATTCGAAAAGTTATAAAAAAAATACTCATACATTTTATTTTAACAATAACTAAAATAATACTATCTAATACCTAGGTGCTTTTCAGTTTAAATGTTTTCTTTATTTAAATTAACAAGAGAGTTTGTTTTTTTTTTTGCCAAACAAAAAAAACTTCCATCACTGGTGTTGTAGAGGGTTTAAGAAGATTTTAATTCCAGTGGTGAAAGGTATTGTCGATAAAATGCCAAACCACGTAAGTCAAATTATTATACGAAGTTATTAAAATTATATAAAAGAGTTTAATGATGAAGAATATTTATTTTTCTTAAAAAAAAAAAGAAATAAATATACAATTGGATGTTATATCAAAACTTCCACTGCTTTTGTAGTTCAAGGCTATAAAGTGGCTAAGCGTAAAAGATGTATATGGTAATGGTTTATTTATACAAATGATACGTTAAGAGAGATTGGAAACAAATTCTTTTATTAAGAAAATAACTAGTTTTGGAAAATGTTTCTATGTATGCAATATTATTTGGACTTAGAGTTGCCATCTCATTTTGGTAAGACAGATCCCTATTTTGAAAATCAAAAACTATTTTGTTCTTCAAAAACTGAAAATAAGGAAAAAAAAAAACAGCGCCGAATTTCTAAACGCAAAACTTCCACAAATTATGCTTATTATGCTATACGTACTACGAATTGTCGTTTATCGAAATAAATTATGGAGAAAAATGGAGACGGAAAGACAGCGTACTTATAAAGGCGCTTAGAAAAATGCTGATGCTCCAAGTGCATTTGATAAACAAACTAACAACACATCTCGACCTGTGACATCAGTGGTCTTAAGCAGTGGAATGCGTAGTGCATACGACTAAGACTGAGCTAATCTGATATGCGTGTGTTCGAATCCTATGGTGTGCATGTATAGAAAGTTTTTCATAATAAAATTGGATTAAAGCTCAGCAATTGGTGAACAAAATTAAGAAATGTAAGTAAAATTTATTAGAAGACTCAATAACATATGCTTTTGACTATTCAACTTGCTTTTTACATTTGCTTTGCAAATGTTGCGTACAGGAATTTGGCCCAATATTCTTCTTCCGACCGTAAAAAAAAAACAAAATGCAGAAAACTGTGGAGTTAGCACAACGAATTTCACCTAGATAACTGTGACCAAGACAGGAATTTGCAGTTTTTTTTGTATTTCTATTCCCGATTTTGCCTGTTCATCAAATAGTTTACGTATACTTTCAATTTCACACAGTAATAAGAAAGTATTACACAATGTTGTTCCCACAACCGGGCAGGCATTAAATTCGAAAGGTTCGATATTTGCAGTTTCAAAAAAAAATCCGCCCAAATTTTTAAGTTTTGAAGTTTTTCAAACAAAGTTTGAAGAAAAAAAATTTGTCGATTGTTTTCAGAAATTTAAATTTTCATTGAATGGCAACCCTGGCTTTAAAAAAGTAAGGCAATCTACTACGATTTGTTTTTTTTTGTGTTAAATGAAAAAAAGTAAATTTTAAAAAGCATTTATTCCAGAAAAGGAATTTGAAATTGCAAATAAACAAATATTTAGCTCATGGGTGCTATCTAGGCAGCTTTTTTGGTATATTCTTATCAATAATTTTAGTTTTGAGACGTTTCAGTTTTTTTTTAAACTTAATAATCAGCTAAGGTGGCAGCTACAGTTAGTATTAGAAAAAAAAACATTATCGAAACTTTGTTATTGTTTTGGAGGTAGGCTTGGAAAACAAATTAGTTGAAATAGGGTAAAGTACCCAATCTTTGACACTTTAAGGATATTTTGCACAATTTTTGCAATATTTTTTTGAAAAATAAATTTAAATTTTTATGTTTAAGTATATTTAATTAAAAAAAAATTTTTAAGTATAAATATAGGTATAAAAAATACACCATATATTTGTATTTTTGTCAATGATTGGCACATTTATCTTTATTGTTTTAAAAAAATTTTTTTGAAATTAAAATGTATTTATAAACTACAAAAAATAAGTAAATTTAATTTAAAATAAATTTGTCTGTGTTTTCAGTAATTAACTAAGCCAAGATTAGATAAACGTGGAATAGTGAAGGGTTAGACCTTATCAGTGGCGGATCCAGGATTTGGTCATGGGGGGGGTTCAATTACAAATAGAAAACTTAAAGGAAAATAAAACTTGCGTGGGCTTTGTGCTACATTATTTATGTGCGTGTAGTTAGCACCGCCATTTTCGATTTTCAAAAAAAAAAAAAATACAAACAAGCAAAGACAGCAGCAGCTTAAAACAGCACAAGTATAATTTTTTTTTAAACCGTGATTTTGAAAAAAAAAATTGCAAATTTGCGAATTTAAAATTTATCCCTAAAATTTGCAAATTTGCGAATTTAAAAAATACATTACGGCACATCGCAGCACAAATTGAGCACAAATTGAGCACAATGCAGCACAGTTTCTTTTTCAAAATCGAAAATGGTAGTGCTAACTTCTTTTTGCCCTTATAATATTGAATAGTATTTTAATATGTTGCTTTGGAGAGGTAGATATGATAAATTGCCTAAGTCTTCTAAATTTAACATACCGTAAGCCCTTGAACTAAGTTTCCGTCATAAAGGCTTTATAACCTTTACACACCGAATCAAAATCGAGATTTCGATCAAAAATCACCAAATCTCATCAAAATCAACAAGATTTCCCATACATTTTCAGATTTCTTAATCTAGTAGATTACTGCGAAATCTTCTTTTTTTTAGTTTCTATAAACACTGAAATTTGATTGAAATTTCAAACAAAATCTAGATTATGTGTGGTGTGAACGATTCAACGAGATTTGGAAATCTTGTGCCGAAACCCGAGATTTTGGTTCGGTGCGAAAACCGTATAAAACTGCTACGCAATCTTATGTAAGTAGGTATACTCCTTTTTCCACTAAGATGCATTTGAAGTTTTTGAGGTAGGTATTCATTACACTTGAAGAAATTTTAAGTCGAAATTTTATAAATAGATGGGCTTTCAAAAAATTCAAAATTTAGGTCGAAGAGGAGTAAATATTTAATAAATAAATAAATGAATACAAAAATGTTTGGTTTCAATGCTCATGGGGGGGGGGGTCCGGACCCGAAAACCCCCCCGTAGATCCACCACTGGGCCATATTCCGTAGACTAAGGCCCAGTTTCACACTCACTTTAGTGCCAAATATGGAAAACTAATCTATAATTTCACAGTGTAAACTTATATTGGAGTAACTGACACTTAAGTCTCCCATGTTGGCCACTAAGCTCCACTAACTCAGACACTAAAACTGCGGCTAAAGTGCCAAAATGGGAAAATTAAATGCCTTTTATTTTTTTAAGTGTGCACTGTGAAACTGGCCCTAAGTATCAAATGTTATTAATAAAACAAAATATAACTAAGTGACGTTTACCTATACTAAACTTAACCATTGAAGAATGTGGTTAAGTGAATGAATAAGAAGAAGACGTGTCAAATTTATTCTGAAATTAAAAAATATAGCATTTTTAATTTTGAATAAAAATAAAAATGTCTACTAGATTCATCGAGTTCTTAAACCATTTGCAATTATTGGACAATCAGCCGCATCAACGACAAGAAAAAGCAAAATATACAAAACCAGATAATGTGATCCAATGCAAGTGCAAGTGAACTTACTTTGTCATTGTTAATCCAGTTCTTACTCCTTTTTCATTTTTTTATTTAAATTTTCCATTTTTAAAATAAAAACAAAACAGAAAACAATAAGCAGCATACTAAAAGTGGTAATACTTTTGACACAATTTTGATATTAACAAGAGAAGTCTTATGGGTGTGTTTTTTTTATTTTTTTTTACAAATTATTACAATTTGCTGTCAAAACCCATACGAACAAAAATCCAAGAAACTTTGTGAAAATTTCAAGTCACCAAACAGGCATATTACTTATTGCAGTAGATTTTCTTAAGGGGGTTTTGGTAAATGTCACTTTACTATTAAACGAACATTTTGTTTTTATTTATAATGGAAAATGTTAATTCTTATATTCCGTGGTTTAGTAAACTCGTGAAATAAAGGTTGAATAAGCGTTATTTTATTAATAGGGCTGTAATTAATTAACGCCTTAAGGAAAACAGTCGAATTTGGAAATTCGTATTTTTTTACTATTGGCATGGTGCCAATTAACCCACTGATTGGAAATTTTACAAATGATTGACTTAATGCGAATCCAATGATTGACACTTTTATACCATTGATTCGCAAAATTACCTACCATTGGCAATTTTATCAATGAATAACATGTTCCAATAATTGTGTGAGTCATAGCTTTTAATCTAATCGTTAATACCCTTTATAACTTTTTTTTATTTTGTGCACCACTTTCCTTGTTCATTTGCTAAGGCTGTCTTCAAAAAATGGCGCCACAACTCTATCGTGAATTTATATAAAAAATATTTTTCCAATGTTGCGAACATTATATGGAGATAAAGTGATGCCAAACTATCTAGAAATAACTTAGCAAATATACTTGAAGCAATTATTAAAAAAAAAATTGAAAACAGTATTTGTGGATATGTTATTTTAAACTCATGTGCCAATCATTATGGGATAATGCTAAGAATAGGGCTTTTCATCAAATGAACTTGGTATTGTCTTCGTTTAAAAATCTTCTAAAATGGGTTCAAATTTACACATAAAAAGAATTACAAAAAATTAATAAAAAAAAATGTTTGTTTGATTTGTTATGACACACATTTTCTATAAAGAAAAAGCAAAAATTCACACAATCATATTCTAACTAGGTACAAAAAGTTTTAGTCCACCAAACTTATTAAAAAAAAAAAACACAACTCCTTTTGCCAAATAGAAAAGTTTAACATTTAAGAACTTTCCTGAATGACAGAAAAAAAGGCACATGTTCTTAACAACTTAACAAATCCCCCATGATAATATACCTACTCTTGCAACAAAACAACAACAACGAAAAAAAAATTCCTAAGACCCACTTGAGTAAAGGAATAATAATTATAGACAACAATCCACCCTTGAAGACATTATTCTCAAATCAAAACGGGTTTTTTCTGTGTTTTTTTTTTTTTTTTTGTCTAAACGACGAAAAGTCACGACAAACAAAGGGAGAACTTGGTTGATGTAATTTCAAACATTACTCTGCTAACTACTCACAATTCATTCAACATAAAAACAAAATTAAATGACGGGAATATGCTCGTTTGTCACGATGAAATTAATGTAGGTATAGAAGGTAGTTTATACCCCTGGTATATATGTATGTAGGTACATCATATATATAAGGTCTAGCTAATTATAATATCAACTGAATTTGTCCTTTTTGGCAAATGACCTTTTTTTTATTTATTTTTTTTAAAGGAGAAGGCAATCGCAATGTTTATATAATTTGTTGTAAATTTCATAGTCTGTAATCACACAATATCGCTTTCAAAAGGCTGCTGTATATACATACATGAATATGGAATATAAATATTATATAATGTGGGAGTATTTACAAGCACATGTACTAGCTATCCTGATGGGGTTCCTTTTTAAGTTGTTTTTCTATTTGTTGAGTTCATAAACAGGAACTTTTGGCAAAAATTCTAGGATAACAAAATGATTTGAGTATTTTTGCTTTTTGTAATAAAAACCTGTAGAAAATCTGACAGATATTTTTAACAATTTAAAATCGGGAAATATTTGACGACAGATAGGTATTAATTTTTTTTTTCAAATTTAAATTTAAAAAAAAGTGCCACATGCTTTGATCTGTCACAAAAAAGTGTCAGACGAGTCTTACTTTACAGATAAAAACAATAATTTTCTATCTTGTGTTTAAAGTCCTTTTTACATATTTAAAGATGAGGATATTTTTCAAAAGTTCTAGGAAAACAAAATTAGAGAATTATTCGAGTTTCGTTTTTATTAATATCAACAAACCTTTACAAAATCTGCCAGACATTTTTATCAATTTTAATTTGGCAAATATTTGACGTAAGATAGGTATTCATCTTTTTTTTCAATTCAAATTAATAAATAACTGCCACATATTTTGATCTGTCACAAAAAAGTGTCAAACGTCTGCCAGACATTTTTATCAATTTTAAATCGGAAAATATTTTTTTTGAAAGATACCTAGGTAGGTATTCATCTTTTTTTCAAATTTGAAATTGAAAAAAAAAAGCCACATGCTTTTATCTGTCACAAAAAAGTGTCAGGCGAGACTTACCAAACAGATAAAAAGCAATCATTTTCTTAAGGTTTTACTACCTTGTGTTTCAAAGTAATTTATTTTATTCAACGATGAGGATACTTTTTAAAAATTCTAGGAAAGCAAAAGTTGAAACTGATTCGAATTTCTTTTTTATTAATAAAAACCTTTACAATTATACATATTGACATTTTTATTACTACGGAAATGTCAAGATAAAAACAGATTCCTTCTACATCTCATTCATTGGATTCTGTAATTGGGGTGAATAATAAATATTATTTAAAAAGGTTTGTTGACAAAACCCTGCAGAATGTACATTTTTATTTTATGCCATTTAATTATTTTGAGACAATTTTTAAATTGTCATAATGACATCAATTTTTTAAGAAAAACGTTAAAAAAAATATTGAAAGCCTGAAGGCCATTAAAGAAATATCCTGAATAATAATGAAACTCATAAAAATGAAACCCTTCGTGTATATTTGCTTTTGAAAAAAAAAAGAAATCAAACCATTTGTTTCAAATGAACAACTTGCATTGTTTAAAAATATATATCAATGTTTGTATATTCAGTTTCATCCCTTCATAAAAGTATAAGAAGACTAGAAATTTACTTCGCTTGTTCTATACTTATATTTTTACAAGCAACCATCACGTCATATTATTGCTGCTGCTGCACCCCCACCATATCCAACAAAATACCATTACTTAGTCAATCAATCAGCAGCCGTCTAAATAACCATCATATATAACCACTTTGTTAATCATTATTATACTGTATAAAAACAAAATACAGTTGATCTCGAAAATTTATATACCAACCTGCAATCTGAAACTCTTGTAATAATTAAAATAAGCGTATAATAAAATCCTTTAACAAAAAAAAAAAATGAATTCATAAAAAAAAGGGACAAAAGCTTTAAACTCAACAACATGACGATGATGATTGAGAACAATAGAATTGAAAACAAAAAATGCTGTAATAGGAGAAAAAAAAAACATCCCGATATGAATTAAAATGAAGAAAAAAGAAAACCGAAGTAATATTCCTTTTGTGTCCTTCACAGGAAAATTGGTTATGTGTCCAAGGTGACCATATTCTGAATTTTTTGAGAAGTCAAACTTCGTGCGGTCTGTACAAGTATTACAAGAAGTAGGCAAAAACTATATTTCAATGCGTTTTGGTATTATAATTTTGCAGTTCATTTCACTCAATAATATAAAAATTTTCTCAAAAACTGCGAAACGTTTCATAAAAAATTCATTTTTTCAGTTTTTTTTGCAATAAAAAGGCAGTACAATTTACAACCAAACTAAAATTATAAAAGTGTCAGACTAATTCACGACATTAAAATGACAATCACCTTTTTTTTTAATTTTTATTTTGGGGTGGCAATGCTAGCTTGACAACAAGCGCAATAAATTGTTTTATTTCACGAGAAATTTACGACAAATTCGCAAGTTTAAAAAAACAAAGTGTTCAAAATCTTTCACTTAAAAATGTTGCATTAACTGGGAAAATCAAAATTTCGCATTTTAAAAGACAAAATTCTCGTTAATGTAAACAAATTTAGTATTAAATCGGTTTTTTTATTCGAAATTAAAATTTTCGATTTCGGATTTGTTTAATTTGCATGATTTTTATATTGCGATATTTTATAACTGGAGATTTCGATAATGCGATTCATTATACTCGATTTTCAAAATGAGCTTTTGAATTGCAGCCAATCATCAATCTTCTTGTATGACTGTTTGGACACAATAAAAAAATGAACTTTGCAATTGTTATTGAAGGTTTTTTTGCAAAGTTGCTAATTTGAAAATATACATAGGAACATAAAATTGTTCTCCGAATTAATTCTGCCTTAAACTTTGATCTATTTGTGTTTGTATATTTAAAATTTTAACTTATATTCCTTGGATAGATGTCATTAAATGTTTTTTGGGCTCCATTTTCAAATCAAAGTAGCGAGCCATCATGAAATTATGTCTGTCAAGTTAGCATTACACCATTTCAAAATTTTAAGATTCTAATAACTGGATTAACTGTAGTGAATTCGTCGTAAATTTTTATCGTGAAATAAAAAAAATTGTCGTGCTTGTTTTTTAAAAATAACCCCTGATGGTAATGCTAACTTCATGGTCAAGCTAGCATTGCCACCCTTCAAAAAAATTAAAAAAAAAAAGAAGAAGGATAGTTATCATTAAATGTCGTGAATTTATCTTAAATTTGTTGTGACTTATTTAAAGACGTTGAGCGACAATTCCACATTAAAAACACTCTTGGATAAATAGAATTCAACAAATCAAAGTTGTAGTAAGCGGGATTCATTGATGCAATGCAGTGTCAAAGATTTGTTGGAATTAAAAAAAATTGTTTTAAAACAATTATTTAAAGACGTTTGATGTTTTCATTTATTAAATTTGTACACAATACGCACTCTTTATTTGGCCAAAAACTTTGTCGACAAAAATATTTTTGTAAAAAATTCTGCCACTTTGAGAGTATTCAAAATTTTAAGAAAGCTTTTGCATTTCCCTATAGCGACACGTCTCTGAACAAAAGATAAATTAAAATTTTTCGATTTTAAAAAACTAAACGGCAATCGCTTTGTCTCGGCAAGATTTAGAGAAAATATTTTTAATTTTTTTATTTGCCTTAAAAAAACAGTTATGGCCAAAAGATACAAAAACCAACCAACAAAATTTATTAAAAAAAAACTTTGGACTTCTATCACCACTGCAATATTGGACGTACTTTCCTGAAAACTACGGCAATCGCTTGTCTTGGCAAAATCTAGTGCCAATATTTTTTAGTTTTTTTTTAAGCCTAGTACGCTGCTGATGCGAAACGAAAATTTCCTGTGATCTCCAAACAGACAACGAAACGCTTGCGAAAACACAACGGAAAATATCCTTGGAGAGTTTCACTAATTCCAAAAACAAAATCAAACATAAACGCAAAAAATCAGAAGAGAAACCCATGATGTAAGAAAATGATAAACAAAAAAAAACACAAATAAAACTCAAATGTCATTTTTTCGCATAATTAATTCAGTGCGAAAAAGGAGCGGAGACTTCTCCAAATAATCTGCTACAATTATAAATTTCGCTTTCGAACAGCGTACTGCAAAACGAAAAACAAAACGAAATTTTCCCTTTATGATTTCGTTGTGCCATTTTTGTATGGGATTTTTCGTTTCGCATCAGCAGCGTACTAGGCTTTATTTGTCTTAACAAAAAAGTAATGGCCTAAAGATTCAAAAACCTTCAAAATTAAGTCCTCCCTTTTTAATTTCTTAAATTTTATTTTTCTGTGTTGCGTTTGTATGTATCCCTTATTTCTTATACTAACTTCTTCTTTCTTCATTCTCTTGCAAGAACTCGTTGCGTGCGGACGTCTTAAAATGAGGATGAACAAAGAAACTGTTATAAATGCGATTCTTTTTATTTTCGACGAAACTAAAACTTATGAAAGCATTTTTCAGGAACCTTTTTTAAGCAAACTACACAGTTATATTTAAACATAAAGAAAAAATATGCAAGAAAGTTTAAAACCTCTTTATATTTATTATCTATTTAGAAATAATCCTGATTTTTCTCAAAAAGTAAGAACTTCTCCATTTAATAAGAAAGTTACTGAAATTAATTTATTAGAGGAAGATTTTATTATAAACTATCAAAATTGTGCAAATGGTAATGATGATGTTATTGGCGATAATATGGATGTTACTGTCGATGGTGAAGATCGCAAACGTAAAATGAACATTTTAATTTAAGGAAAATACCAACAAAAAAAGATGGTTACAACTGTGGCATTTTTGTGTTGCATTTCATTCAAGAAATACTAAAAGATAAATTAGACAAAATTTGCGATTGTGATGCAGGTAGCTTCAGAAGAAAAATGCAAGTAGACTGCATCAAAAAGTCTTTCAATATTCACTCAAGGTGTTTAGTTTGCGGTCAAACAGAAGTGTGCAGGAGAACACATTGGGTTCATTGTGTTACGTGCAAAAAGTGGACTCATTCCAATTGCCTGACTCACCTTAAAAAAAACTAAAGGGCAAATAGAAGATCATTATTTCATTTACTACTGTGACTTATGCTCAAGGTGGCTGAGGAGCTATGAGTAAAAACCATAACAGCAGTACAAAATTTTGTTAGTTAATCATAACTTTTTTATAAGACAAATAAAAAAAAAAACTAAAAATATCGGCATTAGATTTTGCCGAGACGAAGCGATTGCCGTTTAGTTTTTTTAAAATCCAGCAAGTATTACGACTTTGGTGGTTGTTCAAACTTCAGCAGACGCATGGTCTGCAAAGTTCAGGATCATAAATACATAAAAACCGATACTCTAAAAATTTAAAGTTGAAGTCTTGCAAACAAAATTTAATTAACCCGCGATGCGGTAAAGCTCCAAGTTCACATGACTTTTTGTTCAAACTGATTTCTCGAAATGGCTTCCGGAAATGACGCCAGAATTTATTTTTGGATAAAAAACCAGAACATTTTTTACTCAGAATTTGCAAAAAAAAACAGAATTTTAAGAAATAAGTCAGAAATATAGAAAATTGTAGCAAACATTTAATTTATTCTGGCCTATATTTCCAAATCCCATTTTGAAAAATTATGTCGAAAATTGTTCTTATTTTCAAAGAAGACAATTTAAAGGTGATAAAGTAGGGAAACAAATATCATCCACCATCAGGATGATAGTTAGATAGCCATAGATACCTTAAAAAAGAATAACTATAAAATATAATTCGTCTCTAAGCATTTCTAGTATTTTTATTTAAATAGAAACAAAACGTCAGGTATGGTCACCCCATTAATCATACCTTACAAACTGAACAGCTGTAATAAGTAAAAAAAAAAAAAGTGAAATGCTTGTAATAAGTAATAATTTGTATATGCAAGCAAAAGAATATTATTAGGGTGAAGTTGAAGATGTTAAGCAACGACAAATCCTTTTCTCCTTGGCCCTTTGTGCTCATTTTGTTGGTTGTAATAATTGTTCTAGTTGATACTATATACCTTACCTATGCTTTAATTAAACTATTACAATGGGTGATTTGACAAAGGGTTGCCATCAGACCCAGACGTCTCAGTTTGCCTCAAAAAAATATGTACATACATATATTATGCTTCGGGTCTTAGAACAAAATTTTATTATAAACAGTAAAGAAAAAATGATGTTCTTGATTTATGTCATAGATGATATGAGAAATGTTAAATCTTTGAGGTGAATACCAACAATCATAGAACCAGTTTTGTATATAACATTTTGTTTATGATCAAATTGTCATGTTGATTAATTATGGAAACTCTCTTATTCCATTCTTAAGTTTGAGATATTTGCAGTAATTGTTGTAGGAATTTTTTACTGCATCTGAAAATGTTCAAATTTATTTAATTTTAAATTAAGATATAAAGAGCTTTGAGCAAATTAAAATTTTGATGTTTGCTTAAAATAAGACATACCTATTTATGAGCCATGAGAGCCCAGGGGCCCTACTATGTAACTTGCTTCTACTTTCGAATCCATTCGAAAGTTGTTTTCCATGCATAATTTAAGTGGTAATATGTATGAAAGTGGGATCAAATTTTGGTGCTTTCGACTTTTTGCCACAGAATCTTCAACTAGCGCTGTTCTATTTCCGTTTATATGCGTTTGCTAAAGAATTACCGAGCTGAGATTTTGCGAATTCGAACACTTTTATTGTAGAATCGAGTTACATAGTTGGGCCCCTGAGAGGTATTTCTGTTTCGAGAAAAATGAATTAAGGGAGTTTCTATTGAACCACTATGTGATTATATAGTTTAACCTTCCTTTTTTCTCCGACTTTTTTTTTACAGTACCTAAAATTATGTGAATATTTTTCACTTAATTAATATTTGTATGTACATATTTTCTATTTTAAACTTAGTCATGTATTTTCAGAAAATTCTACGAAATTTTTTTTTTGATTGATCATAGGTTTTTGTTAATCTGAAATATTCCATCAATTGAAATACTCCATCTAATGATTCAATTTTTATTTTTATGAATACGTTTACTTTAATTCTTATTTTATACCAAAAATAAAAAGTACTTCTTTTCAAAGATAAAATTTAACAATTAAGAATTGCAAAATTAAGTGGCTTTAATTAATTGACTCGGAGTTTAAATACGCATCATATTATGTAAACATAATTGTAGGTACCTACATCTACAAAAAAAAAAAAAAAAAAATAAAAAAAAACTCAATGAATCAAAAATTTGTACACAAAACAAAATGATGGAATAATAAATAAACCTAGAAAAAATATATGAATAAGAGAAATATTTTTTTATTAATATGTCATACCTGCCTGTGATGTCTATATAACTACCAGTATGTTTATATGAATACGGTTGTTGGCCAGGTTTTTATTTTTATGTTTTTGTGTATTTTCTCAGAAAAGCAGCAAACAAAAAAAAGAGAAACTGGGGCTTTTAATATTTTTTTTTTTTCAGAAAAAAGACATAATCATACGCAGATAAAATTATGAACCATCTTCATAACTCTATTGTAGATGATAATTTTGTTTTTTTTTTTTTTTTTTTTTGACAGGTATACTTAAAGGATTTTGTGCCTAAAAAAATTAAACCCCAAATTTCATGGGCATTTAAATCAATTCTAAGATGTGGGTTATCTGTTGCGCCCTTATTCTTTACATATTGTTTTATTCGCCAAAAAAAAAAATAAATTATAGTGGTGACGCTGAATTCCGAGAAATATAAGTAATTTTTATGCCAACACTAATTCATAGGATACAAAAAATAATTAGGCAAATTTTATTAAGAGTTCTATCCTCCATCAAAATTATAATATAACACAAAAAAATTATTTAATTTGGAAAAATTTCTGTCAGAGTAGATATAGTTTATCTCACCTATACATATATTATCTTCCTATATTACAATATAATGCATATAAAAGAAGAACATTTTACAACTTAAAAAATTCCAAAATATGTAAACCTGAATTTTTACTTACTATTTTACAGCCATTGGCCTATTTGTTTATAGTTAAATTTTTTTTCACAAAATTGCAGTTTTTTAATTTTCCATAAAAATATGTTTTACTATTATGATTTACTATAAAACACACGAAAGTCATATAAGGAAATCATTGTACATATTTTTAATTAATAATTTTTAAGAAAACTCACTCGTAATAATTTTTAATGGCTCTAATAAAAATATGCACATAAATAAATAGTGCTTTTGTGTGAGGTTTTACCTTACTTACCTATACTTTAGTTTACTTAATTTATAATAAAACGCACAACTGTTTGTATACGAACTTGATCTCGTGATTTAATGCTTAAATGTGACAAAGCATTAAAGTTATTATACATTATACCTATACAAGGTTATTAAAAAATATAAGATTGTTAACGGAAAAGATTCAAGAGAAAATAATTTATTTTCCTTCAAGTTTTTTTGTGTATATTAAAGGAAAACTAGTGCGACAAAATTTGGTATATGCATTATTATTTGTACTATTTGAAAGTATCTACTTGTATATAAAATTTCAATAAAATTGATCTAGTCATTACCGAGGTATATATACAATATAACACAAAAATCAGGCAATTTTCTTCAAAAAACGCCAAAATCTTATGTCCATTTTGTGACACCTAAAAAGTTATCAAAATCCCAAAAATTCAGTCCAAAAAACCGTTTTGTATAAAAAAAAATTATGTCACTTTGAAAGAATTCGAAAAATTTATAAAGTTTATATCTTGACCCAGAAATTAAAAAATAAAATTGAGTATAGATTCTCTAAATACTTAAAGTTCAAGTCTGGCCAAAAAAGTTTAAGTTATAAGTAATGATGGAAAGGATTTTTTTTTTCAAATTGATATTTCTAAATGGCTGCCAGAAATTATGTCAGAAATTTTACTCAAATTGAAAAAAAGCGTTATTTTATTGAAAAAATAAGCTAACAAAGGTGGAAATTTTGTCTAACGTGGTATGGGAAAAGATCAAAATTAGTAACTAGGCCAGACAATTTTTTATTCTGAACTAATTTCCAAAATTAATTTTGGAAAATAAATAGGTACCATAAAAATAAAATTTGTCTCTTAACATTTCTTCTACATTTTTAATTTGATAGAAAAATCACCAGGGTTTCTCCTTAACAATATGTGCACCGCATAGCCTCACCAACTGAACAGCTTGGAAATACTTGATATAAAAAGTAAGTAACTGGGAGACCGAGATTTGCTCGGATTTTCGTAATCGAGAAAATTGAAATACATATGTATATGAGAGAAGTAGATAACGCAGTTAGTGGAAAGAATAAGAGAATATAAGGGTATTTATGCAAAGGCGTAAAGTCGTGGTAAAAATCGTAGAAGCTGTAGTCTGCTTAAGTCTGCTACGACTTTTCAACGCTTAACTTTATGCCCTTGCATGAATATGCTCCCTTGGTGACGGGCCTTGTTGATAACTATTTTATTAATTTTGAAAGTTAAAATATTATCTAAATACGAAATTTCATCCAAATCGTTAAAACTATGGTTGCTTAGGTGCCTAGCACCTCTTTTGGCACCTGGCCCCGCCTTTTCATCCAAATCATTTAAGTTATTTCAGAGAAATAGAATCATTTTCATGAAATCAAGAAATTAAAAAAAGTGTGGGTGGCAGTGGGCAGAATTTATTTAACACAATTTTTTCTCATTTTTAAATACAAACTGCGAAAATTTCATCAAAATCGTTAGAGCCCTTTCAGAAATATCAAACAAAAAATAGAGAAGTGGGCGTGACAATATAGGTGGATTTTACCAAAACTAATTTTTAAATTGGTTTTCTTGTTTATAATAACATCTGAAAATTTCATCTATAAATAATTTGTTCTGAGAAAGTGCAGTTTCTGCCAAACAAACCAATTCGAAAAGGAGGCGTGGTAGTGTGCGGATTTTACTAAAACCAATTTAAAATTTTTGACTAGTTCATAAGAACGAAATCAAAAAATTTAATCGAAATCATAAGAGCCGTTTGCGCCTTTTGTGATGCCCCCTGGCCCCTGGGCCCGGCCTTGGGCTTCACCCACTGTTTTGTTAAGATCAACTTGGAAAGCAAAATGTTATCTAAATATACAAAATTTCACCAAAATTGTAAAAACTGAAGCTTAGCGCCTCTTCTAAACATAAAACTGCATCCAAATCGTTAAACTTGAAATAGAATTCAGCATGTCCTTTGGCACCTCCTTAGTTACGGGCCTGGATGATACTTATTTTTATAGCTTTGAAAGTTAAAATATTATCTAAATACAAAATTTCAACCAAATTGTAAAAACTGTTGCTTAAGCGCCCTCTTAATTATGGGCCTGAATGATTCTTATTTTGATTTATTTATTTATTTATCTACGATTATATACATCAACCGATATTGATACTACACTTAAATTATGTACCTACAAATTATAAAAAACTTCTCTAGACATAATAAAGTCAAAATTTTCATCATAAACTAAGTTAAATATTTTAGTCCAACTAGAGACTGGATTAACCTTTGAAAGTAGAATATTATCGAAATACAAAACTTAAACCAAATCATTCAACCTATATTGTGGAAATAAGTGCCCCTTTAGGAGCCCCTGTGCTACGGACCTGAATGCCACCTGTCTATATCATTTTTTCAAAGTAAAATTATGTTATAATATAAAATTTAATTAAAAAATAAGCAAAAAAAAAGAGATGAGCATAATAAAACGCGGCTAATAATTGCTATTCAAATTTGCAAACTAATTTTTGAATTTCTATACGATTTTACATCTCCGAATATTTACATGAAAGCTCGAATTTTCAAATTCATATGTATATAGGCAGGTATACAATTAACATTAAAAGACCAAGATATTCAACATTGAAGATGAAGAAAGATGTTTCTTTCTTCATGATAGGTGCCAAAATTTGGAAAAAATTACATGCTCGATTTAAAACAATAAATAATATTTAAATAATTTTATCTGCTTTATATACAAAATAATTTCCAGAACAGAGGTATATAAGTCTTGCATTTCCACTATACAGGGTGTCCCAAAACAACGCCACTGAAGAAAACCATGGGTTCCTGAGGCCATTTCAAGTCGAAAAACTTAATTTAAAATCTATTTTAGGTCAAAAAATTATACTTAATAAGGTGTTTTTGTGAAAAAAATATATAGAAATCAGAAAAAACAACCTAAAAATGCTTAAAAAATATGTTTGATAATGAATTTCGGGAAAACCGTTATCCACACAGAAAAAAGTTGTATGGTAGATACAAATTTCTAAAATGTTCTTGTAGAAATAAATCGGTTGTAGTTTGGCAAAGTTAGAGCCAGTCCTGCAAGGAAAAAAAAAATTAAAACCGTTGTAAGTCGAAAACGAAGCGAAAACGAGAAAATTACTTTTTAAGTTTTTCGACTTAAAATTACCTCAGGAACTCATGGTTTTCTTCTGTGGTGGTGATTTCGGGACACCCTGTATATTTGAATCATACATTTTCTACTTTTTCTAGATACTTTTCTATTTTTTATATAATTGAATCCTACTTTTGTGGGCTTCAGGTCACGAAAAAGGAATTATTCTTTTCTACTTTATTTTTAAATAAAAATTTATTTTTACAAATCTTTATACCTAGACATTTTTATTTTCTTAATAATTTTTAAATTTGATTTTTTGATTCTACAATGTAATGAATAAACTCATTTATAAGATCCTATTTCAAGAAATTAGGCTTCAATATGACCCGTAAAGCACCTCAACTCGTAAATCGTAACACAAAAAAAGTTAAAGAAATCGATTTTAAATTCTATAAATATATTTAGAAACCCGACAAGTGAGTATCTAGTTTATGTAGGTGGTGTTAAGAGAATCTGATTAAAAACGACGGAACCATTATTCTCATTTTCCTTAAACATAATCTAGATATATTTGAAAAAAACTGCATTTTTTTCTATTTTAAAACATCTCGCGCACTTGCTAATGACAGTTGACAGCCGAACTGTAACGGTATACCTAGATATTTGACAGAAATTTCTTTAACACTACATAGGTATTTGTATGTGTGTGTTACATTGCATCGCGTCGGTCGTCGCGTCGTTTACATTTCAAACGCATGTACCATCATCACCTTAACAATGCGTGTATAGATCAATCAATCGACACACCAATCATTGGCACACAAGAAGTAAGTGCCACCAAACTATTTGACATCTAAGCCTTTGAAGAAGAACAAAATCTCTATTCTTTCTTTATTTTTTTTTTTGTTTTAGTCTGATTTCTCTGTCTCATTTTGAAATAGTCAAACAAACAACACTAATACCACACAGTTTTTTAAAACGAAGCAAGTATAAAGATTCGAAGTTTTCTTAAAAGGACAACATTAAAAAAAAATAAAAGAAGAAGAAAATAATATATAAACATAACTCACCCGAAGAAAAAAATTTGGGAGGAAAGCCTTAAAAAAGAGAACATCACGCCGCCGCTAATGTGCACTGAAATACCATCGGCGGCGCGGCTCGTCTTTTCAGGTTCAAAGTGCTGACGCAACAATTTGCAGCGCTCTAGAGAGTTTGGCGCTAGTCACATATTTGCCGATAAAGTAGATTGTAAGTAATACTACCTCGCATTATCAGGGTTGCCATCTTATTAGAATCTTAAAACGTCGCATGAGATTCTTGAAGTTTACTTCTGTTTCTCGAAATGTAGGTATGTTGCTTGTAACATGCGAAATTATATTTTTGTATAACATACATTTGATGACAGAATATTTGATGCAGTACGAACTTTTCTGCATTTCGTCGGCCTCATAAGCAGACCTCGTAACTCACAAATTTAAAATTTTTCAGGAGAGCCGAAAAAGTCTTACAGAGTAGTAGAAGTAGTAGGTATAGTGGAGTTACGTGTTATGCAAAATTTAAGTTTATTTCTGTTTTAAGAGGGATACGAAATTTTATAAGTTGCTGCGCTGACGAATTTTCTATAAAATAGCATTCAAAACTCATTTTCGCTAAAAGGTGGAGCTACGAGGTCTGCTTATGAGGCCGACGATTTGCAGAATTTTTGTCTTTGGGAGCAAAAGTTTCTAAATGCGACAATTTAATTGTGCAAAATTTTTAAATGCGAAATTTAGCTTTACAGAATTTATTAATAAAAAATAAATGAGATTTCTTTATAAGAATTTGTGGTCAATCCTCCTGCTGTTCCATTTTGCAGTAACTCGATGAGAATATACATATTTTCAAGACGGTCTCCAAAGACCTCTTAAGAAATAGTTGCGGCAACCTTGTTTTTAATCCGATATCGCAGCAGAATGCATGCTTTCCGCGAACGCATTTTATTTATTTATTTTTTTTTTTTTTTTTTTCATTTATAATTTCTTGCAACGACAAAAGGCAAGGCATGGATGATACTACTTATAAACGTAAGGCAGCCGCCACCGCCGCCGCGCCGACATTATTGTGCGAGGGGCTTGTGAACCAATTCGAGCGTGCGTTTCTAAATTTAGATGTCCGCACATGTTCGAAAATTGGCAATCATTTGCGGTCTGTTTTTTTTTTTTTTGTTGCACTATATACAAACCTATATAAAGGGTACCTATAATGCTGATGCCATTTTATGGAGGTAATTCCGATGTAATTATTGCGCCTGATTTTACTCATGTTCTTCTAACATATATATGCATTATGTGGAATATATATTTGAGGTGAATTTATATTAGTTTCTTTAGACCATTAACATTTCCGGAAAATGAAAGATGTTGAATTAGTATAGAATTTAGTATTTTAAAAGAAGAAATCATATGAAGTGGCTTTTTGTAATGAAATAAGTGCTAAAGTTTAATGTTCTATGAAATTTTAAGATTAGGGCACCGTTTTTTCAAATACAAAATTTTCCAGCGACAAAATTAATTTTTGCAAAACAAATTAGACATTTTATGTGTTCACAGATTTGTATGTATTGCCCTGATTTTGGAAAACTGAATTCAACAGAAAAATTAAAATTTGTATTAGCTTAAAAAATATGCAAGCTGATTAGTGTAGGTACGTCAGCATTCGTGTGTCAAAAGTGCAGCCAAAATCATTATACGTTTCTAACTGATACTATAGATAGATATTGGAACATTAATCAAAAACATGCGCGTATGTATGTTCAACAAATTATAAAGCAGGTGAGTCAGGGGCGGCCCAACTATTTAACTCGATTCTACAATTAAAAATGTTCGAATTCGCAAAATCTTAGCTCGCTATAATTCTTTAGCAAACGCATATAAACGAAAATATAACAGGGGTGCCAGCATGTAACTTGATACAATCGAGCATAGGTAGTTCCTAATTTTGTTCAATCGAATCGAAAACAGTCGGCTGAGTTAAATTAGGAACTGCAGCTATCCTCGATTGTATCAATGAACTCGATTGTATCAAAGTTACGTGCTAGACCCCCAGCGCTAGTTGAAGATTCTGTGGCAAAAAGTCGAAAGCACCAAAATTTGATCCCACTTAAAATCAGTATTGAAAACAACTTTCGAATGTATTCGAAAATCGAAAGTAGAAGCAAGTTACATAGTAGGGCCCCAGATTTTGCACTACTCTCCTCCTTGTCACCTGCATATACTGGCACTGTAAACAGAGGGTCACAAGCGTCTTTCATCAGTGAATATGCTGTTTAGCGCAAGTGCATCAACAGCGAATTCGGCTCTATGTCAGTGATGCCAGACTTTGAGAACAGGTTTTCCCATAAAAACACAAAATATACTTTTTTGTCCCATGCCATTATGATAAATATCCCACAATTCTCCCACGACTAAATAAATTAAAAAAATATGAATTTCATTTTAATTAATTGTAATACAACTTGATTACATATAGGAAAATTAGAAAACAAATATGCAATTCACATTGCTTAAAAAAATATAATCGTTGAACATTTAGATTGAATGCATGATTTTAACCATTTGCAAAAAAAGGGCACAAATAAAAGCACAGCAATCAATACGAACAAAAAAATCAAACCCAATAAAACACAAATAAAATGTGCGAGAAAAGAGTGGAGATTTCCCTAAAATATTTTGCTACAACTATCAATTTCGCTTATCGAATAACTTAGTATACAGCAGAATGAAAACCAGAGCGACATTTTTCGTTTATAATTTAGTTATTTTTTTAATATGGGATTTTTTGTTCCTCATCAGCAGCGTATTTATTTAGTTAGGCAAATTTAAATATGAAAATGAACGCATTCAGATATTTAGAATAATTTCTTTAAAGGAATGCAACAGTCTTATTTATAAAACCATTCCAAATTGTGTCTAACTTTTGACAGCTGTGCAACTCCAAAATCTTATTTATAATCATGTTCCATCGAGTGTCTAATTTAGACACTGCAAATAGTTGTCCAAACCTATTCTAAAGTTGAAAATTATAAATGAAATGTTCATTGGACGTATCCAAATATTCACGAAATTGACAGATTACAGGGATGTTTGTGAATGTTAGAGAACATATTTAGACAGCTGTTGAAATGCGTTTATAAATAAGGAGATATCCAAATACTTAGACAGTGGCTAGTTGGACAACTGTCCAAATGTGTTCTAAGGAAATCTAATAAATACTACTGCAAATGTTTTATTTAATCATAAAATTAACAAATTAGGAAAAAAATTAAGCATAACGAAAAATCCCTTTTTTTACTTATATGCGTTTCGAAAAATCCCTTTTAAATTATTTTAGAGGTGAAATTGTCACGAAAAGGGATAAATCCCACGATTTTTCAGTTATTGGTGGGTATCGTATCTTATATAGGTCTAGATAAAATTTCTGTTTGCTCTCTCAGAAAACCAGATTAACTGGCTGAACACAATGCCCTGCTGCAACTGGAATCGGAGCTGCAGCTGCAACTGCTTTAAAAAAATGTCGTACGTCGTTTTTTTTATCTGCCCACAATGAGCTGTACAGCTTTTTACATATTTTAAAGGAAAAAAAAAACAACCACGAGTTTATTATTCACTTTTTTTATTTCCAATATTTTTCTTTTAATTAATATTTTTTTTCGCGACACAAATGAGCACTAAAAACTTCAATATTTTTTTCCAACTCTTTTTTTCTTCATATAAATTGAAACGTCAGAAGTGCTGCACATGAAAAAGTTAAAAGTTGGTGAACCTTTGCAGCACCGACTGCAGTTGCGTTGCGTTGTGTTCGTAACATTGAATTTGTGTGTATTCAATATTTTGACAGTTATTCAGTTGCAGCTCCGTATCCATTGTGTTAAGCCAGTAACTTTCGACTAATGCGCAGCACTAGTTTTAACAAGATAAGAGAATTTGATGCATTGTAATAAAATTGACCAATTCGACATTTAGTACATTCAAATTAGCCATAAAAACAGCTCAATTAGGAAATAATCGCCGGAAAGTATATACAGCCTACTCGTGTCTCGTGGTGTTCTGAAGAAACCATCAAAACCCCATCGATATGAGCGTGCTAACAATTTTAAGGGGGTTAAAGGCTCCCTTATAATTGTTTTTCAGAAATATTTCCTAAATGGACTAATTTGTAGCTTAAAAAAATTCCTATAAAAACATTAAAATAATTTTCATCGACAAAATTACGGTTTTCGAAATAAACCAATCGGTAGAGTTTAGTTTAGTTTAGTTTGTTGTGCCTTTTGTGATAAAAGCATATAATTTCGTCTATTGATGATACATTACAGTAGACGCTCGATATATTTAAGTAATTAAAACCAGGCCTGTTCACTATTTCGAGATTTTTTATTATTTCGAGAGAGAAGCTTAAAAAATTTTCCAATGGGAATTTGATACAAAATTAATATTTTTTTATTTATTAAAGCGTAAATTAATGTTTGTTGGCTAAGAAAAGAAATTAACATTTCATAACATTAAAAAAAAACACAATAAACTTTATTATTCATAAAATACCAAAAACTTCATATCTCCAGGTAGAAATAATTTTTTTTAAATAAATAATTAAATTAAAAAAAATTTTCACTTTTGTTTTTTTGTTTCTCAACTTTAAAATAGTATGCACTGCTTTTTCTTGCAAACGTTCATAACTTTAATTCCCTTTTTTTAAGAAAACATTTGCAAACATGGTTATCTATTTCAAAAAAAATTTCAGCATTTGGCTGTCACAAAAGTTACAATACTTGTGTTATACTGCAGGGTCAAGGGGATACCTTCTTTCCTGTTTGACTGTACGAAACACATAAATGAAAGTCAAAATATCTTAAAAGAAAGTCCATAATGTTGTAAACGCGATGCAGCTGGAATATTCTTGTTAAATATGTATTGAAAAAAAAAAGAAATGTGTGTTCACTATATTATCGAGATATTCCTTGTGTTCACTATTTAGAGTGTCTGTATAAAATGTTGTGTGTTCTGGATAGTTGACTCTTCTGAGATTCACGAAATCGAGCATCTACTGTATACGAACATGATTTGAATATATTGGGCCACTTTATATGTTCGCCCCTTAAGGTGGGAGGGGAAGGGGCAAATAAAAAAAAAATCTTAAAGAGAAAAAAAACAACGGAGAAACTTACAATATTATATGATATACCTACCTCTAGCTTTATTTTAAAGCCAGATACTCATTCTCTAAGTATATTTTTAATCAAGTTATTTAAAAGCTTCGTTTTTGAATAAATTATTTTCAAACTCATATATTTAAAATTAAATTTAAAAAAAAAACATTTAGTAATTTTTTTCGAAAGTTTATGTTATTAAGGCACATTTGCTGATACGAAACATAAATCTGATACATATAGCTAAGTTCAACATAAATTCTGTGCGATACTTAAATGTGTATAGCTTGCACGAAAAAAAGTATGTTCAACATAGTTAGCAACTACTTTTCAATGATAACTAACTTCGAGTCGGTTTATTGAAATGTCAAATTATTATGCGTATAAAAGTTTATTTTAGCATTTTAACGTGTTTTGTGTTTGAAAAATGTCGGTTAACAATAAAAAAAGAAATCCTAACTTTTCACAAAATGAAAGAACGCTTCGTTTACATTGTGCATATGAAGAAAAAGAAGTTATTGAAAATAAAAAAAACAGATGGTGCTACTTGGAAAGAAAAGGAAATCGCTTGGATCAGAATGGAAAAAAATTTCAACAGTCAATCCGGTAGTTGCTTTAGAAAAAGCGCATCCTTAAAAAGGTATTATGCAAACTTTAAGCTATAGATATCAGAAAAGAAGCAGCAAAAGAAAACGGTGCAAGCATCAAAACAGGAGGAGGAAAGCCGTTCAAACCTTCCGACCCTAATTTTGAGCTTACATTAACGATTATGAACCCAAAAACTATCTATGGGTTGGATAATCAATTTGATGGTGACAACGAGGTTATTAAAAGCTCATCGAAAGAGTAAAAATATTCATTTCGTTCATAAATTTGGCGAGGGACTCCTACTTTCAAAATTTCAAGGACTTCTACGTCATCTTCAAACAAGTCCGACAATTCTAATTCCTTCTTTTTTTTAAATTTTGTAAATAATATTTCCCTTTTTTCACAATTCTTGGCAGATAATTCAAATTATAACCGTAAAATTACATTTATGTGTAACATAAATATTCTATGAGGAACTTTTTCTACCACATAAGTTATGTTCTACTTAACGATATTTATGTTTCAGTTTACGTTCGGTGCAAATAGGCTTACCATCCATCAGGATATCGCCTGACGCGTCAGGCTTTTTATGTCCAATCAGGCTTTGGCCAGGTTTCGTCCTTTATCAGGCTTTTTTATAATTATCGCAAAAATTACAATCGTTAGAAGAAAAACGTTTACGTAAATTTTTCATTTAGTTGTATAAAATAGCTTCATACAAAAGACATAAAGAGTTGTGCAATAGGGTGATTAATAAAAACACCTTTTTCGAAATTTAACTGGGACCGGTCGAAATTATGAAGCTCAGATTGAAACCAAAAAATTGAGAACAAAAAAATCAAAATCGAGCTTCCTACTAGCGCTTTTTCGATAATTTTGCTTGAAAGTCTTTGAAAATCGGAATTTTTCTCAAATGTTAAAAGCTGCAAACTTTTTGGGTTTTGGTGCTAAAAGCATGAAATTTTCAGGGGTTGTTCTTATTTCATAATTTCGAAATTCGAGAAAGGTGTTATTTTGAATCACCGTATTGTGCAAGATATGACACTTCCATTTTATGACGTATTTTTTTTGTGTGCTAGTTGTGTCTGCTGTCGATTGCAGTTGCAATCTATTTATCATCTCGTCGTCTTCGTGCATCTAAATCGAGGAAAGTTATCTATGAATGTTTTTTTTTAATTTATGTTTTTTATAAAAATGAAGTTTCAAGAGGAAAAATTTTTTTGTCAGGCTTTTTTCTCTTAAATCAGGCTTTTCTTTCTTTACTGTCAGGCTTTGCTGATTTTAGAGCTGGTAACCCTAGGTGCAAAGCACTATGTGTCTATGTTGAACATAAATATTTATGTTTCGTATCAGCAAACGGGCCTAAGTACCTAACCTACCTACTAATTTTGGTTATAATTTTCATTACTCTTACTAATTTTTAATCAAATGATAAAAACCAGTTGGCTGTAGGTAAATCTTTTAATTTTAAAGAAACTTGAAAATTACGAAAACTACTTTTTTCTTAGAAACAGTCAAACCATTTTCATATCATTAAACAATTAAAATGGAGGGTGGTTGTGGAAATTTTTTTCATTTACCAACCAAATTAAAAAAGAGATAGGTACCTACCTATCCATACAAAGACACAAATACATATTTTTAAAATTTTTGTTTTAATTTTTAAAATTCTAAAATACAAAATTTATTTGACATTCATGTGAACCTAAAACTACGTATACTTCTAAAAAATTATTGTATACCTATTAGGTAATTTTAGTTCATAACAACAAAGGACTATGCTGTACCTATATTCAAATTATAAAATAGCTTCATACAAAAATATGTGATCTTTTCCCAGCTATGACATCAAATAAATCTGGTGGTAATAAAATCAAAAAAAAAAAAAACTACATCTGCTGAAATTAGAAACAACCAATGTCAACATCGAACAAGGAAAATATATTTATCCGTATATCTATATAAAATAAATTGAGAGGTCATAGTCATATAGCCAAGCCCGAAACCCAGATTACTAAATTCCAGTCATATCTTTATACAAAAAAAAATAAAAATAAATAAAAACTCATCCCGACATTCCATTTTTATTTTATTTGTCTTCGTAATTTCCTTACATCCTTACATACCTATATGTATCCTTATCCGCATATATTGTACAACAACAAGCTATATCATATACATATATGAATTTATACAGCAAAAATATTGCCTTACAAAGCAAAACTCTCAGATTGACTTCAATAATGATCCCACAGCAACGTTGACGACGAGGACGACGACGACGAGAATCGAAAGCGACCATACATATAGGTAGGTATAGGAGATGGACTAACTCTATGGACGGAGGGTGACAAGAGGGCTGAATTTCATTCAAAACCCCCTGTTTACATTTCATTTACATTGCTCGAAAATTTTTCAAATTTAATAAAGATACAAGCATTATACAGTTCAACAACATTCAAAATAGGGGATGATGATGATGATGAATTCAAGAATCAAGAATGTCTCTATTACAATATTGATTGACGTTTATTGCTATAATTAAAATCAGACCGAATGAAAAAAAAAAGAAAAAAATTAAAGAAAATGCTTTACCTTGCCTACTTAGAAACAGACACTATGGACTATATGAGTACCTACCTACCTACCTACCTATGTATATTCACGTAGAAAACATTTCCCATTAATAAAAATATACCAACCTACCCCCTTTGCTTGTGTTTCCTTTGCCAAGGAGAGACCAGGATTCACAACGTTTTCCATACACTCTGAATCAATTGATCAAGGATTAAAATTGTTTTTTATAAAACTTTACACGATATTTAAACTGTGAAAGAATGTTTTAAAATAATTGATCATGAAGCCCAAAAAATCGACAAGGATTTGGCTTCTATAACACTATAACAGTTTGAAAAACTCAATTAATGAAATTAACGTTTTCAATAAAAAAAAAGATTTTCGATGTGTAACAGAAAAAAATATTTGATTTTGTAAATTTGTAAAATTTATATTCTATTTATAGACTTATCGAGTTCGATGTCTTACAAAATAAAAGAAGCTTAACAGGGCTATTCTAGCGTTGTGAGGGCTCACATATGTCACAAGTTCTTGTGAGGTTGTTGTGATTCGATAATATATTCTCAGACACCTCACAAAAAATTCACCAGGGCAAGGTGAATTTTTTATTTGATTGTTAAGTTGTGAATTTTTGTTGAACGGACCCATTCAATAATTTTTTTTCGTTATTACGAAATGTCATACTTGTACGAGTTGTGAGCTACTCAAAAAGAGATCACAATTTCTATAGTTCTTGTGAGGTTCTTGGATCGCTGTGACCGAGTCAAATAATGATATGTTTTCTTTAGACCGTCCACTTCATATTTCGAGTACCTACAGATATTTTAAATTATCTTGCGAAGAAATGACAAATCCTTCAAGATTATCTCTTGTCACCTAAGATTGTATGATTCAGCAGACAAAATTTAGGAATGCTTGAGATAGTTGCAAGTATAAGCTTACCATCCGTCAGGATTTCGCCTGACGCGTCAGGCTTTTAATGTCCAATCAGGCTTTGGCCAGGTTTCGTCCTTTGTCAGGCTTTTTTATAATTATCGCACAAAATATAATCGTTAGATGAAAAACGTTTATTGAATGCTTTCAAATCGAAATGCTTGTAAATCGAAGTGAACATTTTTTTCATTTAGTTGTCACTTTTTAGAAAGAGACAAAGAGTTGTGCAATAGTGTGATTCAAAAAAACACTTTTCTCGAAATTTAACCGGGACCTGGCGAAATTATGAAATCTCTGATAATGTCGTGCTTTTACCACCAAAACTCGAAAAGTTATGCAGCTTTTAACATTTGAGAAAAATTCCTATTTTCAAAGATTTTCAAGCAAAATTATTGGAAAAGGGCTGGTAGCGACCGCTAAATGCTGTTCGATTTTGAATTTTTTGTTTTCAATCTAATTTTCATTATTTCGCCCGGGCCCGGGCTCTTATTTATTTCTGCTGCAGATTACAGCTGTTGAAATCCATTTATCGTCGCGTCGTCTTCGTGCATCCGAATCAAGGTAAATTATCTATGAATGTTTTTTTTAATTTATTTTTTTTTTATAAAAATGAAGTTCCAAAGAGGAAAAAAATGTTTTTTATTTGCCAGGCTTTTTTCTCAATAATCAGGCTTTTCTTTCTTTACTGTCAGGCTTTGCTGATTTTAGAGCTGGTAACTCTAACTTGCAAGTCACTAGGACCTGATTTTCCATGAGGTGTAACGCCAGCAAATTTATTAAATTTTATCATTTCGATTATGGAATCTGAAATACTGGATCCGCATGTGATTCCCAGTCCTCTCGCTTCTCTTTAAATTTTAAACCCATTTGTCGTGGAAAAAAAAGAGAACATTTTACTCAGAATCACTGCGTATCCGTATGCAATATATAGGTATTCCACAATCGACATGAATATAATTTTGGTTTGGAATCCATTTCTTTCATCAAACCGAAATAACAGCAATTTCTCCTTGTAGTTGACAACTGGAGTTAATTTATTCTATGAGGTTGATGAACTCATCAATTATCTCAAAATTCCTGTTCTGTATCAATTGTGTCGTTTTGCCCTAGTGGATGGACAAATGTTTCCTTGTTCGTCGATATAGCATGTGCTTAGTTTTGTTTTCGTTTAGTTTAATATCAACAAATTTTACCTCTTCTTCAATCACTTTGGGAGAGAAATACTTCCAACAATGAATCCAGTTTCCTGAAATTTATTTTCTCAAAAGTTAAAAGACATAGAACCCTAGTGGTGTTTGGTCATTTGTGCAATTTTATTGAGAAAAACTTTTGCCCTGAATGGGAGGCAAACCCAGACCAAGCTCACTTCATAGCCATATGCACTACGTACTGCGCTACCGAACTTCATGTGATCGGTTCGCCTCCCAGTCGTGGCAAAAGTTTTTCTAAATAAAATTGATCAAATGACCAAACAACACAAAGGAGTCTGATGATCGACGTTGCAGTCGTGAAATAGCTATAACTGCAGCCTATAAAAACTTGGTGGTAGCTCACCCAAGTGTTGTTGTTCATTTAAATCTTCAATATATTTATATGATGGTGCGAAAGCTTGGCAGCCTTACTGCAAGTGTTTTATCACACAAAAACCCCTCAAAGATCTCTAGTGTTTCCGTTGATTTTAAAAGATTTTTTTATCTTTATCAAGTAGATTTTTCCAAAAATTTCCCCTCACACATGAAAAGGGAGAAATAGACCTCGTTCGCATATTTTTGTCTGCTCCTGACCAAACCTACATGCCCTAGCGTTTTGTCGCATTTTATGAAAAACATACTTCATATCTCTTAATACATGAACCACATCATAATATGTTTTTCTTCCAGTTACAAAATAGTGTCTGACACGGTTTTAGTAACGTCAGATACCTGCCAGACGTTTTAATAAAGAACCTAATGGGACTTTGAAAAGGACAAGTTTTGAGTTGGCCTTACGTGGACAAATTTAGTTTTCGTAATTTTCAATTTTCTCAAAAACTAAAAGACATCTATGGTCTTATTTATAAAAGTTGTCTAACTTTGGACAACTGTGCAAATTTGGAAAATGTGTTTAAAAACCTTGTTTATTGTTGTTTTATAGCTGCCTAACTAAGACACAAGAATAGATTATCCTAACCGTGAATAATATGATATTTATTTTTATTAAATAAAGCATATTTCCATTTATATTTATAACATAAAATTTTTAAGAAATCCAGTAGTAAAACCCGCTTAAAGGTAGAACTATAATATTTGGATGCCAACGTAAGTGGTCGTACGAAACGAAACGCATACAAAGAATTCATATGGCGTGCCCATTATTGAGGTTTTCTTCGTTTCGGCTAATTTTCGTTAACTTTTGCTTTCGGAAGTGAAGAGCGCTCACCAACCGCTCCATGCGTAAGTGAACTGTGAGAATTTTCTTCCGACATCTTCCGACTATTAAAGTTCTACCTTAAGAGAAAGGGTGAAATGTCAGTTTTTCTTTCACTTCAGCGGGTTTTTCACTTAAACTAACCCCGCTTAAGTGAAAAAAATTTCACTTAAGCGGAGTTCGGATAAGTGAGAAAAAATATCACTTTAGCAGATTTAAAATTCCAAAAACGGTTGTGACATATAAAAAATTCAAATGTCATTTTTGTGGTGGAAATTTGGTTGAGGTGAAAAATAAAGAAAAATAAATAAATTTTTTGTTCTGTTCCATTAAATTTTTTTTTCACTTAAGAAAGTTTTTTCAGTAAAAATATAAAATTTTACTGAAAATATTATGTTTCAGGCATCCAGGTTTTTCACTTAAGGAAGTTTTGCTTAAGCGGAGTGTTTTAAAGGTGGTCTACAGATAATCCGGGATTAAAAAAGTGTTTCAGATAAGCGTGTTTTTCTCTCTCTCTAACCGGGTTTCTCTTGAGCGGGTTTTACTATATAATATTTTGTTTGTTGTTTTTAATTTCGAGTTTGTTAATTAATCTTAAAAAAAGTATTCTTTAAAATATAGTAATTTAAATGTGAAATAAGAGGATAGATTATTCAATTATATAGTTCAGTATTGTAAGTTTTTGTTATTACTAATTTTTTCCGAATAAAAATCCGTACATGTAATAATTTTTTTTTATAAAAAAATCTCTATCGGACGTATTTTTTCTTGATTTTTGGCATGCCCTTTTTGCTGTAGAAGAAATTTTTCAAAATTTTCCATAACACTTTGACACACATTCACTTAAATAAAATTATATATAGCGTATGTCTTGAACAAGATTATTTGCAGTATATCAGAAGTCAGAACCTTTACAACCACTTTTGAAATGTTTTCCTAATCTGTCTTTCATGTTTCTTCTAAGTAATCCTTCCGATCACGGGATTTCCACAGGCAATTGCAGACAGGTAAAGAAGATGACCTTGTATGAAGTGATCTCATTGGTCAAAGTTTCGGCCAAGGCGTGTATTTTTAGCAAGCCCGGGGGTAATTGGTTGAAAAAAACGACAACGGGGATTAGCGACGCGATCACCAAAAAAAACATGGAGTTTTCATACAAACTATCGATAAAATGTATGTAATTCATGCCGGTAACACAGTTTTTCTGTGCGCTTAAGTTAAGCCCCGAGAATCCTCTGGGATTAGCTAAGCCCGAAGGGGATTAGTTGTTGTTGCATTTTACATGTAAATTTTTTAGCACCGACGTCGATTTGTTCATCCAATTCCCCCCGAGCTTGTCAAAGATTAACTAACGTAGTTTCCCACACGACCTAAATATTTAAACTAAACTTATGAGGCTTTAGAAATGGATATCAGACCTTAATTAAATGACACTGAGTGTAAAAGGGTACTATAGCTACATATATCTATACGTACATAAATACTTTATATAAGCATTAAAAATATTCGTTAAAATTTTTTCTCATTTTATTCATTTATTTTCTGCATTTTTAAAATTAAATTCTATAGAAGCTTTTGTGCAGCAAAATTATTTGTTTAGAATATTATAATATGCACGCATTATCCTACGGTCGGTGCATATTAATAATAAAATTATTTTATTTCTATAAAAAAAGGAAAAAACCTCGTGAATTTGTTCGTTAAAAATATGAAGAAACTATTTATAAAACATTTTCTTTGCATTTTTCTTCCTATTTTTATAATGTACATAATATAAAAATTATATTTGTTCAACAAAACTATATAAATGTTTTTTTTTTTTTTTTGCCCCAAGGGGCAGGTGTAGTTCATTCACTTAACCGTGTACTATTTTCTGTTTTATTATTATACGCAAACACAAACATTTTTATCAGCTGTTTTGTTTATATATTGACGTGCCTGTATAAGATATCATTATAATATCTTTTTCTCTCAACGTTTTAACCAGAGATAGTTGTGTGCGAAGATTCTGAGAAAATGCGGAACCTTTTAAAGAAAGAATAAAGATTCCGACAGAACCCATATATAAGCAGAATACACGTTAACCCATCCGATGCAATTCAGTTTTTTTTGTTTTCTTTTTTTTTTAATTTTGGTTAATTTGTGGAAAAAGGTTTTAGAGTTGTTGATCTTTTTTTTCTTTTATTTTGTTGATGTTCGATTAACCTTTTAGGCTGAAATTACTTATAGACCATGGGAATTGAAAACTTATCCAAATAATTATATACCAGTGCCCTTAGATAAACTAATAAAGTTATAAGTTCTTTTACGAAATGAAATATGTATAACCAAGGTTTATGGGCTAAGGGCAATACTCAACGCCCGCTTCCAGCCTCGAAAGACATCGAAAAATCTTAACAGGTGGGTGATGTTCATATATTGTTTGATAGATTATTGAATTAACAGTTTCTCTGCCTATAGGTTTTCCAAGTTTTCAGAGATACGTGACCACAGCTCAATTGGATATTTTTTTTATGAAAAAGATGATTGATACTTACCACCATATTAATCATTCGGAACATCCAGATTTAAAACTTAAATCCGGATGAAAATTATACAAATTCAACATCTGAACTTAAGTTTTAATCTGGATGTATCAAGTGAATAATATGGGCGTTAGTCATTTTTGATTTGATGTGGATTTGTGAGGAAAACTAAGACTTGTAATTATTGGGAAGCTATGGTACTTTGTTACTATCCCAAAAATATTATGCATGCAGCATGCTGCATATGCGTGACAGTTTTATTTGTCTTTTTTCTAGTCCAAAAAAATTATACAGAGCTAAAACTTTTTAAAAATTCCGACAAATCTGAATTTTGATGGAGAGCTTTACTTTTTTTAAAATTAGTTAAAGTTATAAAAGGCACCCCCTAGTAGGGTGATTCAAAATAACACATTTCTCGAAACTCAACCTGGACTGGGTGAAATTATGAAGCATAGATTGAAACAAAAAATTTAAGACCAAAAAATTCAAAATTGAACTCCATTTAGAGGTCGCTACCAGCATTTTTTCAATAATTTTGCTTGAAAATCTTTGAAAATAGGAATTTTTCGAAAATGTTAAAAACTGCATAACTTTGGATTGGATTAAAATATTCATAACTTTTGATCTAAGGTGAGTTGTGATAAGTTGTTTAACATTTGAGAAACTAGGACAAGCTTTCAGAAGCAAACAAATTTTATTAAGTAGTAGGAATTTATATGTTTCAAATACAAATTAATTTTGACCACCATTTAGGGATATCGATTTATTTGTAACTACACGATGAAGGTTATGAAAAAAATTTCTTTATAAAATGTTAGTCTAACAAGCAATGTTAATAAAAAAATATTAAAAAATAAAAAAAAATTTTTCGAGAGGGTGACCCAAAAATTAAATCGAAGTAGACGTTTTTCTAAATTAAAAAAAAAGTGATAACTTAAAAACGGTTAGGATTTAGTGTTAAAATATTACAGGTTACGAAATTCTAAAGAAAATTAATTAAAAAAATACACCCTGTACAATATGATATGAGTTTTTCTACGTCACGGTGGTAGTGTTTTTTTGAAAATATTGTTTAAACAAGTTTAAGCAAGAAAAAACGTTGGTCATTGAAATGCGTTTTCGGTTTAACTAGACGTAATTTGAAGCCAACACCCTTGCAGTTTTTTTCTGTACACGCTTTAATTTTATTTATAAACAAAAAAAAGCTATAAAAAAGTACGTATATTTCAAAAAATAATTTTCAAACTAGATATTCAGAAAAATATTATAATTACATAAAATTACGAACAATCGCTGAAAATTTCATGCTTTTAGCACAACATTTTCAAAATATTTGTTTCCGTATTTTTAAAAAAATGCCTGTTTTTTTTGAGAACCTAATACCTAATTCGAAAACAAATCCATCGATTTTTATTTAACTTTGCACACAGAAGTTCCTTAACATTATCTAGCAGATTTCAAACAAAAATCTTTCTTATAACCAAGATTAACGGTACCTACCTACGGCTACGATACAAGTGTTAAAAACCATTAAGAAAAATTATGTTTTTCTCGAAAACGAATAGATTTTGATAAAACAAAATTTTGAGCTAATATTTGCAGTAGGATTTAATTAAAAAATAAAAACGTTAAGACATAAGCTCTTTTTAGACTAGTGAATTGAAAAAGATTTAATTCGTAAGATCTTTTTGATTTGTGAATTGAAAAATGAAAAATATTCAAATTACAAGCTTTTATTGATTTGAGAATTGAATCAGTTTCAATTCACAAGCTCTTTTGGATTTTTGAATTGAGAAATATTTAATTCACAAGCCCTTTGAGACTAAGGAATTGAATGAAATTAAATTTATAAGCCCTTTTCGGATACTGATTTGAATATTGAATTTTTTTTTTCTCGTTTATTTATTTATGTTATGGAATTAATTAAATTTTTTTTGTTGATAAAATCAAAGGAAAAAAATTTGTCTTTATTTGGTTAAAGTTGAAAAGAATCTTGTGAATTAAATATTTTTTAATATTTAATATTTTTTATTTTAAATATTAATTAATTCACAAAAAAATTGTGAATAGAATATTTTTTCAAATTACGAGTCCATTACTAATTTGTCAATTGAAATTGAATTAAAAAATCAAGTTAAAAATAAAAATTCCAAAATATTTGTTTGAAAATTTGAAATTTCGATAATGGGTACCTAGATGAATTTTTCAAACTTAAATTTTTAATTCTGCCTTAATAAATACTAAAAAATGGCATACTATTAACAGTTTCAATTATTATTATTTTATTTACGGAAATAAATATTAACTATGTTCCTAAGAAAGCCAAATATATATTTCAAAAATAAGTACATAAATGATATTGTATCTAGTTATAACTGTCAAACAGCTAATTTTTATGTTTCTTTTGTCATAAAACTTGGCTTTTTCAATTACAATTTCTGCAGGAAATTTCAATCATTTACTGCCAAAAGAAAAATTTAAATCCTTATAAAAAAAATATTATATGTACGTGGCATAAAAATGAAAGAATTTGACAAAAATGTTTGCTTGTCATTATTCCAAATTTTATGTTTTTATTACCAACAGTAAAATTTAATTACTAAATAAATATTTTATATTAAATAATAAAAAAACACAAATATAATTGAACTCAGTTAATGCATGAACCATTAAAATCACGAAACGATTGTGTTTATTCTCAATCAAACTCATAACTTTCCAAACAATTTTCATTAAGTTTGGTTATTGCAACTCTGGCAAAGCAACAAAATAATGTTGCCACGCCGCACATAAAAATCATAATTATTGCTCTTTTCGAATTCTATGTGTGTAATATACTCTTCTTAATGGAATTCAATAAAATGAAATGAGAACGACAAAAAAAAAAAAAGTTCCTCGCATATAATTCTCCACAAATATTGCCAAAATAGCAAATCTGACGAAAAAGTCATCAAACTCTCTATATAGCATGGCTGAATCTGATGCTGCTGCTGCTGCTGCTGCTAATACCGCCTGCCCGTGCTCAGCCCATAACATTTTTAATGCGTTTACCACATAAAATTCATCGAATGGAGAACGTCTAGCATTCACCCTAGATTAATTTTTTTAACCTACAGAATAACAAATCAACTTCCAGCCAGAGCCCCACGCAGATGGTGCACCAGGATCAGCCACGACAATGACGACGACGATGCTGACAGTGGCGGTGGCGGTGGCGGCGACAATGTAATCCCTTATTTTATTGTGTTTTGCAAAAGAGAGTGTTAATTTGTGTGATAACATTTTTATAATCCAATTCGATGCTTCCATCGCACACGCAAAGGAGAGTCTTCTACTTCCATTCCAACCATGTCATATCCCAAGAGGGTACATTTTATGGGCCAAAATGGTTGCAAGAACACTTATCAAACTTTCGCTATACAGGAATACCTTTATTTATACACCCCCGAGTCTGTTGCTATTTTCACCAAATTTTTTTGTTCATTTTTTTTTTTCATAACAAACGCAAACATATAGTGATAAAATTCGGAACATAGATTCGGAGTTATGCAGCTTCACGAAGTGTAATTTTGAAGTTCCCTTTTTTTATATTTTGCTGCTCCTGTGGTGGTTTGCTGGCTTGGGTTAGGTATATGAACTGCAGTAAAAAATATGTTCAAGGATTAAGGCTTCCTTGATGCTTATACTTTGCTTGCTTATGGTTGTTTCAGTTGTCGCGCTGGTATTTTCGTGGATTTTATTACAATTCATTCCAAATGTGCTATACGTTACGATTATGATCCAAATATTGGTGTTTCTGATTAATGCGAACGAAGCGAAGGATCATGTATAGCAACATTATGCGACAGCCTGCGTTATGACATGAAGATTATATGGCCATCCATTCATTCATCCATCTATCCGCATCCGCATTCGCATCCATTCAATATTTTTCACCCCAAATTTATGAGCCATATAGTAAAAATGAAATCGCTTTGCTCATTTTTTCTATGAAATGATACAGCAGCAGTAGCAGCAGCAGCATTGATGGTCTTTATGGTTTTGATATGGTTGTCCGCTTCTTCAACTATCTACCTATACCAGCAACATTCTCTTTGGGCTGCATAAGATCGCATTCCTTTTCTTATAATGCGCGCTGTTGTTGATGCTTCGTAGCTCTTTTTCATATGGACATCGATTTTTTTTTTTTTCAACGTGATTTCTAGACCTGTGCAGCACTCCGCCACTACCGCACCGCCCGCCCGTGATATAGAAACATGGAATTCATCATCATATTGTATCTCTATGAAAAAAGAACAACCCCAAGTAATAAAAAAATTCAACAAAATATTTACGATATCTTACCTTACACATATATGCCTATGTACATACGTACTCTCCCCAAAATATTGATGTACTTTCTTACGCACGAAACAAAACCCATCAAGGGGAAAATAATATGTTGTTGGTTGGGATTTGGTTGTAGTAATTCTTTGCTTTATAAGAATGATGCAATGAATTTTGTATTCTCTTTTTATTTATCGAAGGGATGAGGAAGGAATTACACATTTAATAGATGTTAAATGTTGTAGGAAAACTCATTTATGTTGCATTAAATACTTAAAAAAAATGATATCATGTTGGATTTTAAGCTAGGCAATTCAGTATAGGCTAAGGTTCACTTCTTTTTTTTGCCTGGAAACTGATAAAATTTTGATAATTTTATTGAATTGTACATTTTTTTCCACAGAATTGAATAAACTTTGAATAGAATTTGACTGATCCGCGTGTGTTATCTTCTGTACAGAAAAAAACAAAACACAAAAATCAGCTAAACACAAAATTCCATACCATGGTGATTCTAAGCAAACTGATACTTTTATATTCATTGGTGATTTCAGTTTTTTTTTTGGAAACACATATCTTTACTCTGTATATTATAAGAGCTGTGTATATTTAATTAATTTAAATAGTTAAAAGTAAATTTTATTAAAAAAATAAATACTTTGACTGTAAAATTTTTGTTGTTGAAAAGTGCAGGACCTCGTAAGTCGAAAAATTCAACAAAAATATTATTAATGCAAAATAATCAGAAAAAAACCCAACCACCTTATGGAAATTGTTCTGAACATTTTCCAAAAAAACGCAGTATTCGAAACCTTTTACTATTGATCTCGATAAAAAATTAGGCAGTTTTTTTTATTTCTCAAAAACATGCAAAAACGACTTACGATGTTCTGCACTTTAACCGTCGATATGCAAAAAGTGGTATCGAAAATGTAAGATTTCTGTACCGTTGTCATTTTTTAGAATTCACATTATAACAGTAAATAGCTTTGAAAAACCTTTTTTTTCCATGGGTAGGTGTTAAAACCTTTCCTATTTTCGAGGTTAATTAACCTTTTGAAGAAAAGTTTATTTGTACCACACTTTTCCTCGTTTCAACAGAATTATGTTTAAGACGTTCGAGAGTGAATCAGGTGCAGTATCGTTGTAGTTTATGGGTTTTTCTTTTGCAGCTATTTGGGCATATGTTTGTGCACTTCCTTTTTTTGGATTTATCCTCTAAAGGTGTTGATGGTCCTTGCTTTACTTTTTGGACGCAAGGTCTTTGGATTGTTGCCGTTTTTCGGGTCTTAGAAACTGTCGTTTGTATTTGTCTTTATGACTGTGTTAATTTTAATCTACATTTTGGAAGTTCTTTCGCAACTTCGCAACCTCTACAGTTGGCAGGATGATTTCCATTATTTTCAGTGCAGTTTACAGTAAGATGTTTTTCTGCGCATTTTACACACCTAGGCTCCTTTTTGCAATAAGTTTGAGTGTGATTGAACTCTTGGCACCGTTTATACACTGAGGAACCAGTCTCGTATTCTTTCTTAAAGGTTCGATCTTAACGAAGATATTTAGGATTGTATTGATTTTGTAAATTTCCTCTAGTTTGTCAGCCATATCGAAAGTAAGTATAAATAGTAACCACTGTCGTTCCGGTATCTTTTTTTTTGTCACGATATTCAGAGCATCTAAGATTTTGTAGTTTCGCTCCTTTAGCGATTATTAATGATATCAGTTACAATACTTAAAGGTCGTTCTGTCTTGTTCTCATAAGTATACTATTCTACTTTTTCATCGTTTAGTTTTCGTGACAGAAGACGATAATTTTCGGGATCTTTCACACAAACTTTCCATTTATTGTTGTTGAGCGAAATAATTTTAAAGCCCGATGGCAATAGCGTCTTTAAAATAATTTGCAATTTATTGTATTCCGCAATACCGATGACATTTAATTGTGTTGGGGGACGAGGCTTTATACTTTTTTTCTTTTATAATTTGCTTTTTTTGATGAGGATATTTCAAAAGACAGTGACGCCTTAGGTGAGGAGCCAGCTTTCCGTTTTTTACTTGGGGGCTTTTCTGTTTAGCGTGCTAACTCTTCTTCATCTGTTTCATACCTGCAAATGGTAGATACTTGTATACTTCAATCATTGAAAAAATAAGGAGGTTTAGTTAAAATAACTTCTTTTTTTTGCTAGAAATAATAATTTTGTCATATCCTTTATTTTGGCATTCAAATAAACCTTATATTGCTTTCTAAACGGCTCAGATTAATAATTTAAAATTTCAATTATCGTTTTCAACGAAAGTTATAAATGGCGCTCTAAGATTACTAAAATATGCAGACCATTTACCTTCAGTAGTATCTAGACACAAAAATTTTAAAACCGTTTACGAGACAAATATAACTTTCAAAACGGTGGTATGGTACCTACCTACATGCCAAATTTCGTGTATAGAGAATCACTAAAAACGTTTCCAGTAAATAATTAATAACCATGAGTCTCACTCAAAACCTTTCAGAAAATAATATACATATACAATAACAATATTTTTTACTTTCTCGAACATTATTCATCTAATTTTGAATTCTTCTAAGAAATAATGATGGTTATTGTACTCATTTATTTTAATTTTGAACAAATTTTTTTTAATTTATTGTTTTTAATGTTAACAATTAATAGTTTTTAAGTTTTTAAAGGCTAAATACATAAAATTTAGCAGAAATGAAAAATTTCCACAAACAAATAACGAAAAATTACCCCGGGGTTTCTTTTCATAATGAAAATTTTCCCCAAAGTTATTTGAAAAAAGCCCCAAATTAAATAAAAACAAAAAAAAAATATCAAATCAAAAATAAAAACTGATAAAAAATTTATAGTGTTACCGACAACATAATTTGTTTAATTTTTACAGTTTAGGGTAATTTTTGATATTCTATGGAATTTCTTCTTTTTTTTTTTGGGTGAAATTTAATTTTGAAAAATGGTCTGGAACTTTTAGAACGTGTGATTTGACCATAATATGGCATTAATCTAAAAATGAAAAATAGCGCAACAAAATATAAAATACATATCATCCCAATTCAGAAAAAGTAAACAATTTTTGGAATCATTTTCATATTTTGTTGGAGGATTTTTTTTAATTTGAATTGGACAATATTTCCACTATCAAAAATGTCTCCATTTTTGACATCATGTTTTGTCAATTTATGGAGCCATTTTTTATAATGAAATGAATAGTCCTCAAAAAAAATTAAAAATCAATTTCGAAAAATTTCGAAAACAGCTTTATGATTTTAACTGAAATTTGAAAGATCAATAAAAAATATGGCTTTTAACGGCCTTTAGTTCTACAAAAAATTTGACGTTTCGTCCCGGCGTTCTCACTTGGACTCATCAGTTGAGTAGTGAGAGCCTTTTCAATACGCAATTTTTTGTTAACTTCAGTTCATCATACATAGATTTTCATCATACATAGAACTTAACAAAAAATTGAGTATTGACAAGGCCCTCATTAGTCAACTGATGAGTCCAAGTGAGATCGCGCGCCGCGACGAAACGCCAAATTTTTGTAGGACTGAAGGAAGTTAAACGCTTTTTTGAATCAATAATTCAACAAGTCCAAATAAAAAAGTGCTAAGTCTTCTACTTGGCTGATGTATTTCAGTAGTATATAGAATTTGTATTATTAAAAAAACCTTCTTAATAAAAAATATGATTTTTAATCATTAATTCTTTTAATAGTTTTTTCCTATTTTAACACCAATTTTTCAGGTCAAAATATCAATGCAATTCGAAAATGTTGTTACCAAAAAAAAATAACACTGAACTTTTTCAGTAATTATCACATGTTAAAAACTCTTTATTACACAAATAAATAGATACTAGATATTATTGGCAGATAAATTCGAATAAGCACATAGTTTTATGAATGAAAAATAAAATTCCTCGTATATTTTGTTTCATTCAATGGGATTCATGAGTCTGGTGTTCATATGTATTTCTGTATCATTGCACTTAAAACATATACGAGTACAACAAGAGCACAGCAATAACCCGGTCCTTTTTACAACAAATCCTAACCTTGCTTTGAAGTCATTTGTATCATTTAATCTCCATCACACCTTCGCTATATATTTTCCTCCTTTTTTTTTATTTTAAAGCTTAAGTGCATTCCATCATCATCTTAAAGCACACATCCTATGCCTATTCACTGTGAAAAAGAAACAGTAAAAAAAAAAAAAAAATTAACACAGTTGAATCCTCCCATATATCATATACAACGAACGTCCCAAGAGAATGTACATATATGAATGCATGCTCTCCCTGACGTACAACCAACGAGGAGCATAGTGTCAACCGAAGCTTCATTTAATTGCAATTAAAATTTAATCCAAGAAGAAAATAAAACGACCAAGAAAAAAGGAAAAGTTCAAAAAGGATTCACACTCATTTCGCACGCATTTTAAGCGCCTTTCAGGTCAGGTGTGAATAATTTCAAATAATCACTTTCATCAGGCATTGTATATGACCTCTAACAGCGGCGAACATCAAGACTGTGAGTCGAGTATATACAAACATATCAGAGCTTCAGAGCAACCTTATACATCGGAGTTGGATGCCAGCACCAGCAGAAGCAGCAGCAATTGTGGCAGCAGCAAGCATAATGCACCTCAGGGCACCATCTTCATCTAAGTTACCGTCAAGCTCTTTTCAGTCTCATATAGTCTGTGCAGTGCAGCATCGGGCGGCCACCTTTTCTTTGATGTTGAGTAAAGCATAATTAATTGGTAGGTAAGCTCGTAGCACCTGACTGACAGTGGAGCTCAATTTTTTTTTTTTTAACATCGGCACCGTACCGGGGTTCCGCCAGCAAAATTCACTCGTACATCGCATCATCTGCGCCTCATATTATAAACATCAGATGATGCGATTCTGATGCCTACTCACGGTGAATATTATTTATACTTATACTATATGTATATATGCTGTGGCATTATACGCCAATGCACCTATAGTACTGTTGCTTCTTATAGGTGTGACTAAATACTCTTTACATACACTTGCCTAGCAATACACAAAGGGTCCTTCGACACTTGCATCTTTGTCGCCATTCGCCAACATTTGACTGATGTAATTATAATTAAATGATTTTTATTCACATACACGAGCGCCTGAAATGAAGAACAAAAAATTATTTAAATAAACAATACAAACAAAAAAATAAGGCTACAAGGCTATACACTGAATAACACACAGGGCTTCCGCTAAAGCAAAGATATACATATGCACATAGGTTCTAACAATAAAAATTATGTCTTACTTAACAACTATGCCACTTTAAAGGATATTGCTGTTGGTATATTGTCTATGTTATGCTAGAACATAAATTTAAAATAAAAAAGAGTAAAACCCTTTGTTATGAAGGCAAATACCTCAAAAAAAATATTTGAACGTTCTTTTTTAGAATCAAGCGAATCCAAAAATGTATTAAGGTTTACAATTATCAGGAAACGAATTTAGATCACTAATTTTAAATATCTGATGGTTTTATCGAGATACGGTGTAAAGAAATTGATGTGATGTACATATCTAGGTGTATTAGAAAAACTTCGTATAACAACACAACCTTAAAAAAGAAGTGATAATAAACGGCTTTGGAAAATCATGTTAAGGAATCACATTGAATAACATTTCAATCCTTTTTTACAATCTGGGTGGAGTTTCAATGGGTTTAATTCGACTCAATTATACTCGTTTAGATGAATTGTGTCAATTTGACAATAACACATTAAATAGAGCACTTCACCAAATAGCAATATATCGTTCTCTCGTTTATTAACAAACGTCAAAATCATCACAATTAGCCAGTTCAGGTTTCTTAAGATCTCTGAGATCTCAGCAATCTCAGAAACCTGAACGTAATTCTTCAGTGGGATTTCTCACTTTTGCTGTCAAAGAGCTGAGACTGATATTTTTTAAAGTCGCTTACTCAATTATTTTTTTGTCGCAGTTGATCTATGAACGTGATGGAAAATGCTTTTGACTTCTAAATGAGAAATCTAGTTCAGGTTTCTCCCTCTGCTGAGTGAAGCTGACAGAAGTTTGCTCAGTGAGATCTCCGAAACGCGATAATTTCTGATATCAAATGTATTTCATTACGCAGATTGATTGTGTTTGCTAATAAGTTTCGGCACCCGGTAATTATGATATTTTTGGTGCAAAATTGTAGTTTAACTATTTTTTAAACAATTTCTTTCATTGTGAGATTGTGATGTGCTTAATTGGCTTTTTCAATTACTAATCTGAAAGAACAATTTGATACTTGTGAATACTTCTCGAACACTTCTGAAATCAAATCCAGAACCAAATTTCTCTTTTTTTTAGTAGAAGATTTATTTGTCATTCACCTATCGAAAAGGCCAATAATATTGCCGTTATTTTGATGGCTGACAAATATTATCGATTAATAAATTAGTTGAATTTTTTCCGCTGAAGTGAGTTATTATATTTGTCTGAGCTCGTCAGTACGCCTGGGTTTATATCAAGCTATATAGCCTAAACGAAAAAATGAATTTGCAATTAAAATTTTAATTTTCTAATCTTTGTACTTGTAGTTCATTGAGAATTCATAGTTTCTTTTATCCTAATTTTCTTATTTTTTAAAAACTCCCAATTTTATAAAAACTATAGACATTCTATAAACTTTCCTTTTTAATAGTAATATTGTAAATTACAGCTTAGGTACAATTTATCAAAATATCACACAGTTTAAATGAAGGACACATTAATAAAAAAAAAATCGGTTAGTTACACGCAGCGTTGCAGTGCAAATTTAAATTTTTTCTTTGTTTAAGGAAAACTCAACAAAATTAAGTTTACCCTTGTTTTTAGTCGATTTAAATTTGAATGATTTGGTAATTGAATGAGTTTCAATTCATATGCCTTTTTCACCGATGACGATGATGCAAGTGTGATTTATTGTTTTGTGTTATCGTTAAGAGAATTGATCATTCTTAGCTCAGTTTAGAGAGTTTTCAACTTTTACCAAATAAAAAAAAAAGATTTTTTTTCAGTTGAATTTTGTGAAATTCTCCTGTGTATCTCCAAACTCTGATGGAATGTCAGTGAAAGAGAAATATTTGATTTGAGCCCTGAGTTTGAATACTAAATAAATGATTAGTTGCAAAATATGAAAGAAATTGTACGTTTAGTAAATAAATCTTCTTCAGTATCTTTGCTGTTATCAATCCACTAATTCAATAAGCATTTTTCGCTTCTACCCTTGAACAATTACACATTTTTTAAATTTGTATTCTCATCTACCTTATACCCTTCAAAGAACAAGCCAAAAATAAAAAAAATGGTATTAAATGCTACATTTCGGATATAAATAATATTTATTTAGTTCCTAAACTATAATAACAACCCTGGTAAACGGTGAAATAATTGGAAAATAACAGTTTGCCAAAAAAATTTAAATTGTCTGTTTAACTCAACGTTGCCAAAGTGGTAAGATGGTGCTTTTTTGACACTAAAATTTCATCGTGGCACAGTGGCACAAAAAAAATTCAATATGGCACGTTTTTTCTTGTTTCTATTTGTTCTGTAAATAAAAGCGAATTTTATAACAAAATTCGATATGGAAAAACTGATAGAAACTCTTATCTTTTGACAATACATGATTAGAGCAAATAATTTCCTCTAATTTTTTGTTGTATTTCACCTCGAAATTAAAAAAAAAAAAAAATTCTTAATAGAAGAATTTGCGTTTTTGCGTTTGCGTCTGCGTCTATAAACTGAATATTTTTGCTGTGGCAGCGTTGTTATCTTGTACGCACTTTTTTTCACTAAATCTATTGCTCTTAGGAAAAAATGTATTACCGTCTGTTTTATATAAAACTTTATGATTATGATTTGCCTCGAAATGTCATAATAAAATATAAATTTTGGTTTTTTCACTTCATAAAATCAATGTTTCAGATTAAGATTATTTTAAAAGTTAAGCTAAAGATGTTAAAACAAAGCTCCAGCTATGTCGGAATTTTTTCGAAGTCAAAGAATAATAATTAATAATTTAAGTATTCGTTTTCGAAACGATACAAATTTACTTAAATAACTGCTAAATTATATAAGTATAATAAATTTTATTCCCGGTGGGCCCCTGCGAGAAAAAAAAGTGTATGAAAGTCTCTGCAGTACTTTCTGTTGATTTTAGAGTAAATAAACAGAATTTGTCGCCCCAAAAGAATCTCAGGAAGCCCACACATCTTATGTTAGGAGCCCCCACAATAAGCATAAAGCTGTTGCATCCCAAAACTATTTTAACGAAAACTATAGTTAAGCTGACGGGGCTCACACTTATTATTATTGAGTTATTCTGGCCCCATTGGCCATTAGTAACCTAAGGACTAAGGAGGCCCCCAAATTATTTTTAGTTAACATTATTTTCTATAAGGTTTTAAAGTAGGTACTTTCAGTTCATTTAAAGGAACAAAAAAATTTCAGGGCCACAGAAACAGAATAGAAAAGTATATGTGAGTATTTTCGAAGTCTTGGCAGTTATTTATAGTAGAAAACACCAGGTTCAAAATTTTCACTAAAACAGTAAACAGGGCCTACCTAATGTTTTCAAAAATTTATTTTTTGCTTCAATTACACAACGATACAATTTTTTTATCGTCGTTTTCGGAGCTTATTCTTTTTCACTCTTTTTACTAATTTTACTATTTTGTGGCCCTTTTGTTAAAGTCTTGGGGGGCCTTTTGACTACCAGGCTGCCCCTGCATATAAAATTGGTTACATTTCCTTTAACGGACCATGGTTGGTGTCCAGTCACATATTATGAGGCATCATTTCAGCAAAATTCCATAAAAATTGTTTGAAAGATGTATTTTGTGTGGTTACTCACTACCATCTTTTTAACTTTCTTATAAAAGGCCGTTATAAGTGCCAATTGATACGAGTAGGTACCGTTAATATTTTTACTCGACGGGTCAAAGGCCCCGTAATTTTGAATCAAAATCCAAAACTTCAATATTAAAGAATTAACGGTTAAACTTTCACCCCATTGTGACAGATATAGAAATACATAATATGAAAATCTAATTCAAAAAAATTACAAAACAAAAATAAAAAAAATATCCTTCCAAATTACATCCCATTAAATGGAGATAGGTATTTTCAAAAAATTATTACAATAAAATGAATATATACCCAAAAATAACGATATCGTTTGAGTGCGATTATAAAAAGACTGGCGTGTTTATAAAGAATAAAATTTGTTTGTATTAAAAAAATCTGCTAAACCATAGTACATTTTATACTATATGAAGTCTATATGCGAGGCCATGCCGATATGGCGCCAAGGTGGCCTATTTGAGCAATTTCATTGCCGCACCATCTCCAAAACATACACACAAAAACACAAAAAAAAAAAAATAATACACAACAAAATAAAGGAATATTGTTTGTATTGTATATCTGGGATGTTAATAAAGTAGAAACAGTTTAATCTACTCGGACTTAATTTGCTATAATATCAACGGTTGAATAATTCCCAAAGAAACTTGTGTGTGAAAAAATCACAAACAAAAATATTATATCTTCTCACACTCGTCCACATTTTTATACTCGCGTAGATATTCGTACTTTGTGTGTGGACTGTGGAGGATATCTTTCGTTTAGTTTTAATAATTTTTTTTGGTTTTTATTCTGGTAAATGAAAATTATGAATTATATATTGTTTATGAGCCAATTAATCTGTGATGAGTGTCTTGTTTATTATCATTATTTTACATTTTATTGATACATCCAAGGATATGTTATTGTTATTATTGTTTTTAACAATAAGTTTATCTTCAAAAATGTTGCAGGAATATATACAATTATGAAATTACGTAATTATTGGTAAAATGTTCTTAAAGAATTATTAGCAGGAATAAAATAAATCGTATGATTTGTTTAAAAAATTTAGTAAACACAGACCTTTGTGATGTTTGTGGAATTTCCGCTTATGATATAATTGCAATAATAGACCTTATGAACACTCCGTTTCACATATTTAGGGCCAGAGATGTAATGTATATTTTTTTTCTTTGGGAAATTGTAAGATGTGAGCTTTTTAAAGAATTTCTAAATATCGAGAAGCTTTTTTGAAAAATCGCTTTCTATAAGTAATTTCTCTCAAAACTTTTGTGGTTTGAAACCTTTTCGGCCGTTTTATAAATTGTGTAAATTTAAATTTGAGAATAAAAATACTACGCACAGCTCTCAAGATCAGAATTAGACAAATGAACAAAGTTTTGAGATATATAGAGTTTTCTAGTGCAAAGTATACCTACTCTATAGAATGAGCAAGCATATGTACAGCTTTGTTTAAGTTTAAATTATTTATTTAATATCTATCCTTACAAAAGTGAAACGTAGTGTATAACAATAAGAATATACGTCAGATTTTTCATTATCTCATGGACAAACCTCATCAAAATAGGCTCGTTGTAAGTATAGCAACTGGTATGAAGGAAAACCAAGTGATGCAAATAGTATAATGATGCTTTATATAACAAAACCTTCATTATCCTTCCAAAGTAAACGCAATATCTGTACATCAACACAACGCACCGCTGATGATTTATTAATAAATATATATTAAAAGTCCGCGATTCATTTTGGACTTCAGTATTTAAAAGTTAACAGAAAGCATAATATTATCCTGCCTGGATGAGATTTAAAAAAGGCTATTTTATAGAAGGGAGCTATAGAGAAGATTATTAAGACAAACAACATATTTTTCAATATTTTTTTTTTTTATCATGAAGGACCCTTGACTCTTTGTCGTTTAGGTTTACTGAGGGATAAGGACTGGATGACATAAATCAGCCAATGCGCCATATATCCATATCAACAACATCCATATGAGGGTGGTAATACGAGTATTATAAGCTGAAAGCTAAAAAATATTATCCGCGAAAGATTAGATGAGAAGAGGTTTTTAAAAAAGGACATTTTTATTACACTTTCGTTCTGTATAGTTTTTATGCATATAACTAGAATTTATTAATCAATGTTGGAATCACATACATTATATATAATCAATATACACACGAGTGTAATGTAAATAATAACGTTTGTTGGTATATTAAAATAAAATACAATATTTAATAAAGTAACAAAAAAAAAACAATATAAAGGGTCATTCATTTTTCGGTTTCGAAATTAAAGCTTAATAATACACACACAGGGATACATTTTTGATGAAAATTTTATTTCATTATATATTTTGGGCTTTGCCATTAAGTGTGAAAAAAACAATATCATTCAAATGGCCGCCTCGAGAAGCAATTATTTTGAAGTAATTTTTAACCACTTTTTCGCACCTTTCGGGCGGTATCTCAGTCATAACTTGAGGAATGTTAGTTTTTAATGCTTCTAGAGTTTGGGGGACAGACAAAAATCTAACGGTGTCAAATCACATGATCTTGGTGGCCAATTGACATCGCCACAACGAGAAATTATCGCGACCAATAAACTTCTCACACAAGAAAGCCATAATTGGTCGTGTTGTGTGGCTGTTGCCCCGTCTTGTTGGAACCACATATCGTCCAAGTCATGAGCATGGCAAAATACGCCATAGTGAGGTGTATGGCACGTTCAATTGCTGCGAAAACGCCGATAAATCGATAAATTCGGATCATCAGCAACACTTGCACTTGCAGCAGCAATATTTTTGACTGAGCATACATTACGATTATGCACAGACCCTACGACATCAGTAACGCTTTCACTCTCTTCAAATTTTCATCGCGTAATGTTCGAAAAGTGGCTACGTTTGAATCACCACTTTTGTAGTAAGTTTTAATAATTTTAACGCGTTGTTCGATTGTTAATCGATCCATTATCGTAAATGGCAAAAATATAAGAAATTAGAAAGAGCAAAAATATTATGACACTTCAAATGACAGCTGAGTTTGACAAATGTCAAATGCCAGCGCTACCAATATGAAACCTTGAAATGAATGACCCTGTATTTCATTTCACTTTATACAACAATTTTTTTTTAATAGAAGAAAAATCAAATAAAATGCCAAAAGTAGTTGTTTAAAATAATAACTTTTAAATGAAGTGCAATATTTAAATTATAACAAAATCGATCTTAACATCAAAAGGTAGGTACATGAATAATTCATAAATAAGGCTAGAAACGCACTTGTAATTTCGTTCGCATGACTTTTCAGTCGTTAAAAAGAAACCCCGACGGTTAAAAAACTAAAAGTTGTTTCATTTTTGGGAGAATTCTAAAATGAATCAAATGATGCAATTATACATTTCTGCATACACTTGCGATTTAAATGTTTAGGACCAGAAAATCCATATTGCAGCAATAAATATGAATACACGCTATTGTGGGTTTCAATCGTATACAATTATTTAATCGAAGAAATGAGTCACAGGTTGTTAAATAAAAACGTGATTGTTAAATCGCAGCAATTTAAACAAAATTGAAGCAGATTCTTTTTTTGTAGGGTTGTAGGGTTTTTTCTAGCGTTTTTTCATGCTACATACACATGTTTACGATTAAAAAAATGCGTGACAGAAACAAGTGAGTGCATGGTGATTATTTGACTTTTTCATCACAACGACCGACAGAATATTGCAAGATATTTTTTCAAAAAACCTAAAAAGTTTTATTTTACAACAACCTGAAACGCAGTTTTATAAAAAACAATTTATATGTTTATGTTAAATCGGGCTTTTTTGGTCACTTTCTTTTATATGCAAATAAAACTTTATTTCATACTTTATTTCGTCGTAATTTCTCGACTTCATCAGGGGTAGTTTATTAAATCTGAAGAAACTTAAAATTAACAATTTACACTTTTAAAATTTACTTAAACTTACATGAAAATAACTTTTGTTACATTTAATAATAATTATTGATAGATGTTGATAATTTTTAAACTTTGAAATTTTCTAAAATAAAAATGAATTAATTTACATTATTTGAAATAAATAAACGAAAAAATTGAATAAAAAACCTACAGCACAGCACTTTAAAAAAACTAAATGAAAATAAAACAGTTTAAATTCAATAAGAAATTACACCGCTCTTAATGCAAGAGAAAAGCTAGCTATTGTGTTGTCTCTATCTTCCTGTGTATTCATTGTTTTGTCTATATTCTGTTGTATACGTAGACTTTCAAGTGTGTATCTATTATTTGTTCTCTTTTCCTTGTCCATTATTATTGTATTATCAAAGTCTGTCCTGTTTCTAGTATATGTTCAATGTTGTGATAACCCAGTGGATTCTCTTTTGTTTCGAATATCCGCTTTGTGTTCGATTAATCTCGTCTCCAGTGATCTCTTAGTTGTCCCAATGTAGATCATATTGCACATCTCCCCTTCCTTGCCACTGCACCCAATTTTATAAATTATGGCATGTTGTTGTTCTTTTTCTATTTTGGTTTTTAAGTTGGTGAATAGTTGTCTTATTGTTGAGTTTGATTTGTGAGCGAATGTCACATTTTCTTTATTTATAATTTTATTTAAGTTTCTCTTATCAGTTAGATTTGGAATATATGCAATTACATAGTATCTCATAGTGTTGCCAACTTCTGCATTTGGTTGAGAATTTTTGTTAGTTTTATTGATGTTCTTGTTTATTAAATTATTTATTAAGTAATGGGGAAAATTATTCATGTGTAATATTGTTTTAATTGTTTTTATGTTTTCTTCTTTAAATTCTATATCGCTTATATTTATTATTTTGTTGATAAAATTGTTTGCAGTGTAAATTTTTTGTTGTAAGGGTTGACTAGAGAGGAAATTAATCATTCTGCCAGATGCTGTAGTTTTAGAATACCAGTTAAATAAAAAAATCAATTTAGACATTGCTGGAAGACAGTTAAAGCAAAACCGCTAGATCTGTTTTGAAGAAAAATCGGTGTATTACAGTTACAGAAAACAAAAATTCAAATTTTGTTTACCAAAAACTACTTTTCCAACATCTTCTGTTTAATTAATAACTACCATATTTTAACTTTGCTCTATATAATATACTTTTGTCTTAAAGCAAAAAACAAAAACTAGATTTAAATAAAACGGTAGGTACACGATGATGGAAAAGTGCAAAAAAGTCAGCCGCTTAAAGTAAGCACGGTGAAAACTTTCGAAAAAGTTACTTTTGACACTCCCGAAAATTGCTGAATAATTGCCATACATTTTCTATGATAAAAATTAACTTGGGGTTATTGGTTCCCAAAAAACATGGTCAAGAAAATGGGCCATATTGTGTTATATAAGGTTAGCATTTTATTTTTTTTTTTTTAATTTTTGGTCAAAATGTTTGGTCAAAAAAACTTTTGAATATGCCAGATAGTCTCAATTAAAAAATTTTTGTAAGAAACTAAAAATTTCCACGCTATTGGTTCTTCCAAAAATAATAATAATAATTTTTATGAAGCTTATTTCAGGGTCACGGTGGCGTATGTGGAACATTTTTTCAGGTGGTTAAAATGTTATAAAATTGTATTACATATAATTATAAACTTATAGATATTATTTTGTAATCGTTGTAAATTTTTGACATTGTTAGCATGTTTTTTTTTTATTTAATACCACTACTACAGCTTCTTCACTAAAATATTACCAAAATATTTACAAAAAACGGTTTACGGTGCAGTGCAATAAGACCCGCCAAATTAAATCCCGTGGATCATATTTCCCAAAATAAAAAGAAAACACTTGCGGTTTTTTTCCTTTATAAAGTGGCAAAAATAGTGGTGGTATTTAAGAATTGTTTGCACTCCAAATAGCGCAATAAAATTCAACATTTTTGCTGTACAAAAGTACCTTGGCTGGACTTAAAAACGTTATGAAGTATATAGTAACTTTAATTTTGGGTGGTACAGTTTTTCAAAAGCAAACTGTTGACATAGGCGTCTTTCTGAAGACTTACCCAACGGAGTTGTGAGAGGCTGAGGACTAACCATCGAAGAGGACCACCCAAGATACTGCTCTCCAAAAAAAAAACTGTTGAAAAACTGTTACTTGAAAGTGCAGAAAAGTTCAAAACAAAACCGCTGTCACTGAAAAGAAAAAAAAGAACACATTACAAAATTTGCTAAATTGAACTAAAAATGGCAAAGTGTTCTGTATATATGTATAAATATAGATATTTTTACAGGACACCTAATGATGTCATATCATTTTGATTTACATCCGCAATTCGATTGAATAATATATTTCAAAGTTCCCTTATGCATATATAGTATCAAGTTGATCTATACTCGTACCTATGTTTCTATTTACACCGTACCGCAAATAAAAGGGGTTGAATTAAAATATTCACAAAGAGGTCAATATGAAATTCCTTATGATGAGTCATTCTATATATTGTGTGCAATGGGGAAATCATTTCACGAGTTTATTTATTTAATTGCAAAAGTTTATGATTCATTCAATGCAATCACCTTTACCTTTACAATTAATTTGGTTTTTTGCTTGACCAACCAACATTGAACCCATTATTTTCTTTAGTAGTTTATGATGCACTTTTTTTTTTATTAGAGTGCATAGGTACTAGAGCTCCCTATTATACGGATATTTAAAAACACGGATATACATTTTCTTATAATATCCGGATTTGAATCCGTGTATTTCGTGTATCCGTGCATCCGTGCATCCGTGCATCCGTGCGTCCGTGTGTCCGTCTATCCGAAGATCCGTGTATTTTAAATAATCCAATCATCACTGGAGAGGGCCAAATTTATGGGATTTTTTTGATAAAAATACGACAACGACTTGGTAGTCGAATCTGTCAGTGGATTTAAATTTAGAATTATTTAATTTTTTCTTTAAAAATCGATTTTTTTTTGGAAAATCACCAAAAATAAAAATCTTTGATATCCATTATCCCTCAAAATTTTGAGCTCGTAAGCCCACCCCTTGAAAAGATAAAAATCAAAAACTATTCTGTGTATTAAGAATCCGTGTAATAAAGATCCGTGTATGCTTAATATCCGGATACAAGGATATTAAGCAAATACATACACGTGTTTTAAGAGAACGGAGTTTTATTTGCATGTAATAATTACACGGAGTCCGTGTACCCGTGTTTTTTAAATACACGGACTGAATCGTAGGCTCTAATAGGTACCTAACCTTCTTTTAAAAATAAATTAAATTTGGTGGCGCCATTGTTCGTATGAGCATCAGTCATTCCTCTGTTTAAGATTAAAAATTAAAAAAATGCTTACAAAATGCAATTATAAAATTTCAATGTTATAAATAAACAACTTCTATATTCAAACTTTATTGATATAACAAAAAAAGCATTTCCACTCCTCAAAAAAAAATTAAAAAAAAAAACGAGTAAGTACGTCGGTCGTAAAATGTCGTGAATTTTCCGTAAAAGAAAAAAATCGTAAATTTGTTTTTCTTTCGCGAAAAATTTACGACAAATAGACACACGACATTTAATGACATAGTTGTTTTTTTTTTTTTTAATTTTTTTGAGGGGTGCAAATGCTATCTTGACCGTCAAGTTATAGTATCAGGGATTTAAAAAAAAAAAAACAAGCCCGACAAATTTTTTTCTTTCACTAAAAATTCACGACAATTAATCCAATTATTAGAGTCTAAAAAATTTTCAAGTTGTAAAGCAAACTTGACGGACATAAAACGTGACCCAAATGATACATAGATATAGACTAAAATTTTCGATTGTAATGATATACAGAGATAAGACCTAAAGAAATCCCGTCATGTCTCGTCTCGTGACCAGGAATATTCCCGAGCTGCTTGTTTATCTGAAGAAGCGGAGAAGTTCAAAATTGGCAGAGGTGATTTTGATGTCCCATCGCTGGTGGAAACCTTTGTGATATTGTGTATATCAACGAATATGCAGCAAACAAAAAATTCTAGGCATATTCAAGTTGAGACAACAAAGAATAAACTGTTGCCCTCAATCTTTGGGAATCATTTTTTATTAGCTTTAAGGATTTTTTTTTACTTTTTTTTGTTATTTTTTTGTAAGTAAAACAGTTTGATTTATTTTTTCACGTAACTATTAATTCATTCACTAAAATCAAGGATTATCTCAAAAATTATCAAAAATTTTACCGATAAAAGAAAGTTACTCATTCAGATAAAAAAGCATCGTATACATTATTTGAGGGTCTATTTCCGCTCAATTTGGCAAGGGCGACATTTTATAAAAAACAAAAATACTTTAAATGGCACAAAAGAAAAAAAAAACAACAGCACTATTATAAAAAAAATTATTTAAAATTGTTGAAGTGACGTTTCGGGTGTGATAAGGCCCTTTTTTAACATTGACCTAAAGTCTAAGGTGTAACTATACGACCAAATTGTCCCATCAACAATTTTAAATAAACAAAAATGTATAACCATGTTTTGCGAAACACTGACAACCAAACAAACTCAATGACATCAAACATGATTTTTCACATGTCATTTTGAAAACTAAACAAAATTTGAAGCGGCACAACAGTACTGCTAAGAAATACAACAATCTGGAATCGAAATTTTAGATAATCTGTAAATGAAATAACTTCTCATTTCAAAAGTTTTAAAATGCAATAACTCATATGATCGTATTCACATTCATAGATGATTTATTTGGAGATATTGAAGATATCAGTGAGATAAGAAATCTATATACGAAATAATGGCAACAGCTTTAGGAATATTATCGTTCTCAGCTGCAATCTGACATATATTATACGTCGAACTCAAATTGATCAAATGTTACTGTATATAATTAGGAAATAAAAGCGATATTAGTTTAAGAATTGAAGGTGATATAGAAACCTACATTTACATACTAAATAAAACCTTTTGAAGTTCTAATTAACGCTTACTTTAAGTTCTATTTCCAAATTTCAATGAATAGCAAGAATGGTTTTCAACTTTTGGAAGTTAGAAGACTTAATGAATTCATAAGATTCAGTTCTGCATGAAATTACGCATGCATTATGCAAACGCAAACGCATCAGTTCTAAATTATGAAATAGGATTCACTTGACGGAACTTCATAACAGCGAAACTTCTAGAAATGTCACACAATCTTTTCAACAGCAAGAAAATGTCTACAGCTGATAATTTTAAAAGATTTTCACATTCAACATTTAACATTAACATTTGTTCATATATGAAGACTGCATTTTGTGGATTGGACGTGTTTAACATTTTAGGCTCATTTTTATTGAAATAACGAAAGAGCAAATCAACAACTCCTGGATATCGAGGAACGATTGCGTTATCTCTAGAAGTTTATGGCTTAGAATTAATGAAAAAGAAACTCAGTATATTCTATCGCTGAGTAAAAAGAATATTAGAACCCTGATAGGTTCTAATATTCCTGATAGGTGCCATTGGCACGGGCTGGTTCGTAAATGAACCAGCCTATGTCAACCACTAGTTTAGGTGTCATCTCTGTTTATAGGGGATCATAATGGACCAATAGGCCCCCGTGTACGCCACAGCCTCAGAGCTGGGCTCGCCCCTCCTAAGCTAACCTAACCTAACCTAACCTAACCTACCTAATTCTTCCGAGCATAATAAACTAATTAATATAGATTTTTTTCTAAGTTCTAATTAACGCTTACTTTAAGTTCTATTTCCAAATTTCAATGAATAGCAAGAAAAAAAAGCTGAAAAGTTAATTCAAATTAATCTCCATACATATATATAAGTACAGTATACACAATTAAAAATATATTTTTTAAAAATTTTCAAACAGATAAATGTGCAGAGTTTAAAACGGTAAAATTGGTCCTTTTGCCTATTAAAGGTGCACAGCACAACACTACTATTATTACAGATACTAAACGCAGGAGCAACATATATGTATGAAAATATAGATAAAAGGAGATTAAACTGTTATAAAAATGATGTTCAGTATATTCAGACCATTAACTATGTATGTGCGCGCTCACAAAGGTATGAAGATGGAATAATATTACAAGGTGTAAGTACACCCTAATACTAATGTGTGCATCGTTTATGCTTAAAAGCCGCACTCATAAAAGTTGTCGTCCTGCAAATCCTATAAATGTTTAATGTTCCATTTCGAATACAAAGCTCTTAATGTGCTTAACTGCTAATGGTGGTGCGCTTTTCATAGCTTATTGCGTTTGCCTAAGTGGAAATTTGAAATTTGATATCTTCGTTTGGACAGACAACAACGATATGACCGACAGACGACGACGACTAAACAGTCTCTATAGTATAGTAGAGTTGTTGTAGTATTTGTTTTGATTAAACATGATTCTATATATCTTTTACTATATTTTGGTCATTGCCCATCATCAACCATCAAAATCATGATCTGATGATGCTCATGCTCTGTTTTGCTCTTCATGGTAAATAAATTCGATATCTGTATCTGTAAGTTTCGTCGGTTCACTTCAAATTCTCGTTAGTTAACCAATCCGATGGAATAATTGATGAAATGTGTGGGCGGGCAGCTATATGACATATCTGGCTCTGGCTATCTGGCTCTGACTCTGGCTGATGTGGAACCCTCTTTTAATAGACATTTTACTATATATTCAGATTTGGAGAAGTCAATTTCGTTTCTATTAATTAAAATATTATTGAATTTAAGAAATATCATTAGGTAGGTTTTTAGGTTTCAAAAGAGAGCTTAGAACTTAGATATTTAATTTGATACACAAATTGGCTTCTTAATACGTCTTGAATCTTGCTATGTTGTGTTTGATGTTAGAAGTTTGATGATATTTAAAAGAACAAGGGTGGGTGAATGAACAACAAAAAAAAAAACCCTTCGTCCATCTAATTCAATTATACGAGCATATAAGAAAATTGTTTATTGAACCAAACCAAATATTCGATAGAGCTTAATTAAGTCAATTAAGAAAATCAGTTAGTTTTTTATATATGACAAGTGTGGGAATAACATTTTGTTTGTTTTGTATGAAATATACAATTACTGCAGCTTTCAAACTGAAATGTTTTGTTGCATCATTTGTTCATTTAAGAACAAACTTTGTTGGCCTAAATTTAAATATGGGGTCAATCTTGACTTGGCTACCATGTGTCCTGGAATTTAAAAGTTACTTGATGGAAATTTTAAAAATCTCAAAATGTTCAATAATAATTGTTAACTATTTTTAAATGCAATTATTGAAAATCGTTAAATTAAAAAAAAACTTTTTTTTGTTATTACAACATCTCGAAAACCTGACGTGATGGAAACATTTTTCACAAATTATTCTTCGAATTCAGGGCACCAAAAACCTTCCGAAATTTATATATGTATAGGGATAGTTTGATAGAAAAATGTATATAATTTAGTAAGAACACAGGTAGATATACATTGGACCACACTAATTCACGCCATCGAAATTCCAGCGTATACGTCGCGTCGTAAAGGTCGGTGCGCGTGGCACGCTTCATTGCATTAGCGGCAAATAACAAAGAACATGCACTCATATTATTTCACACTTTTCAATTTTTCCCTTTGTGCCCCTTTTGAGTTTAAAAGAACGAATGTCTATAAGTTACAACAAAAATGTATCCAATAATATAATTCTATTTAAGGAAAACCAAATCAGAGCAAATATTATGATGCTGAGAATAAATATAAACAAAAAAGGACTCCGCAAAGGGCTATCATCATATATACAAAGTCAAAACAACATTGACTGTTTAAAACTAAAAGTACAGTGTGTAAAATTATTACAATTTTTACAAAATTATTAAATAAAAAAAATTTATAATTCGTTTTTAGTTAGAAAAAAAAATAAATCAAAAATAGAGACGTATGGTGGCCCGTGGGATACATATACATATATACTACACTCTCATTTTGTTTTCTTTATTTTTGACGTCTTTGTGGAAGAAATGAAACTGGGAGAAAAATTCGGATTTGCTCTGAAATTTCAGCCGGTGTTTGACTCTCAAACTGCTTACCAAAAGCACTTGTTGGTGAACGGTTCTTTGTGTAATTTGCACAATATATTGCCTCATTCCAGAACTTCTGATCCGATCCACTTGCCAAAAGCATTGTTCTTGCTTTTTCTTGAAGGGTGTGATTTAGTCTCTCAGCTACTGAATTCATTTCTGGATTGTAAGGAACAGTATGCATGAATTGAATTCCTTTAGCCTTGCAGAATTGTTTAAAATCATTCGACGTATACTCTCCACCATTGTCGCATCTCAACTTCGAAATTTTCTGCGAATGTAAAGCTTCAGACATTGTCACAAACTCCTTGAATTTGTCTAGAACTTCATTTTTCCTTTTAATACAAAAAATTTGTGAAGCCCTCGAGCAGTCATCAGTGAATGAAACAAAATATCGTGACCCATCATAAGCAGGAACAGGCATTGGTCCACAGACATCACTATGGATCAGTTCCAAGATTCGTTTGGATCGAACAGTTTTGTTCTTTGGAAATGAAGTTCGTGTTTGCTTTCCAATAACACAGTGTTTCCATACAACTTGAAAACATATCCCGAAGTAGACTTTCGATCATTCTTGTCTCCTCCCCAGTCAGCATCACAATAACAAGCCAAAGTTTCTGTTTCTTGTCTTTTGTACACCAACCTTAAATCTAATGTGCCACGAATGTATCGCAAAATATGTTTTGCATAATTGAAGTGACGCTCATCAAAACAACAGTTCTTTTTGTCACCCTCGTCAATATGAAAACCCTTTTCCATAGGAGTAGTTCTTGATTTGCAATCTTCCATGTCAAATTTTTGTAAAAGCTTTTCTAAATAATGGCGTTGGCTTAATTCGATAGTTCCACGTTCGATGTCTTGTTTGATTTTGATTCCAAGAAAACTACTTGCTTATTCTGGTTGTTCTTCAAATTGAAGATCTTCTTTTTAAAATTCTCAGAATTTTAAGATAAGTTTCTTAACAAACTTTCTTTAAAGAACGTATTCTGGGCCCATAACCACAGAATTAAAAAAAAAGAAGATCTTCAATTTGAAGAACAACCAGAATAATTTTATTTAAAAGAAAATATATAACAAGTTTCTCAAATGAGAGTTTATGAATGAATGAAAAATATTTTTCAGAATAATAATTTCGTAGTTTACAAAATAAACTAAATTTCATTAAATTATTTAAAGTATTTTCAACACAAAGTATTTAACACTTTTAAATTCATTTACATCGTAGCCATCTTTTGATAGAATTTGACAGTTTGAGACAGTTGGGACAATCTATTCTATGATATTATATAAGAAATATTTTGTTGCAAATATCATTGGATTTTTTAGATGTTTTTGAATCCATTGATATCGTTGGTAGAATTTGTACAGTTTGTTGCCCTTATGTCCTTTGGAAACGCATCGGAAATGTTCAAAAAAGAGAACTACGCTAAAGTCCACATCCAAATAGATGCTGAATACAGTCGCCTGTTCCACGCCATCGCATTTCTTGAATGGCGGTAATATCTGCTTTGCAGCATTCTAGAGCCTTCACTAATTGTTTGGCCACCTCTTGTATAGAAGTTCGTTGTCCTCATTTCTTTTGCATGTTTCGTCAACAGCAAATCCGTCCATATCCGAGGCTTGTTGTTGCATCACAGCATGATTACTTTACGTGGCCGGGAAGTCACTCAAACGGCATGGCCTCCTTGGAAGCCCAGACCCTGATACTATTACTCCAAGGATTGGGAACCGAACAAACCACTCCTTATAGGCATGAACTCCGAATATGTCGTAGTAGCCCATATCAAGTAGTTTAGCCTGACTGGAACTGTAGACGCCCGTGTTGATTCCATCTGGAGAATTCTTCCGCTGCCACCTTGATGAAGGAAAAGTTCTCCCTCGCCCCCCTTGTTTGCTGTCGCCAAAAACCCTCCACAGGGATTAAAGCCCCATCTTAAGGAATTATAGGCATCCGATGTTTACCATCGGGGAGGTAAGAGTAGGACAGAGGTTCGTTTTGAAAAAAACTTGTGGACGCAATTGTATCCTCTTGAATGCACGTATTTTAGTGGTCTACCCTTTGAAAATCTTTTATTGTTATTGTTTTTTTGAGCAAGGGGTTCCATTCCGTAAGTGTGATCAATTTTTTGCCAACACATGTATTCTGAAAATAAATTAGCTGAAGCAAATTTGTATCTTATCTCTTGCAAAAACGAAAATATTTTTTGTCTAAAGAGAAAGAAGAATTGAGTTTTTTGAATTAATAATAAATTTATTGGCGCTGGGTTTTGGCACTATGGGTGCAGGGCCAGTGTCCCAAGTGTCCCTAGGGTAAAGTATAGGCCTGCCGGATATTCCGATTTTTGCCGGAAAGTCCCGATATTTGAACAATGTTCCGATATTTAAACATATTCCGATATTTGTCCCGATTTTCAAAGTACATATACTATACATATACCAATTTTATCCAGACGTTTTGAGAAATGAAAAAAAAAATCTATATAAGCTAAGCATGTGCTATATAGTATAGCCTACGACCTAAAAATATTTAGACTGAGAGCTAGCGACGTTTTTACTCACCTTATTTCAACAAGGCTAAGACTTTGGTCATATAGAAAGATTCGTGGCCATCAAATACAAAAATTCCAGTCTTACACTCCGGTTCCGTGAATGGGGCATTAATTTTGAGCCTTGAAAGTGTAAAAAAAAGTAGTCATTCACCTCATTTCAACAAGGTTCATCTTTTTATATATTGTTTATTGATCTTATATATACTAGAAAAAAATAGTTTACGACGTTTTTGCTCTGAATTACATTCTTTAAGACGCTCCTGAAGGTACCGGGACCTAAAAAAAAATGAGAAATATTTTTTTAGGTCCCGTTACCTTCAGGAGCGTCTTAAAGAATGTCCTTCAGGGCAAAAACTTCTTAAACTATTTTTTTCGAGTATATATAAGATCAATAAACAATATATAAAAATATGAACCTTGTTGAAATGAGGTGAATGAGTACCTTTTTTTACATCTTCAAGGCTCAAAATGAAGGCCTCATTCACGGAACCGGAGTGTAAGAATGGCATTTTTGTATTTGATGGCCATGAATCTTTCTATGACCCAAGTCTTCGCCCTGTTGAAATGAGGTGAATAAAAACGTCGCTAGCTCTTGGTCTAATATGGGGAATTACGAATTTTTGCTCTGGATGCAGTGATCCATACAGAAGCATTTTTGTCCCTAATAACAGCATTGAAAAGTCCTTTGAAAAAAATTTTTAGCAGTTAAAACATACTTCACAGATAAGAAAAATGCCAGAAATTATATTTGAAAGCTTTTAAAGTCGGAGTCAACGAAAGCGCATATATGACAATTTATTATTATTATTTATTTTTAAGAACACGTATTGGGCTTTCATAATAATGAAAAAAAAATTATACTTAATAACGTGTTTTTGTGAAAAAAATCATATCGAAGTCAAAAGAACAACCTAAAAATGCTTAAAAAATGTGCTTGAAAATATTTTGCGGGAAAACCGTTATCCTCACAGAAAAAAGTTATATTGTAGATACAAATTTCTAACTGTTCTTGTTTAAATAAAAAAAATTTCAAAAATCGGTTGTAGTTTGGCAAAGTTAGAGCCATGTCAAAGGAAAAAAGAATAAAAATCATAAAAACCGTTATAAGTCGAAAACGAAGCGAAAACGAGAAAATTACCTCTTAAGTCTTTCGACTTGAAATGACCTTAGGAACTCATGGTTTTTTTCTGAGGCGGTGATTTCGGGACACCCTGTAGATGATCGCACGAACTTGCTCTTGTGGTTAACAACTATAAAGGAGCTACATTTTAATAATTTTTTTTTAAGTCGAAAGTCCTAAATATACGACATTTTGTTTGATTTTTGTTTTGTTAAAAAAAAAAACATATTTTCAAAATTTTTAAATGAAATATTGTTTAAAATATTAAGAAGCACCAGATTGCAAAATTAAAACAAAATCATTTAAGCAATTACGAAGCTGTAGTGACATAACTAAAAAAAATAAGTCAATTTAAAAAAAAAAAACGGCAAAAACCATATTTTCGTTTTTCGATTTTTTTTTTTGAAAAAAAACCTGAAACGAAGTTTTCTTACGGCTATTTTGTTCGTATATACAAGTTTGAATTTTAATCAATATCGTTTGAGCTATTTTCGAGAATTTTTAGAATTCGAATTTCTAAAAATGATTATACCTCTAGGTATAATCACATATAAATGCTTTATACCAAATTTGAAGCAAATCGGTCCACTCGTTTAGATCAAATTAAAATGGACGCACGGACGAACAGACCGACGACGCAACGGACGGTATGACTATTAATTTTTTTAAATTGATTAATATTTTTAACTTGCGATAAACACATATACATGCATATGCATAAATGTATCTACTATAGGTAAGGTTTTTAACTCGTAAAAAACTTCGAACACTTAATGTTTCTAACAAAAAATTTTTTTTTAGAAATCCTATAAAGATATTTAAAGAAATATAAGTTAATATTTTTTCATAAGTTCTTTATTTTGATCTGAAACTCTTGTAGGAGTTGTTTAAGTATTTATAAGAATTTCTGTGTGTAGGAAGTCATAATTTAAAAGGCAGAATTTCGACCCGCTCTATTCGTGAAGTATCAATATAGGAGTAACTTTACCTATCTCTGTACAAAGCTTACATTTATTTTTACTTTTACTGAAATTGTAAATAGATTCTTAAATTTCTATCTCATTTATATATTTACTCGAAAATATATTTTTCTGGCTACGGCCAGATACAAATATACAAATCTCATTAGCAAATTAAATAAAACTCTCACACAATATTCTTATAGACTTTTCCTTAATTATTTTACTTGTCATTTTTAAGCAAAAAAAAAAAAACTGTGATGGTCTCCAGTTCAAGTGCGAGGCGCTGAACTTCCTACTTGGAACATACTACATACGTAATTGACAGAAATCGACGCCACCGACTGATGCTCAAAATAGTTTCTATAGGCTAATATTTGGTTGACCATCAAAATGCCAAATCATATTTCTGTTTTGAAAAATCTTTTTTTCCATGACAAATGCAGTGCAATTAGATCATCCAAATTGTGATATAAATACTAATCGATCTATAGATAAATTGTGTATCCGAAAGATGAATAGCTCCATTGAGTATATCGCGAGAAGCAAATTGTATGTAGATTTATAGTCTGTGCCGCTATAAACGCCGATCATATATTATATTTTTTTGTGTACACATTCAATGCTGATTGATATGCATCGCTCAACGCTTGTGTTGGTCTCTTCTTCAAATTTACAGCGCCGCCATCGTCCCTATACGTCTCTTTGCCTCATCAGCAGCTCATGTAACTCATCGTTCTAATCTCAAGAACCGTGAATACTATGAATTATACGAACAGTCAGAAACTTTGTTGGTTTGTTTTTGTTTTTTGTTTGGATTCATGGTATTTTTGTAGATCCAACATAAAAGAAAAAACCACAAAACTCCCACATGATGTGCATGGAGAAAAAAAAAATAAAAAAAAAAACTCCGATACGGGAATATTGAAATTGAAAATGAAAATGTCGTGAAAAGATTCTGATTGATTCATTGTTCAAGATAAATGTTTTATTTTGTTGTTTTTGTAGCTGGTGTAGTTGGTAAAGTGTGGAAGCTTTTTGGAAGAAAGTGATAATTAGACAACTAAATTTAAATAAAACGTATCATGGATATTGAAGGACGAGAAAGAAGAAGAAGTGCTAATTTTCTATTTTGTAAACAATTATATAGTTATTTTTTAAAAAAACCAGACACCTGATGGATCTCACTTCATTAATCTTACGTTTTGTTTGTTTTCACACGATTTTCTATTATGAATGAAAAACTGGTGTTAAGAACTAAAAAAAAAAAAAAAAACACTTAACAGAGGTACACTTATAAGAACTAAAAGATTTTCTTACATATTTCATTTATATAACTTTTAAAGCCAAAGAAATTTAGAAATTTGTTTGTTTATATTTGATAAAATTATTTTTTTACGACTAGCTCTTATTATAGCAAATGGTAACATCAAAGTTAACAGTTTTGAGGAAATAATTTAATACAGGAAAGTAATTATATGCATAGCAGCGTGAGTTAGACACTTAACCAACAAAAAAGTACGTTAAAAAATTATATTGGTGCTTGTTTAATCATCAGGCATATAGCAAAGGCACCTTGAAACTGATTTGCTGAAAATGGTAATTATTTTCCTAGAATAAAAGTCAATCTGTTCTGGGAGACTTTCCAGACTTTCTGATTTTTTTTCAAATTTTTTTCTGGCATTTTTTCCATTTCTTAAAATAGAAAAAGAGCCTGGAAAAAAATTGGAAAAAAATCCAGAAATCAAATTTCTGGTGTTTTTTTTTTCCTATTCGTTATGTGTGAGGCTGGGTGTATGCATAAGTTTCTTTAAAACTTTATGCAAAAGAGACTTTGCATACACCCAGCCTAGCACCTACCCCAAATCCTATAATGTGCCCAAGCAGGGGGGCCCATAAATACCTCATTGTTTATGCACCGCGATTTTTTTTTAAAGATTATCTTATCATTGAAATTAAACTTTGGAAATATCGCCTAAAATTTATGAAATAACGCCCAAATTAAAAAACAGTTTGGAAATAAAATTGAGGAAATGAAAATCTACAAAAACAATTTACATTGAAAATATTTGGGCGATATTTCGAACTTAAGATTTAGAAAAATATAAATTTGGGTGATATTTCCATTTTTTTTTGGGGCGGTAAAAAAAATAACGCCCAAAATTTTGCACGCGAGCCGTCGCGGTGTATGGGGGGGCATGCGATTCTTCTCTTCAGGTTATAATTGTTAGTTCTTTCTTTGCTTCACTTTTTAGGTTTCTTGTTTGAATATACAGTAGAATCTCAGAAAGATGAACGATTCTAAAAGATGAACAGCTCGGAAAGATGAACGGAAAATTTTCACTTTTCAGTGTTCAAAAAGATGAACAATGAATTAATGTATATTCTTCCTCAAACATATGTTGGTGCTCGAAAAGATGAAAGGGCCCTGTTTTATATCTGTTCATCTTTTCGAGATTCTACTGTACAAACAACAAATTTTCTGAGCTTTTCTGGCTCTTTTCCATAGGTATCTGGCACAATTTCCAAATTTCTGGCTTATTTTCCAAAAAAAAATTTGGCTTTTTTTTCCAATTTTAACCAGAAAAAAATTCTGGCGTTTTTTCTGAAAAAAAAATTCTGGCGTAATTTCCGGGAGCCCCTGCGCAATATACCTATCATGCATGTTCATGAAAATGAGATCTCCGAGATCTCAGCAATCTCAGTTGCCTGAACAGGATTCTTCAGTAAAATTTCACAGTTTTGCTGTAAAAACTCAGAGGAAAAATAAATCTTGGATTCTTATTGCTCACTTTTTGGGTGAGATATCATTTTTCTAAACGTGCCAATTCCCTTAGATTTTTGAGTAAGATCTTCGAATGCTTAAACCACAATTCAACCTTATATTTTTTTAAGAAATTGGTCACACTTTTCAATATTTTTGATAAAATTCAAAAGTTAGAAGTTGAACAAATTTCTAAAAATACTTTTTCTAGAAAATTATACTTTTTATTTTGAAGCGGTTAGAAACAAAATTTTTTGCCCGTAATTCTCTTTCAAGTTTTGTTTTCGAAGTTTTTCTCAATTAAAACATTACAATTTGTATAAAGAATGCGTTAAAAGTGATAAGACAAACATAAAACTTGTAACTTACCAATCCAAATACTGATTTAAAGGCGTTTTCCAGTGGGGATTTTGAATTTTTTAGAATGCAAAGTTACGGTAGCTATATCCCTTCTAATCAAAAAGCTTAAGATTTATTTTTGTTAAAAAAACATAAACCCGTTTTCTTGCTTTCTGATTTGTACGTTAATTTAAATAAAATTTTTAGCATGGAAGCTGTAAGCGATGAACCTAGTATAATATTGCAGACAAAATTTTTAAAAACATATATTTGTATGATTAAAAAAAATCAAAAATTTAATTTTTAATTTCATAATTTCGAAAACTGGCTTATGATTTTTTTGACATCTGGATTTTCAGTGAAAATTAGTAAGCATTTCCAAAGAATGTACCTTTTTTTAGTATTGAAGGGATTCAAATTAAATAAATTAAATTACATGATTTGCACCTCAAAACCATTTATTTATAAAATTGATTGAATAATTTTTAGAATTAAATTAAAGGAACACTCCTAACGAGAAACCCTATTTGTCTTCGCCGCGCTGTTTTTCAAAACTTAAAACATGCAGTATGTATCAAAATTTAAGTTTCTCAAATTTAAACATTTTCAAATTCAATATAAAATCCATTTCATACGGATTTTATATTGAATTTGAAAATGTATTCAAATAATTAATTTACTTTAATTGTATGATAGAACAACTTAAGTGTACTAACTTAACTCACCAACCGTGCGTCGACCGTCAGATTATAATTTTTTGCTAGTGGTAATGGAAAAATGCTTCTCGTCTTAGTAGAAAGTTATTGGTCCCCTTTATTCCTGTCGACACAACGCAAAAAGGACTCTCTGGGTCCAACTGGTTGACGATGATTAACAAATCGAGAAAGCAGGTTATTTTGGTAAAATTTATTTGATTTTTCGATTGTTTTTGACCGAATTAAATCAAATTAATACATTAGCCGTGTTTTTTTGGGATTTTATATGTAGTAAAGTATAATTCCCAATAAAACCAGTGCGCAGTAGCCTACCCATTCGCAGTAGGATTCTACTTCTGCTTTTATTGGCAGTAATTCCACTGTGGATGTCGTATTTGTAACTTGTGTAAAATCCTACTGTACTGTGAATAGCTTTCCCAAAAAAACACGACTATTGACGCCATTCATGAATTATAAATTTCAGGAATGTTAAGCACCGTATAAAATTAGCATCTAGTTTTTAGCGCTTGACTGAAAATTAAGTAAAGCATTTAATACTAAAAACAAACCAAAAATACTACTTAATACTGAACAATTTTGAAAAAAAAAACAGTTTTCAAATTTTTCTTTTCTTTCTTTTTTCTTTTTTTAACATTGAGCTTAAAAAATATTTTCCAAAAAAGTATTCACTTAAATAATTTGATTAAAAAAAATTGAAGAATGGATTTCTATCTTTAAAATGAAAATAACATAACATTGTAAGTGTTGCAGTGGTTTTTAAATATTTTGTTTTCTATTTTAAGTAAACTTTTTAGAAAATCTAGATGGCGGAATAATCTCCACCTTGATTTTCCCGAAAAAACCACAAATATGCTTCTTAAAAACTCCTCTAACGAATTGTGAAAGAAAACTGCAGGTGCGTTTCCATTAATTTGGCTACTTGGTTAAAATTTCTCTAGAAATCCTATTTTTCCACTAAAAAATAGTAAAATACATTTTGTTATTTTCAATTTTCTCAAAAACTAGGATATATTTTAGTATCTGGTTTTAAGTATTTTACTTAGAATTGATAAGAGCATTGAATATTAGAAACAAAAGTACCTACTATACTCAATAACGTAAAATTCATTAATTCCAATTTGTTTTATTTTGTTTTTCAAAATTTTGAGTTTGAAAATTATTTTTTAAAAAACTATTTATTTAAATTAAATGATTTAAAAACAAAATTTAAGAATTAATTTTTGCTTTGAAAAAATTATTTGTAAAAGAGTAATTATAAATAAATTAATAAATAGGATCAATTAACTTTTGCTTGTATCAACAAAAGTTTATTGGACTAATAAACCGCTTTTGATAAAAAAAAAATTACTGTCCCAACAAACTTTTTTGTTTTATCTACGTGTACGTGGTGTATTCATGTTTGAAAGTTAATGTGATCCCATAAAGACCACAATTATTACAAAAGTGGAAAGAGAGTTCCAACTTCTTCCATAGTAATTTCTGCACAAGATTAAAGGGTTTAAAAATGCAATTAAAATGAATGGATGCACTTAGATAACAAATCTTCAAATTTTTTGATAAAGTCGATGTTTGAATATTGAAAATCTGAAAAAAATTCTTTTAATATTTTCGGTTAAAAAAAAACAAATGCAAGGACCACTCGAGAGATAATGTTTCGCCAATATTATATTTGCCTTCAATAACCCAAGTTAATCGGTGTCAAACAAAATGAACTGCTCCCACTCAAACTTAACTTCTTTAATATGTCCACAACTTCAAACATTAATTTTGTTGAATATTTTAGTTAAAATTCACAAACCTTGACCTTCAAATGCTAAGTTATTCCACGTTTCCATGTAGGTATATCTAGATACATATTATGTAAGTTCTAATAAAACAACACAATCATTTTGATGGTTGGATTATATTTCCTTTCGGAAGGGCTATAGTTATCTTATAAGTCCTTTTGTTGAACCCAGACTTAACTATTTTACTAAAGCCGGTAATTTTGTTTTACATATGTTGTTGGTTTGTTAGTATATAATTGAAATAACTATCGTATTAAAAAAAGAAAAAAAAAAAGAACTAAGCAAATGTGATAGTCTTCAACAATGGAAACAAAAATAATATGTAGGTCTTCTTTTGTCCGGTAACAACCTGCCTTTGAGCTCATCTTATGTCGTCTATTTTATGTGTAAGTGTGTATGTGTGTGTGTATTGCTATAGATATAAGTGCATATGTGCATATATGATGCATATGCATAGGAATCAAATTTCATTGAAAATCGTTTTCACCTCAAATTAGCGTCAGAAATGGTACAAAACGTACTGCATTTATAACATGGAATTACACACTAACTAACAACAAGCTTATATGGTTAATCCAATGCAAAAATTGATTTCAATTCGATTCGCCGTATTTACCAATGTTTACTTACCCTCTAGCATAGGCTATTGATTTCTCCATAGAAGTATAATACAAAAACAGTATATCCAGTCCTTCTTTAAACCTTATACCTACCACTTGACCAATACCTCCTCCATATATAACGCCATCATCCACAACCCTTTCTCGACCACTTGGTATTGTTTTCGCCCTATTCTATGCTAGCGACGACCGACGATATAATAGACGTTCGGTCGGAACAATACGGTTCAATTCGTACAAAGCAGAATGAAACTATATTATTGAATGCAACTCTGTATAGGTATACGTACGTACGTTCGAATAGAACTTAAACTACCCCCGGCAAATTGCAACAAAATCAACAAAGTTATATTCACACATAAAATGCAAAATTAATTATCACACAAACTCTAATAAAAGTCAAGATGGCTAGCCGCAGGAGTTCCATTGCACTATGCACAATGCCTGCACGATGCACGCGGCTTCCGGGGGCCAGCAGCCAACAGCTAACAGCCGGTCAGCCGGTATGCGCAGCTAGCGCCCGGCATTTCCTTCCTCTATCCTCATCCTTTCCCTCGCAATAATATATATTATACTGGAATTCGGATTTCATCGATAAATTTGAATCGAAAATGACCAACTTAGATTTGATCTAATCACTTCGTCAGCTTTCTTCGTTTACAGATACTTAATACTTTTTGCGTTGATTACTGTTTTGTTTTTTTTTGCTTATATTGCGCTTTTTTCATTTGTGTTATAGAGCCAATGCCCAATACAATATATTTTATATAGCCACACTGTGAGTGCAGCACACAATAAATGTGGTGGGGGCAAATAAGCCATACAGAGCATGTTATTTGTGGCATTGTGGCATGATGATAGGTTTCCGACATTTAGTTAAGAGGGCCAGCCATCAACCACGAGCCACCACTATGCACCAGGCCTCAAGCACCAGGCACCGGGCACTCCTGGTGGTCTTTTTTATTTTTATAACTTTCTGATATATTTATGTTAGCGATTAGCTAAGCGTTAAGTGATGATGATGATTTGTATATAAAAATGTAAAAAAAATGTATATAAAAAAATCAAAACTAATGCAATTCTATAAACAACATAACTTTGTAGATTTGTAAATTATTATCATTCTATAAGTACTTATAATAAAAATCGATGAATCAAATCGATGCATTTGGGAAAGGAATTTTATGCTTTCGTGGAATTTTCTAAATCTTTGTCGGGATGACATACATCTGTGAACATAATTTCCGTGGCAATTCATTCTAACGTCATCGGATTCGGCCAAATTGTCCTTGGACATTAAAAGGGTAAAACAATCCCACAAATAAAACTGAATTTACCTACGCAAAGTAAAATGTCCTCAGTCACAGTTATACAATATATACATAGCTACAAAATAAAAAAATCTCAAAATTCAAACTCAAAACTCCAAAAATACATTTGACAGATTATTTGACATTTGAAACTGCATCTGCTACAATTTGTTTCGTTAACTACATTTAACTATGTTTATCTACATGAATTAGCAGTAGTAAAGTTGTTAAATGGTTTTATCTTCAGCTTTCGTTCATTACATAATAAGCATATTATACAATTTCAATTGAAAATTTTTAAAAACATTTTTTAAAGTTTTTATGATTTTTGTTTTAAATTGAATTTTAAAATGTTAAAAAAGAAGAAAATGATATTGAATAACAGTTCGATGTTGAACGGCCACACAGGTAAAATTTCCCAAAAACATGGCCAAAATTATTTTTTTAAATATATTTTTTTGGTTTATTATTGCATTAAGTCATTGGAAAAAGCAATTTTGTCGTAAATTTTTTTTAATTTTTTAATTTTGTTAAAATCCAAAAAATGTGAATACAAACAAAAAATTAATTTTTAGGAGAAGTTTTAGTTATTTTCAATTTTGTCGAAAACTAGAAGATATAGCGCCATCTAGTTTTTAGTCTTTGATTCAAAAATAATAGAAGTATTTATTACTTAAGTCAAAACAGTACTTATTGACATAAGTTTTTTTGTAAAAAATAGTAATATTAATTATAAGTTTCTGCGGCACACTTTTATTTTCACTGATTTTAATATCTTGCATTGATATTGTTTTAAAAAGTCGCAAATGTTTTTGATTGATTCTGAATCAGAATACTTCAGGGTAAATTTAGAGCCTGATTTGAATGCTGAGCAATGCCCAGAAGTTAAACTTTTTCTTTACGAAACAAAAACTACGATTTCTTAATGGGTCCCAAAGCTGGTCTTTTTTTGATAAATAAAAAATCTATCCCATAATTAAAATATCACAGAAAAAATTATTGAAATTATTCTACTTACTACCAGCAACAAATTCCTTAATAATTTTTTTTTTTTATCCAAAAGCATATATAAAAAAGAAAAACAAAGTAAATTCACTTCGTATCGCACTCCAAAATTGGTCCTCAACGTGCTCTCTAAAAGCTACCACTTTAGACGCATCAACTGACAAAACGGTTGCAATCTTAATAGCGAGATTGATCAGAAATTAAGCTCTTGTTAATTGCTAACAACTTTACATTGAAAAAAAAAACAACAAAACGATTTTAGTTTTTATAGTTTTGGCCACGTTTTTGGGAAATTTTACTTGTGTGCGGCGTGAAGTCCGATAAATTTGATTTTAAAAACTAAATTCACCTTATTTTGACTTCACTTGAGTCGATATTGAATGTTTCTATTCATTTAATAATACATAATTTAATTCCGCTACCAGTGGTAATTCCTATAGGATATGGGGCAGGGTAATGTAGTTGGACAGACTGCTTTCACCACCCAAGAAACATTTTTGGTTCTTTAAAGGCTTTAAAAGCGCTTCCAGAGCTAATCTTATAAAGCTCGAATTTTTAATAATGAGCTCCAGAACACCATTTAGGAGTTAAATTCGAGCTTATTTGCAGCTAATTCATTGAGTTTGAGAGCTCTTTTTTGCTCTTGAGAAGCTAGTTATTAGTGACAATTAGTGACTCTGAAGGTCTATGATATACACTTTTAAAGAACATCTTTTTAAAGATGTTTGTTCGTATTGGTTTGAATAATAAATATGATACAAAATAAAAACGCAGGCACGCTTTAATACTACTATCGGAAAGTGAATCGTTTGTTACTATGGATAATATACAATTTTGTAAGATATGCCAATTATAGTTAACTACGAAAATAAATAATAAAAGAAGTTAATATATTTTGGTGAAATGTTAGCTTAATTTAAGTGCGAATTAAATTTTTTTACAAACGTATTGCTGGTACTTTGGTAAATTACAAAGCGCGCCTTCGAAATTCTGTATTTTAAACTGTCAAATAAAAATAAATAATAACTAAAAATAATTAAAATTCTAATAAAAACATTTTTAAATTTTTTTTGGTTAAAAATACAATTTAGTTTGACTTTAACCGAGTGCAAGAAAAAAAAAGCATTCATTTTCTTTCTCGCCGCCATGTTGTCACAAGGAAAAAATGTTTCTTCAAAAGAGCTGTTAAATCGCTTTGAGCTATATTTTGCATTGTTGTAGAGCTGCAATATTAATTACTGTTGATATGAAGCTCTTATATCACTTAAAGATTTGTTTTCTGTACTTTTGGAGCTAGTTTTAACAAGATGGCATTTTTCTGCATATTTTTTTTCGTGCAAGTGGAAACTCTGTAATTTGACAGCTGCCACATTGAAATACGCAAAAGAAGAACGCCTTATCACTGTGAAATCCCATTACAAAAATGGACAAAGTATCGCCGGAATTGCAGTGACTAATATGGACTGCATTCGTTTCAGGAACGTTATAACGGAGTTCTTGTAGCCTCAATTGGACGCAATGCATTTGTACGATATTGTGGTTTCAGCAGGACGGCGCGTCGCGGTGGCGGCATCACCTTTCACACTGCGCATGGAACAATCGGTTTATTGCAGTAAAGATTTCCAGACCAAATTATTTCAAGAAATTGTGATGTCAACTAACCACCAATTAACGATTTAAGCTAAGACCGCACTCGGCGGAACTGAACTTCATGACCTATTTGTAGGAAATTGTATGGGCTATATCGCACTACACTTCACGGCGCGATATTATGCGACAAAGTTGATAATCTGACCAGCTGTGTCGCGGCGTGATGTTTCGTTCAGTTTCATGCTAAAGTGCGCACGGTGTCGCTGAAGTGCTGTTCCGCCTAGTGCGGTTCTATCTTTAACGCCGTGCGATTTCTTTCTTGTGGTGTTTTGTGAAATCTCGTATTAGCACAAGGCTGAGGTGCAACGTGTCGTGCGTCGGCGAGATACAACATTTACAAAAATTTATCGAAAATTTCATGAAAAGAGCAACGGCCTGTCACCAGAGCCGTGGGTCTCATTTGCCGGATAATTTTTTCCATACTTAATCGAAACATATGTGCATCAACTTTGCAATGCAATACAAATATCACTCACTCCAAAAATACGTGTTTTTTTTTTAAACGAAATATTGCACTCTTATTGAGACACCCTTAATTTTTGTTTCATGTGTCGCTGAAAATACATATTTAGCTTCGTGTAAATTTGGCTTTCATGCATTTTAGGCCATCAGGAAAATTAGACAAAAATAGGACAAATTTCAAAAAAAAAAAATCGAGGCTGCTAAAGTTTAAAGGGGTTGTAAAAGGTGTTGAAAACATCTCCATAAGTATCAATTTTTGTTCGAAAAAAAGTGAAAAATGTAGCTCATGCAATTTTATCACTCCTTTTCGTATAAACAAAAGATTTCGAGGAAAACGTATGCAATTATGCAATTTATTGTTTTTTGAGGTATAATTTTCTACATCCCTAGTAAGGTTAAATTCTGGTAGAGTTTGTCTTTTTTTGTGGTTCCTCCAGGAGACTTAACAAACGTTTAAACAGCACACAATTCAGTTACTCCAACTTATTTGAAAAATTCCAACAGAGCTATATTATATTGCCGTCTTAAGTACATCCTTAAAAGTATGTACTCTAAGACCGTGCGTGAATTAAATTAAAACCGCACTAAATTGTATCCAAAATTTAATTTCTGACACAAATGAGGTGAATCTATATATCAATTATTATAACTTAATCCTTTTTTATCCCATCAAACCAAAAGCCTGGTCCAAATTAGGGTACATTTTAGGAAACATGAAAATAAAGCTCACCAACAAAATTTAGCTTTGTCGGAATTTTTTTCAAAGTGAAAGTCTAATTTTATAGGTTATAGGATCAGAAAAGAAATTATAAATTTTCTGTATTGGAATTAGACAGAAACATACAAATAAAATAATCACCAAGATAACAGAATCCGTTGAATGAGTGGCGAAGGGACATGCTCAATCAATTTAGACATGTTCATCTTCAGGGAAATGTAAAAATTAAATCAGCTTTCCCTTCGCATCGGATTCTATAATTGAGGTGAATAATAATAAAATTCCGTTGCTTTTAGGTTCACTATGGTACCTTTATGTACCTATGTATACCGTGGTTGTGGTATTTGGCAATGATTAAAATTTTAAAACAAAATACGAATCTGCTACCCAACATTTTGTGATGTGAATTAGTTTTTCACCTCCGTTTGAAAAAAAAAACGCTCATACGCCATACATCGCACCCTTAGAATGAAAATGACCTAACTCAAAATTTCTGTAACTTCTGGTTTTTCAATAAACTGACATTTGAAAGCGAAATGAACTCTAAAACCAGGCTGTAAAAAAGATGCCGAATTTTTTAGTTAGGTCACTTTCATTCTTATCTAAGGGTGCGACCTCGTTTTTTAAAGAAAAACGAAATTTCTTTGCTTGGATGCAATATAGCAATATGTTTGTTCTTGAAACAATGGAGCATTTCGATTGTTTATTTTTCAAAGAAGAATTTCGTACAGAATACACCAAGCATTAAAAACAATTTTTCATTATTTTTACGAAAGGGTTCAATCGAAGAGATCTACACGTCACTTCAATAATTCTTAAATTAACAAAAAATAAGTTTAAATTTTATTTTACTATTTGAGTACCAATTTTAAGCATACAAATTGGCTTACCTTGGTCGTTGTCAGTAGAAACAAAATTTATATTTCTTGTTTTTCTTTGAACAAAGTAACGAGTGCCATCTGTTGAATTATGTTATGTAAGAAACTTTGGTATCTACCTTAAGCAAAGAGAGGAACCACTTTTATTTTCACCACACTTATTAGTACAGACAAACACCATGATACATATTTATCCGACAGTTTGACTTTGGATAACTTATTTGATTTCCAAACCAAAATAGTTTTTGCTTCTCCCACAGTTTGAGAACAAGTAGATTTAAATTAGATTCTCGTTAAAATTTAAATTCTTTATTAAATGAATTTATGTTTTTTTTTTTCTTTTCAGTGAACATTTTATATCGGAACACACCGTTATGGCAGTGTTCAGCTCAAATGGACAAGTGCCTGGTCCATGCAGATATATGGTAGCAACACGTCGCCAAAATCACCAATGCCGAAAAGAATTCGGCTTACCGGACACAATTCGGGAAGCCCGACGTTTAGCGATATCACACTGTGAAGATCAATTTCGTTATGATCGTTGGAATTGTTCGATTGAGATACGTGGCAAACGGAATATATTCAAGAAACTCTACAAAGAAACAGCATTTGTGCATGCTCTGACGGCAGCTGCTATGACACATTCTATAGCTCGAGCCTGTGCCGAAGGTCGTATGACAAAATGTAGTTGCGGTCCAAGGAAACAAAATAAAGCTAGTCAAGACTTCCAATGGGGTGGCTGCAATGACAATCTAAAGCACGGCAAAAGGGTGACTCGAAGTTTTCTAGACCTTCGTGGAGGTGATGGAGATGAAGTCTCGGAGATATTGCGTCATGATTCTGAAGTAAGTTACACATACAGTATTGAGTTTATATGTCTTTCTATTCTGTTTTTTTTTTTTAAAAGGTTGGCATAGAGGCTGTATCGTCCTTGATGAAGGACAAATGCAAATGTCATGGAGTATCAGGCTCATGTTCAATGAAAACCTGTTGGAAGAAGCTCTCCGATTTCAATGCAACTGCAGGCTTATTAAGGCAAAAGTATAACACAGCCGTCCGAAAGGCTCCAAATATTAGAACTATGCGAAGAGAAGCTCCCAGTAGTCGAATGAAAAAGCCAAAGCGAAAAAAAGTTTGTTAATTTTATAATTTTTACCAACTATTGTTAAAATATTTATTAAATTTTATATAGCAACAACAATCACAATACACAACTCTATACTATTTGGAAACATCACCAACATACTGTTCGGTGACCAAAGATCGCCAATGCTTGCATCCAGATAATTGTGCGAATTTATGCTGCGGACGCGGCTATACAACGCGCGTTTTCAAACAAGTGGAGAAGTGTCGATGCCGATTTAACAACGGACGCTGCTGCCAACTTATATGTGACTATTGTCAACGCTACGAGGATAGATACTTTTGTAAATAATTCTTTTTTTTATTGTATTTTCATTCCTAACGACAAGAATCTATATATTATACAGAAAATAATTTTCATAATACAAACAACACAAAAAAACGGTAAATTCCTGCAACAGGTGTTTTGTTTTTGATTTTTTTTTTCTTGGAGAAAACTATGATGGCTGTACAGTGTACAGTACATAAAAGACATTTGGGAATTTATAAAGATACTAATATAAAACTTACATTCTATCAAGTAAGTATTTTCCTGCCCATGTATGTATATTGTATGTATGTAGGTTATCGCGTTCTTGAATAAAAAAAATTATGTAAAACAATATTACGTGCAATAGTATATGTATGTCGGTAGGTACCTATATGTAAGTTAAAAAATGTTTTGAGATATGATAGGGCTCATAACTTAATAGTCCTTTGGCAAAAAGGCTGTTTTAACGCCTCTGTTCTGAATTTCGAACGAAGTCCAGTAATTGAAGATATTTCATGTGCTTAAATCCATTCGTTCTCGAAAATTTTGCAAAGTTGTTGTTTTTTTATTGCGTAAATGCAGTTCGAATTTGCTTTACGATAAGTTTTTTTGATAATAATGGTCGAAAAACTGTTTCGATATAACGAATCTTTCGATATAACGTATTGGCTGAAGCCTGAACATTATATTTTTCGTTAAACTGGACATCCAGTGTACTTCGAACTGTGAAAATTTAAGGTGCATCCATTTTAAATTGTTTTGTAAAGTGAAATTACACTGCGGATAATTTGCCATTTTTAAGAAAAAAAAAGATGCCGAACTATGGAAACAAAAATTAAAGGAGGCAAATCTAATACTATTTTTAATATATTATTAGATACATAAGCCTTGTGTATCTGATTAAATAAAAAAAATTAAAAAGCGGGCTTAGAAAAGTAGGTATACCATTCTATGAAAGGATTCATTATGTCGGAACACACTTATCTCATGTGGTGTGTTATGGATACGGTGACCATGTTTAAGAATTTCAAATAATGAACAAGTGAAAAAAAAAACAAAATTCAATTCATTGAATTTCTGAACAACAACAACAACTTAAACGTGCTACCACCAATGGTATACGAATTAATTTATAATTCGTTTTAATTTATTATTTGACTGGAGAAAATTCAATTCAATTTTAAATTATTCTATTTAATTAAAAAATATCTACATACATAAAAATAACTTAAAAAAGAGATGGTACAAGAAATCAGAAATTTAGTCTTTGTTTACATAAAACTTAAACTTAAAAGCAAATTAATCTAAAACTAAAAAGCCTTACAAACAAACAAAAAATTTTAATCTAAATTGACGTAGTTCATTTTTACAGATTTTGATATTTTTCTGAAGAGTAAATTTCCTTCCGTTAGTTAATTTAGTTCCGTTTTTTTTTTTAATTCTTTGAACTCTAAAAAACTGAGTTCATACTTCATAATTAGTAATCAAAATATATTTTGCAGTTTCGATATTCTCTTTCTGCAGGAGCATTTGACAAAATAAAATTGAACTAGATGTCTTGTTCGTTCTTTCAAGTGGTTAGGGTACGTTAGCATCATAATTTTTTTTGCCATTGAATTTTGTTTAATATTTATGTTATTGTTTTTAAGAATTTGTACGAAATATAGAACTTCTGAAATACAAAACATTTATGTAATTTTGTTCAACAAATAATTCATAATGAACATCGTCAAATACAGAACTCTTCATTATTATAATCACCGTATAGTTATGGAGTGGTACTCTAAATGAAAAAAAAAAAAAAATTTGCCTTCAAATTTTTAGCACAAAATTTCAATGAAAAAGCACAAAGCAGATAATTGCAATTTTACCAACCTCAAAAATTGCGTCTGTCCCATTCTAAAACATAAACATACTTAAGTCTTTCGCCATCGTGTTTTTAAAATCGCAAGATGAAATTGCATCGTTTAAACACATATTCATATTGAGACTGCGCTTTTGTCTTCTTTCGGAAAAAATCTTACTCAGGTTTTCCCTCCTGCGAATTGAAACTGATAGTGAATAAATTCTGAAATATCCAAAAAGTAATTTCGTAAAGCCTTATGTGAAATGGATTTCATTTTGACGTTTCCATATATACCTACATATATATTCACCTCATTAGTGTCAAAAATTAAACTCGGGGTAAAATTTAACGTAATTCACACGGTTTATAGTTTCGAAAAAATAATTTCTACATTTGCGCCGTCAAAAATTGAAATTAGTTTTCTTCAGCAGACAACAAGTATGACATATTTAACTGTAAATAAATTAAAAACAAAAAAATTGTATGAAGATGTCTGTTCATATTTCTGAAATGACTGACATTTTATTTTTCTCAAAACAAAGGGACTTATCCCAAAATCTGCAGTTTTTCAGAAAATCGTTTGAAGTTTTTTGTTTGTTTTTTTAAATAGTTTTCATATAAAGTTCAAGTAAGGAACTTATAGGGCCAGTTTCACAGTGCATACTTAACTAAATAAGTGGCACTTAATTTTCCCATTTTGGCACTTTAGCCGCAGTTTTACTACCTGAGTAAGTGGAACTTAAGTAGCCAATATGGGAGACTTAAGTGTCACTGTGAAATTGGGAATTAGTTTTCCATATTTGGCACTGAAGTGACACTTACTTCACTGTGAAACTGGCCCTTAAAGTCGTAGAATAAAAATCTGTTACTGTTAAAATAATAAATTTCACCCAAAATTGTAAATATCGCCAACAAAAAAATTCCAGAAAAAGGAAATAACGCCCAAATAGTAATAAAACTCAATACTTACATTTACAATATGGATTTTTGAAAATAAAAAAACAGCGTATAAACAGTGCGCCTGCTTGGGCACATTATAGGATTTGGGGTATGTGCGAGGCTGGGTGTATGCAAAGTTTCTTTAAATGAAAAAGAGTTCAAAGTGCAAAGTTTCTTTAAATGTAAAAGATATGCCCCCCCATACATACCTCACTCTTTATGTGCCGCGATTTATTTCAGGATTATCTTATCATTGAAATTTCACCCAACGCCCAAATTTTAAAAAAATGTTTGGAAATATCGTCTAAAATTGAAGAAATAACGCCCAAATTTTACAAAAACAATTTACATTGAAAATATTCGGGCGAAATTTCCAACTTAAGTTTTGGAAAAATATAAATTTGAATTTGATATTTCCAATTTTTTTTTTGGGCGATAAAAATACATACATTGAATTTATTGAAGAAGACTAAGTAAACAAAGGCGTATTGTTTTCGTTAATATGTATTTAAGTCTTTTTTAATGAAAGCTTTTGATGTAAAAACTACAAGCTGCGAAATTTTATTTCATTTTTGAATTTGGTGACATATTAGGTAAAAATTTTGAAATTTGGCGATTTTTCGGCGATTTCAATTTTACTTTTGGCGGTTCCGCTTTAACAAACCTGACAACCCTGGTGAGGAGACCCGTTATTTTCCATTAATTGTTTCTATACAGGATGCAGGATAAAAAAAGTTTTTGGTTATAGTTCCCAAGTAATAGTTTGGTCTGTATATATCAACTTGGGGAGTTCATTACAATTTTTAGCACTAAAATACGAAAAGTGTCAATTTTCCAAAACCTTAATTTTTATACAAAATATATATCGTCCCCTTAGAAGCACAGTCGACAATTTTGTGATAAACCACTTTGTTTCTTAGGGTATTGTTTTGCGTTTCGCATTCGTATGCTTTGCGTTCACAAAAAATAATTTTTTTTATCAAAATACATACTAGTTTTGTTATTTTTAAAATGCAACAACAACAACACAAATATATACATATATGCCAGTAAGACCTAGGGTCTTATAAATTAGGCAAATGTTAGAAGGAATAGATGGATAGGATAGATTTTTGTTGGAACAGTGGATTGAGAAATTAGGTTTAGATTATTTCATTAAATCCCAGGGGTGGCTATCAGTTGAGGGAATATAGAAAAGAATGCTGCCTAGACTGGGGATCGACCCCACACATCCAGGTTAGCAGTCAAGCACTACTTCCACTGCGCCAGGGCCACTCCCAAAGCGTGTGTTTCTTTATTTCTATTATATTTGTGCTCATTTGACAAGCAACATTTAGATCATAGGATTAAGGGTAGTAAGCATAGTAGAAAAGAAACTGCCCCGGAAAATTATTTAAAGAATTTTTTTTTTAATTTCATTTTCACACCTCACATAGTAAAGGTCTGTTTCTTTACTTTTCACTTTCTAGTTTCTACCCACTTCAGCCCAAAGTTCTATCAAAGTTCATACAAAAAAATAAAAATGGGCTAAATAAACAAAATGTCTATTTCAATTTATTTTCCACTTTGTGAAATACAAGAGATTTAAGAAAAAAAATTAAAAGGAAACGTCAAAAAGTTTCCACCAACTCGTGTGAAAAGGGTCTTATACAAATCTATGCATCTATGCGAAAAAAAATTTACACGCTATGCTTTACTATGCAAAATTTGTGAATTTTTCATTTATGCGGAAATAAAATACCTATACGAATTTCTTATCTTACCCACCCACATACCTTCATTTAGCTTAGACCAGTTTAAAAAATGATATTTGACAACGAGTTCATTACAAGATGTGAAACGAAACAAATTAAAAAAAGACAAACATTTATAATTTCTCTTGATAAAAGATCAATACAATTGTTTCTGAAATTTTATCCACAAATATATTTAGCAACGGGGCAAAGTATTCCCTCTATATTAATTATAAATAAGAACACTATACTTATGCATCTGTTTTTTTTAATAAAACATAAAACACATACTTTATTAATGGATAAGTTCAATGTCAACTTATTGACGTATTTATATACGTACATAAATGCTACCTATTTGCAACAATGATGTCGTTAATTATTTCCGCAGTCAGCTAACTAAGTTTTGTGTTACACTTGGGTTTAATTTAGACGAGTGTTTGATGTCAATTTATGTTGTAATTTTTTTTTGTTTAATTTTCATTTACAAATGATCACTTTCATAATTTAGGTTATTTCATAATTTTATGAGCTCTGCATTGTAAGCTTGTTTAAAACCAATATATTTGGAAATTCCCGGAATCATAATAATGCAGTTTTATAAATTTTACAGCTAAAATTAGGAAATGTATAGCAGGAAATGGGTAAATTCATAAGATAGAACTTATTTCTTTCTAACTTAAGGAAAATAAATAGTTTTTAATTGAAATTAGAGTTTTTTCTAGGAAATTATTAGGTATAAACCTATAAAATTCCCCTCATCAATATGACATGGCTATTTTGTTAATAATGTTATTCTTAGCCTATGAAATGTCATCAACCAGTATCTAGAATCTATATTGGTAAAGTAAAGTATTTGCTTTGTTTAAAACATTAAATAGTTTAAAACACCTCTAACCTTTAAAAATATTAACTAAAATGGACAAATAATATTCTCAACCATGCCAGGTCAGAAGCAGGGTCAAGTACAAGACATTGTATTGACCCTGGCATAAATATTAAGACAATAGAATCATGTCTTTTCCAGGGTAACTCTTTGATGTGATGCATCATGCAGTACACTCGAGCCTTAAAAATCAATTTTATCTTGATACTACAATCTAGTGAGTATTCTTCATTCGTATAGGACGTTGTACTTATATTGTAACAAAGAAAGTAAAATCTGTCCGTGAAATTGTTGATTTATTTTTTAAACAAAAATATAAGTCTGCGAATGAAAAGAGCAATTCAAAATCAGTATACAATAGAAATTATGAGTTAAGTACGTGACAATATCTGTGGTGCTAAAACTTTCCTAAAAAAAATCTATATATGGACATAAATACATATATGTACATGGAGATATGAATGTATACTTTTCATTTGATATAGAGTATAGATATAGTGGCTAGTAGGTCGTTAATTTAATGTCAGTTTAAACACAAAAGCGAATTTACACTTATATTTTTGTAGGTATATTACATCTGATTTCCAAAATGTAAAAGTTCGTACATACCTACTTTTGTTACTTAAGATTGTGACAGAACAATTTTTTTGTTATAATATAACTAATTTGACAATTATGACACAATAGGTATTGGGACAATAAAAATAATAACTCAGTTTTTGTTTGTAGTACAAGAAGATAAACGAATTATTCTTAATTTGTAATAGGTTAATATTTATAGTATTGTCAAAAATTCAAATTCTTAAAATAGACAATTTTTCATTTCCGCTAAACTTTACATTAGCCTAACTCTTACCCAACAAACAATAAATAACAGGTTCTCAAGATATTAAACCATTTTTTCTACTTACCCACCAAACCCACGGTGCTTACACATATTAAAGGTATAATGTCATTAGCGTTTTCATTTTTGTTCAGTTCTGCGCATCTGTCAAAATTGAGGTATTATGGTGGTAAAATGGTGGATCCAGTGCCCCTTTATCTGTCTAATTTCAATATTTTGTTATTGTTTCTTATGAAACATGCTGTGTTCTTGTGGGCACTGGAAAAGCCATTCTAAATTTTTTAACTTTGACAACCTGCGCAATATATTACCTTAGATTTGTGTACTGTGACCTTATTCGACTATTTAGACCATTTAGCCTATTTAAACCATCAAGTCCTTAAACCATCTATGATATTAAGGCCATATGGGCTATTTAGACCATTTAGGCTATTTAGACCATTTAGGCTATTTAGACCATCAAAGATTTCTAGACCGTCTATTATATCTAGGCTATTTATATCATCTAGGCCGTCTAATCTATCTATACCATCTAGTCTGATGGTCTAAATCGTCCAGATGTTATATAGATAGTCCAGATGTTCGAGATATCCTAGTTAGTCTTGATGCTTTAGAAATTCTAAATGCTCTAAATATTTTAGACGTTTTATATGATCTTGATTGTCTAGATAGCCTTAATGATTTGGATAGTTCGTATGGTCTATGTGGTCAAGATGGTTTGGATACTCTTGATTGTCTAAATATCTTAGATGGTCTAGATATTTTAGATGATCTAAATAATCTAGATACTCTAGATGGTCCAACAAATCCTAACCGTCTAATCTTTATGTTGTAGAAAGTTTAAATTGTCTTGATGGTCTAAATAAATGGTATAAATGGGTAAGATTGTCCCTAAAGTCTAGTCTAAACGCTTTAGATTGTCAAGGTGACCTGGATTTTCTTAATAGGGGATAGTCCAGATGGTTTAGATAATCTAGATAATAGAGAAATTCTTGATGTTCTATAAAGCATAGATGGTCAATATAATGTCCATGGTTTAGGTGTTCTAGATTGTCTAGATATTTCATTCAGATGGTCTAATTGATCTAGATTTGGCAGAAAATCTTAAAGTTCTAGATAGTCTAAATATTATAAAAAGTTTAAATTGTCTTGAAAATTTAAATAATCTAGATGGTCTAAATGTTTAAGATTGTAAAGATGGCCTGGATATTTTTAATGAGGGTAGTCTATAGATGGTTAAGATGGTTTAGATAATCAAATTGTCTAGATAGCCTAGATGGTCTACATTGTCCATATAATCTAGATGGTCTAGGTGTTCTAGATTGTCTAGATATTTTAAATGGTCTAAATGATCAAAATAATTTAGATAATCTTAATGGTATAGATAGTCTAGATGGTCTAAATATTCTTAGTTGTCTAAAAAATCTACGTAGTCTAAAATCTAGATGGTCTAAAAAGAAAGTTTATTTAGTCTAGTTGTTCTAGACCCTATATACCCCGAATTATGCTTGCAACCAAATGGTAAGTTTAATATCGAAAATATTTTTTTTTTTTCGAAATGATCGATAGGGACGGTTCGAGTTTGTGTTTAGAAACCTTCTAGAATCTAGAGTATAAATTAACGTTGTACGTCCCCTATTTTGCAAATGTAAAGCAAAAAACTATTGGAATTATCACAACTAATTGACTACTAATTAACAGCAAATTATCCACCTTATCACTTTTCGATCGGCGAATTTTGCTTTGCTAACTTGATATTCATTTAAAAAAAGGGCTTTTAGTTGAAAGGTACCTTTTTTTTAATTTATTTTAATATTTAAGCTTCTCCCCTCGCTCTAACGACAGCCTGTTGGTGCAAAGCCTGATCAAATATTTTTACACATCATTTGATTAATTACGGTAAAAGTGATAAATAGGTAGACTGTCAAATTATATATTCGGTATACGAGATTATTAAATTTTTTTCAAACACATACAATCTTCAATAAAAATAATTAATACCAATTTTGGATAAAAAAATTTATTTTTTCTCTCACATAATTTTGTTGTATAGTGACTGTTCCTAATGTCGTTTCAGGTTTCCGTTTGTAAAAAAAAATCATGTCAGCAAATTAGACAATTGTTCTCAACGTGTCATCACGTTTCATCCACACTTCACATTTATGATGTTCTCTCTATAAAATATACCTTAGACACCTTAAGCTTCATTAAATTACAAAATAGAATAAAACTGTCCCTTAAATCACGTTCTCAATAAACAAGCAAATGATTGATGCGGAAGCAAAAAAAACTCTATCAAATATTCCCAACGAACTTATAAGTATCAAGGTTTGATGTTTATTCAATTAAGTTGATATATTTTGATAAAGAAGAAAAGATGCTAAATAGAGCGAAACGTTTAAAAATTATATTAATTTTTATTTTATTTGTCGATACTTGTTTGATAAAGTATGGAACCTGTGCTCCGAGGATATCTCAATTGGTGTAAGATTTTGATAAAAAAAAATTGTGTTTTGCAAAACAATAACTTTCTTTCGTATATATTTTAGCAACAGTAATCCACAAAAAGTTAAACGAAGTGCTGGATTCATGAACTATTTGAGTTCAATAATTTGTAGTAGAACTTCCTTCAACTACCCTGATTCTTCCTGGAATTTCTTTGAACCCTCGCCACCACTTCCAACACCGGTCCCAAGCTATGAAGCAAATTTCCAATACCAATACCTTGACGATAGTGGAAACAAAGATCAAGATGAAAATCACATCAATTGGCCAGAACACGATGTGAAAAAAATTAATTATTTTGAGACTGTTCCAAATGATGTCCCTATTATTTTGCCTAATCTTGGTAAAGATGATTCCTATACTTATATTTTGGAAAACGATTGTGATGGTGATAGAAATAATGTGGATAATGACTTTAATTGGGATATTCCTCAACAGGGGATCGACGAAAGTATGTTTCATAATTTCTTTCTAATACCGGCGGAAAGAGATTTTAATCAAAATAGTTATCCGACAAGAACAACAACAACAACAACAGAAAAACCAATTGAACAACCAATTCAAAATCGAAATGAGTGTGAAGAAGAAAAAACACCAAACATAACCATTTTCAACTGTTACTCTAATCCTAACCAGAAGGAATTCCTAGAAAAAGTGTTGTCTGATAACAATGATGAATATTTGGTCCTACTCATCAAAAGAAATGCTTTTCTTAGGCCTAGAGAACAAGAAAACAAATCGGAAATTGTGCTTCAATCACCTCCGAATACTGAAGCACTTTGGAAAAACACAACCTCTTCGGTTGTAGAAATTCAAGAAGATGTTGTTTTAGAACAAAATAAATCAAATGGAAATACAGAAACAACAAAAACACTTCACAAAGTTGAGAATAAGATTACCGAAACAATTGGTCAAGATCTTAAAATTTTTCCAAAACAAGAAAGTTCAACTGAAATTCCTACTAAAACAATTCCCACATATACTTCAACCCAAGAAGAGGCTGTCACTGTTCAACTTAATAAAAGTAAGACAACAAAAGAAGCTTCGAATATTACCACAGAAAATGTTGATAAGAGTACCGATAGAACTGAGCTTGACATGGACTTCAAAGATATTAGCACTACAGGAAGTTCAATATCAATAGCTACTTCAACAGTTTCGACACCTATTGCAATGCAAGAGCAAGTTGTTAAACTCTCGAAAATATCAATTAAAGAAGAAAATGAAAACAATTTTGCAAATGACTCACAAAGAGAATCAATCATACAAATTCCAAATGAAGATAGTACTGATATTCAAAATTTACAAATTGTGGAAAATAAAATAAATGCTGAAACAGTTGAAAAACCTAAGACGTTAAAGAATATTTCTGAATACACTTTAAACGTAAGTGAAAAACCTGATAACGACTTAGATACTGGATCAGTGAAAGAAAACAAAGTTCATTCAGTACTTGAAACTACTGAAGTAACCCTCAATACAAATTCAGAAGCAAAAAAGGATATTCTTGTTGAAAATCTTGAAGAACCACAAAATCTAGAATCAGTTAATAATATAACTTCTATTATATCGACTAATGATGCTGAAATTTCAAATGTGGTTCCAACTCTAATCATTCCATCAGAAATTGAAAATTTTCCATTGCAAACCGAAGAAATTTCAGAAGGGAATCTAAATTTAACAATTCAAAATAATTTAAACGTTCAAGTCAACTCAGAAAGATCGGGATTATTAGAAGATTCGATCGCTTCAGTTAACTCAAATTATCTTCAAAGTAATGAAGATCAGGAAATATTTTTGAAACAAGTGGAAGTTTCTTCAACAGAAGGAACAACAAATATTGAGGAAGACTTGATATTGCAAGTCAAGTCGGAGGATGCAAATCTTGATTCTATTTCAGGAACTACTACTAATTCCGTTGATAATCTAGAATCTATACCTTCAGAGTTGACGTAGATAATTTAAGTGAAATTCATGAAAATTTAAAGAGCGGTCCTGGTTATGTTAGATAATTTCAGTTACCAGTTAAATACACATAACAATATTTATAAATACTAACTTTAAGTTTAATAATTAAAATTAAAGATAATATAATGTGAGAAGTTTGTTAAAGATATTTTATTTTTTGTGTAACAGAATAAAAATATTTTATTTTATTCTCTAAAACTAAATAGGTATATCAGTTTTGAGTTAACTCTGAGCTAAGTTATTTCAGAATAAATGTCAAAAATATCTTTTCAGTAAATCCGGAATTAAACCACCTAATTTGGTGATTTAATACTATGTTAGGGCAAATGAAATAATATCTTGAAAAATTTCTATATTTCCCATACAAATTTATATTTTCAAAATATGACGTTATAATTTCAACAAAATTTGCACAAAAGTAAAAAGGAAGTTACGTTAAAACTTTACTAATACACACAAATAGAATCTATTTGAAAAGAAAACTATTGATAACGTCTAAATTTGATGTATGAAAAAAGATAATCAGAAAGAGAAAATAACAAAAAGAAGCGAGAAACTGTCAAATAAATTTCCAAATGAAATGATGTGCCAAACAAAATTAGCTAAATTTAAGATGAAAACAGTTTTTCCGTAGTTTGGTAGTTTCATTTCGGCTCTAATAAAACGTAGTATAATTCCGAGTTAAAATCAAGATATATGAAAAATTTATTGGAAAATGGTTCAGGAGTTGACTCGATATTAACCCAGAAACTCAGATGATAATGATCTGGCACTGAAAAATTGAAAAAAATTAAGCTTTGAATTCGTATTTCAAAATTTATTTAAACTTAAGATATTATTGCGTTCGCATTTTCGATAAAGTTCGTAAATTGACATATTTTGTACATCCAATATTATCATGATAACCATTAAAGTAGGTCTGTTTGGTATCGTGAAATTTCTTGCGAATTTGCACGAATTTTCACAATTTTCTGCCAATATATCCATATAGGAAAATACAACTCAGTTTGATGCAATGGGCAATAGATCTACTGCACTTTTTGGTGAAAATCAGTCAATTGCCATACAAAATCAAATCTACTGCCCTTTTTGAAAGCATTGGACCAACATAATGAAGTCATTCCACACAAAACAGCCCCTGTAAAATTTCTTTTGTGAACGCACTCACATTTTTTTCAACACATCCACCACAAAATAATAATAATATTGTCTGGATGCGTCCATATAAAAAAAACGAACTCCAGTTAACATCATTAACTTGGAAAAAATTTTAAATTAATAAGTTTTTAATAAATATATTACTCAAAAGTTTGCAACACTATTAACTATTTTTACATTTAATAGAGAACAGCTAAAAGGACAATCAAGAAGAAACATGAAAGTAGAAGCAACTGCTTGTCTCAAAAAAATCGTTAGCGATTTGAAATAAAGGATATTTTTTTAAAGGAGTTTGGTTATTAAATTGACAGGGCCGAGGATTTCCGTCGTTGGACATGATTCGGGTAGGGTAGCTTGCACCTTTGGCCTTTGAACACTTTTTGGATTAGTGTCCCCAAAAACCCAGTGTGATGGAATTATCGGCACTTTTGAAAAATGTATTAAAAGTTTAATTTAAATCCATTTTTGATTAAATTTAATAAATTTTGATATTTTATTTTTATAAAAATACAAAATAGGTCCTTATGTTGAAAGGTACCCCACATGCAGGGCAGGTTTGAATTTATCTGGGGCGTATATTAATTATGATTTTTAACAGTAAATAATGCGAGTATAAAAGCATATCTATTGAAGAAAACAATAAACCGTATGAATAAATACATTATGTAGAAGGTGAATATTCAAAAAATTGAATATAAAATCTTTTTAAAGTTGTAAATCACTAGCTTAAAAGTAGACTTTTGAAAATAAATAGATTAAAACAAAAAATTTTAAGCAACAAATTAAATAATTTGTTTTTGTTCAAAGGGGCCCGACCGCTTCGTTCAAAAAAAAATCCAACATGTTAAACAACATAAAATTTGGCCTTCGTTATTAAACCTAACCTTTTTACCATTATAGTTATAAATCAAAATGAAGCTGTAAATTTAATAATTTTTCAAAAAAAAAAAACCTTGGCAAAAAAAATTGTAAACACAAACAAAATATTACAAAAATACAATTTATGCACCAAAACTGCATATCTAGTTACTGTCAGAATACTATAAGAAATGCACCGCAAAGTAGTTGACGTGTATAATGATACTATAGTATTGCCATGTTTAAAATAAAGTTTACGCTTTGAAATATTTATTTTTTAAGATTTTACTATAGCCATGTTCAAAGGTATCCCTCGTTTAAACGTGTCATAAAATTGGTATTTCTTCCCAAATACATAATACAAATGGATCGTACGAACTACGAAATTGCTCTTGGGGTTAATTTGTTCTAAAATGAACATTTTAACGAAATAATGTTAAAAAAAAGGTAGGTACCTGAAACGCAGTTTTCTTACAATCGCTTTGGTCATTAAAGGTAATTGATGTTTTAGAAAAATCGTAACCATTTTCGAGCAAATTTGAATAACCTGAAATCTTTGAATGCTCTTACCAAATTTTAAACAAATTGGGTGACCGGTACTCATACCTATGTATTTCGTTTGACTGGTATAAAAAAAAAGTTTTTTACACAAAATTTCAGTTTTAGTTAACAATTAAATATCAAAAATCTCAAAAAAAATTTTTATCCAAATATGTATCCATCAAAAAAAAAAAATCTTATTTTTTTTAATTGCAAAAAATATGAAAAAATTTAATATATAACAACTGAGTCGATAATTGGTTCTGTATGCTTCTTAGTGACGGCTATTAGTAAAATCTGTTCATAATTATTACTTATTAGTATATCCTCATCGTATTAATTTTAGCACAGACATTTTTGTTACCAAAATCTTTGGATGCGTTCTTGAGAAAAATAAGATTTTATTTAATAGTAAATTGTTGTTTTGCAGATGCTTTTCTCTTTTGTGGACAATATTTTATTAATCATGGAAGAAAGTTAAAAAAACGCTTATTGTTAAATTTCGGAAAAAATCGACCAAGTTTTCAAAAAACATAATAATTCTTTTTAAATCCACAAAAATATTTTTGAACATTTTGGTTGGCCTACACATATAAAATACCTTAATTTATTCAAATTTAAATTGATCAAAATTATACTTAAATGGTTTTCGAGAAGTCAAAATTAATGGATGTATCGGTAAAAAATACCTCTATTGAAATTAAAAAAATTTGATCAAAATGTCGAGTTCAGTTTTCTTACGAATATTATAGGGAGGTTCTTAATGACAACAACAAAAAATGACTGCCCCCCCTAATTTCATTCCAAATAATAATTAAAATATCCATGATTTTCCTAACTCTTGTTAAAAAAGAAATTCAATTTTTTCAAATATTAAAAACAAAAAAAAATTGGTATTCAATTTTATTTGATTACTCTAGATGAAAGTTAACTTGGTCAACAGTGGATCAGGGTACACAGCGAGTCTTCTACTTGGCTGATGTATTTCAGTAGTATATATAATTTTTATTATTAAACAAAAACTTCTTATAAATGTTTTTTTTTTTTGCTCAATAAACTGATTTTAAATCCTTGATTCATTGTGTACCATGCACTTATTCACTGTGTACACAGTCACATGGAAAAGTTAAGTTCATATGTTCACTATCTCAACATTAATAAAGCTTTAAAATTTTATGATAATATTAAAGACTAACCATTGAAAAAGATGTGGAAAAAAAATTGTGCCATCTACAGCGCAGGAAGTAAAAGGTGATGACCAGTTTTACCTACTTGTTCGCTAACCGTTTAGGAAAAACAGTTAATTCCTTTTTTGCTCTTTTTTTTGTGATTGAAAAAAATTGTTTCTTGAAATGCAGTTTAACTATAATTACTAAGAATTACCTATGTTTATTTGGGAAATTGAAATCGCTTGATTCATTAGGGAGATTTATACATACGGTAATATTACAAAATATGGCCTTGCAAGTAAATTAAGAACTTCTCATTGAAATAGAGCCAGCAGGGAATAGAAATATTAGCCGTGTATTTTGGTAGAAATATATACATATATAGCAACTCAGCAAATGTTTAAACACGCAAACAAAACATGTCATTGTCGCTCAATATTTTTATTACTTTGACACTAAAAATTACAAATTTTGCCTGCATTCTTGAATCCTCAGTGTGAAAATTTCATGTGTCCATTTGTGATTTATTGCATGTTTAGAGTATGTTCAGACTAAAAACATAAATGTTAAATAAAGAGCCTAGTTCTTCAATACAAAAACCTGTATAAATAACAAAGCAGCCGTTAAAAGTAGTGAGATCTAAAAGTGCTCCAAGTTCTGTCTGGGCGCTAAGTTGAGTTAAGTTTTTTTTCAACCCTCCATCTATGTATATATAGATACAATTTTTTGAAGAATAAAGCCTGGATAATCGTTCATTTATAAGACTAAATAAATTCGCCATTTGAGTTCCTTTCAACGTCACAATAAAAAATAGAATTTTTTAAAAAGTAGGATATCAACTCGAAATAGGCTTGTTTGAAAAATTCCTCGTGCTGTAGATACTTTCCTAAAAACTTCCATCAATTTGTCTGCAGAATTTATCATGAATTGCATAAAATTCGCCAAATAAATAAACTGTCAAAATCAATCACTAAAAAAAACATCAACAATCAATCAAATTCCGCGCTTTTTTAAGAGCCCGTAACTTTTTTTGACACGCGAGGACTTTGCCGCATTTAGATTTGGCAGAACTTTTCTGTTCCGCTCGCAATCAGCTATTAACAATAATATAATTTTGCAAACATATAGTAAGACTTTATAGAGAAAGAGTAGAGTAAATTTCACCTGAATTATATATACTCCCTGCTTTTATGACCGATTCGGCGCATTTGTAAATTTCATCTAGGCGGTTAGAAAAATAAGTATCAAAACTATATATACACACATAACGATTTCTGCAAAAGCTACCTACATTATACAAAAACACTGCCTACTTATTTGTTCTTCGGACAATTTTACTCCCTCAGAATTCTGGTTTCTCCTGGCCTGTTCGGAAGTGGTCTATATAGTTTGTCGGAAATTTAAAAAAAAAATTATATACATATTATATCTGATATATTTAGAAGTTAAAAAATATATATATATTATATTCACTGTAGAAATAATGTTTAAGAAATAAATTGCACTTAACATTACTTTAGATAATTATTATTACGCGGAAATCAATGTGTTCTTCTAGTGAAATATTGTTTGTCTTCGATTTTTTGTCTCCTAGATAATTTTGTTTTAATATCAATAGAATTATTTAGTTTTGATAAGTGTTAACTATTTATTAATATTAACTGTTTGGTATTTGTTTGTTGTTCAACCGAAGGAAAAGAGTGGTGTCTATAATTAAGTTATTTAAAGGAAAATCAGTGATTTTTCCATCGAAGAAAAGGGTGCTAACTGCTAAGTTAAAGAAAAGCATAGATGTGAGCAAAATTATGTAAAGCAATGTTTTTTGTTTGCATTAATCGATATTCAGTTACAGTTATAAGAGCATAAATGCCATTCGTTATATAGTGAAATAATCAATATATATATATACATATTATATTATGTGTCTAATAGTGAAATTATTATTATTTTAATTTTCTATCAATATCAAATAATGTACCGAGATTTTTCCGCGCATCCAAAAAAAAGTATCTACATGCATGACAGCTGCTGTATCTATAATATCTTTTGAGATTCAGGATTTGTCTCTTGTTTTCACTGCCAGCAACAAAAACAACAACAACAACAACAAAAAAAACAACCAAAAACAATTGGAATACCTCGCCTTTGCTAAACCGTCAAATCAAAAAAATATCAAAATCTTCTATAACTTTAAATCATCTTTAAATTTGCATTTAAATATTATTGCATTTTGAAAACGGTAAGTTATTTAAAACCTAACACTTGTTTGGTATATACTTTGTATTTTAAAAACCAATTGATTTTCGCTTAGTTACCTACCTACCTGTACCTCTTTTACTTTTTTCGTGAACGTAGGTGGCAATTTGCATTGCCTAGCTTTTAAGGGTTGAAGACGTGCCTTCGTTTTCGTTTTCGTTTTTGTTTTTTTAATAGAGTCCTATATTAGCACTCACTACATTTTTATACCAATTGTTGATTAAGCGCTTTAGAAAGGAAAACAGCTGAACAAAATATTGTGTTTAGTTTTCATGGATTTCTGTGTGGTTCTCTAAAAAAAAAAAAATATACAAAAAAAAAAAAAAAACATTGACAGTGAACGCGTGGAATCCATTTATTTGACATTGAAAGTTTGTCCTCCATGGGGGATTCGTTTTGCTATTTCTTTTTTCTGCAGTGGCTTCATTATTTTTTTTTAAACAATGTTAAGAGCAAGTGACAACATTTTAAAAGAAATTTTTGCAACTTTGCTAATTTTGTTTTGAAGTGGTTTTTTGCCGGAGATAAGTGCTTGAGAAATAATATAAGAGCATACCTATTTATTTAGTGGGTTTAATAATGATTTTATTTTATTTTATTTTAATTTCATGGTCTTGTTTGCACTCAGAAGATTAAATATGTATATGCTTGGCGGAATTAAATGCTTTAAATTTAATAAGAGAATTTAGGGTGCGGCATTATATTCAAGTTCATGTTATCAATTTTTTGTATATAGGTAGGTGTGATAGGAATATAGGACATAGGTGTAATATGTTTGCATCTATTTTTAAAATCCTCCAAAACTATATGAACCATAAATTTATATCGTTTGTAGGATTTCAAAAATTTTCAAAAATATTAAACTATTTAAAATTGATAGTTCAGGAAAATAGGAAAATGGCCAAACTTGAAAAAATATCCGACAAAACTGATTTCGATTGAAAGGCTTTATATAATTACATTTTTCGCATTGCCTTTAATAAACGATAAATTTGGACCAAAGACCAAAGTTAAAATTTTTAAGGGGATGTGAAAGGGGGTTGATAAGAGTATCCTACATTGAACATAAAAGGTACTTAGATGCAATAATATAGTTTTTTAAAGGCAATAGTATTTATTTTTCGTCAATTTTCGTCCAATAAAAAGCGATTTATTATTTAAATAGACATTCATTAGTTCATTAATATTAGTAAATGTTTATTGATCCGGTTTAAATTTATTTATCTTTTCAAAAATTGCCAATTTTGTATTTTTGAAAGAACAATTTTTAAAGGACAATGAAATAATTTAATAATTTGATAAATTTTGTTTGTTGTGCCAATAAATTATTTCGTTGATTTAAGCAAACTTATTTGTTGAGCCAATGAAATAATTTATTAAATAAAAAAAAATGCTTTCTAGTATATTATGTACCTACGTAATAAGAAACAAATCAAATTCAATTTAATAGTTTTAGTAACCTCAAATCCAAAATGCGTTTTGCCCAGATACGACTGTTGGGCTCACCAGTTAGATGCTGTCGTACCGGGCGGTGGTGGAGTAATTTGTTAAAAAATAATGATTCGCAATTTTTTAGCTTTATTAATGCGGAGTTAAAAAATTAATTAAAAAAAATATCATCTACCCATTTTCGAAATATGGAATTTTCAAAATATAATTTTGAAAATATTTTTAAAAATCAATAATTTATTTTTTTGAAAATTTTGGTATGCAATATTATCAGAACTTTTTTGAAGCTTTTGTGCAAAAAATCATTAACATTACTTCTACTGATAATGAGATAGCCGAAAATCAACAAAATGGTTCTATGAGACGAACGATAAGAACGAACGATAGATAATTTTTTTTCAGTAATATGGTACATCGTACAGATATTAGTTCACACAACAATTTTAATTGAACTGTTTATTAGAAAATCGAAAATCATAAAAAATGGTTCTATGGGAGGCACCATTTTTAACCATTTTTCGGTAATTTTTTTTTAATAAAATGCTTGCCTTTTTGTAAAAAACATTACTGGATTTTTTTTTTAAGTTGTGGGCATGTAGCGTTATTTTTCTTCTTTAAAAAAAAATTAAAAAACTGCATGCACAAAAACGCTAGGTACCAACTTTGAAGAAAATCGACCGACCCGTTTAGGCTACATTCGAAAGGACAGATAGATAGGCAGACAGACGGACAGAATTGCGAGACCCAATTTTTTCAACTTCGCAGTTCGCTATCATCGAAATGTCAACTTTGATCGTAATCCTGAATTCGATTTCATATTTGCCATACATGTAATATATGTAATACATATTCAGCCTTATTGTGAGTTTCGCCCGAACAACATTCCACCCGGAAAATTTGATATTTCACTTTTCGCCTATCGTGAGTTTCACCAGAAATTTTGCAGTGTTGAAAAAATTCCCCTTATTGTGAACATTCATTTCGGGCGGAATGTTATGTTATGGATAGTCTAAATGTTCACTTATTTTTAGTAGGCGAACGAAATTTCGTTCACAATAGCTTTTAAAATTTCGGAGGAACAAAAAATTTTAAGGTGAAATATTTTTCGGGCGAAACTCACAATAAGGCTGATTATATCGCAAGTAAAAAAATTCTAAGGCAGGTACCGTTATGTTTGGTCCTAAAAAATTAAAAAAAAAAAAACGTGTCCAAAAAACGCTAAGTGTCAAGTTAAAAGAAAATCGACAGACAGACAAACGGACAGAATTACGAGACCCGCTTTTTTCGACTTTTCGCTATTATCGTAATGTCAATTTTGATCAAAATCCCGAGTTCGATTTTTTTTACGATTCCATAACTTGCCATATACATAGAAATATATGTGGTACCTATATATCGCAAGAAAAAAAATTATGACGAATGTTTGCAAGGGAAATAAAAATTAAAATTTGTCAAAAGTTGCTTGGAAGTTGCCTAGTGCGGAGTTAGAGCAATTTTAGTTCCTGACAACTGAGTCACTAGACCCGGGTTTTCCTCGATTTAACGAGCCACCAATTTATTTTATGTTTGTCTCTATACGAATCCCTCTTTAAATAAGTAGATAATTTCTAAGAACACATTTATATTCGAATTGTTGTCCAACTAGTTCAAAAAAATATTTTTGTATACATGCTTATACGCATTAAAGTTTTTTTTTGTTAAATCCTAAATCACCGCAATACTTAAGAAATTGTATTATTAAAGACTTTATCAAGACACAGAATAATAATTATACTTGATATGTTTAAATAAGAAAATTGGACTTATACGAGAAAACCAGGAACCTATATACTATAGCTTTGGATTAATTTCATATTCGTATCTATTTTGTATTTAATAAATAAAATAGAATGAAGCAGCGTATGATTAATTTGCACGCCTCAGTCAACAAAATAATAGGTACAGACCAATGAATAAAATCGAATATTAATGGATACCTAGATACCTAAAATATATACCTTACCAACTTGTGATTAGACCAAAGTAATAATAATAATAATCAAAAAGAATCTCTTTGACAAACAATAAATATATAAATACAAATTTCTTGTTTGACTCAGTGAATATAATTCAGAAGAAAAACGTAAACGAAAACATCAAACAGCTGATGATGAATAATTTTGTTACTCATACTAATGGCACCGGCATATTGTGTTGTGGGTTACAGATGTCCATTGAACTTCTCGTTAAAGTCTCTTTCAAAACTTAAATTAAAGAATTAAGCAATTGTTGATTTTTCTTTAAATATTTTCAATCCTTTGAATAAATTTTAAAAGAAATTGTTTTGATATACTTTTTGTATTCAGTATTTCCAAATATTCCACAAACGTTGAATATTTTTTCTTTTTTTTTTTTTTAAATTCTCTATTACAATGCTATGCATAGGTATAACTACTTTTCTTATAGAACCTATATCTATATGTATATAAAGTCTGTCTTACTAAAAACATTTTTGCTGGCGCCTTTGGTGCTAATATAACTGCATGTTATACTTAGCTATTTATATGATCACTTAAATGTCCAACAGACTCAATCAAAAAATATAAAAAAAATTCCTTTAGATTGAATGCTTTCAAAAATAGTTTATCATTATAATCAGCTTTGACAGAACAGACTAGACTAGATTCCATAAGCAAAGCAATCTACTTCATAATATCAGAATATGATTGGTCAATTCATCGAGTGGGTGATGATGATGTCGATATAATGTTGTGCATAGGTATATAATTATAATTGAAAAATAAAATGCAACTGTATGTATATTATTATTATGAATGTCAGGGTCAAAAAAAGAATATTTTCCTTTTTAATTTGCGGACTTGGGCAGAACAGAGATTTTTCACTCAATTATAGAAGAACAAAATGTGGTATCTGTAAATAATATAATATGCAAATACAAAACCAGGTACGTATGTATGTCTATGTAATGCATTTTATGTATAAATTCAAAAAGATATGCAATTTTATAGATTAAATGAGGTGAGTTGCATACATACCTTATGGCCTATGAAATAAAATATAAAAAAGAAAATAATTGATTTTGTCTCACGCTATAAAACAGCGATAAATAAAATATTAAATATTTAAAAAGTAAATAGATACAATAAATATTTTCCACCTACGATTTTTTTCCAAGATTATTTTTGGAGTTATTTGAAAATGGTTTTATTCTTTCATCACAAGTGAGACTTAATTTCATGTAAAAATAACAAGAGATATTTTTAAATTAAACCTAGACTCATTTTGAATCACAATTGTCAGTTTTAAATGATAAAAAATTCCTCTTAAGTCATATTTATTTATTTATTTTTTTATTTAATTATTTATTTTATCTAGTATAAGCAGTTTAACAACTAATTAAAAAATTAAAATTTAAATACATATTATGTTCAAAATTTCTGATTTAAATTTTTCACAAGATATGACATAAAAATTCAATACTTAACGACAGGCACTTCAGTGAAATAAACGATGGATCTGGATAAAAGCTCATTACAGCCATATCTATAGTATTATGTGCTCTTTGAAATAAAAAATCCACAGAGGGGTGTTCTAGCAAATAGGTCCTCATAGTGCAAAAATACGACGATTTCTGTTTGATAAATATTATCTTCATTTTAAAATAACATTTTGAATTAAAATGATCCACATGTTGAAACAACATGGTGATTCTTGTTGAATCAAATTTGTGATCCTGTTTGCATATACACATCATCTTGGTTCAACCAAAACTCGATCAATAGACAAAATCAATATTCATTCGAGACAAAAATTTAAATTATAGGCACATTAAAAGTTTAACCTATTTCCTCAGATTTTTACTTGCGGATAGGTATACAATTTAGTTACAAATACATTTATAGAAAAAGTTCAAAGTCGAAATTCCACTGACACATTAATTTTTAAAGTTAATTTTTCCGAACCAAAAATATCGGTGTTTTTCCTACAATAATTATTTTCGGAAACGATTCCCACAATTTAAATAAAAATAAAAGTGAAATACAATTTGAATAAAAATAAAATGACCGACTGGATTGGACAAATTTGCCCTTGTTAGTCTAGGTTAAAAGTGACACAGTTTTTTAACTTTAAAAATTGTTTTTAAGCAGTTTTGTTAAAAATTACGTACACAATCAGAAAATTAAGAGTTCAGAATTGTTTTTATATTTTTTTTAATAAATTTTTGAAAAACTCTAACTTATCGGAAAAAAAATAAAAATCATTTTCAATCTAAAAATATCTTGTCTCAAAAGTTTACTAAAAAATACTACAGTTATTTTACCAGATTTCTCAGCTTTTTACTTGTTATCTTTTTGGTTTCTATGCGACCCATTTTCACTGAAATATCGGTTGTTCATGAAAATTTCCTTTTATCTTTGATCAACCGCTATATCTCAAAAACTTAGAATCTTACATCAAAAATAAGGAGAGTTTTAAAAACTTAAATCAATAATTCTTATGGGTTTTTTATTGATTTACGAAAAATATTTTTTTAATTCAATATTGATTTAAAAATGTACAAACTAAACTGACTTTAACAATGGACCACAACTTTTCAAATATTGTTAAAATTATCAATATTTTAACATTTTTATTTTGTTTAAAACATGCCTAAAATGTCAGTTAATTTTTAAGTCGATTGATTAAACCATTTTCTTTCCCTAAAAGTCAAATTAAAATTTCACATTAAATAATGACAAATAACGAAAAAGAAAAATTAATATTTTATAAAATATGAAAAATAAAATTTCGAATAAATGCTGGTGGTAATTTTTTTTCCAAAATTTGTGTATTTCTTACATCAATAATATTTCAATTTCAAAGAACCTCCTGCACACAAAATTTGATCCGAATTGGATTATCGATTAAAATTAAAATTATTTAATTTTAATACATAAAAACTGCATTTTGGTTAGGAAATTTTTTCATGATAATAAATGACACCTTATCCTTTTACTTATTTTCGCTTTTATTTTGATACAAAAAATTTATTAAGAATGTTTTAAAAATTATGAATAGTTTTGTGTACTAAAATTTTCAAAAAAAGTATTTTTTGAATTTTTTAAAAAAGTTCCAAATGTTTTGTTTTGAAAACTCAATATTTCGAAAATGAGTTGGTCGATTCTAAATTAACTTGGCACAAAGCGTTTTTTTTACATTATTTAAGATAATTTTTTGCAAAAATGTTTTTTTTATATTTTAAATTAATGGTTCCTTCAATAGAATACTGTTTAAAAACTTATTCTTCTCGAAAACGATTCCTACGATTTTAATTAAAATTTATTTGTGTATTAATATTACTATACGATCTACCATTTAGTCGGAACAAAATTTACATAAGGTCATAATTTTCAGTATCTACCATGGAACCATTTTTTAAATAGAACTAAAAAAAAACAAACAAATTTTTGTTTAAAAAAAATCAAAATAATTTTTTGGTTAAATAATTTGGTTTAAAAATTAATTTTTCAATAGATATTTGTTAAAGAAACTCAATGTAAATAGAAATATGTACCTACCTACATTTTTGAAAAAAAAAAAAAAAAATAAATAAATCGCTTCACAGTGGACCGTTTCGACTTTTTTGATTGCTAAAATCATGACTCTTAAACGAATAGAGATATCGTAACAATTTTTTTTTTTTAACTTAAAGGGAATTTTTAGGGTTATCAACCTGTTAATTTTAAAAATAATATCTATCCAGGGTATTTCAAAATTTTCTATTGAAAAAATAATTTTTACTTAAAGCGATAGGCATAGTTTATATTTCACTTTATAAAAGTCTAAATTTTACATTAAGAGTAACGAAGCTTATTTTAGTGAAATAGTGTGGAAAAAAGAAAAACAAAACGCTTTTTTAAATATTATTTTAATTTTTTAGCATAAAATAGGGTACTAAAAATATATTTCATTGGTTGATTACTAGTCAAATAGTGGAAAAAAATTAAAGAAACCAAAAATAAAAAGGCTAGAGTGTTTAGGTTAGGTCGAGACAAGAAAAAAATCGTATGGGGGTCCATTTCCCTCCGTTTAGCCGAGAGGGGTAATTTTATAAAAAATTGACTTAAATTAGAAAACAAATATTAAAAATAAAAGGCAACACTTACGATGTCTATTTCAATTCAATTTATTTATATTATATAAATGCTTACACTTACAGCCATATTATTCACTCGATACATCCAGATTAAAACTTAAATCCAGATGTTAATCATACAAATTCAATGTAAATACATCCGGATTTAAATTTGAATCTGGATGTATCGAGTGAATAATATGGGCGTTAGAAACTATGTTCCATATATTGTCTAAAATTAAAAATTGGTTAACAATTGTGAATTTAAAAGAAATTATAATTTATGTGCTTGCCCTCATATATGTTTCAAGTTTTCTTGTAAATTCGCCAATGCCTTCACATCTCCTTATATTAACTGGAAGTGAATTCCACAGCCTGACAGAATAAATAAAGAATTGTTTTATCGTTTGTGTGTATTTAAAATTTGGCAAGATTAAGTTTTGACTTCTTTCAGATGATGCAAAACGTAAGCGTTGTTATGTTATAACTTTTTAAACCCAGAAATTCATCCATTAATTCTGTTTTAAAATGATTTTTTTTTATTTTAATAATACACAAATTTATCATGTTTTTTTACACACTCCCCTCAGTTTTTAAACTGAAAACTACCAACAAAAATTGTTGAATTTTTTTTGTCACCATGCAAATTTTTCTACTTTGACTTTTGCATTATATACCCACTCGAAAAATGTTTATTTGCCTCTATATTTGCATAAACGGGCCACTGTGCGCCGTCAATATGTTGTAGAATACCAAATTTATATTAAAATAAATTAATTAAAAAAACAAACAAAATTCGAACTGATGCAATTTGTTTTTATAAAGGTGTGTCAAAGAGTGCCACTTAGTTTTTCAGCTCAATACTTTTTATAAATAATTTAAAAGAACAAAATACGAGTGAAATTTTCTTCAGATTGCAAACAAAAGATTTATATGGACAATTCACATTGTTCTTTAGTTTAAAGAAATTCGATTTGTTCATATCATATTTTCATTTTAATTTTAATTATGTAATAAGTTGCATTTTTTTACACCAAGACATTCTATATATTATGTATAATTACTTCTATAAGTAAACAAAAACGACACAACAATACACTTTATTTAATTCCACCTATTGAATGAAACGAAACCACACACCTTCTTATCCGTATGTATACCTAGATCAAACATCCGTTCCATTCAAATATTTATTAAAAATCATCATCATGGCAAGCCTGTCCCACATCCACAGAGAACAAAAACATTAAAAATACTTGATGATTTCCTATTTGCCCTATTGCATCTCAAATATCCATCCATTCCATGGTCAACATAAAAATATTATCAACACAACAACACGCTTACTAGCGCAAGCCCATGCTAAGCAATCTAATCTACCAACACCACCAATTGTTATAGTTCTATTTTATATACGTGCTCCATAACAAAATTGTAGAAGTATCTGAAAGATACTTGAGAGCTCTGCGAGAGCTATACAGAGTTCAGCACAGCAACTATATGCTGCCATTCTGATTGCAGAATTTCTTATATGATACTTTTTTTCAATACTAAATCGTACTTTTTTGTTTTTGTTGTTGTTTTAAATATGGGTATATTACTGCTGCTTTCCTTTCTGTCTCTCATATTTTTTTTTTTCTCTATTTTGATTTTGACTTTTGTGAACAATGAGTGTTGGAATGAAGAATTATAAATTTAGTCTAACACGCGACATCCCTCGGATAAGACATTGATGGATGTAGATATTCTTTTTTTTTCTTCTTTTAATTTGAATATGGAATAAAATAAACTGTCAAAAATAGGATCGGTACTTTACCTTGATTTTTTTTTTTCTGTTATCAGATGTTTAAAGGTTCTTTGACAACAACAAAAAATGCTACTTCGGTTATTAAAAAGATCAAAGAAAATTCATACAATTTCACCGTATTTTCGGTTGAGTTTTTGTTTATTTAGTTTGCAAGTGTGTAATTAAAAAAAAAATAATAATAATTCACTGATAATGAGAATGTTCCTAATTTGTTTCTACTTAACGAGATAGTGAATTAGTTGAAATTAGTGAATGAAACAAGTGTTACTTATAGCAGCAGCTGTAGGTATTATATAGCCGGCATTGTATTTGAACAACTTCTCGAAACGAGATAAATTACAAAACAAAAAAAAAATAAAATAAAACAACAACTTTTTGAACTGAAGGAATTACGGATTTATAGTCAATAAAATGGAGTAAGCATATTAAATTTAGTAAACAAAAGTTGAATAATAGAAAACATTATTTAATTTTTTTTTTTTATTTTAAATTAGAAATGCAAATAATTTCAACATACTTTGTACATACATAATATTAAGTCAAGAGTATTTAGTGTGTGTGGTAATGCAATCAAACAAAGACCTTTGTTTCCTTTGTGTTATCTGCAAATATATAATCTAAAATGCTAAAATCTTGTTGAATTGTGTTGACCTTAGTCTGTTGAATTTGAAAATATCTGATTTAGAAGCATAAAACTTTTGTTGCAATTGAGTCAATACACCATTTAACTCTTATCCTCTTGTCTAGCTCGATTTTTCGAGTATTTTGTCATTTGTTGAGTGTTTTATATATTTACAAAATAAAAGGAGTGGGTATGGGAAAAAAGTTTCTAAATTAAATAAGAGTTTGAGGGTAAAGGGTATTTTAAAAGGTAAACAAACTTAAATAAAGAGAGTCTGATGATAGTTCTCTTTGGTTCTTTAGAATATATTATGTGATTTAAAACAAAAAGAACAGTACCTATGACTACAACAACGACATGAGGGTAGTTATTATAGTGTTTTTGGTGTTGGGAGTTTTGAAAACCGGAAGATGTTTTCTTCGATTTTCAAATGAAATGAGGATTGTTTTTAAAATAGATATGTACTTAGAAATAAGGAATATATTCTACTTGCAGTTTATGTACGGGATGCAATCGATTTGTCTGGCGAGATACAATTTCTGAATTGAACAAAAGAATAAAATATATTTAGGGTCGCAGACATTATTTATACCCACCCTTGTTATATTAATTCTATGAAGTCTTTATTGAGATAGATGACAATCAAAAGTAATAAGAATTATGTACAATTGTAGGTATATATCATTATATTGTGTGGGAAAGAAAGTTTTTTTTTTTCAAATTTATATTAATTTCTGCATAAATTCTTTTCTAGAGTAGGTACCTATTTAAAAAAAAAATTTTTTATTTTATTGTTTTATGAAATTTGCAATTATATTTCAATTTTATATTTTGAAAATTATTTTCGATAGCCATACCTGCAGCTTCAACTTAATTCTACGTAGTACTTACTGTTTGATCTCATTTTAAACGGATCTGAATTCAGAATCGAAACCAGAAGCACTAACACTTGTTTTGACACCAACGCGATGTACAATGTTTAATTTCTTTAACAAATTGCAATTTACGAGGAAAATCTTTTAAAAATTTATATATGTATGTATGTATGTATACAATTTTGAAAACATTTTTAAAAACAAGAAACGGTAAGCCATTTTTTATTAGGTATACAGGGTGATTGGTATAAAGTGCACCAAAAAGTCAGAGTGAGTAGGTTCGGTTAAGACATTAAAAAAAATAGTATGGGAGGAGGGGTCTATTTCCCGCCGTTTAGGCAAGAGGGGCAATTTTCTAAAACAATTACTAAAAACAGTTAAACTTACAATGCCATCCTATATCTTTTTGGATAGCCAGAAATCTCTTCTTTAATTTTCATTTTAAATTAAGTTGTGTTAGTAAATAGTTTTTGAAAAATTAATTTTCAAACTTGAAATTTTGAAAAAAAAAATATCTGTTTTCTGTTTTTTATTGAAAATTAATAAAAGCACTGAATTTTGAAAAAAAAATTATACTTAATTACATAAAATATTGAAAAAAATTAGTTTGAAACTTAAAAAAAAAAATTTTTTTTAAATTTCGAGTTTGAAAATTAATTTTTCAAAAATTATTCCGTAACACAACTAAACATAAAATGAAAATTAAAGAAAAGATTTCTGGCTTTCCAAAAAGATATAGCATGACATTGTAAGTTGAACTGTTGGTTTTAAATATTTTTTTTCCGTTTTAAGTCAATTTTTTAGAAAATTGCCCCTCCCGTCTAAACGGGAAGAAATAGACCCCCCTCCTATACGATTTTTTTCTTGTCTTAACCCGACTTACTCTCTCTAGCTTTTTGGTGCACCTTATACCAATCAACCTGTATATGTATGTCTGTATTAAAGTTAGCTGTATCTATAGTTTTTCTCAATATCGAATTTTCAAAAAATAATTTTGATTTTTTTTATCCAAAATTTGTTTTTTTTTTTATAAAATTTTGAAATGCAATATTATTTAAACTTATTAGAATCTCATGTGTTAAAGATTTCATTAAAACCGGTTCAACAGGTTAAGACTTACTCGAAAATCAAAAAAATATTTCTGTGATAGATACCGTTACTAAATGGCAGATACAAAAATTGTTTCCAAAAATATGCTAGAACATACTGATATTAACTCACATTAAGATTTTAATCAAGGTCTTATGGCTTTTTTTGAAAAAAATAAGATTTTCCTTGACAGTTATTAAACACTTTGTATCAAAGGTACCGTTATTTTTGGTTATAAAAATAAATTTTGTTTAAAATCTGCTAGATAAAAAATGTTAAAAAACTGCCAAATATTAAGTTTATTAAAAATTGACCAATTCGTTTTCGAATTATTAAGTTCTCAAAAAAAAATATTTATACAAATCAAAAATAAAAAATTTTAAAATTTTGGTTTTCAATAATTTTGAAACTTTTTGAAACATTCTCTGTAAAAATTTGATCAAAATCAAGAGAACTGTTTTTGAGGAACTTAAAACTGAAAAAAAGTTCTATCGGGGGTACCATTTATAACCATTTTATGGAAATTTTTTTTTAGAAAATTGCAGCATTTTTGTACAAAAATTACTGAATTTAAAAACAAAAAAAAGTTTAGGGCACGTTTTTGAAAAAAATAGGATTTTCATTGATTGCTAAAAAAAATGTACGGAAGGTAACATTATTTTTGCATTATTCGGGGGAATTCCCAAAAAAAAACGCGAAGTTTAAAGAAAATCGACCCAACCGTTTAGAGACAGACAGAAATGGATAGAATTGCGCGAGCCACTTTTTTTAACATCGCTATATCATCGTAATGTAAAGTTAGATCAAAATCCCAAGTTCGATTTTTTGTACGGATGGCAAGTTATGGCCATAAAGTTACTACATACCTATGTATAGCAAGAAAAAAACGGATAAATTTCGAGATATTTACAAAAACTGAACTTCACTCTGCCTAAAAACTTTAGCCCTATAGCAAAGTATTTCTTTAGGAAATGCTTAAGAATACAATTTAAACTCTGAACAAAATTTAAGTTTAATGGAATTTTTCGAAGTTTGGCGTTTTCTACTAAAATATGTCTCATCAAAAGGGGCAACTGCTTCTTTAAGTTTGTTAATAACATTAAAACCCCTAAATTCTTTTGGAAATATTTTAGTTCACTACCAATCACCCAAATTTTAAACAATATTTCTCAACTAAAAATTTGACGACACTGGCAAAATGTAATGTAGATGTGTGTATGAGCATTGCGCAGTACACTTTAATATGTCTGAAGATATACACTGAGATTAAAATCCAAGTTTTTACCATCAATAAAGGCGGGAACGTAAAAATCTTGTGAGGAATATTGTATAAATATTCAACAATACTGCTTGTAAATCGTGGTATGATGTTTTATCGGTCAAACCTGTGCAAGTTTTGGACCAATTCGACCAATTTATTTAAAAATATTATTTATTATTATTTCTTTAAAATCTGCCTTTTTATTTCCTCTTGGATCTTACAGTCCATGTTGATTAATTAAATATGCACTTCAAAGTTCTCGATCACTTCAACAAAAACTTGACCCATAAGATCGAGAACGTGTGACCCATTATGCACACATACATTTATTTTTAGATAATGTACCTTCTTGTATATTCAATATACAAATCATGAATATATTGGTGTAAAAAAATGGAAGATGCATTTTTATGTCAATAGTCACGTAGCCTACAAAATGCACAAAGGTTATGTCAAAAGTCACGTAGCCCTCATAGAACCAAAGGTAAAATAGGAAAGCCGCGCAATGCTGTTAGCGCCGAAGAAACAATCAATAAAATATTTTTTTATGGTAATGAAATAAAAAATTAATAGTGTTTTTTTTTATTTTGTTTTTCAAATGCAACACTCCGATGATTAAGTAATTTGAAAAATCTAAACACTTATTTACATAAAAATTTTAATTTGGAAAATTATTTGAAATTATTTTAAATTAAAATACATAGGTACTTATTTTTGGTTAATTCGGACTGCCAGACTGATATAACATTTGTCAATTTATAAAATTATCAAAAATGATCTATAACATTGATTAATTATTAAAAGGTTATATTGTATATTTAAAGTATACCTTCACCTTCATATGATAAAAATAATTGAGTTTAAGTTTGTTAAACATACATAGGTAGATACGATTAACAATACTATAGATATAAATGTTTTCTACAGATTTTGTAGATACAAATTTCTCGTGTTAGCGATACCCCACATAAATAACGAAATCCGTATTAGTTTTATCTTTGTCTCATTAAAGATATGGTTGTGTCAATAAAAAATTTACAATTTATCAGATAATAATAATTAATTAATTTAATGAGTAAATTATGTAAGTAAACAAGCGGAACTTATTGAATTATACAAACAAGTGGTACGTAAATTATAGAGGAAGGTAAGTAGTATCTAAATAGATAGAATAAAGTGTTCAATTTTAGGTATTGAAAAATTAAAGGTTCAAAAAATACAACAACAGGAATATCGAATGATAAATGGATAAAGCATAAATATTATTTAAAAATTTACCCGATTTGCCATTCCAGCATAGTTGAGGTACATTAGAAATGAAAAAAGCATTTATGTATTTTAAAACTTTGAATAAATTCTTTTTTAAATTTGCTCTTCTTCACATCTTGAAAGCCTACGAACAGGGTTGGCCGAATTAACTACACTACATTTTCTACATCATTAACTACGCGTAGTTAATTTAATAAACTACATGTCTTATTTTCTACAAATTGTTACGTTTTCATATACATACAAAGTAAATTTAGAGAAATAATAAAATTTCAATAAAAATTTGAACATTTTAACTCAAAATTCAAGCTTCAAAGTTACAACTGAAAGATCATTTGATATTTGAAACAAAATTTATTTGCTACAATTTGTTTCATTAACTACATTTAACTACGTTTAACTACATAAACTACGTAGCAAATGTGAAAAAAGTAGTGGCCATCCCTGCCTACGAACACTTCTCCTATTTTTGGTGTCCGTTTTATCATCTTCTTCGTATTCTATTTTTTCAGACCAGTAAGAACATAGCATAATTTTGTCTATCCCCTGACGTTTCGCCCTCTTTCTCTACTCGGCGTTACACTTTTTTGAAATTCTGTTGATTTTTTCACATTGTTAGTAGGTATGCCTCCGCTTTAACATTTCTAATGTTAAAAATAAATAAAATTTGTATTAAAAGTCATCAGTATAACTACATTAGTAAAAAAGTTTGTTTCCAATTAATCTGACTAATGTGCCAGTTATAGCTTTCATTGAAAACCATCACTGGAAATTTTAAGTTTAAGTTTTGAGGCACATTAGTGCTTACTTTTATGCCAATAGGTGTGTTTTATTCATTGCTGCATAGCCAGCGCAGCACAAGTCTGAATAAAACGATTACTCGCTCTATACGTTTTTTCCTATAATTCAAAGTTGTGTCGCCAGCACAGCCATTTTTTTTTACTGACTTCTTTTTTCGTCAGCATTTAAATTGATTTTGTTTGCCAAGGGAAATATTGCTGCGCTGGCTATGCATCAATGAATAAAACACACTTACACACCTAATATAAAGCTACTGACTAAATTATTATTTCTATAGTCAAAAAAATATTTCATTTTGGCCCAATCTTTTACATAAAGTGATTTCAGAGATTTCAATGATCAGTGATAAGGTAATTCAATCATTGAAATTAAGAAATTCATTTTATGTCGAAGGTTGGGCCAAATTGAAAATTATTTTTGGCAATTATTAATAATTAGGTCAGCAGCTTTATATTATAGCATCAAAATAATCACTAATTTCGCTTTTTAAGTGTTTCAAAACTTAAAAACAAAAATTCCAATTATGGTTATCAATGATAGCTATAACTGGCTCCTAAATGACAAATTTAGAGTAGTGGGGATTTGAAATTCTCTCAAATAGAAGAAAAAGTGTCAAATGCCAGGAATAGTTTGCGGACCACTTTTTCAACAACAAAATATGTAGGTACTCGATTAAGGTTCCCCCATACCAACGCGAATCTTTCGTGGCGAACGAAAACAACAATAACAACACGTGGTTGTCAATGAAAACAATACACGCATAATATCAAACAAAGGTATCTTCCCCAATGAATTATAAAAAACCTATAAGAATCTTGAATAAATTAATAAGAAGGAATTTTTCAGAGAGGAAGAAATATATTGGAAAGATTTTTGAATATAAAGTTTAGTACTTTTACGTTGTTGATGATATTTTAAAATTTGTTATCCAATTGTTTAATTATAACCCCTTAGCGTAATGGTTAATTGTTTTTATCAAGGTTTCTGTCTCTATATCCAGAAAATGACAGAATCTACAAGAATATCTATTTTCATGATTAAAGTACCTCTCAAGTCTCATTTTATCCTTTCAGACACGACAGACGTCCTCTGCCTTCCTGTCGATTTAAAGTCGTACACCATTTCCCGGGTAGAATTTGCGACTCGGTATTGCCTTGGCCCCAGCTAGTTTCGCCTTGTTTATGTCATGGGCCTATCGAGCAGTAACTAGCTTGGCCCTTGCTAATTTGTTAATCCTCTGTATTCCGTGGGCCTTGCTAGTGGTTCCCATATGGGCCCTTAATAGATCTTCCAAGTCAGGAAAGGGCCTCTCGAGCAGTAACTAGCTTGGCCCTTACTAATTTGTTAATGCTCTGTATTCTGTGGGCCTTGCTAGCGGTTCCCATATAGGCCCTAGATAGATCTTCCAAGTCAGGCTTTGGATAACTAAAAATTTAGAGATTTTTAGTCACTAGCTAGGGCCTAGGTAGGTTTTTACTGAAACACATATAGCCCCCACCCCTCTCATATTAGGGGTGTTTGAGACCGCTTTTCTCTTTAACTGAAATGTATAGAATTTAATTAAATTTAAAAAAAAAAACTTCACTTTTACTTACTTGGTTTCTCCGAAATTTGAACTCGCGTTCCTCCAATCAAAGATCCAGCACGCTACCCACCAGGCTGATTTGCGACACTAGCTAGGGCCAAAATGACACCAACAAAAGTTTTCATATATTGGCTATGTCAAGTTAAAACTATCTAGGCCCAGTCTAAGTTACATCTGACAAAGCCAATAAAGAGGCAATACTAGCTAGGGCCAAGATAAAGCCAGAATAAGATAAATTAGTCAAGATCACCCAGACCTGCGCCCAGCATAGGATTTACTACATAATGGCCAATCTAGCTAGGGCCACGCTTAAAAATTATTTTTTCCTAGATAATTTTCTACACGGGTTATTATATGGTTAAGGGTGTAAATCTATATAGGCCCTGCTTTTCCACGAAGCACACTAGAAACAAGTTGCAGTGCTACGGAAAATCAAATTATATAAACCTTCTCATTTATAATTATTTGGCATATTCCTGTTACCCGATACTATTGAATGTATTTTTTTTTTACTATGAAATTTTTTTAAATTTTTGGTTGGTCCCATTTTTCGTTTCCGTGGTCATAATTTTAATTTTAAAGATAAAATTTTAATTTTTTTTTTCTCAATTCTTTATTATTAAAAATACAGATTAGCAGGGGGAGTGTTTTATTTTTGACAAAAAACTATGAGGTGTTATTTAAAGCAGAGATATAAATATTTAATTTAATTTCATTTTTATTAAGTATTTCAGATGCATAAATCGGAGCTATACAACAAAAATGTCCCCATGCAAAAATAAAACACAAATAGATTTTTTTTTTTGCAAATATCAGAAACCGGAAAATGATTTCGTCTTGAAATGAATATTTTTGTTTGGTATAGATAGATAGATATGTTTGTATTTAGAGAGCACACGTGAAATCATAAATGAGAAGTGTTTTCTTTGGAAATTGTATGCTAGCGACAAGAGTTGTTGATAGTTTTGATTGGAGTAAAAGAATAGACATTGTTAAGATTGTTTTGTTGTCTTTACAATTGTCTAACCTTTATTGAGATATGAAGAAATGATATACCCTCAATTAATGAAGCTTTGTTTTCGGAAAAATTATAAGAAGTTAAATTTTTCAAACAATAAAAATAATAAAGTCTTAAATTTTGTTAATTTTTTGATAAAGAAGAATTTAGTTGAGTGATATGATAAAATGATTTAAATTTGTATGAGTTATTTAAAAAAAAAAATATCGTCATACTATACAATATTATAATAATACTGAAGAAATTTAAGAAAAACGTAAAAATAAAGTAAAATCGAAATTTGAAATACTAATTAATACCAGGCTCATTATGATTAACATTTGTTATTTTCTGCTCCAGCCTTATTAATATAATATATATGTAGTTTATAATTTCATTATGTGTAATTTTGGTCTTGGGTATCAGAGATAGCTATATAAGATTTTATTTTGTTTCAGAATACTCAAATTGTCATTCTGAATCGTCAATGGTTTGGTTCTTTATAACTGGATCTTTACTTCTACTTAGTCCCCTTTTCCACGATGGAACTTTCTGCATGAAACTTTTGATGATTTCTCTTAAAATTCCTTCGACCTTTTCCACGATATGGAACATTGTTTCTCGTTGCAGAAAGTTCCATCGTGGAAAAGGGGACTTACTTATACTTAACCACTGGTGAACAACAGATGCTGTTTCTTTAGCAGTTTTGTTTTTTTTTAAATTAGTTGATTTCTTCACACCATTCTATAAAAAAAATTACAAAATCATTTAAAATACACTTTAAAACAAATCAACATATTCAATATGCGGGTTTTATCTTTTGAAGTCATAAACAGTAGACATTTTGATAATATTCAAAGATAAACCCAAAGATAAAGATAAAATTAAATTAAATTATACTTTTTCTCCCGCTTAGTATATTTAAATAAACGAATACTTTAAAGGTTTGTTTTTTGAACAATGGTTTTTTATGATTATCCATGGTTTATGGTTCATATAAAATAATTTTCTGATAAAATTTTATGTGATTTTTTTTACAAAAATATTGACATCAATTTTGTGATATTTTTTTTTATACGACCGGACCTTTTGAACATTTTTCCTTTGTTTGGCAGGCACGTCATAAATGAAAGGATTCATCTAGCTTGTAGTCCTATTTTTAAAATCGTAGTATTCGATTTAATTTTTTTACTTGCAACAAATTAAAACATTTTTTATTTCAAGAAAGTTTTTTTTTTTAATAATACAAATTCTATATACTACTGAAGTACATCAGCCAAGTAGAAGACTTAGTACCTACTATTTTATTTGGACTTATTGAATTATTGATTCAAAATAGCTTTTAACGGCTTTAGCGGAGGACTGTTACGCCGAAGGTTTGACTGCCACTTCGGGAACAAAAAGTCGAAGTAGATTTCGAGGAAAAAATGAAGTAGATTGAGAAGAATCGAAGTAGATTTCAAAATGAACCTTTTTTATATAAATTTAATCTAATTAAACGAAAAATAACTTAAAACAAAAACTGACTCTCAGACATATAAACATATTATATTATTTAATAACACTTATTAAATTTATTTAACAAAAAATCATACGTTATTTTTAACTTTTATAACAAAATCGTTAGTTTTATTTAACAAAAAAACTTAGAATAAAAAATTCTTGCGGGCTCCATGCTTAGCTACACTTTAGTTGTTCTGTTTTTTTTTTTTAAAGAACATTAAAATTATTTTAATATTATAGGTAGTATGATTTTACAAAAATAAGAAGACGTTATTAAAAATAAATAAAAAATAATTCAGTCTTTGAAAAGGCAAACCAAAAAAAAACTTTAAATTGGCATTGGTTTTTCATTTAATTATATTTCCATCTACTAACTTATATTTTTGAAAATAAGCCAACATAGTTTTCAGTGGGTCAAATATGTATTTAGTTTTTTGAAGCATTTTCTTGTTTGATGAGTTCTTTTCAGAGCATAATGCTTTCCACAGTTCCACAGAGTAATTTTTTTGGTGGTTTCGATTGGATAAAGTTCATTTCAGAACTTGCGCTCTGCTGCGGCGGGACGGAGAGAAAGAAGTATATTAGGTCTTTTTTCTGGAAAATTGAAGTACGTTGAAACAGAGATTTTTAAAATTAAGTAGATTTCAATATTTTGGTGATGGTGCGAAGTAGGAAGTAGATTTTAAATTTTTTCGAAAAAAAGAAGTAGATCTACTTCAATTGAAGTAAAGTGGTACCACTAATATGCCGCACCTAAAAATAAAAACAGAAATGTTTTTTAGAGTTTCTGCTTCTTCCGAGAAATTGACAAATCCTCCATAGTATCTCTTCTCATGAAAAAGTACTTCTTATATTAGCAGTTCGGATTCGGAATTCCTGAAAATAACATGCACACAAGTCACAAGAATGGTTGAGAGTTGTAAGTCATTAGACTTGGATTTTACACGAGCTGTCGCACCACCCAATTTATTTATTTATTTTTAACGTATATAAACTTAATTAAGCCTCTTTTAAGTACCTACCAATATTTTGGCAAAAATGCTATGGTTAGATTAATTTATTAACATTAACCTCTCCTTTAAGTTTATTCTCTACGAAACATGATATAAGAAAAGGCAGCTTGAGAAAGCACACTAGGTAAAACCTGGTCTAGGGCCGGTTATCACTCCATTTGTATAATATTATAATTTTATTAAGTCACCAACAATGATATCTAAATATTTTTATTCTAAAATAAATTTGTTTAATTTTTGCATAAATAAAGGTAAGGTCTCTAATAATTTTGTATTTAATTGAACTTTTATTGCTCTAATAAATTGATTTGCAGCACCAATATTAATATTCTCTATTGCTTATAAATTTTGGATTAGCGCCAACAAAAAAAACTCTAATCAAAGTTGTCTTAGAGTGGAATTTTTTTAGCATTTTTTGTTTTTGTCTTATAAGTTAAAATGATAAAACAAGTTTTGCATACTTTATTATATAAAAAATCAAAATATCTTTATATGTAGGATGATAGGTGCACCAATCTAATTTGAATAACACATGCAAATTTTTGTTTTGTTTAGACCCAAACAAAACATGTATACCTACCTCTAGAATAATTTAATCTTTTTTGTTCACACATTATGAATAATAAATATGTATAGCAAAAAATTAAAAAATAGTTGTTGATATATTTGCATATACCTATGTACTTATTTGTATATTTCAAGCTCAATGATAGCATAAAACGAGTAATATATAATAATCAAGGAATAGATTGATTAGAGCCTATAGAGGTAACTATTATACCTATTTTACTAACTAAAACAGTCCAGTGATAAAGAGTTGCATTTTGATTATTTTTGTTAGAATATATTTATCATGCTACCTAGGTTTTGTTTTACTTGCTCTATATGAAAATATTATTGATTTCATGTACAAAACAATCCGAGGTTTTAATCAGAATCTAAAAAAAAAAAAATGGTTTTGATATTTTTTGAAAAAAAAACTTTTTGGTATTACCGATTTTGTTATAATTTAGCAGTCTGGTGCTTTTTAGTTCAAATAATATTGCATTTAAAATTTTGAAAACATGTATATACATGTGTATATAGATTTGTAATTAAAAAAAATAAACAAAAAATAAATTGTTTAGTACTTTTGACTTATTTCACTTTTTCTCGTTAAAAATATATATGCAGTCGTGCACATTATCTTATAATTTCTATTTTAGTTTGATTTTAAAACACTCTCAAACAAAATTTAAAGCCGTCATTATAAAAGTTGCAAGTTTATCGATTAAAAAAAATTATTCACTCGCATTTATCGATTTCGACTTACACTGCTTCTATAAACTAATTTTCATTTAGATTAAAACCGGTATTATATATTCGCCCTCTTTATTCACCCTAAAACATCAGTTATTTGTTTGCTTATTTCTTTTCTTTTTTTCTCTGAAAATGTGATATGCATAGGAAAGGCCTGCAAAATTAAAAAAAAAAATTACATTTTTTTAGTTTGAACGCTGCATCTAAATGGAGAGTGAATATAATAGAAAACTGAATAGAGTATTTTTAATAACACTTTTAGCTTTATAGCGATTTTAGTTAAAACGACCAAGGCTTGCACGAGAGGTATTAATTTGGCACTAGACCTATTTGCAGATACGAAATTTTAATAATATTTGAGTTCAACTTTTGATACTTTCCTCCGTGTAATCTGTTCCATAAAAGCTCATGATTAAACAGCAAATTGGCCCCAAAAAGTTTACGATTTTTTGTAAAAGATGACCAATTAAATGACCATTTTTGAGTACCCATTAACTTTTTTTACCACCTACAGTTTTCGAATAAATCGATTTTGTAATATGGGGGCTAAAAGAAGAAGAACAAAATAAAAAAAAAAAGTATCAAATTTTTTTTTTCCAAAATCAAAAAAAAAAATATTTTTAGGGGTGGTCAAAAAAAGTTAATGAGTGGTCAAAAATGGTCATTTAATTGATCATCTTTTACAAAAAAAATCGAGCATTTTTTGGGGCCAAGTTAACACAGCTTGATTAAACCTATAAGTTTTTGAGATTCATTTTAGTAAATAGACTTTCAGAATTTTATTGGTATCCCTAAATCCTGCAAATTTAAATATTCTCACAAATTTTTTCTTTGGGCCAATCTTTATTTTTATTTTCACGACAGATTTAATGATTTTGAAAATTTAATCAACAGCCTATGTTCCTTTACTTCCTAACTCTGTGCATTTATGCGTGTGAAATTTCTACACAAAATTCTGTCAGAGTTGATATAGAAAAAAATAAAATGTGTAGAAATTCACACAAATGCACAGAGTTTCAAAGTAAAGGAATACACCTATTGTTTAGGCTAAAAGTTTCATAAACATAAAAAATATGTTATACAATTTAAGAAAATTTTAAGCATTAAAACACCAAGTGTGATGCATTTTTGATTGGCCCATTTTTATTTTTAAATCTTTTGAACCAATGCATCCTCTATATATGTAATGTGCATTAAGGAACTAGAAGAGGACCTATAGTATAATCACAAATTGACGGTAAAATAATTCGTACGTCATTTTATCTATAACTTAACTACGCTCTACTGCTATACTAATTCCGGTTAAACTATATGTATAATTTAACTTTAAGGTGACCCATAGATTACAGTGGTTGTCTGTCAGTGTTTATGGGTCACTCAAAACGTCTTTCACACGACACATTCAGAATATGTCTTAAGAATGCTAAAAAAATCTCGAGTATTTGAAGGTGTTTGCCGGGACCGTAGCGCAGTACACATATAAAAGGTAATATCATTAGCGTTTTCATTTTAGTTCAGTTCTGCGCATCTGTCAAAATCGAGGGAAATGGTGGATTCAGTTTTCCTGTACTTGTCTAATTTTAATATTTTGTTGTTGTTACTAATGATGCGTGTATCAGTTCCTGTGGGTTCTCGAACAGCCATTTTTAATTTTTTTGACACTTTCAACTTTGATAACCTGCGCTTATGTGAGGCCGCAGAAAATTGCAACACCCAAAAAATACTGTAAATTAAATCCATTAACTTAGCGGTTCAATTGGAAATATTTAAGGAAAGAAATAGCTTGAATTATTGCCTTGAATATTGCCAATAGAGATACTTTGACAATGGCAATGGAAATATTGCTCGGAAGGTGAAAGAAAATTATTGAGTTGAGGCAATACATTTTTGACGTCTCACCTTTTTCAAAAAGTTTTTCCACTATTTCGAATGACTTTTGCTTTGTTTTGAAATTAAAGTTGATAATATGAGAAAGTTTAATGAATAAAAAAAAATTATTACCAAGAATAGTGAATTTAAAGAGAAAAAAAATATGACCTTGGTTGTCAATTTTACAATTCTTTACTGACATTTTACAACTGAAATTCCTTAGCAATTAAATGACAACCAAGGCAATAAATTCCCATTGAAATATTTTCAATGGATCCACAGCGTGAATAGAAAATCAAATGAGTCCTCAGAAAGTCCCTAAATTAGTTCCCAACTGTATAAATACATACCTATGTTTTCATTTCTTGAGAGTATATTAAAAAAAAAATAACTCTATGTTAAAATTTTAGAAGTATGAAAAAGATTTCTAAAAATGGGTATGGATGCAGCTGTGTGTAAACCTTTAGCAGCCATAGTTTTATTTTAAGGCGAATGGTCAGCAAAAATCCTGCTTTGTATTCAAAAAAAAAAGGTTTAGAAAATTTACATTGTACAAACTTAATAATATTTTTTCTGAACGACTGTTTTTGTTAAAAAGAATTTTATTACAATTAATCTCAAAGTCATTTTTTTAACTTGCTCTATAGGGCAAGGCAAATATTGGTTTCGTGTAAAAAAAAATCGATTGTAATCGAAATTAACACTACTGTGATGGAGAAGTCCGCAAATGTGGGTTTCATCATACCGTCCGCATCAGTCTGTGCGTCCACTGTTATTTAAGCTAGAGCCTTCACGAGTGGACCGATTTGCTTCAACTTTGGTACAGAGCATTTGTATGTGTTTTCCTAGAGAAGAAATTCGAATTTCTGTTGCCATGCAAAGATTCCGAACTTTTTCAAATTTCTCGAAAACGCCTTTAACGATTTTGATTAAACTTACCTACTAGTAATCACCAAAGTAATAAAGATAAAACTGCGTTTAAGGTTTTTACCAAAAAAAAATAGAACTACAGAAATAAATTTTTTACCTTTTTTGAGAAAATTGCCCTATATTTTCGAGTTCGAGGGTAGCTTTTAAATAGTTGGGGCGATTCTGTTATAATTTTTAAATCTGTCGCTTTTGAATATTTTAAATGATATTGCATTAATTTTGACTCTTTTAAAAAAAAGTATTAAAATATTATTACATTATTAAACCATTAACATACATTCTTTATTTTACGCTGCACTTATCAACTATAAAAGACCAAGTTCGTGTGATTCAGTCATGCATATTTTACTTTCAAGACATTACACGTAATTTTTTGGAAAATCATTCACAAAAGCTATTTTACACAAGTTACAAATACAAAATCCATAGTAGAATTACTGCCAATAAAAGCAAAAGTAGAATCATACTGCGACGGGTTTTTTTGAGAATCTCTACTTTACTTTATATAAAATCCCAAAAAAACACGGCTATTATCGATACAAATTATTATTTCAAATGATTAATATAATGAAAGAATTGTTAATGACTAATGGTGGACACAAGCCATATTTCTGTTTGCAACAAATCTTTAAATTTATAAAAAAAGACTTCAACTCAAAGTAAAGAAATAAGATTGTAATACTCAGAACATTTGATAAATCTACTCGATTAACCCACACGCTAAATTAATTGATTATAAAAGTGTGATGTCATAGTAATATATCAAGTCCATCATTAAAAATAATATTTATTTTCTATTTTTTAAATATTAACAACCTGTTTATAATATATCTTTTATATAAATCTATAATGCAAATATACAAGTCTAGGACAACCGGCTAAAAGTGAATAAATGCAAATTAATTTGCATCCCACCCTTTTGTTTACATGTCGAAGCAATCACATTCAGCAGCAAGACTGATTAAATTTATGAAAAATAAAAACAACTGTCTCCCCTTGTTCTTTTGTTTTTTTCTGTTTAATTTTATTTTTTGTTTAAGCGTTGATAACTACCTACTGCATCATTTCATTATGGAAGATCATTTGTACAAAATATTTGTAGGTATATGTATGAACGTAGATAATTTTGTTATTAAAATCTTTGTAACTGCGCGTTGTCAGAATTTGTATCTCTATAGTAAAGTAAAAATCTTTTTTATTTAGAACACAGTGGCCATGTTTACAAATTGTAAACTCTGAAATGACAAATTACAATCTTTATCTGTGCATTTAATTTAAAGCTTAGATTTTGTTTTATAAAACAGACACATGGTTTTATCTCAAAGAATAAGAGATACAATAATAATTAAATATTATAATTGAGATAGAACCAGCGTTGCCGATGTGTAACGATCTTGCTTTTTGACATCGGTAATTGCTTTTTGGCATGATGGCAATATCGTGCGTCGGCTAAATACGTAAAACTTCTAAGTCCACTTTTGCAAATTTTACAGGAGAGCGAAAAAAAACTGATTTTCTCTTTAGGATTATACAACATTTAAGATACATTGGACAGAAGTGATTAAGCCATTTTGTGCAGAATGTGTTTCTTAAGAAAATGGCATCAAAATCTCAATTTCGGCCAAAAGTGGACTAAACAGCTTTACGTATTTAGCCGACCATATGGCACGCTTTTCTTATTTCTACTGCATATTTAACTTAAAATAGAGCTTATTTTGACGAAGTTTGATGAATTTAATTATTTGCAGAAACTCCTATTTTTTGACAATACATACACAAATGGAGAAAAATATGTGTTTTAATTTTTTGTTATTTTTTGTATTTTTTTAAACAAAATAGAAGAATTTGCATTTTTTTATATGGCACGATCTTTTTTTAGAAAGTGTGACACGGTAATTTATTTTTAGGCGGCAACGCTGGATAGAACATAACTTGCTAATATATAGTTAAGCCTTGAAGCTATTTCGAACATGCACTCTGTAAAAAATTAATGGCGCTAGCCGTCAATAATATGTCATAGAGCAAATCTCACTACACATACCATCTTGACTGGCCCCTTTTTCTGTTTAATAAAAATTATAATTTATATTTTAAAATGTTATTTAAACTTGATTTCACTTCATATTAATATTAGAAGTTTATTTACCTACTTGTATTAATGCATGCACAATGCACAGTGTACATTTATAGTAATGACTTCCTTGTTGAAAAGCTCATATAGTGTGTAAGTTAATGTTAAAATTATTTCAATTAATAAAACAATTTTTTTTTGTTGAGGTTTTAAACCGGTTTGGGATAGGATTTTAAATTTTATAATTCCATGGTACTTAAATTCCATTTAAACTGCATCTTTATAGAGATCAAACTGTGTGTACAGTACATGACTATGAAATTTTAATTTTATTTATTTATTTTAAAGGTAAATGCACCTCTCAAACTCAAGAATTCAATTAAAGCTATTTCAGTACGAAAAAAGGCTTATAGGCTGAAAATGGTAAATGGGCTGATAGGTGTTGAATATTTTGTTTGTCTCTAAAATGAGTTCATATTTAAAAAAGGGCGTGTAAAACTCAGCAAGTACCTAACCTACTCATGACAGAAGTTAAGTTAGAATCCGAGCCTAGATTTTTTAGATAAATGGCTATAAATTGTAGGTACCTCCCATAGAACCATTTATTGTTATTTCCGATTTTCTCAAAACTGATTCATTCAATTTTTTTATTTATTTTAAATTTTTTTTAAATCATATTAAAGAGTAAAAGGAAAAAGATGTTGTTTTTAAGAAAGTAGAAGCACTTATGTGGCAAAAACCAATACACATTTTTTTTCAAAATTTTTTTAACTATCAACATTAATTAAACATCCTTTTATTGATAATATCCGATTCAATTTTGTCCAAAATAAATTTTAAAAATTTGATTTTTTGATGGTATTTGAAATAAGTTTTAATTTTCAATCCTGAAATATCAGAAAAAAAAAAGCAGCTAGAAGCTGAAAAATGAAAATAGAATCACATTTTTAATACGTTTTTTGTGACATTTTCACAAATTTTTGGGGTTTAATGTGTACTACCTACTCTAGTTTCATTTTTAATGAATTAGAAATGAGAAAAAATGTAGTTGCGTACGGGCTTAAAGGTATTTCTCATATGAACATCATTTTTTTATTTTTGATTATCCCATTATCTGTGAAACCGATTTTAATGATACTTTTATAAAAGATCTTCCAATATGTTCACATAATATTGCATTTAATTTTTTTTTTTTTATTCAAAATTATTTTTTGGAAATTCGATATTTCGAAAATGGTTAGATGATTTGTTTGTTTTTCAAAATTTATTTTTTAAATTTCAATTCAATTCAATTATCACTTATTTGTTATAGATAAATATCAACGTTTAAAGAAATTATTTGTTGACTATTTTTTTGTCGAATAATAAGGCTAGCACGCACTTGCGATTTTTTAGTCGCTGCAATTTTTTAATCGCTGCGATTTTTTACATTCACATTTAAAACTATGTGTCTATAATGTGACAAATGCGTGCATGTTTATTTCTTCTAACGACTACGATTTTTTAGTTATCGAAATTTTTAATCGCAAGTGTATACATTTTATTCATTTTAACTTGCGACAGTCGCCAGAAAAATTAAATAGATTTTTGTTTTTAAAAATGTCGCGATTTGTTGGTATCATTTGCAGTCATTCAAAATTTTTGTGACTGAATGATCGCGCGATTAAAATCGTATAAGTGCATTCTTAGCCTAAGCATCAATTTACATTTCTCACATTTCTCACTTTTCATAAAACCTTTTTTTTATCTATTATATTAAATTTAGGTTATAGTTAGAGCAAAAAAATATGGTGTTTTTTTTCCTCCAATACAAAAATGGATGGGATTTTTTTTGGAATACGTTGGGATTTACAAATCTCTTCTGGCATCACTTATTTAATATTTATTCTTTTTTTTATTATTATATTTTTTTTTTGAATACAATGAAATCTCTACATCCCTCGTCAAAGGTTTTTCGATCAAAAGATAAGAAAATCCATAAGCATGCTCTTGTGAAGAGCAAGAGCGATGCTAAAGAAACTCTAAGCAAAAAACACCTAGAGCAACATAAACAATACAAACATTTTCTTTTTGGTTGTTTTTTATTTCAATGGAGGTATAATCAAAAATGGCTTAATTTTTCTCCCAAGTCGAATTTCTATGAATTTTCCCAATTTTTGTTTTAAATTAACTTTTTGAGTCACGCTTATAATGAAATTGGACAATATACGAATAAACTCTATATATCTTTAAGATAAATGTGAAGAATGCGAATTGGAATACTGTAAGCCGTAATTCCCCTCAGAATCCAAAAATAATTCCAGTTAAGAATAAAGTTTTTTATAAGTCATTTCAGTCAATGTCAGCTGATGCGGCAAAACCCAAATTATATTAAAAGACAACAGGTTTGTCCGATATTTCATTTATTACTCAATTATTATTTAATTTATGATTGATGATTATCACAATTTAGTCTATAACTATAGAATTGGTATATATATTCTTAGTATAAAATATGTAGCATGATATTGTCCCGTAACAAATGGTTGACATAAGTAATGCTTATGTATGTATGTATAAGAAGGAATTTTACTTCAGAAGTATCTACATTATGATTCATGTTTCGCTACTAGTACGCTTTTGAGATGATGAACAAAAGTGTTAATTCGGTTGTTTTATGAGAGTTTGTGAAGAAATCTCGAATAATTTTCTTTCACAGTTTCCCATAGATTATGGGACTGCTCCTAATTATAGCCATGTTTTCGTGAGAGAGTAAAGTCAGCTCAGCATACATTTTTGCAAGTAAACAATAACAAAAAAAAGTAATTATATATAAATACTTTATTATTGTTCGTACACAAAACTACTAAAAATACTTTTAAAAAAATTCAAACAATTTGTTTTGCAAAAACCTGAAACGTATTTTAAACTAAATTACTTCACACAATGTATAGGCACGAAGTTTAATAAAAATCGTTAGATCTGTTTTACTAAAAGTTGAAAAAACAACAACATTTTTGTGTGCCATGTACTTGTTTTAGATGAGCTTAAAGAAAAATTTAATTTCTAAGGAGTTACAGAAAACTGCTCTGTACCAAATTCGATACCAAAAGTTTCACTTGCTGCGGCTCTAGCACCATACATAATATATTGCCATAGAACAAGTAAAAAAAAGTTTTTAATTTTTGTGTTCATTTTATCAACTTTAAACTGAAAAAAATGCTTATTATTTCTATAATAAACTGATAATATTTATTAAAACTTTATGTCTCTTTGGTAAGAATTTTAATCAGAAAAGGAAATTTAATTGTTGCTAAAGATAGGAAACCGCCATAACAGTTATCAACATTGTTATAGATAACATTTTTGCTGTGGTGCTGTGTCCAAAAAATAATTTTGTTTTTATTAATTATTGTTAAAAATAAGCAAGCGATAACTTATTGATTTATTTAAAATTCAATAACTCAAAAAATAAATCCAATAAATGCTTTTTAAAAATATCAAATCGATTCTTTTCCAAGACAAGATGAATAATGTTTTTTTTACCATCAGTATAAAATAACATTAAAATAGAATTACTTTTTTACTTTTGTCTAAAACCAATCAATTTAAGTGGTTGACTGAAATACAAGATTTTCAAATTAATTATAAAACTTCGGTCTTTTGAGCTTTTTGTTCAAACAAAAATTTCTGTTTTCTCTAACAATATTTGTTTTCTTATTTTTCCTTCTAGACCGTGGACCATGCAAGCGACAAATACTGACGATGAAGCTCCTAAAGACCCGCGAATATGCCAGCCAGATTTCCAACTGGAGTTCTCAGAAAAAGACTTCCAAGGTATACATTCAATTTATTTACAAAAGTTATTTAATTGAAAAGGTTGACGTATATTATGCTAAATGACTGCAATGACGTTTAAAAACGTGTCTTGGGTTTTAAATGCTATACAAAGGTTAATGAAATAACGTGCTTTAAACAATTGAAATCAAAGATGCAAATATTAATTCCTTAAACATTTTTGTTAGAAAAATTGAAAATTGAAATTGAAAATTCAAGGTGAAGTTATAACTTATTATTATGCATCGAAAGTTAAAAATACATTTTTAAAATTGTTTGACATTGTGTTTTTAAGGTTGTTAAACTATTTACGACCACATCCAAATTCTTCAATTAAAGCTGCATTAGAACTCTTAAATAATACAATGTTTGTTTATTAAAGAAAGAGACGATATACTTACATATAATATTCTGATTTATTAACCTTCATTGTTATTTAATTTCAGGACATAGAGCACATTCCGTGTTCGTTGGTGTACATGTGCCAGGTGGAGGACGGAGACATTCACATCGCAGACAAAAGAGACATCACAAAGAAAATGGCGAAAAACTTCCAGACACTGATCCAGACAGGCCAAGTGAGCATAAATACTTAATAACAATTTTAGGTTGTTTAAAAAAAAAACAATTTAAAAACTGCGATCTGGACTTGAAAGGTTTTAATTTTTAAACGATTTGATGGATTTTTGTTTTATTTGTTCTAAAACCTTACTTAAACTTAAGAACCTAGAAATAATTTAAAAAAAAAATAAAACGGTTAAAAATAATAATAATTTGGTGTCAAGACAGTTCGTGAAGAACCAAGGCCTATTGCTTTAAAACTCTCAAACATTTCCGTCTGGAATAAAAAAAAGAAAATAAGAATGATTATTACTAACAATACACTTTAAAAGGAAATAAAGTTTTAAATAACTTTTTAACTTTAACACCATTATTAATAAAAAATGCTTAATAATAATCTTCCAATTCACAAAGCAATTTAAACGTTGATCAAAAAAATTAAATCAAGAATTAAAAACGTTTATTATTATTTAAAGTCTGCACACATACACTTTCTCCAAAAGTATAAACTTTTGCACAAATACATACTTTCTTATTTTAGTTTGTTAATAACACATAAATAACCAAGCGTTTGTGATCTTTTTATCTCTAGTCGTTGGCAAAAATATCTGAAGTATTTTCATTTTCTAACTTAATTACTCGTTAATCAACCTACATCACCGAATTAGCTTATTAACATGAATAAACTTCAATTTTGCAATTATTTCACTGATTATAAAAAAATCATGTTTAATTCGAGGTTATTAATAGGGATGTAAATATTTTATAAAATACCTTTGCAAATATTGTGTTATAAGATCCTCGGTTTTCATAATAAAAGAATAATTTGTGGATTTTGCAGTCCTTAACTTAAGTTATGTAGAATACTTTGATATTCCATTTTTTTAAAGTTAAAAATATGATATTCTTAATCAGTTTTTAAACTGTAGGTATAAATAAAGACTCTAGGAAATTTACCCGGAAATTTGAAAGGAAAATTGAACTGGGAACTATTACCTTGAATATGAAATGTTGCTTGATTTCCAAAAGATAAGCCTAATATGCTACTATACGAAACAAAAAATCTCACACCAAGACATCCTTGTTCCATCCTAATTTTGAAATTGGTGAATATCTCTCTAAATCAGGCTGGTTACCAAAAACTGTATTATCTAACCTCCGCGGCTCTGGGCTCAGCCAAAATTTCTCCGGGCCTAATCGAGAAATGATGAAAATTGAAATAAATCATTTGAGTTCTGTTCCGTTTTTCAACGTTTCTTGACAATTTTAGCTTTGCGAGTGATCTGACATTTTCGTTTGAATTGAAGTTTATTTCGCTGTCGTTGCGGTATTGTTAAACAAATTGTTAGATCTGTTTGGTAACGTGAAATTTCTTGCGAATTTGTACAAAATTTCCAAAAAAAATTTCAAATTATGAGCGACATTTTTTAGTCGTTTTATACAATTGATTCAGTTCACGAAGATTTTCCATCTTTCGTATCTCAGCTTAACTTTATTTTCGAGTTTGAAGACCAGAAAGAACAAATGAAATCTGACACCGTCCAGTATCTCTTTTACTTATTTAATTATTCAAATCTAATTTATTTAAAATGTTTATTTTGCCATAGCAAACATATATTAATAAATTTAAATTTAATCAAAAAAAAATTTCAGTTACACCACCAGCACAACGTGTCCAATTTATACTCGGTGAAGATGTCGATGATGGAACCCACGAATCGCATCCTCTATTTTCCGAAATGGAAGAACTCGTTAAGGAGGGTGACGAAATTGAATGGAAGGAAACAGCACGTTGGATAAAATTCGAAGAAGATGTCGAAGAGGGTGGCAATAGATGGTCAAAGCCTCATGTAGCCACTCTATCGTTACACTCATTATTCGAGTTACGTAGTTTAATTATGAATGGAACCATTATTTTAGATATGGAAGCTAGTAATTTAGAAACTATTGCTGAATTGGTGTGTGAGAATATGGTTAATGCTGGAACTCTTCCACCCCAATCAAGAGAAAAAGTAAAAGATGCCCTACTGAGACGTCATCGACATCAACATGAAACTAAAAATAAATCAAAAATGCCTATAATTCGATCGTTGGCTGAAATTGGAAAAAATCATTCATCATCAAAAAGTAAGTTCAATTTTTTTTTAACTTTACAAGAATATAATTTAATTTGGACATATAACTCGTTTGGTTTTTTTGAGTGTTTTTTTTTAAACCCAACTTTTTTCAGCGGTTTAATAAGCTTATCATTAAAAAAAAAAAACTCCATTCTAACTTTGAGATAGTATTTTAGTGATATAAGGTCGAAAACTTAGTAATACAAATTTATTATTCTGCTTTAAAAAAAAATAAAAATATGTAAGGCCAATTATAAAAAATGAATAAATAAAACAATTAAAATTAGACCTCCAACAAGCCAAATCTGCATCCCCACATACATTGCATGCAACAGCTTCATCTTCGGGACTTTCTGCCGGAAGACTTTCGCCAAGTCCACAATCTTATGGACCAAATAAAGATCAACGTGGTTGCTACTTAGCAGTTCCATCAGGTATTCAATGTTAAAACTGTTCAACGATAAAGTCTAGTACATATAAGTAAAGTAATTTTGCTAATTTGGGCTCTGGTTGAGATACTAACTGATTTGTGCAGTCATTCCATTAATTTTAATTTAATGTGGTTTTTAATAAAAAATTTAAAAGGTTAATGGTTAATGGTTAATCTAGTTTAATGAAGTTCATTAGAAAAACCTGATCTATTTGGGCGAGATTTGTAGAAATATTGAACAATCCATCCCATAGAGACCAAAAGACTAAAGTATAATTAACTAATTAAAAAAACAATATTATTACATCTGCTTAATTTGCACATAGAACTAGGAGAACTTTTATTTCCTTTTTTGTTATGATTTGACGCTTTCTTCGAGAAAATTTCAAAATAAAAGAACATGTCAATATTACTACATCAACCCAGTATGTGTAATGGGTATGATACTCAACCATTTTGAGTGTTGTTTTTATATTGCTCATTACTTTTACATCATCTAAAAACGGTGTTATTCGTCAACTTTTACGACTATTTTAACAGCTTTGAATGTCCATACAGGTCATTCTTTCCCTCCAGTAAATCAAAGTTATAGCAAAAGAAAAACAAAAAAGACAAGTACGTGAACGATTCTTTTAATTTAGTAATTGTTTTAAATTAAAGCTAACTTTATTTTCTGGGAGTAAAATGTTTACTTTATTACATTATTATGAACCCACTTTTTTTTCTATTCGTAAATTAAGCAAATAAAAGAAAATATATCAACGAACTGTACAGAAGGTATATAACTAACAGAAACAAAAACTATAAAGAAAAAAACTCTATAACTGTGAGATTCATTTTATCTCAAATATTAAATAATAAAAAATAAACTACATAATAAACTTAATATCTATATAAATATAAATATAAACAAAAAATTAAAATTCTGTAATAGAAATCAGTTGGAATCTCAACACAGTCATAATATGGTACATATAAGGAAATACATATAATAAATTCACAGCTTTCTTGGGAAAATAAGTAAACAAGAGAAATAACATCTTATGTGCGCACCATTAAATCACAAACTCACACGCAGAGTATATTCTTCATCACAATCAACAATTAATCCACTAAATAAAATCTTGTTTTTATTTTATAAATACAGTAGAATCTCGAAAAGATGAACAGATATAAAACAGGGCCCGTTCATCTTTTCAAATTGTTCATCTTTTCGAGCATCAACATTTGGTTAAGGAAGAAGATGCAGTTTTATAAATAAAAACATTAAATATTATTTACATAACAAGTCAAAACAAGCCCCAAAGTACTGTTCAAGAGGAACTAAAAGGCAAAGAAAAAGTAAAAAATTATGTTGTGAATAAAGTGTTCATCTTTTCGAGTACTAAATTTCAACTTTTCATCTTTTTGAACACTGAAAAGTAAAAATATTTCGTTCATCTTTCCGAGCTGTTCATCTTATAGAACCGTTCATCTTTCCGAGATTCTACTGTACAATGAGAGCAGCATTTTTTTCATATACGAAATTTATGAAATTAAGTTAAAAGAAATTAAAGTATACTAACTAATATGGCTGCCATAGTTTGAAAATATAAAGAAAAACTGTTTGTGAAAATGATTTCCATTGATAAACGATTAGTTATTTTGTTTATTGTAATAAACTAACACAAATTCTGTATCAGAAATTAATAAAAGTATTTTGATTTTGAAACGAAGTTGTCATTTATCGTAATCACAAATTATCTAAGCTGAATCTACACCAACATTTTTCACTATACGGATCAATTGAAACTGCAACACAAGCTCTCAAATAAAATATAGCTACATATTTAATATATACGCAAAAAGTTCTCAGCGACATACATATGCACAAAACACAAAAGTACTCAACGACAACGAGAATATAGGACAGATTTTATTATTTTTTTTTTTTTGCGCATTGATCCAATATGGACTTTTGGCCAAGAATCAATTTTTTTTTTTTTTTGAGAAAGACAGGAGAAATGTTTAATGCACCATAAGGAAGTCTTTATGGCGCGGCGTTGACCCTTTAACTGTACCCGTGTGTCGGACTCGCGTAATGCATACCGATCAAAACCCTTTCGGCGATTCAGCGAATATACATACAATATAAATAGGAGATGTAAATCAAAAGTGTTCAAGTATTTCGGTAGATGGCACTGAGCATAAAAATATAAAAATTTGCAGAAATCTCAAAAAAATATCATACAATTTTTCATAAAATGAGAAGTGATGCTGCTTAATACCAAAATTTGTGTTGCCCATATGAACAGTTGAATGCAACATGTTAATTGTTCACGCACAAAGAACGTTATCTATTAATAGAAGCATTAAAATACGATTTTATTTAACTTCACTACAATTTTACAACAACATTTTTTTTTTATAAAAATAAGGGCCAGTTTCACAGTGCACACTTAACAAAATAAGTGGCACTTAATTTTTACATTTTGGCACTTTAGCCGCAGTTTTACTACCTGAGTAAGTGGAACTTAAGTGGCCAACATGGGAGACTTAAGGGTCACTTATTCCGAAAAGTTTACACTGTGATATTGGGAATTAGTTTTCCATATTTGGCACTTAAGTGTCACTTACTTCACTGTGAAACTGGCCCTTAATGTCGAAAATATATAAAAAATCAAAATAATAGTGTTTTAGTAATAATTATAGTGTCACATTATAGTAAGTTTGTTCGTTGAGCCCTAAAGCCAGAAACATGGTTTATTGAAAAACCTGAACTCAACCTGAAAATCAAATTCATTTTTTGAGACCTAGGGCCAGCGTTTCTGAAGTGGCACGACCGTGCTTTTTTGACACGAAAATTTCATCGTGACACGGTAGCACCAAAAATTCCATATGGCACGTTTTTATTATTTCCTTTTTTTACTACAAATAAGCGAATTTTGAAAAAAAATAAGAAAATTGCTATCCAAATGGAGTAAAAACTTACAGAAACTCTTATTTTGTTACAATACACGAATAGAGAAATTTGTTTCTTCTAATTCTTTGTTGTATTTCACCCCACAATTGAATAGTATTATTTATTTAATATAAAAATTTGAGTGATTTTCACATGGCACAAAAATGCCACGTTTTTTTTTTTTGAAAATGTGTCACGAAAATTTTCACCCTGAAGTAAACTTAGGTTTGTACCTGTGGTGATTTGAGGTAACGAATAAACTTCTGCAGCAAACTGCTAATTATTTAAATAGGAATTAAAGAAAAATTAAAATTAAAAGATAATAATAATTAGAATAAAAAAGCGTAACACTTGAAGTTGTTTTAATTCATTTTTAAAACTAATTTTTAAAAAAATTATAATTCAATTATTGTTTCTTGCGTTGAATGTCAAAACACAATTTAAAGTCCTCGGATGTTTTTAACAATTCTGGGGGTTTTCAAGAAAACCTGAGTCAACCCTGGGTAAATATTTAACGAAAGAAACTAATATATTTAAAAAAAATATGGGCAGCTAATAATTTCGGCTATTCTAGTTTCTTTACTGCATATTTAAAATGTCAATTGTATAGCATTTATTTTACTTTTGTGAGTGAAACTTATTTCAAATTGAGTATACAATTTTTAGCGATCATAAATAATGTTTGTAAGATTTTTTCGTAATACAAATTTTAAGTACTATAATTAAATAAATCAGGCAACTAGAAGACTTGGCATTATTAAATTGGATTGATTTTATTATTGATTCAAGCTTTAAACGGCTTTTAGTCTACAAAATGCCTAACCAATTTCTGGGATTTTTTTAATATACTTACATACATATATACATAACCAATTTCTGGCATTTTTTTTATATACTTACATACATATATACATATATGAATTTTATGAAATCAAATAAGAAACTGGTCATAGTCCATCTTTAGAGCTGTAAAAGACTGCAGTCTTTTGGTTCTGCAGTTAATTGAATAAAAAAAAGTAATTTCCCTATGTCTTTTAACTTACAAAAATACTTGAACTCTAATCATAGAATCAGTACTAATTTTCTGTCTATGCAGTCAGCAAAAGCAGTTAATTGACTTAAATTTAATAAACTGTCGTACATTTAAAGTGGTTTTAGCCTTTTTATCAGTTGAAAGTCTACAGTTTTTCACGGTTTTATTCAATTTAAGTCCTTTTTACTGCAGTTAAATAATTCTTAAAATAAATAAATACGTTTTTTCACTCATTTTAAGTCTTTTGATTGTAGACATCTGTCTTAAATGGACACTTAAGTTACTCCAGGTTTTTCATAATCATGTCAATTATGGCATACGCAATACTGGATCAGCAGTGAATCTCAGTACAATGTTCTCTTTTATTTTCACTACAAATTGATAAGTTTAAAAGAGAGCACTACAAATTACTGTGGATCCAGTATTGTGGATTCCATAATTGACATGAATATCTATTTTTAATAGTATTGTGAAATTTTTTAATGAAAAAAACTTAAAGTAAGTTAAAATATTTAGAATTGTTTAACTCTAGTTAAATCTCCCATTGACTAAAATCAAACCCAAGACAGTACTGCAGACATTTAATTGACTAAATACTAAAACCAGTTAAAAAGTATACTGCAGTAAATTAACTTTTAGTCAATTAACTGCTTTTTTTAACTGCATAGTCAGAATATCAATTATAACTGCTAACTGTTTATATTGCAGTTTAAGTAACCAGTCATAGTATTAACTTGCATTAAATATTATTAAGTTAATTAACTGCGACTTTGCACTTCACTTGCGACTGCAGTATCAAAGTACTGCATTCTTTTACAGCTCTAACGATGGTAATTTATTGTTTTTTTTACTTAAAATAGTCATTAATGACTATGACAAGTTTCTTATTTGATTTCATAAAATTCATATTTGCAGAATATATAATATGTCAATATCATAAATGAGAAGTGACTTTAAAAACTTCTGAGGAATGACTTTATGTGCTTCTATCCCCTTTTGTTAAGTCACTCTTTATATTATATGAATCCATAATTATTTAAATAATAATAGATAACGAAAAACAATATGGTATACAGCTTATCATGTTGTTTTAATATACCCTTCAATTTATTTGTCCATAAAAAAACATTTGTAGAAGAAATTATTAAACAATTATACTTTAAAAATTTTATCATAATAATAATATTATCATAATAGTAATATTGATTTCAAAAAAGTGTTATGAACATTTGAATAAACTTACAACTTCCGTGCAAATAAATATTGATTCAGTGTTTAAATTTATGTCATAATATAGTCTGTATAAAATATTTTTAGATTAAGTTTGCAAATTTTTGATAAGCTTTAAATATAGTTCAATTCCTTAGGATAGGTTATTTATTATGGAAATATTTTTTGTTTCAATGCAAAATGTTTTATTATTTTCTTATAGTTTTTTTAATGCAATCTAACTAATGACCTTGTTATTTTGTATTTATAATTTTCAACAATGAAAAAAGTTCCAGTTATGTTTGGTTATCTCTAGCAAAATTGTATACAATTCATAGTGTGGAAGGTAGTGTTAGTTTGATTATTTAAATTTATTCGATTTTTGGTGTATTTAAATAAATAAGTCAATAAAGAAAATGCGACATAGCTTACGAGGTCCTTGTAGATGAAATCTTTAATCATAGGTCTTTGTGAATAATATACATACTATAACATATTTAAGTATTTTAAGTATATTCTATATTTTATACAACCAAAAATTAATCGTTGGTGATCTAAACTGTCATTAACATGTTCGCTATAGTTAAGAGAGGTACTTTTTTCAATACGCTAATTTTTGTTTTCTATAGTTTAGCTAATACGTAATATTAAAAACATGAAATTTCTCATTTTTTTTTCAGTTTTAATATTTTTCCAAGTTGAACCCAGGGGTTTACATCTAAATTTTACAATAATTGAATAAACGAGGTTAAAAATAGAGGAACAGAATGGGTTATAACTTCCTATCCAAAATTTAATATATTTTTATAAAGCTACGAAAATCATCGAGCTGAAATAACTTTAACAACGCTACCATTTAGACTTTAAAACTCTTCACCCAAATATTATCAATATTTTTTTTTTTGTTTTTTTTTCAAAACAAAAATTCACTTTGATTAGTCATGTTTGGGTCCATTACCTACTTATCGTGTTGATTAAATAGGTTTTTTTTTCTAGGACATTAATGGAAAGATTTTTAAAAATTTAATGCAAAATTCCATTGCAAAGAAATAGGATCCTATTCTTTTTAATATTTCTTTAATCCTATGATCGAATAAGACTACACAAAATATGGTTTTTGTGAAAATATTTGAAAAATAAGTTTAACTAAGTAGATTTTTAGAACACGAGTTAAAGTAACGCTTAAACAGTTGTATAAATTCAATCATGTTCTATTGAAAAATGGGGTGGAAGCATAAAATAGTGTCATCATTTCGACTTATTGAGAACTTAGTGTACAACAAAACCCTTAATAATTTTTATGAATAAAATAAAATTTGTACTTAAAATTTATTTTTAATATTTCTGAACTTTTTTGAAAATATTGGTTGAGATAAACTATTTCATTAAAAGGTATATATTCTTATGTTATATGAAAAGATTTATAATCCTAATAAAATAATTACTTACTAAATGAAAAATATTGAATTACATATTGAATCTATGTACATATATACAATCTAGGTGATTTTGGACATCCATTCACTAATCAATTTGGCGGTATAGGTGTTACAACATGGTTTCATGCTGGTGCATCAACATCTGGGGCAACATCTTCAAATAACAGTCGTTCAGCTTCAAGTGGTCAACAGCCACTAGGTTTACTGCAACATATTAATTTTATATGTTTCCTGTTTTTCCTCTTCATATAACTTATATATCGTCGGCTTCCTTTCAAAACCTCGTAAGTCCCAATATTATGAAAGATGACATTTATATGCAATATTGATGAAAAAAATCACTGAATCTAAATATCAAAACCTCGTAACTCCAACATGATTCCTTTTGTCTCTATCAACCAGTTTTAAAACCTCGTAAGTCTATTGGCGTTTAAATGTCCATTTAAAAACTCGTATGTCTGTCTTACGAGGTAAAAACAAAACCTTCACAGTTTCCCTTTTTTTATTTTTTAAAACGGTTTTTTGCGCCTCCTGGAAAATTTATCATTTTCGACTTACGAGATTTTGAAAGAAAGCCGACAATATATATATGTTTAAATAAATATCAAAAATAATTCTTCAACTTGACCAATCAATACCTTTACCATTTGATTTTATTTCCTTAACTTCTTCAATATTAAAATTTCAATTTTTTATTCTACATATTATATATAGATATTGTAAATACATTTTTTGTGAATGATTTTTATGGTTGTTTTTTTTTTTTGACAAATTTTCCTCTATTCATCCAAAAACAAAACATTTCCATCTATCAAAATACAGAGCTCTATTCAACTAAACTTGATGAAATCTGTTTTTTAGCTTATTTTATTAAAAACAAAAATTATTAAATAGAACTTTTAACTATAGTTGTTTTAGTAAGGCAGTTTTTTGTAATGGGGGTGGGAATATCCTTCCCATGCATAATAAGAGAGACACATATTAATAAATTTAAAAAAATAACAAGAGGGTAAACAAAATTATATAATTATATGTATTATTTTTTGTTGATATTATTTTAAAGCTTTTAAGGATTCTGCTGAAGCTACTTACATAATTTTTATTTTAAAATATAATAATACTATCAAAATTATAGAAAATTAAAGGATTCATCACAAATATTGTTTTGTAGTAGGCTAAGCTTTGAAAGTTCTAAGGCATAAAACAAGGGTTACGTACGAATAATCAACACAAATGTATCGACTGCGGTTGAAGATTTGAGTGAAACAACAATCACTTGTATACTTTTCTGAAAGTTTTAATTGAATGCCATCATTTTACTGACCATCTAGAAATTTTAAAATCTCGACTTGACAAGAGGTCGATAGTTTGTTGAATATAAAAAAATACTAAAAAAAAGTTATCAAAATTTCGATCACTGTCGACATTTTGAAACTCGCCATTTTAAAAAATCAATGCAATGTTTTTTCGATTTTTTGATCATTTAGTATTTTTTTCAGTTCTTCTATCGAGATCATTAACATTTACATTTTGAAGTCGATATTTTATGAAATCGGGATATCGCATCCAATCTGTAACACAAAATGTGAGTTTCTCTACACTTTCATTTGTTCGCTTAAAACAAAATCAGTTTATTTTGATTCCCGTGTGTTGAAGAAAAGAACTGTGTTAAAAAGACATTTTAAACATTAATTGTATAACGTCAAACACTCTGAAGTTAAAAGCACAAAAAAAGAGAGTCGCAAAGTTCCAAGGTTTCTGTTTTTTTTAAAGCAAAACATAAAAAAATTCTTAAATATTTGTATTATTATCAAAAGGGCATTATTTCCTATAATGGAACAAATTCTCGACAAATATCAAATGGTAACGAAACAAAATTCTTCTTTTCAAATAAACAAATACTTTCTTTTTTTTTTTGGATTTGGTTTCATACTTAAGATTTTGATTTTTAATAAAACTGGCAGTAATTATTTATTAAAAATAAATTCAGTTTATTTAGCTTTATCCAAAATAGCATTTACTAACGATATTAATACAAACTGACAAATTTAACTTAATAGCAGAAATATCCATTCTTATATTGAAAACACTGCGCGTTCGTTTATTTTTTTATATTTTCTCATTACTTGCAGAATTTTTTAAAACAGAATTTTGAAAATTTTTAAAGCAGAATTTTTACCCGCACCCATGCCAAGTGTATTAAAACAAAAATATCCACATTTTAAAAATCACAATCCAACAAAATATGTGTTTTTTTAACCCGAAGTATTTCTGTTGAAAATGATAAGAAAATGATAATAAAAACAAAAGGTTGCGTATACGCCAGAGTGTATGCCGTTTAGTTAAATTTTAAAATATTTAATTAAAATTACAAGAGATAGAAATACATAAATAATATAAATAATAAGTATATGAATGTACATTGTACATCAAATGCATAAGATGCTTCAAAAGGTTAGGGCGTATTAGACAAGAAATGTATCTACTACCATCTATTTAAGCGCTAGGGGCAATTTTCTAAAAAGTCGGCTTCAAATAGAAAAAAATATTATTAAAAATAAACTGCAACACTTACACTGACATATTATACCTTTTTTTAAGGCCAACAATAATTTTTTTTAAATTAAATTGTTTTTTTGAATAGTTTTGCAAAAATAAATTTTCAAACTCAATATTTTGAAAAAAAAAATTGTTTAATTTTGTTGAAACAATTTTTGTTCAAAATTAAAAATGAAGAAATTCAGTATGGTCTGTGTCTCCACTCCGTATCGGATTCGATTTTTGTATTTTTTGGGAAAAAATATTGAACTAGAATTTGAACCTAAAATTTGCTTAATATTTGCATTGAAAAATTATATAACAGAATTTAGAAAGGCAATTTCGTATTTTAAATCTTTTTTGCTGAGACCAAAGAAGTCGCAAAGATTATTATTCAATTTCAGTCAAAAAGATTCCCGTATCTTTTCCGTGAAACACGTTCTAGGTAGTATTATTGTCTAATTGACTAAGAATTTTCTCATGTTGTTGTGAGCCCCAATCAAAATATTCTCATAACCCCTCTATATTTTCCTTGAAATATAATATCGATTTTTAAAACTAGGACGAGACTGCAGAAATGCCAATTTTACATCATTAAAATTGTGCGTGATTTAACGAGCTTCACGCGACTTAACAAAAAAAAATCTTGGTGCCCGAAGTACCTATATACCTGCGGGCCGCTTAAATGGTTAAAAAAAAATACTTTTTTGATTTTATTGACAAAATAACGAAAACTGAAAAATTTGAGAATACGATAAAATGTTTCAATAATCCAACAATCATTTTTAAAAATCAACATTTTATTGTTAAGAACTCGAGAATTCACCAATGAAATTAATATGTTTTTTATAGTATAGGTACATTAATACGCTTAGTACACAAAATTTGGCGTTTCGTCACGATGTTATAGTTTTGTGGTACAAATATCTCTTATCAAATAAATTTTGTTTAATGAGCTATAAACAATTAACATACAAATATACAGAATATTTATTTTCAGATATTTTAAAGTTTACAATTTCAATAAAGAATAGTTTTCTGCGATTTTATATGACCACAATAATTATAAGTCCTAAAGTTAATTTATTTATAGCTTTCATCTTGATATAACAATTAATAAAAGCTAATTATTATATCTGTTGCAAATAAATATTTGATTCTATCATTAATTTATAAATATTCAGATTTATCTAAGATACAGGTACCTACTTGAATTAGTTTTTTTTTTTTTTTTTTTTCTTTAATTCTAAAAAAAATAGTTATTTTACAACTTAATTGAAGGCTTTATCTTTACAACGTGATATAACAGAAAAGTTATGTTAAAATTTAATTAAAAAAACAACATTATCATTATATTATCACAATTCCAGTGGATGAACATTTAAGTCCATCAACAATGAATTTATCTGCTAATAATTCATTTAAATCAACTGGAATTAATGACAACGGAAATGGAAGATTTTTATCAATACCTGGAAATGGTAAAAAATAAACTATTTATGAAAAATATTTAGAAATGAGTTGTTATATAATATAAAATTGCATATATTATTTATAGATATATAATATTTAAAAATCGGATTGATATACACATAAGATATATTTGAAAAGAAATTAGAACTGGGAAAAAAGAAAGAATAACTTACTTGATTAAAAAAAATAAATAAATTTATAAGAATTAAAAAAAAAATGCTGCATGTGATTGCTTATTGTACGTACAACATTTCCACATTGCTTTCATCATAAAAATTCTAAAAAAAAATAACTAACCTCATTATGTTGACTGTACACTAAAACACAATTCTCATAATTTTAAGTTACATTTTTTAAACTTTTTATATGCATGCTTTTTGCACAACGATTTGAAAAAATGTTAGCTAGAAATGTTTAATATTAGTTTCGAAAAAATAAAAAAAAAACTTCGATCAACTGCAAACAAGTCTAATGCATTTTTTTTATTTTCAAAATTCAGATGATATGATCAAGAGTCCAAGCAGTCAATCAATGACAAGAAATATGAGCTCCAATGAACTCAACGACCATCGTGGTAATACACATTTTATGAGGAAAATACCACCAGGAGCTGAGGCTAGTAATATTCTAGTAGGCGAAGTTGATTTTCTTGAAAAAATTCTATCGGGCTTTATAAGATTACATTCGGCAGCTGTAATGGGCGATTTGACAGAAGTTCCAGTTCCAACAAGGTAAGTTTTTTTTCGTGATAAAAACAAATTCTAAAAATTCATCATTCATTCTTAAAAAAACTTTCTTTGATGTAATTTTAAGTGTTTTCAATAATAACACCCTAAGAAATCAAGTCCCGCGTTTCCTGAAACGAAACTTAATGAAACGAAACTTAAATACTTAAGTTCAACTTAAGTTGAACTTAAATATTTAAGTTTCGTTCCAACAAATTGGTTTTAGATTTAAATTAAAATTTTTCCAAATTAAAAAAATAATAATCATTGTTTTCAATTTTATTTAACAGATTTCTCTTCATATTACTCGGTCCACCAGGAAGCAATAGTAATTTCCATGAAATTGGTCGTGCAATGGCAACACTTATGTCTGATGAAATATTTCACGAAGTCGCTTACAGAGCTCGCAAACGTGATCATCTCTTAGCTGGAATAGATGAATTTCTCGACGCTGTTACAGTATTACCACCTGGTGAATGGGATCCAACCATTCGTATTGAACCACCTGCTGCCATACCATCACAAGAAGTCCGAAAACGTCCTCCTGAAGCCCACAAAGAAGAAGTTGACGAAGAAGAAGAGGAACAACGTTTACGTGAAGAATCAGGCTTATCACGTACGGGACGATTATTTGGTGGTTTAGTTAATGATTTCAAAAGAAAATCTCCTTGGTATTGGTCGGATTTTACGGATGCTTTATCGTTGCAATGTGTAGCATCATGGATTTTCTTATATTTTGCGTGTCTTTCACCAATTATTACATTCGGAGGTTTATTGGGTGAGGCTACTGGTAAAAATATGGCTGCTATGGAATCATTAGTGTCGGGTTTTGTATGTGGCATGGGATATGGTTTTTTTTCTGGCCAACCTCTAACGATATTGGGATCGACGGGACCGGTTTTGGTATTCGAAACGATAGTGTATGATTTTTGTCAGAATCAAGGTTGGGATTATATGACTTTCCGATTTTGGATTGGTACTTGGATAACGGTGATATTGTTGATACTGGTTGCCATTGATGCAAGTGCTCTGGTTTGTTATATCACAAGGTTTACAGAAGAGAATTTTGCCACCCTGATTGCATTTATATTTATCTATAAGGTAAGTGAAATGAAATACCTTATACGAAACATTAGCCTAGTTCCTTTACTTTGAAACTCTGTGCACTTCTGTGAATTTCTACACCAAAGTCTGTCAAAGTTCATATAAAAAAATAAAACGACGTAGAAATTCACACAAATGCACAGAGTTTTAAAATAAAGGAACACACCCTTTTTCCATTTGTTAAATGTTTTGTAACCTAATGTGTCAATTATGACGTTTTTCATTTGTCTAGAAGCAACACATTGGACTGCCTCCGCCGACTGTTTTTTGATGTCTCTGTACTTTATCTCACTCCCAATTCATGACGAGAAAGAGATGCCTTTCTTGGCTCCCACTTTCTCGCTATGAAGTGGGAGTGAGATAAATATACAGAGACGTCAAAAAAGTAGCAGGAAAAAGTCCAATGTGGACACAGTTTATAACATCAGAAGTAAATATCCCGTTCTTTTCTGAAGAATAACTGTCAATTTGATTGGCTTCTAAACGACCAATGAGAAACGTCATTATAAAGAAATGTACAATGCAGATTTTGACACAGAAAATTGAAACCAATCGACCTTTAACCAAATTTAAAACTTCCCTATCTCCAAGAGATTCTAGAAAATATTTTTTTACTCTTTAGGCTGTCGAAAATGTCCTGGCAATTGGGAAAAAATTCCCGATTCATCCAACGGTGCCAATTGATTGTATCTGCACACCGCCCCTGGGCAGTAATGGAACCATCTTAGAATGGGTGAAATATGACAGAGGCCAGTGTTTGGTAAGTAAACCTACCTGTCATTTGTTAATTTTATGAAATTAAACTCAATTTATTTATTTGATTTCCCTAAAGGATCGTAGTGGAACACTTCTGGGATTAGATTGTGATCAACCTGAAAATGCGAACGTATTCCTAATGTCAGTTATTTTGTTTTTGGGAACATTTGTAGTATCGGTGATTTTAAAAGACTTCAAGAATGCTCTGTTCTTCCCATCAGCTGTACGTCAATTTATTAGTGATTTCTCCGTTATCATTGCAATATTCTCAATGTCTTTCCTCGATGGTATTATGAATGTAGCAACACCAAAACTTGAAGTCCCACATGAATTTAAGCCAACTTTACACGAAAGAGGATGGTTAATTCCTTTATTCACAGCAAAGAATCCATTTTGGACACCTATTATTGCTGTATTTCCAGCAATGTTGGGAACTATATTGATATTTATGGATCAACAAATAACTGCAGTTATTATAAATCGAAAAGAAAACAAACTCAAAAAGGGTTGTGGTTATCATTTGGATCTATTTGTGTTGGCTATATTAATTGAAATTTGTAGTCTTATGGGACTTCCATGGTAAAATTTTGATGAAGAAAATACTTAATTTAATGTTGACAAACAAAAAATTATATTCATCCTATAGGTTTGTTGCTGCAACAGTTTTAAGTATAAATCATGTCAATTCATTGAAAAAAGAATCAGAATGTGCTGCACCGGGAGAGAAACCACAATTTTTGGGTGTTCGAGAACAACGTGTTACACATATTTTGATATTTTTAATGATTGGTGGATCGGTTCTCTTGACACCATTGTTGTCTCACATTCCTATGCCAGTGTTGTTTGGAGTTTTTCTGTATATGGGTGTGGCTTCATTGAAGGGACTTCAATTTTTCGATCGGATATTAATTATGCTGATGCCAGTGAAATATCAACCGGATTACATGTTTTTGCGTCAGGTAAGTTAAAAACTTTAAAAATGTATTTATTATAGGGTTCGAAGAGTGAAAAAATATGATTCGTTCTCTCGTGGAAAATTCAGAAGAAAATTTTATTTTTGATTCGATCGCGAAGCTTATTTTTTGGTTCCTTTAAAATAAAATTAATTTTCACAATTGAGTCAATTATCTGTGGGGACCTGTAAAATATGGTTCGTTCCGAATTTATCACGTGGGAACTATTTAAAAACCCTTCACGAACCGTTCAAATAAGAAAAAAAAATTCTGAAAAATGAATTTTTTCAAAATTTTTGACTGTTTTTCATTTTCCTTAATTTTTTTTTCAAAATTTTTGATTCATTCAAATGTTTTGACTTTTTTCAAATTTTTTAACTTTTTTCAAAATATTTTTTGACTTTCTTAAATTTTTAAACTTTTTCCGAAATTTTTCAATATTTTTGAGTTTTTTCAAAATTTTTAATTTTTTTCATTTTTCACTTTTTGGACTTTTTTAAAAATCTTTCACTTCCTTAAAAATATTTGACTTTTTTCGAAATTTTTCACTTCACATCAAATATAAAATTTAACTGAAAATATGTTGCAGGTATCCGGGTTTTTCACAATCAGCAAGTTTCGCTTAAGTATAGAGTGTTTTACTATAGGCAATTGGTCAACAAATACTCGGGGATGGAAAAATGTTTCTGATAAGTGGGTTTTTTTCTATTAAGCCAGTTTCTTTTAAGCGGGTTTTACTGTATATGTTTGAGTGGACACGTATTTATCATCAATAAAACTCTGAAATTTTGAAATCGAGCTCTCTTGAAGCCAAAGCATATTTTGTATTTAATTATTTTTTTATTTTTTGGAGAAAATCCGCCCTCTATAGCACGCCTACTTTTCGTAGACTTAATCATGAGACCCCAAATTTTGTTCACCCACTACCCACTATTTAACTGTCTTAAGTCTCATGTTATTGTGCTTGAATTTTCTCCATGTTAATTGACTCTAGAAAGCTAAAAATGGGAAAATAAGATATACGTATGTGGCACATTTAATTTTTTTTAATGTGCCTCCTGCCACGCCCTATTTTCACATGTTTGATTTTTTTTCTTATTCAACACAACTACATATGTGAAAATGTCTGGATATCATTTTTAGACCAAATATTATTAAAAATTGGTAACATCTATAAAAAATTAAATAAATTTTCAATTTTCAGTTATTCACATATTATCAGGTTATTTTTATTTATATCTTTTTCATTAAATTTCATTGAAGACGATTTGAGTCAATATTAAATAAATAAAACGCACTTCTTTTAAAATTATTAGAATTATTATATTTTTTTTTCGGAAATTATATTAACATTATACCTGTAAATATATTTAATGATATAAAATTTTGAATTTTTCTTTCAGGTTCCAATCAAAAGAGTACACATATTCACCCTCATCCAATTGGCTTGCCTTATTGTATTGTGGCTTATAAAATCATTCCCTCAAACATCAATATTATTCCCATTGATGTTAGTTGTAATGATTGGAATACGAAAATCTTTGGATCTTTTATTTACACGACGTGAACTTAAAATACTTGATGATATAATGCCAGAAATGACAAAACGTGCTGCTATCGATGATGATTTACATCAATTGGAGGATGGAACAGCCGAGGTGGGAAAGTTTGGTAGATTATTAGCTTGTTGTTTAGGCAAAAATAATCATAAAACATTAAGAACGAAAAAATAATAATGCTCACAAATATACATTATATATAGATACGAGTATATACATACATATACATACACATCTATCTCACTTAGATACTTTCTTCCTTTTTTGAGTATGTATATCTTAAACAAAAATATAAATATTATTCACTTATTTCCACCATCAATCTGAGTTATGTCACAAACAATAATGCGATATTACTTAACTATATTAGTCCAGTGCCCAGTCAAATAGGACAACAAAATTAAGTCAATTTTTGGAAAATAGTCAAAATATTTTCATATACAGAAAAATATTTTTTATTGCGTGAAAAAAATATGACAATATCTTTGACATCATGTTTATATTGCTTTAAAGACAAAAAATTTCTACATCAAAACATTTTGTACTAATTGTTTTCCACAAGTGAAAGTCTTATTTGACTGGATATTTTGTAAAATTAAAAAATAAATTTAGGTATATTTTATTTCAACTACACCTAGTCACCATTTAGCAAAACAAATTGTTGTACATTTATCTTTGTATAGTTTGATCCTTTTTTATTATTGTAAATTCGACAAAAGTATTTTAAGAACCTATAAAGCTTTAATATACCTATACTATATGCGCAAAGCAATCGCATGGTGTGGAGTTAATCCAACACACCCACAATACTTTTAATTTTTGTAAATTATTTGCACACGTTTCAAACTTTCTTTTATTTAATTACAATATTCTTATTTATGATTTTTTTTTTCAAAATTTATTTAAAATTTAATTACTTAAAACCATAATATAACAAAACATATTTGCCTATAACTAGTAATTTTCTCTTTTTCCTAAAAATTATAGTTTATATCAAAATGCTTAGGATTATAAGAATGAAAGCAAATTTATATCAAACTCACTAAAGAGTAAATTCATTAAAAAACTTAGATTTTTTTTAGCTTTACTTTGAAGCCTTAGATGCTTTGAATCAATAAGAAAAGTCAATTGTTATGTTTAGGCCTTTTTTTATGGAGATATAAAGTTATTCAGATTTATTTTGTCAACTTTTGTTTAGGATTAGGTTCTTATCAAAATTTCTATTAAGTAATTAATTATAGTTTCTTAGATTCGATATAAAATACTATACTCAACAGTGATTTTTTAATAAATATAAATTAATAAAAAATTCTTAACTTAAAAAAATACAGTTGAACCAATTTATAACGTTTTACTATATTAACTATAGGTAATATAATAAATATAGTTACTCAAATCTGCAGGAAAAATAGGGACACTATAAAATTTTAAGCTTTAAAATAATGAATCAAGAGAATCTTGTTTGGCGTTAAGGCACAACGGAGAAAGCTGCTCACCTCATTTCTGGAATATTCAAAAAAAAAGTATTCCATTTGAAAGGTGGATCACACTGTCAGTTATTTTCAGTAATTAGTCAGCCATATGGAAATTTTTGTTATTGCATTTTTAATGGTTTTTTTTCAGAGCTGTTAAGAATGTTAAAGTGATTAAAGATTATTATTAGAGCACCTCATTTGACACAGCTGACTTTTTTTATCATTTATAGAAATTTTATGTAATTTCGGTTCGGCTTTAAATTCTCATCTATTTAATTATATCATCATTCTAATTTTTCTACTTTCCAAGGTATGTTTTATAATTTTTGCCAAAATTATATTTTTAAAAACTAAAATACAAATTTGTATTTTCAAAACTTTTTTAGAAATTATGTAATCTGCTTCTAAACCAGTGGACCCTTACAACAAAGGGTAAATAACACCTAGTTAATAGTAAAATATAAGACAATGGCTAAACAAATAAAAAACAAAAACTATTTTGAGAACCCATCTTATTGAAAGTAATTTAGGAAAAATAACAATTTAACACATGGAATTATTGCCTAATAAGCCTATTTCGTCAGAAAATATTCTTAAACTAAAACTTGGTTGAATAAAATAACAGATAGATTTAACTGATTTCTTAACAAAGTTTTAACGCATTAACATTCTCACAGATTGAAAAGTTACTTCAATAAATTTGGACTCTCCAATTCGGAGAAAAAAATAATTTACTAAAATAAACAAAATTATTTGTTGAAGTTTTTCAAAAAATATCATCGTATTTTTTGATATTCACTGCAAAAATATTCAACCTTGGCCTGAAATAATACCTAGGTTTGAATATTTGTGCAGTTTATATCAAAAAATGCAATAATATTTTTTGATAAACTTCGACAGACAAATTCTATTGTACTAAATTTAAATTCCAATATTTTTGAAAAGCTGAGTTTTAGAAAAGCAAAGAACTTTGAAACCAAAGTTTTAACCTACTTTTATATAAAATCTAAAATTATCTGTAGTTTTTCTTAGATCAATTTTCCTTAGAGTTATACTGATCCAGTTTAATGAAATTGAGGTTACAATTCGAACCTATATGTTTTGTGGTAGACACCTTCATTAATATTATTTATAGTTATCAAAAAAGGCCAAAAGTGCAATTACTTCAACAACAACTAAAAAAAAAACTATTCTGTAAATAAAATCATGCATTAGCTTATATGAGTGATGACTTATTTTAGAATATAACTTAGTATATATATAGTTTTAATAGTCAATTTGTATAAATCAATTAAATCAAAACTATATATTTGTGCGCAGTTTTACATATGTAGCAGTTGGTTATTTTTAATAATGATTAAGAAATCATAGAAAAAAAAAAGAAAGATTTTTGATCGTTCTTTGTTTGGTTAGGTGTGTTTATTAAGATAAGATTACAAAATATTAGGAAGGGAATTGAGAATAATTTATTTAACATGTCCCAAGGAAAACTATGTGTATACAGTTATATTGATACATTTTTCTAAGAAGCATATTAAAAATTTTAGCAAATAATATTTTATTATTATTTCTAATATGCAAGAAATTTAAAATATACATATATAAGCTAATTTTAATTAAATAGTAAATTAATATAAACATTCCAATGTGAAATTGATAAAAAAAAGAAACATACGCACACATACGTAATAAACTCACTAAGACAATGCCTATTTGCTATATAAACATTTATATTATTTTTAACTGATTGAAAAAAAAAATATACATATAAATTAATAAAAGTGAAAAAATAAATATTGTATCTCTTTTTGTTTTTTTTTCCTTTCAGTTTATTTTTTTTAAGTTTTAGAATCGAAGCTGTTATCATTCCTTATTGATGTAATTTATTTTTTTAAGTTTTACACTTTTGTAGAGAATATCAATGATGAGACAGAAAAATTGAAATCATCAAAGCTAAAGCGAAGCGAAAACTATATTTTTGTATTTATTCAGGAGTAGTGAATTAATTAAATGATGAACTTATATAGAGTTTTTCATTACTTGATCATAAACGAGACTCAGGCGTAAACATGTTGTTCAATCAATTTTAATATCGAGTTATGTTTGGAGTTAACTCACAAAATTTATGTGAGTTAATTGAGCTGTAACAGCTGTGAAAAAGTTTCGTACGTGTTATTAGCCGCGTTTTATTATCGCCAATAACCCATATGACTCACCCCGTGAAAATAAAACGATACGGATCCTAATGAAAACTGGGTTGTATGCTCATCTTTTTTTTCCTTATGTTTGTTTATTTCTTATGTATGTAGATATGTACTGTGTTTTTTCTTTAAACTACAGTTTGCACTACCGTACCATTTGCAACCATTTGCAAAACTGAAAAGCCATCTACCTGCCGTTGCAGTTCCACATCCGAAGAATATAGGGTTGCAAATCTGGAAATGGATATGAAAAACTGAGGGTACTTTCATCACCGAAACAGTTAAATGGATTAGAAGTTTCAGATAAAAGATGATTTATGAAAATAAGAATTAGAGTCGGGGACAAAACGGAGCCTTGGGGGACACCAACATTTATTTTTGAACTTCTGACTTAAAAACCATCCAAACCAACCAAATTTAAAAAACAAGAATTGAACGGTCAGTCGTGAAAAGTTTAAAGTTGGTGAACTCTTCCAGCTCCGATTGCAACTGCGTTGCATTGTGTTCGTAACATTGAATTTGTGTGTATTCAATATTTTGACAGCTTCTTCAGCTGCAGTTACGTCTCCATTGTGTTCAGGCAGTTAGCGAGCGGTGAGTGGCTTAAATTTAAGTCATTTCGTTTTTTCAATATGTATTGCTGGTTGAGTGTGTAATTTTTTCATATTTAAATATGTGTACAGCCAAATTAATAAACGTGGAAAAGCGAAGGGTTAGGTCGTATTCTGTGGACTAAGTACAAAATGTTATGAATAAAAGAAAATTTCTAAAAAGTGACGTGTAGATACTAAGTTAAACCACCGGAGAAGGTGGTTAGCGAAGGAATAAGAACCAGATGTGTCAAATTTATTTTCAAATAAAACAAAATAACTAAGTAAAGATTGCTAATTTAACTTTGAATAAAATTAATAATGTCTGCTATATTTATCGAGTTTTTAAACTAATGATTCTAATTATTGGACAATCAGCCATCAACCACCATAAAAAGAAAAAATATACAAAAATACATGTATACATATATGATCTAAATATGGAAGTGCTAAGTGAGGAGGATTTCAGGAAGAAATATATGTAGATTTTCCGAGGAAAATATGAGGAAACTCATTGCGGTTGGACCTAAATGGGGACCCAAGAAGTGGACATATTTCTGTCGGTTTGTTATGGTTTCCATCAGATACATTCCATTTAATTAAATAAAAACAAAACAGAAAACAGACACAACACAAACAATTGAAAAAAGATAATAATTTTGGCAGAAATATATTAACAAGAGAATTCTTAGGTGTGTTTGGTAACTTAAGCCTTTTTTACAAATTATTACAATTTTCTATCAGAACCCATTCGAAAAATAGCCAAGTTTCCGAAACTTTGGGAAGTAGGGAAGTACTTTTTGTAGTAGATTTTCTTAAAGGATTTCTGGTAAACGTCAATTTATCATTTTGGTTTTATTCGTAGAAATGTTTTACCCGTAGTTTAACTCTTAACGACTGCTTTAGTTAACTCGTGGAATAAGCGTTTTTTATTAATTTGCTTTAGTTAACTCGTGGAATAAGCGTTTTTTATTAAATTGGCTGGTACTGTTTATTTGAAATGAAGTGGTCTGCCTGTCTGTTCAGCTGCAGCTTAAACGGATTTTTGTACATTCCTCTTATTGGAATTTTTCATTTTATTTTCAGGGCCAAAAGTAACGGTATTTGTCGTACAAATTGATTACCTTTTTCTTCCAAAATATCAGCTTTTTCACAAGTAACAAAATAACTAACTAACATGATCAGTTTTGAGCTTATAGTTTTGTTAGAGATGTTTCCACCATAATTTCGACGCTTCGCAATTTGAATTTTATGTTTATTCTATCTATATTCTCTGCTCCTAAACATTATACTACAGTACACAATTTGTATTCTCGCTCGTAATTTGTATTCTCCTTTTATCAAACTGACAAAATATTGAACGAAATAATTTAAAAGTTTCCTAAGCATTAAAAATAGGCAGGGGAGAGTGGGGCAAGAAGGACCACTTAAGCTTTAGACACTCCTACATTTTGTCCTATTCCTAAGGAGCAAATATTTTTTCAAATAATACTTTAACCTTTGAACTTCATCAAAGTTAACAATCAAAATAGTTGAACAATTGTATATTGAGATATACACAATTATAGAACCTTATCTCGAAAGTCCGTTTTGCCCCACTAGCGGGGCAAAAATGACCTTTGAACGTTTTGCCCCACTACGTACTGCCCATAAGAAGTTTTTTACGAAAAATATTTGTATTTTTCTTAATATTATTTACTTACCTTTATTTTATTTATTTAAATATAGCACTTACCATCACAAATAATACAAAATAAACAAAATTTTCGGGATTATGAACCTGTCGTTTTGGATGGGTTTTGCAAATTGAAAGTTTTTTTTTAAATATAGTCCGTTTTCAAACTTTCATCTTTTAAATCGCAACTAACTTCAGTTTTTCAATGAAACTAAGGGATGTGTTGGGAAAGTAGGTTTTTTATTAGTTCTAACTATTGAATATAAGATGGAGTTAAGAAGCATGTTAAAAATCAGTTTGGTTCTTTTTGCTCCGTGGTCCTTCTTGCCCCACTCTCCCCTACATAAAAAATGAGAATCAAAAAGAACAAACTTTTGCCTGAGTAAAGACATTAAATACCTATACACACTTAAAAACAAATTTGATTTTCCTTTATTTTTATTTCAAGACTATCTGAAAAAATTTGTCTTATATTTCCATTTTATTATTTTTTAATAGGAACAAAACAGTAACTAAAAGGCTAATGTTTATTAAAGAGCACAACCTTCATGACCATCTTGTTAAATGTTTTTTGTATACCAAATTTTACCAATATTTTTTCTGTATCCATTGATGTTTTTTGTATAAATGTATTCTTTCGCTCTTCTATCATCTCAAACTTAATGTATCTTTCCACCTGAAACAAAACCATAAAGCATTATTTAAATTAAATTTTTAAAAATACACACAATTCAAAAACTATAGTATATTTTGCATACAAATGAGAAATAAATAAATATTATTGATAAATCTAGTGAGTCGCTTGAAAAGCTGTGACTAAATAAAAAAAAAAAGAATAATTAATTACAATTAAAAAAAAAAACAAGTTACATAAAATGTATATTGTTTGTATGTAAAATTAAACTGTTTTTTAAGGATATTGGCCACCATCATACAAATGATGGCTACTCCTCACGAACAAGTAACATCCACATACCTCTAGCAAATGGATGTTTAATGCAGGTTCCAATAAATATAACGGATGATGTCAATAGAACAACAATTTGGAACCAAGTTAATCAAGATACAAACAAATTGAATTATGGTGAAAATGGCGACAATCAATTAATTATACCAGTGACATTAAAAGTTCGAAAAATTAATGGAAATAATTATCAGTAAGTTTATATTTATTTTATTTATTCTTATATTTAACAAAAAAAATCAAAATTGTAGCCAATTTGTTTAAATTTCTTTCTTAAATTTCTAAGCTGAACTTATTTACTGTATTGACAATTTAAAAAAATGTATTGTACTTAAATTTACTTTCATTTCTATCCATCTAATTTTGTTAAACACTACTACATTCTATGTAAAATTATTGAATTAATTCTTGTATTTAAAGCTCCTTATACGTTTTATTAATTGTGTTTTCTGTAAAATTAGACATTATTGCATAATCCTTATTCCAGCTCCAATGATAACAAATTGAAAGGTAGAAATAGCTCGAGTCCACCTAATTCCCATCATCAGCGTTTGTCTACCATGAATGAAGAAGAAGAAATCACTACAAAATCAAGTGGCAATGATTTAAATGTTAAATGTATAAAAGATCAACCTAAAGTTGCAGTTTCGGTACAAGAAAAGGATATTACAAATCAAAAGAAAGCTAATTGCAGTCAAAATACTCAATTGTAATTTAAAACAAACAAAAAATTAAATTGCTATTTGCAAAATTTGCTTGGCAAAAATTTATATACAAAATAAGTATTTGTGAACAAAAAAAAAACTAACTTTAAAATTTTATATGAAACAATTTCAAAATGTCCAACTTTTTACATTTTTGCCAATGATTCCACTTTTAAAATCTCATGTCAATTCTTCTTGATTTCTTTAAAAATACATATACATGCATGCATACATACATACATTACTTATGTATATTAATTTGTTTTAAACGGTACTTGTTATCGTTTCATTTTTTTAATGAGTTGCAGTGAGGATTTCAAATATTTAATACATTTATTTTAAGAAAATTTTAATTTAAAAAAAAAATATATTTGAAGGGTCAAAAGAAAGTATTGGCTGAAGAGCTACTACTCCTTGCCTATTATTTTAAATGTATGCTTCGCTTGCAATTGAACCTTCAGGCTTGCACAACAGAATTCCTATTATTGAAAATAGCTACTTGTAGCCAGACACTGAGTTTCAAGTTTTTGGCTAAAAATTGACATGACCCAAATAGAGTCTTGACTCTTGAAAATTTTCATAATTTGTTCAGTCCTTTTTAACTACTTACTTAAATTAATAAACATTTCTACTTTTGAGATCGTTTCTTCTCAACTATAACTAGGTAAATTTATTTTTTAAGTCAATGCCTTTCAACTTGAGTGTAAAATAACCTTGAACTTAATCGAAAATTTTGACGCGCCTCGAAGGCGTTTGATTACCTTAAACATATTGACAGAATATGACATAATTGTCAGTTAAATATCATTGACATTAAAGATAAGTTTTTGTGGAAATTTTGTCATTTTCAGATCTTTAAAAAAACAAGAACTGGGCAGTTAATATTTCTGGGCACCATCAAATTTCCTTCAGTCAATTTAATAAAAGCAGAAGAATTAAATATTATAAACAAGATTTCTCACCAAAAGTCAAAACCTATCTTTTTATTTTTTTCCAATTCAGATTTCTGATTTTTTCAAGCTTCTGATTGGTCAGATGACTATAAAAGTCATCTTAGTTTTTATGACAGCTGCCAAATCAGAAGCCAGAAAAATTCAGAAATTTGAATTTTCAGATGTAAATTGTAATGTGTTGAACCCGACCAATAATGAAACTGTTTCGTGTCAAGGTGCTGCACGTAATCTATCGGTTGTTAAGCTAAGTACAGACGATTGTCGTCTGACAATGACGTATCTGACAATATTGTCAGACAAAATTGTGTGTTCAGACGATTGTAAGACATTTGGAACAGTTTTTTCACTGACAGATCTGACAATATTGTAAGATCTGACAACCGTCTGTACTTAGCTATTCTTGTGTCTGTTGACATCGGTTTACACTTGTCTCTGAATAGTTATAAAACAAACCTAATGCGAGCCATACGAATTTAACTGAATAAGTGTGAAACGAGCCTTAAGATTTGTCCGAGTACTTTTTGCCTTTCTGGACTAACAATTACAATCTGTCAAATTTTGAGGAGTGAAGTGGGGACAAAATTCTCTCAGAGAGAAATGAAACAGTCCAAAAGTACAAGAACATTGTAATTCCTTAATTTAAACTTTTGGTTCAATTTGGAGGTTTAAATCAATTTTCCTGTCCTCACTGCAATCTCAACTTTTACAAAAATTTTAAAAATATAAAATGGATGTCAATTAACTGTGTCAAAGTTATAATCATTAAATTAAACAGTAAACATCAATTCTGAGATCAAATGCATTTAAAAAATGATCATTTTTGGTTTTTTTTTAAAACCTTTCTCGCAAAATACCAAACCTTTTTTGAGGAATAACCCTTTGTTAATTATTAATCTTAAACATTTTTTTTTATTAGTTTAAGGCTCACTTTATCTGATGACTTCTTATACAGCAATACAAAATAGCCTTAAAATTAAAAAAAAAAAAGAAATTCCTAAGATGCTTAAAAAAAAATTTAAAACATAAAAATATAATTGATAAGCAATAAAACAGCCCAACGTAAATTCTTTTTATGTTGGATAAGATATTAAAAAAAATAAGTTTTGTAAAAAAAAAAATAATAGGCTGTGCTTTATGTTTGCAATTGTATGTTGACAATTTCATTAAACTTATTGTCATATTTTAATTAAAACTTTTTCATAAATCCACATTATCAGTTATATAAGTGCATATACATTATACATAATAGAATAATAGATATAGATTTGTCACACCTCATAGAATTTAAACTGAATAAAATTATTCGTATTAATAAATGTAAATGTATAATTATATATATTTAAATTTTTTTATTTCGAAAAATAGTTTTTTGTGATTATTATTTCTATCAGTATTATTAGTTTTAATTTAGATTTATGTATTAAAAATATTATGTTGGAACAGTAAATAAACATAGCTACCAAAAATAAATAGTCAAGATATTAAAATATTTGTTGGTCTTTAATTTAATTGATATACATATATAATTTTTAGTAAATCATAAAAATAAACTACAACACATACATACCTCCTACATACATAATATGTACATACAAAATCCACATCATGCGAAATTTGTGTTTTTTTTCAGAAAATATTATTTTACATTACGAAGGTCCTTCCGCGATTAGGGTATACATTATACAGTGCAAGAAAATTAGATAAAAAGGCGAAACTTAAAAATAAAATTTCGACAAAGGGAAATTTAAAGGGGAGCTTAATTATTTTCATTAAAAATTTAAACCATCATATGCTTTGAACATTATGAAGTGAAAAGTGAAGAATTTAGGTTTTTGTTTACATTTACTTCCCAAAACTTCCACTTTTTACCCATTTTAACCCAAAGTTCTATAAAAATTCATATAAAAAAAATGGAAAAAATTGGTCAAAATTAGCAGTTTTGGGAAATAAAGAAACAGGCCTAATATGTGTCTCAAAAAGTATAAATTATTTCGAAGAAATGTCATAGAAAAATTATTTAGCCAGTTCACGTTTCTGAGATCTCACTGAGCAAACATCTGTCAGCTCCACTGAGGAGAAGGAGAAACCTGAACAAAATTTCTCCTTTAGAAGTCAAAAGCACTCTCCATCTCGTTTTTATAAATTTATCAACTGCGACAAAAAATAATTGAGCAAACGAATCCAAAAAATTTCAGTCTCAGCTTTTTGACAGCAAAAGTGAGGAATCTCACTGAGGAATTACGTTCAGATTTCTGAGATTGCTGAGATCTCTGAGATCTCAGATATCTTAAGAAACCTGAACTGGCTAATTGTAAAACTAAGTACAGACGATGGTCAGATCTTACAATATTGTCAGAACTGTCAATGGTCTGACAATAGCTAACAATCAGCTGACAATTGACATATTTCTTACAATGAAAAATTGTCCGTTCACACGGTTGGTAGATTTCTTCCCAAAGTCTGGCAATTTGACTGTCAGCTCTTTTCTTATCTCTCTTCCAACTCATTGACATTTCGGACAATGAAGAAATTGTCAGCAATTGTAAGATGTTTTCAATGAAAACATCTGACAACGACCAATGAGTCTGACAATGTCCTAATCGACTGACAATGATAAAAAATGTGTGTTCAGACAATTGTAAGAAACCTGACAATTTTTTGTCTGATTGTCGTCTGCCAATGACGTTTCTGACAATATTGTTAGACAAAATTGTGTTTTCAGACGATTGTAAGACATTTGGAACAGTTTTTTTACAGACAGATCTGACAATATTGTGAGATCTGACAATCGTCTGTACTTAGCTTAAGATGAAATAAATTTTGAAAAAATAACGTTACCAGGTTTTTTATTTGAATTTGCTATTTCTACCCACCGAGAAAGTTAAAATATGTACTTGGAAAAGTTTGAGTAAATCAATTTACCACAGTCATTTTGTGTAGAGTTTTATAACTTACGTACACAAATTTTTTCTTGAAATTTCTTCGAAAAATAAATATTTTTTGAGTAAAAAAAAATGAATTTTACCCCTTTTTCCCCACAAAAAAAAGCTCTGGTCCATATTTAGGGTACTTTAACGGAAACTCTTAATACAACCAAATAAAGGCGGTCCCAAAATTTACGTAAGAAGTAATTTTGAAAGAGAAAATGAGTTTCTAACTTAATTTTTCTTATTAATTCATAAAATATTCAATATAAAGGTATGTATGGAATAGAATACCGGGTATTATTGATCTTTGCTGGCAAATGTACCCTTTTGTTGACATTTTCCATGAACTTTCCGCATAAATATAGCTGAATATCGTGATACAGTGCTCTATCACTCGTGTATTTTCTGAATCCCAAATGAGACAATTTTTAAGATTAAGATGAAAATCGCTGAAAATTATTTTATTCCAAAAAGCACAGCCCAACCTTCATTATTATTCAAACTGTTGCTTAAAAATAAAAACACGTTGTTCTTTCACGTAGCGCTCCATTTTTAATAACCCTCAACTGTCAGCTGTAAAGCAGTCTGTTTTTTTTTGACAGCAAAATAAAAGGGCTATAATAACTATGTGTTGCATTTTTTCAAGAGTTGTTCTAGCGTAAGTCTAATTATGGTAAAATTGACACAATAAATTTGTCAGTATTGTTAAATTTGTTGTCATAGCGTATAAAAAACATCAACAAGTTTTTTTTCGGAACCGAAAATTGTGTAACGTGTGTACGTATGGACTATGATATGACTAGATTTGTGTTGTTTCTTGACATTTATATCATTAAAAAAGAATTTTTGAAACAATTTATGAATGGGGGCTTTTCTAAAAATATTCTTCCATTATTTTTTACAATCTTTTCTAACCAAAATGTCTAAGAAATTTTGTTCGTAAATAAGTTTGGCAATTTGGATAGATTTCGGAATTTATCGCAAGCAATGACGTGTCTTGACTTAACGACATGCCTGCACACACTCCAAGGACAAGGGTATTAATATTAAGGGTATTCATGCAACGTCGGAAAAGCATCGTAAACGTCTTAAACGTCTTAAAGTTTACGACGTCGTAAACAAACTGTCAAAATTTGTATGGGAAATCTTTTGAAACAAATCTTAAACTTTAAGACACAAATTTGTGTGTTAAACGAAGATGGTAAACATCGTAAACATGGTCAACTCTTGTAAACTTAGAAGAAGAAATAGAGAAACGGCGGGCACATTGAGGAAAAATAAGGTTTTTTTTTCAAAGTAGTGTGAGTTACAAAAAAATAACTGCATTCCCAATGCACTTATGTTTTGATCACAACAATTACCATCATTTTCGCCAAATAACTCAAGAATTAATAGATCATTGAAAGCAATTTGTTCATACAATTGTATAAATTTACTTTTTTGCCTTATTTTGGGCATTTTTAAAATGGTGATGACAAATTTTACGAATGTTAAAATTAAATTAAATATTTTAAGCTGTTTAACGTTTAACGAACAACTGATTTGTTTACCATATCGTTTACCACATTTACGAAAAATGTTTTTTGGTGCGTTCATGAAAAGTGTGTCGGAAACTTTACGATTTTACGACATCGTAAAGTTTAAGACGTTGCATGAATATCCTTATTATTTTTGTTCAATCTGGTATTTTGTAAGTCGAAGGACGTATCAGTGAAAAGCAAAAAATCATTTCTTTATTAGAATATAATATGGTAATCTGTTGCAAGAAATTTTCGAATTTTTAAATCGAATGTGGAAGAACGCTTAAAAAGTGACTTTTAAAGTTTTTCAAAAAATCGTATATATGTATTATTATGTATAAAATATTGGACACAATTGTTTTCAACCCATATACTTTCTTACTTACTTAGTGGGTATCTGATTGGGATCATGACATAATCTCGAAAGACAAAAATCTCGAATGCGAAAAATCTCGAAAAAACAATTTTTTAATCTAGAATGAAAACATCGCGAATGCACAAATATCTAGAATGAACAAAAATATCGAAAGACTATATCCAGAAAAAAATCTCGAAAAAAAAATCATTCTAGATTTTTGTTTTTACCTATATTTAAGGAATTCAAACTCAAATAAAACTCATTATTCAGTTTATTAAACAATTTATTTTTCTGGGCCCACTTGTGATAATAATATAGTTGTGTTAGTTGACTATGACTAAACAAAGTTATTATATGTTGGCCCGCACCAAATGATAAAAAGAAACTTTGCATACACCCAACCTCGCACCTACCCAAGCAGGGGGGTTACATACCTCACCGCTTATACGCCGTAATGCTGGGTGCTAGCACTGTACACATTTTCTTTCAAATAAAACATCAACAAATTATTATTATCTTCTATGCCTCTAAAAATTTTGGGACTTATGTCCTATTGTTAATAAAAAATATTTGGGGCTTGGATTCCACTTGGAAGAATGGTTATAAATAATTATTAATGCTAGATTTTTGCATTTGAATTTCTATTTTATAGATTTTTGTATTTCTAGATTTTGCTTTCTAGATTATTTTTTCGAGATTTTTTCAATTCTAGATTTTTGTTTTCGAGATTTTTACTTTCGATGTTTTTAGTTTCTAGATATCGTGGTGAACCTTATCTGTTTATTAGACTAACTCCATCGTTAACGTATTCGTATGATTATTTTCATTTTCAATTCTGTTATATGTTTTATTATTAAATATTAAAAAAAAGCTCACATCCCACATAAATTATCTTAAAAACTAACAAAAAAATCTATTAGAAGATAATTTAAAAAACATTAACCCCATTGTTTTCAGAATACGACATGTAATCAAACAAAAACAAAGCTTTGGAGTGGATATGAAAACAGCAGAAAGTTCTTTGTGCTGCCAGAAACGACCGTTTGAATCACTTATATAAAAGCCATTTAGATCCGTTAAGTACCGTTATTGATAAAGCAAATACTAGATATAAACCTATAGTTAAATAAAATTATTCTTAAGTTAGTATAGCCATTTAGCACTAAAGTATATTGTTTAATGTTAGATGTAGATTTAAATATAGTCAAAAAGTATACATAATTAATAATTATTATTATAATAATTTAATTCTATTAGTATTTCATTAACTCTTTTAAACAATTCTTTGTGACCTAAAATAGTTGTTTATTGTTTAATTGTTCTTCAACAATTAACACACAAACATCAATTTCTCACTTTGGTCTGTTCAGAGATATAGAGATATTATTGGAGAAGATTTTTGGTGTTATTTTATAAAAAAAAAAAACAAATACCTACGTTTTAAGGTGTGAGAATTCTTATTCTCATATAAATCGGAATGCATATTAAAATAAATAAAATAGGAAGTTGCGAATTGCGATATTTGTTGTTATATGTTGTTTTAACTTTGAGTACAATTTTCTTAAACATAAACTTTATACTTTATCTCTAAGGACAAAGAATTTTAATAAATCAAATCATTATTCAAAAAGTAGTGTCGACGCAATATTTACACAATTAGAGTACATATCAAAAATATCTGGAACTGACTTTTATTAAACGTCAGATTCACTTGTCAGTTTTCTTGTGAGAAATAATCTTGCAAATAGACTATTAACACAATGAAGTCTCAAATGGAAATAAATATGACAACTTATCAGTTGTTTAAATCCGGCATTAATTAGATTATATTTTTTGACTCATATTTTATCATCGGCACATTATTATATTCTTAATTTAAATTATTTTCAAGTACATTTTATCCACTCATTGGGTGGGTTCAATAAAGATGGTTTTACATCTGAATTTTCAGATATCTGAACTTATGTCGTTGAACGCAAAAGAAATCTGTCTGAAATTTCAGTCAAAAGTCATTGTATTAAATTCCTGCATTTACCTATAGGATTTGCATTGAAGCGAAATAAAATAGAACTTTAATTACATTCGTAAATTTAACATTGAGCGTGAGTAGTTGTGAGGATGAAATTATATGTAATTAAATCAGCAACAGGTTTAATTGATTCCATTAAGACTTTTTATTGATATGTACATAATGCCCTACAAAAATATAGAAAAACTTCGCTAACATAAAAATAAAAAATTGTTGATTTAACAATTCACTAAACAATAAACAAACATTTAAATAAGTATTGAATTTTCATGACGAAAACTAAATAAATCAACCTCCAACAAGACTTAAATGTGCTGTGCTTCAGTTGATTTGGCACTTCCCCCACCAAAAACAACTTTCATCTAAATTTTCTGATGAGAATTTCTTGTCTGAAAATTCAGATGAAACGTAACCTAAACGTAAATAAAAGTCATTTAACTTTTTCTACAGCTGGCCAATCAGAAGCTCTAAAAATTCAGAATTCTGAAAATTCATATGTAAAAAGTAATGCATTGAACGTACACAAAAGGTAGATTTGATTTTTGTTGGTAATTGTGTGAGTATTGTTTTTTTTTATTGAGGAATTTTTCCATCTCAACACCGCGACCGCCTTCTTATCAAAAGAAAACAAAACGCCGCAAAATGCCGACTTCAAACTAATGCGTTGAAATTAAATTTCACTTTACTTTTGTATGTGCACAATTGCTGTAAATCTTGCTTGTGGTTGAAATTAGAAGATTCTATTGGAATGACAGTTTTGGTTGAATAAAACTGAGATATACAAAAAATCAATAAAAAAATGTATTTTTAGGGGTTTAAAATAAAACTATCTTTTTTACTGGCTTTGTTGATTTAAATCTATTTTACTTGTGGAAATAAAATTGCACAGCATTTCAGCGTGAAGTTATTTTATAGGATGTGTTTTTATTTCACGAAATATAAAACGATAATAATTACTTAAACATAAAATTACTTTTTATAAAAGCAATACAAATTATATTAATCAATTCAAATCTGTAGTACAAAGGCAATACCCGATTATGTCAAGATCGAAAATCGAAAGACCTTAAATGTTCATTTAGCAATTATAAATGTTGTTGATCAGGATCTTTTTTTACTAATTAATTAAATTTCTCATTGAAAATCGTTTCCTAAAAAATCGACATGTCGGGTTTTTCCTTAGTATCTATAATCTACCAAAACAATAATAATAAAAAAATTTTTTTTTTTATTTGATTATCATAATATCACCAGATCTCAAGTACCTAAATTGCATTTTAAGGATATCCCTTATTATAGTTCAAAACGTATTATACATATACAAACAGAAACATATGACCTACATACATTTAAAAAAAAATTTAAAAAAAAACATATCGATATTATAAAAATCTAAATATTATGTATAAGTAATTTTTTTAATTTATATATTAAATATATATTTATTATCAAGAAAAAAATATATTATCTTATAGAATTTAAAATCAAACTCAAAATTTTTAAAACAATTCAGAATATGTAAATACAAAACATTTATATTAAACAATTATTAAATATTGTGCCACACCTAATTAGAACAAATGTATTTAATGCATTTTGTGCAACAATTTTTTAATGTGGAGCAATTTTTTTATGGAATATGTATGTATAATGTTTATTTTAATATATTATGTATTATGTTAGTATATTTACACTTCTGTCAATAGAATTAAACTCAAAAAATAAATGTTGTTTTTGACGAAAAAAAATAAATTGCAATTCTGTCAGGAAAAACAAAGATAAAGTAGGTAGGTATTCAAACAAAATTTCAGAAATAATATTTTTGTCAGTAAATATTCATCAATTAGATAGTTTAGGTACATTTTAGATACATTTTTGTATTTTTTTTTCTATTCATGATAAATAGATTTGCTTTACAAAATTCAATTACAAATCTTTATAGGTAGTTGAATTAAATTTCTAATAGCTACATATTCATTAAATATACATATTTATTTTTAACAACAAACAACAATTTTTTTGTTTTTAACTTAGCAGAAGATTTTAGTTTCAGTTTAAAAATCATTAAAGTGTTGTTTATTTAGAAATATAAATGGACGTTCCGAAATATTGTTTTTTTACTTTATTTCTTGCAGCTGTTTTTAGAAATCCTTGCAATTATCATCAGTTATGCCGAGCCAGGTTCCTACATTTAAAATGGAGAAAACCCTCATATACAACTTTTACAGACAAAAGCGTACAAATAGATAATTTTATTTAAATAAATATAAATATTTGTTACACAAGGTATAACTGATTATATACTGAAAAAGTGTACCTACTTACCTAATATTTTTGTGGAACGCATATATGTATTAATAAATGATATTTGATGAATTATATAATTATTAAATTGTATTTATTTGTAATTTTAAGTAAAGCTAAGTACAGACGATTGTCAGATCTTACAATATTGTCGGATCTGTCAGTGAAAAATCTGTTCCAAATGTCTTACAATCGTGTGAACACACAATTTTGTCTGACAATATTGTCAGAAACGTCATAGTGAGACGACAATCTTACAAAAAATTGTCAGCTATCTTACAATCGTCTGAACACACAATTTTCAGATGTTTTTATTGAAAACATCTTACAATTGCTGACAATTTCTTCACTATCCGAGATGTCAATGAGTTGGTTAAAGAGAGGTAAAAAAAACAGCTGACATTCAAACTGTCGGACTTTGGGAAGAAATCTACCAACCGTGTGAACGGACAATTTTTCATTGTAAGAAATATGTCAATTGTCAGCTAATTGTTAGCTATTGTCAGACTATTGACAGTTCTGACAATACTGTAAAATCTGACAATCGTCTGTACTTAGCTTAAGTATGTATCTACAAATTTAAAAAAAAAAAAAAAAACAAGAAGGTGCCTATCTGTCATTTTTCCGATCTAAAGGAAAGTGTTTCTAGATTTTTCAATCGTTAAAATAGTGAAAAAAGATAGTTAAATTAAAAAAAAAATTAAATAAAAGTGAGAATAGTGAAAACTTGCAATACTTTATTAAACAAAATTGGCCAGTTTATATTTCAGAGATCTCAGAGATATCCGCTTCCTTACAAATATAAACACGATTCCTCACAAAAATTCTTCACTTTAGCTGTCAAAAAGTGAGACTGAAATTTCTTGGATTCGTCGCTCGATTTCTTAAAATTCCTTTGAACATTATACAATGTGTTTATATTTCATTCTTCTGCTCTGTCAAAGAGACGGAGGAAAATTACTGAGCGCTCTGAAATATAAACTGGCCAAATATAAAAACAACATGCGGTGCTGTGTTAAATTGTGTAAAAATACCTTTAATATGAGATAACAATCTGTTCATTTCACGGGCTGATTTTGTCTCTAAATTCCAAGTAAATTAATGTGAAGTGATGTTTTTTATGTAAATACATTATCGTAGAATACTTAAAAATTGATATTTCATAGCATTTTTCTATAAAAAGGCAAATTTGTTGAAAATACAAATATACTTTGAAACGTGATATGTCGGGTGCCTTTCTGTCAAAATTGAAATTCTCATCCAGAGTCGAATTAAGCCCGCATCACACGACGCTTGTTTTCCTGCTAGAAATGCTTGCTGGCTTTCGTGTTGGCTATTGAGCTGGAAAATGGCGTCACTGCTGGCTCTCTTGATAGAAGCGCTGCTAGATTTCAAAGTTAGAACCGGTGCTATTTTTCTTGCTTGTTTTGCTGCTGGATTTTAGCAGACGTCAAAAGGTACATGTATATTTTCAAATGTCATTTTTTCTATTTCGTTTTTATTTATTTTCTAATAGTTTTTTCAACTTTAAACAAAATTAAATGTGATTTCATTAATTTGTATATTTTTGCATTTTTTGTGAAAATTTGTTCAGATAAATATTGTGTACTGTGTTCTCTTGATTTAGCAAACGTCAAGAAATGTCAAAAAACCATCAGCGAATCCAGTTCCAAAACAATCATCGAGTGAAGACAAAGAATTCAAACCAGCAAAATATCCAGAACCACACCATGCAACAAAACCAGCACGAAAGCCAGCAAGCATTTCTAGCAGGAAAACAAGCGTCGTGTGATGCGGGCTGCTTTTATTGGTGATGGCATGGCGCTCAAATTCTTTGAGCGCCCGTAGTGCAGAATAATTTTACTTACTTTATGTGGAATATGAGACACAGTTTACCTGTGAAATGAACAAAAATTGCACTGCTTATTATAGGTGTTTTTACAGGATTTAATGGAGCACCGCAAGTACATAAGGGGTATTCCCGATCCGATGCAAACTGGTCTTGCATCATTGCAAAAGTGCAAAGTTTTTTTTTACAATGGGGTTAGGGTATAGCAATTTTACACTTTTGCATTTTTGCAATGATACAAGAGCAGTTGCATCGGATCGGGAATACCCCCATTTATTTTAATTTCAATGAAGAATAGCGTATGTTTACTTTATTTACTTTTATTTCACTTGTTTATTTAATTTACTTAATTTACTTAATTTACTCGTAACAACGTAACGAGTGAATAATATGGGTATTAGGGTCAGTTTGTTCACAGCTGATCATCTTTAATCAAGGATTATTGCAACTGGTAAATCATCGAATGTAATTAAAATTTTTTCAAGAAATCCATAATTTAAGTTGGTAATCATCCGATTGTGGTTGATTAGCTCTATTTGGTTAGAAGCTATGAAAGTCATCGTTCAGATTTAATCCACTGTGAACAAACTGGCCCTAAAAAGTGGGAAACAAATCATGTATAATAGTGTGGAAACAAAACATGACAGCCCATCTTACACAGCATGATATTCCAGCCTACACGATTTGACTTGTGTTATTACATGAGAATTTTTAGAAATAGTTCTAATTCTTTCACACATTTCATCAGATTTTTATTGAGATTAAATTAAACTGTTGTGTGGTAAAAAAAATGAAAAGGCATTTCTCTCCTAGTATGGAATTCTTTCCCACTTTCAATTTGACATGTATTAATACTCTGTGGGATAGTGTGGAAGGGCTTTATGAATTCTAGATTGGATTTCCATGCACATTCGTATAATGAAATCCTAATGAACGCTCTCCATAAAACAGCCCTTAAATGACGTTTCGTTGACGTTTCAAAACGTCAATTCTTTCTTTCGAGCAACCCCTTGTCAAGTGTCGGTGTGGTCAGCTCTTTCCATTGATAACTATTTTCTAAATTTTTGTTATTAAAATGTTAACCAGGGCAATAAACAGCAATGTTTTCCTCAAATACAATTCAATTCGCATCAGTGCCATCAATGGACTAAAGAAAGTAAGCCATATTTCATTCAGAAAAAGCATAATGATGCCTCCAGTGTATTCATGTTATGCAATTTTATGATTTTAGACATTCTGCTCACATGCGAAGTACGCTGAGCACAAGCCGATAGAAAGGATTCGTAATATTGGAATATCCGCCCATATTGATAGTGGCAAGACCACACTAACTGAAAGAATCCTCTATTATACCGGTCGGATAGCTCACATGCACGAGGTGAGAGGCAAAGACAATGTCGGAGCTACAATGGATTCCATGGAATTGGAGCGGCAGAGGGGCATCACAATTCAATCGGCAGCAACTTACACCATGTGGAAGGATAATAACATCAATATAATCGATACGCCTGGTCATGTAGACTTCACAGTTGAAGTGGAAAGAGCTCTGCGTGTCTTGGATGGGGCAGTACTTGTTCTTTGCGCTGTCGGTGGAGTCCAGAGCCAAACACTGACCGTAAATCGCCAAATGAAACGTTACAATGTCCCATGTTTGGCTTTCATTAATAAGCTGGATAGACTGGGGTCTAATCCCTATAGAGTTCTTTCTCATATGCGTTCAAAAATGAATCACAATGCTGCCTTCATTCAGCTTCCCATTGGTCTGGAAACAAATTGTCAGGGAATAGTTGATTTGGTAGGTGAAAAGGCAATCTATTTCGAAGGCCCCAATGGCACAGAGCTGCGTTATGATGAAATTCCAAAAGATATGGCCACCGAGGCAAATGAACGTCGTCAAGAGCTCATTGAACATCTGTCGAACGTCGATGACAAACTCGGCGAGCTATTCCTTGAAGAGAAATCCCTCACTGAAGATGACATTAAAGGGGCGCTGCGTCGCTCTTGTATCAAGAGAACCTTCACGCCGGTTTTAGTGGGAACAGCTTTGAAGAACAAAGGTATCCAACCACTGCTAGATGCAGTCATTGATTTCCTGCCAAATCCGGGTGAAGTTGAGAATATTGCTATGGTCGAAAAGGAAGGCGAAGAGCCCAACAAGTTTTTCCTTAGCCCAGCACGGGATGGAAAGAATCCTTTTGTTGGATTGGCATTCAAACTGGAAGCAGGTCGTTTCGGACAATTGACTTATTTAAGATGCTATCAAGGGGTGCTCCGAAAAGGAGACAACATCTTCAACACTCGCACCAAGCGTAAGGTTCGTATTGCTCGGCTTGTACGATTGCACTCAAATCAAATGGAAGATGTTAACGAGGTCTTTGCCGGAGACATCTTTGCGTTGTTTGGTGTTGACTGTGCCAGTGGAGATACCTTTGTCACGGACATTAAACTAAATATATCGATGGAGTCGATGTTCGTTCCAGACCCTGTGGTATCGATGGCCATCAAACCAAATAATCCGAAAGACAGAGATAACTTTGCAAAGGCCGTAGCGAGATTCACAAAGGAGGATCCTACTTTCACTTTTGCTTATGACCCAGATGTTAAGGAAACTCTTGTTTCCGGAATGGGTGAGTTTATCTTAATTACTCCCAGCTTCTATTAACTTTTTACTTGCTTTACGAAGCAATTGTTGATTATTATTTATTTATATTATTTTTTCTAGGCGAACTTCACTTGGAGATTTATGCCCAACGAATGGAACGAGAATATAATTGTCCGGTAACACTAGGGAAACCCAAAGTAGCATTCCGTGAAACACTAGTGGGTCCATGTGAATTTGATTTTCTGCATAAAAAACAATCTGGAGGATCAGGACAATATGCTCGCATTATTGGAATCATGGAACCACTGCCGCCATCTAAAAATACCCTATTGGAATTTACTGACGAAACAGTTGGTACCAATGTACCCAAACAATTCATTCCCGGTGTTGAGAAGGGTTTCCGAGAAATGGCCGAAAAGGGCATGTTGAGTGGACACAAACTGGCAGGCATTAAATTCCGACTAACCGATGGTGGACATCATATTGTTGATTCAAGTGAATTGGCATTTATGCTGGCTGCTCATGGAGCCGTTAAAGAAGTATTTGCTTCCGGTAGCTGGCAGATTCTTGAACCAATTATGTTAGTTGAAGTTGCTGCACCAGAAGAATTCCAAGGTGCTGTTATGGGACAATTAAGCAAAAGGCATGGTATAATAACTGGTACTGATGGTAATGAAGGATGGTTTACTGTCTATGCTGAAGTTCCATTGAACGATATGTTTGGCTATGCTGGAGAGCTTAGGTAAGTTTAATATTTTTTTTTAAGGCAGATTAACAATTTCATGTTTCTTTCAGATCAAGTACCCAAGGCAAAGGTGAATTTACAATGGAATACAGTAGATACTCGCCATGTTTGCCGGATGTTCAAGAACAACTTATAAGGCAGTACCAGGAATCACAAGGCATTAGCGTTGATAAAAAGAAAAAGAAGAATTGAATAAATCAATAGAAAAAAAATATTAACTAGATCGTAAATTAGTATAATTTCTGTTTCTTCTTTTTACAACTGTGATAACGAATATTTTGCCAACGGGTGCCGAATAAATTAATTACAATTTGTTTTTTTCATTCGTTTAGACAATCTTCAGCAAGTTTATTACGATTTATGATTAACTATTTTATAAAGCAATGTTTCGATAGATTCATTTTATCTGAGAAAAAGGGAAATGTGCAATTTACGGAATAATCCGGGTAAATACCATGGTGGCAAAAATAGTTTTTTCTTCATTTTTAAATATTCAAAATATTTCAAAAACGCTGTTACATTTATATGTTTCCTAATATGGTGCTTATATACAAATCAGCCCTATACTAAAAAAACACAAAATATGACAACTAAAAAAAAGCGATATATTATTAAAAAATCTCCATGGTTAATTTTCAAAGCGGATATATCATTAGGGGTATTCCGGATCCGATGCAAACTGGTCTTGCATCATTGCAAAAGTGCAAAGTTTTTTTTTTACAATGGGGTTACGGTACAGCAATTTTACACTTTTGCATTTTTGCAATGATACAAGACCAGTTGCATCGGATCGGGAATACCCCTATTAATTTAATTTTTTGTTATTACTTCAGCCCCATTCTCCTATCCGATCCGATCGAATTTTTCGATTTACAGGGGCCAGTTATAGCGATCAGGAAAACGAAATAGGAAAAACTTTCAAATAGATTGTTTGCTAGGTTAACATTCGATTTGTAACGCAATTGGTACACTAATCGATGACAAATAACTCAAAGAATTTTTTGTGTCAATAAAATTTTCAATTGAACAAATATTTTTTGTGAAAAATTTATTTATTTATTTTCCTGACTGAATTTCATTTTCCGTACTACTGATTGCCATTTCGATCAAAATGAAACAATTCGTACCAATTATTTTCGTTCCAGCTTTTACTTGTTCCACTGACAAGAAATCAATCAGGAAAACTTGATTGGCAGCCTAACTCACTGACGTAATTTTCGTGTTCGCTATAAACGCTCATAAGGAAAAAATTCCTGTTTCCATCTGTTTCAACTTTTCCTGATCGCTATAACTGACGCCTAAATTGTTTACTTTATTTTATTACAAATTATTCTATAAACTCTTCAATCTTTCGAGTTCGCTCCATCAATAAATACATTTCTTGAGAGAATCTATTTTTATTATTATTTTTTTTCGCAGTTTATTTGCTTTTTGGAACATTCGTGTTCCTCCGACGCATAACAGAATATGAAAATGCAAGGGAACGTTAACGCTTAACAGAATATGGCTGGTATATGTGTATTTTTATAATAAAAAAGGCGTATTTATTAGATTTTTGACTATTTAGACAGTGTCCTGATAGTTTGAAATAGTTGGGAATTTGATTGAATAAAATTTTACATTAGCGAAGGTTTAGAAAACAGAGTCCGGAATTCTCTAAAATAATTCGAAAAGAGACGGGAATCGCGCAAATTCACAGTAGGTATTCCTTATTCCTAATGTGAATGGCAAAGGTAAAACATTGGCCTTCATTCCTTTATTTTTCTGTAACTCTCGCTTTGACAAAAAGTACTCGAGAAAAGACGAAAATTGAAACAAATCACATGAGTATTGTTCCACTTTCCAACATTCCTCGACCAATTTTATCGAAGTGGAGATCTTAGGCATAGATTTAAGTTTTAATCTGGATAAATCAAGTGAATAATATCAGAGTAACTCCTCGCATCGATAAAATTAGATGAAAATTAAAATAATTAATCATATGAGTTTTGTTAATTACTGAACAAAGACACTGTCGGTCGTATTTCGGCTCAGGTTTCCATTAGGAACATTAAAACAAAAATATGAAAAAATATGTTTTGGATGCCAGCTGGGCCATAAAGCACGAAAATAATAATTATTTTGTGCGGAAATGATTATTAACCAAGTTATAAACAATTTAAGTTTGCTTAGGTCCTTCCCATTAAACTACTTACTATACGAAACAAAATATGAAAAAGGCTGTTTTCCTAAAAGTATGCAACCCTTTTGATATCATATTTTCTAGTAGGCCAGTACTGTTTATTACAAAAAAATTGAAAACATACCAAACTGACGAAATAGGCGCCTGCCTGGCGACTGAACATACCCTAAGCGGAGCAACGGAGTTGCGTGAGCGGGACTGTACCTTAAAAAGGGAGTTAAAATCCTTTGAACCAGCGAAGCGTGCCACCCACAGTACTGTTTATTACAAAAAAACTTGATATCAACCGAACTGAAAACAAAAACATTTTCACTGATAAAATTATATCAGAAGCGTTGTATACTTTTTGGTGAATACCACATTTGCTTTTAAGTTAGTATTTTTAAGCCTCAACTACATAAGCCAAAAAAGTGAAAAAGTGCAAAAGTGAAAATTTTTAAATTGATTTTGTGATAGTTTTTCTGACTAGAAAACTTATAAAAATGATGCAGAAAGCTTAAATTTTGGTTTAAAAACAAATTTGTGTATTCTTTTTCACAAAACAACGGCGCTAGCGGTAAAAAAAATATTTTTACTTTTGTACTTCAGTACTTTTTGGCTTATGTAGTTAAGCCTTTAATCTGTCAATCGCATCCACTTTTACTTCTTTAATTATGTTAATTGTTTATAACTTTTATATTGTTTTATGATTGTTTTTAATTAACTGGAAATTTTTCTACACAGAAAATCGCAAATAACCATTTTGCAGTGCATTTATGAAGTAAATTAATCTGTTTTCATGAAGCTATGGTGCAAAATTTAATTGTTTATATCTTTGTTAATAACTATTTCCGCACTAAAAAAATATTTTTTTCTTGTTTTATACGCTATTTCACAACATTAAAAAAAAATTTGTTTTGTTCCTTCAATGTTCCTAATGGAAACCTGACCCCGTATTTCTATTTTATTTTTACCGCAGATTTCACAATTGCCACGATAAGATAAGATAGAATATTAAATTCCTCTTATTTTCCAAAATTAAAACTCACAATTTATTAAATTTTTGTTTGTGAAATTCTCCTTGATATAACAAGAAGCTTTCTCCGAACGTGTCCCACCTACTTAATTTTAACAAAACCGCTGTAAATTTTTTAAGATGCGTTCAGCAACTTTTTTCTGGCAGTTTATAGTTTTCTCGCCAAATTGTCAAAAATCTTATCAGAAAAAAGATATAAAAAGTAAAATTTTAACTCCACCCGGTTCAATTTAATTTGGAAAAAACGAAGTTCATAAGGTTATTTTCTGATATCGGAAAGATATCAAATAATTTAATTAACAAAATGGTTAAAAAACATCACGTTGAAAGTTATGAAGCATTCACAAAATTGGTTGAAGGTTTAGAATCTTCAGGTGAACCAATTCATGTCCTTTTCAGTGGTAATAAGGATGAAAATGGAAAAAGTTGGTGCCCTTATTGTGTAAAAGGTAAAATTGTATTCTTAAAAAAAGGAATTGTCTCAATTCTTAATAAAATCATAATATAAATTTCTATTTATTACAGCTGAGCCAGTTATTAATGAGGCTTTGGAAAAATCCGCTGAAAATAGTCACTTTGTCCATGTTGAAATCGATAGACCATTGTGAGTAATAAAACTAATCATAGTAATGTTATTTTTATAACGTGTGTGTACCTACCTATATACCACATTATGTATGCATTTCACAATGTCGATGCAAAAAAAAATTCAATTTTTTATTGAATCCCCATCAAGATATAGAGACCAACAATTATGGCCTTGATCGAAAGACTTGTCTGTATGTCTTAAATCCCGAATATGACGCAGCAGATTTAAGCCTCCGATTAAAAATAAAAGTTAAATAACCCTGACAAGTTCTACATAATTATCATGACAAACCTACAATAATTCAACTGATTTGATCAAATTTAATAATAATAAATAAAGATAAAGATAAAATAATTATTTTTATCAAATGTAGGACTCGTTTCGTTGATAACAAAACCACCAGTTTATTTAAAATATTCTAAACAAGATAATTTTATAGTTTATTCAATGCAAAGATTATTTGATTTACAAACAGGTGACACTAACTATTACATTTATTAAATAAATATGAATTTGATCTTTCGACAAAAGACTTCGTAAAAATGATTGGGTAGGTACCTGTATTGAAAAATATAATATTATAGGTAGTTTTTTCAGTCAAAATAGTGTTTAGATTCGGATTTTTAGATACTAATCTTAAAACTGCTATTTTTCTCAAGTTTTTGATGCATTCCGTATGAACTTCATAAATAAAAACTGTTCAATCTTTTCCAAAATACGCCTAGTTACGTTATTTACTAAGAAACCGGACTTTCAAAACTCTTGACGAATATATTTAAGTCAAAGAATCCAGACTTTCAAAAAATACTCAGCCTTATTGTGAGTTTCGCCCGAACAACATTCCTCCCGGGAAATTTTATATTTCACTTTTCACCTATTGAGAGTTTCACCCGAAATTGAGTGTTGAAAAAATTCCCCTTATTGTGAACATTCATTTCGAGCGGAATCTAATGTTAATTGGTGTGTTTCTTTACTTTAAAACTCTGCATTTGTGTGAATTTCTACTTCATTTTATTTTTTTTATATGAACTTTGATAGACTTTGGTGTAGAAATTCACAGAAATGCACAGAGTTTCATAGCAAAGGAACTAGGCTATTGATAGCCTAAATGTTGACTTATTTTTAGTAGGCGCACGAAATTTCGTTCCGGCGAAACTCACAATAGATTTTAAAATTCCGGGGGAACAAAAAATTTTAAGGTGAAATATTTTTCGGTGGAAACTCACAATAAGACTGAATATATTTATATGAATTGAGGAATAAGGACTGTAGAGTGTAGAGGTATGCAAGATGGCAGACTATTGGCAACGCATGTGGAGAAACGTTAAATGCTAACCCTTATAGTGGAAGCTTCAGTCAAATCTGTACGCTTTGTTACCTGAAATCGAAAAAAGGTTTCTTTCACATCATAAGTATATGCCAGTTAACTTTCTTTGGAAAACAATCATTAATTTTGAAGGAAACTATCCAACTTTTAAATTAATGCGACTGGAAAACCCTTAGGAATTTTTTAAAAGCAGTTTACAGTTATAGAATGTTATTATTGTCAGAAAACGTTGAAGCTATAACATTTTCTTTTATTTAATTTAAATTAAATTTAATTAATAAAGTACACATTAATAAATTTGCTAACCAAGCTTAGCATAGCTCTTAAATTCATATTTCACTTTTCCATGATAATGTAAACTAATAAATAGCTTACTTACTAAAGTCAAAGTCTACCCCAAGAAAATAAGCCTTATTACTCATGATCAAATTTGTCTTTTTCCCTTCGATATATTATTTTGTACTACAAATAAAATTATCTACATACATATTAGCAAATAAAAAATCGAGTATAGTTAGAATTAGTTTTTGAATAGTTAGACAGTGTTTTAATAGTGCGAAATCGGAGTATTCTTTATTTAATTAAATAAAATGTCACATTAGTCAAGGTACAGGCAACCAATTCCGTTGTCTATGTAAGATAACTCTTAGTCATCAATTAAAAATGTTTACTTGTTACTTGTGCTGTCGAAAGTAAAAAAGTTTTTAAATACAACCGATATTATACATATGTATGTATATTTTATAATATATTCATTTTTTCTTTGTTACAATAAAGTTTAAGGCGGTGATACATTAATGCATCATTATTATATATTATAAAATATGGAAGCTATGGGTAAATTCATAAACATAATATAATTGCTTTGTTGTGATGCTGATGCGCAACGCAGCTGCATACAATAATGATTACTTTACAATAAAACTGATGCTGGTTTGATGCTGGTCTATTTGGTCCCATAGAAAAAAAATGACAAGTAGCAACTTGTAGAAAGAAATTGCAGTTACCAAACAGACATAATGTTTGAAGCAATGGATTGTGCATCATCTAATAGTGAATTTACACCAAAAATTAAATCATAAAAATCGATTGATTTTATGTTTATGTTCGTCATATAACGTAATTGTTTTACTTTTTCGGATATGAATCGAAGAAATCATGTTTTTTTTAATAATTTTCAATTTGATTCTAGGGCGATAAAATGACTCCTATCAATTGCGCTTTTGCATAGCGAGTCATAACCTTATTCATGCAAAGAGACTCGACGATAAAGTTGTATTTTGGATGCACTTTTTCTCGAAAGCACTGCCACTACATTCGTTAATCCTTCACTATTGGTGACATAAATGTATTTTAGTTTGCTTGCGCACCAAAAAAGAGCTGCAGGCTCTTCCAACAGCCAACCCAAACATGTTTTTCCTTTTTCTGTTCTCTTTTTTCTGGTTTAAATAGAAATGTAACATTTAATTGAAATAAACCATCATATCTTCAAATATGTTTCCATATTTTATATGACAGAATGGGTCATATAAGGTATGGCAATGGCATACAGCTTTTAATAACGATTTTATTCATATTTTATTTCGTTTTCTTAACTTTTTTTCAGCTGGAAAGATTTAAATTGCCCCTTCCGCAAAGACCCCCGTACTCATTTGGTTTTCTTGCCAACATTGCTGCGTTGGAAATCACCTCAGCGTTTGGATGGTGAGAAATGCTCAAACGTTGATCTCGTTGAAATGTTGCTTACCGATGAAGACTAAAAACAATATTACCTATGTAAAAATGTTAAGATAAAGTTTTATGTTTGTATTCATTAAAAAAAAAAGATTTCATATGTAATTACATAATTACGAAATAAATATATATATATTTTTTTTTGTTCTTTTCAAAATTTAATCTAGTAATTACTTTTATACTTTTTAATTTCTACCATTACAACATGTATATTTGTTAGTTGTGCTCTAGCATTTGGCGTGAGAAGTTTATGGAAACGATGATAATATTGCACTAAACTAGCCAAAGCTAATTGCAGCAGTTGAGATCCAGTGAGTAGAGATGGAAACGATAGCAAAACTTCACGATTTAATTCTTCAAGTGATTTTTTCCAATTGGCTGAAAAACTTGCAACCAATGCAAGACTTCGTCGTTCTTGCTTCCGTAATTCATCCATTTGTTCTTTTTCAAAATAATGTTCGCATTCTTTGACAAATTGAATAATTCCACCGAAATGAGGTGCAAGAATTTCTTCAACGTATTCTGAACTTCTAGCGTTGAGTTGTTCACGGAATGCTTCAGCTTCTTTAGAATTATCTCGAGTGTGTTCCATAAGAACACCCAAAACAAGATCATAGTTATTGATTAGATAGATAAGTTGTTCTTTGCGTGATGGAAATATAGCAGCCATACGAAGGATAAAACATTCGACTTCATTTTGTAGTTCGAGAAGTAACAAACTTACAACTTCATTGGGAAAATGCTCTGAAATGCCAACAATTGCAGCTGAAAACTCAGCATAACGTCGTGTTATCTAAATGCACAATTATTAATAAAAAAAATTAAATAAATTAAAAAATTGAACCTACGTAATGAGGACCCATTTCTTTGTTGAATTTTGTCGGATCGCAGTCGCGAATACTTTTAATGTTCAACCGAAAAACATGATCGAAACGGGGCCAAATAACAGCTTGCATTGAGTCCCAATACCTTATTTAAGAACAAATCAAATTAACTAAAATTATGTTGAACTAGGAAAATGAAAGGAAATTTTTAGAATAGATTGGAAGATAAAACAAATTAGCCATAGCTATCTGTATATTCCATCAAGCTCTAAAGATCTTCACGGTGTACGCTATGTACTAAATAATAGGTTTGTATATAATTTCAAAGTACCGAACTGATGGAATTTTCATTGAACCAGCGCATCTCAGGTCCTTTAATATAAAATAAACACCTCAATAACAAACTTACTTATCCAATCCGGGAACACATCTCTTATGACACATAAGTTGATAACGGAAAATCAATTGAATACACAAAAACATAGCTATGGTATCATAGCACTCTTGTATACTGCTCTCCAAGTTTTTCTTTATAAATAGATAATAACAAAATTAAATAAACTCCAAATGAATGCTGGGGGTCTAGCTTTAATACAATCGATGAAAGACGGTTCCTAATTTAAATCGGTCGACTGTTTTCGATTCGATTGAACACTGCCTATGCTCGATTGTATCAAGTAACATGCTGGCTCCCCAGAACATTATACTCACGATCATAAAAGTTAATGTTTTGCCCATAATCTGATTAAAAAGATCCTGAGCTTGTATTCCACGGACCATAAAGAATTCGATAACAAATAAATATTCACGACATGCATTGTCCACCAAAGCATACTGCTCTGAACGAAAGAGAGCTTCGAAGGTATACTAAAAAAGGAAATATACATAAATTGTAGGGCAAATCATAAGAAAACATGTAACTTACCCTATTTTTAAGTTGAGCATGTGGGACTATAATCGGAGCCTCTAATTGCTGATTCAATATATCACCTCGTTTTCCAATAGTAAAAATGGTACTTTTATGCTTGAGATTAGTTGCTTTGGAGAATAAACTTTTGGATGCCGTGTCTTCTATTCCCATTAAATCATCTTTGGTTACAGATTCTTCAAACTTCAAAGCCAGCAATCGAGATGAATAGCTCTGGGAAAAATAGTAGTAGTAGAAAAAAAGTAGCTTCAGTAATTTTGATTTTTTTAAAAAACTAAAATATATAAAACCGTTTTGTTTTTATTATTCGAATTTAAATTTATAAGGGTATTGAAAACATATTGCAAAATAGTGGGTATTTAATATTTATGTATTTTTTTAAATTTTGAGTTTAAACAAAAAAGTTTCTTCAAATCTCACCTTAAAATAACTGTAGTAAATCTTGCCCATAGTATCGATATATTCATTGCAGATCTCCTGTGCTACTTGTCTTTCATTCGATAGAATAAACTCAAAAAAGAACTTATGCTTCAACATTGCATTTTGGGGAATTTGATAATTTGTCATAGGTCTGCGGAATTTGTAAATCTGTTCCAACAGGTAGGTACGAATCTTGGCCATAGCTTTGACTTTTAATTTATGAAGAACATCGCAAACGTCACCAGCGGACTTGCTCTCTTTAAAACTTAGTTCCTTAACCAAATTCAGTTTGTGATTCAATGTATTCAACTTGCTTATGAATTCTTTTTCTGTAACTGGAGTTTCCATAATGGTAGTTATCATCTCTTCCGGGACAGCCATATCTTCAATGAATTGCGATAATTGGGCTTTCACCGATTGTCTATTAGTCAACTGCACCGACATTGAAACTGACTTCTTTTGCAAAGTTGTGATCTCCGAACTGATGTTACTGAGGACATTTTGGAAATTCATCAGCATTGATTCCATGCGCTCAAGGATATCATCACATTCACCAATTTGATTATGCAAACTGGCAATATTTTGACTCTCGGCAATGTAGTCTTCAATGGATTTGTTTTCGACTTCCTTGAAATCTCTTTCGATTTGTCTCGAGTATTGACGCAAATCAGTGCCTGTTTTGAGAATTTCACGTACTTCTTCATTATCCAATTGATCTGATATACAAGGATCATTTGAAGTCATTGTTGTCATTTAATTAATTTGATTTTTACATTAAATATTCAAAATTTATGCAAAAAAACAAATTGCAATATGGTTGGATAGAAAAAGTTTTGTTTTTTTAGAAATTTTTTTGCCAAGTCAAAATAAAATCTGTTGACAGTTTGTGTTTGCATGGGTTGTTCATAGGAAGCGCTGATATCACAAAAGAGAAAAAATATTATGAATGGCTGCATTCAGGGTGTACTAACAAATTATTTTTTTTAAATAAAGTGTTACGGGATGTTATTCGCATTTTTACTTACTTCATAGAACTTTGTTAGATGTACAAATTTTGTAAAGTTTTTAATTAAACGTAGCATTAATAGCCTTTTCACAACAAACGCAAAACCGGGTGTCGGCAAAGAGTTTTAAATAACTTGAAAAGCGTTCACACCGAACATTTACAAATTACAAGTTTTCGTTTGACATTTCACGAACACGGTAAATTGGATTAAAATTACTATTTAGGTTTTTGCCAAAAGTTTCACCTAATGTAAATAGTGAAAAAATTTCCTCATACATAGGGTAGAAGCGGGAGGCTTCGACACATGGGAGGCTTCGTCATATACATATTTCGTCAATACCTTAAGTTTTATCCCTCTCGCTTCACGCAAGAACCGTTACCCAAATTTTTAAGAAAACAGCAAACAATATGTGCAGTGAAAGTTAACTCCTCGAATTAGTCGGACGCCAAAAACTGTTCTTCGCGAAAAAAATTGTTAATTCAAGCTGGTGAGTTATAGTGTGTATTTTAATAAATATTGTGTCAATTTATACGGTGTTCTTAGAAACGTTCAGATTTATATTAGTTTCTTATTATGTATAAGTTATTTTATAAGAAAAAATATACATATATATATCTTTTTCCGAAAATAGTTGAAAAGTACGTGAGGGAGGGTTCGTCATCAAGAAATGGGAGCATTTAACAAAGTGTCGAATCCTCCCTCTTCCTTTTTTTTCTCATTTAATGGGAGGATTTATCTTGTAGTTTATTTATGTTTGCGAAATGTTATCGGAACTTTGGTCAGACATTGTGGAATAAGCGCTAAATCTCCTTTTCTAATTACATAATAGGAAAATGCATAATTTTTACAAAAAGAAAAATCCTGAGAAAATCATAAATGAAGAGGACATGGAAAAACTGCTATCAGATATAAATCTGATTTTTCGCAATCTGATACCGTGGCTGATAGTTCCATCACCGATCCACCTGAAGCAATATCTTTCCACCGAGATATTACATTACCAAGTTCACAATTAATTTCTCAGCAGTTAGAACAACAACCTCACCCGTTGCCTCAGAAGAAACAATTTTGGTCTCCCAACAATCAACTATATTATCTCACGAGATCATCCCCTTCTAAAGATTTTGCAAAGAAAAGCGATGTTTAAAAACCAAGGCAAATCAAGGATCTACACTGACTCGCCTGAAAAGGCAAGAATTGAAGAGCTTTGGAACAAGAAAAATGAAAAGCCTCAACGTAAACAAACATCTAAAGTCAAAACAAAAACGCCAAAGAACGCAAGTATTAAAAAAAGAACTGTCATGGATTTGACTTCTTTAAGCGGCAGTGAAGCTTTTAGGGCCAGTTGTACAATAGTGGTTCAGCCTCGGTTCAAGATTTTAACTCACCGATTTCGGCGGATTAACTAACGTTCAACACTGGTTCAAGTATGTAATTGGTTATTATCACACACTTGAACAGTAAAACACTGTTGAAACTCAATTAATCCGTCGAAATCGGTGGATAAAAATTGCTGAACCACGGTTTAAATATTTGTACAACTGGCCCTTAGTCTTGCAGACTCGGATAAGGTCTATAATAGCTGTGTTTTATTTTCCCCGAGATCCGAACCAGATTGGATTTGCTTACGAAAATACATGTATTACAAAAACAACACAAGATCCTACTTTGTTTTGGATTTGGATTTCCAAATCCGTTTTGAACACACACCCTTAATTTGTAAATGTCGTCAGTAGTGTAAAGAAAAAAGACAACGGGTGTATACAAATAAAAAAAAAACAAACGGAAAAAAGAGTTGGGTATATATCAAGTTGTCACTGAGATCCTGGGTTGTTTTATTTTCATGATCTGATCCGGATTGGATGTGGGGGAAAATAAAACACAGCTAATATTTCCGAGGAATCAACAGAATTTCCTGAAATATCTGGTATCAGAACTAATATTACCATCAAAGAAGACAACTTAGTATTAGTGAAATTCACTGACAAGACTTATTTTTACTATACCTATTGGGTTGGTAACCGAAGTTAACGCTTCTGGGTACATTATAAAGTTTCTCCGGAGATTGAGAAAGACACAATACTTTTTTGAGCCTTTAATTGAAGACAAATCATTAGTTTTGCGGCATGTAGCAGGGACTTCTAGTGAGCAAGGCCAAATTTATGTTTTCGGTGAATTTTGCAAACTATGATGTTCGCTAAATATAATTTCTTCAATATGTATTATAGAAAATAGGGTTGATTTCATTTAATAAAAATATATTTCTGCATTTATTCATCTTTTTTGCTATTTATATATTAAAATTTCTTAATTTGACTTAGCCTCCCAACCTATGCCGGATCCTCCCTAGACGTTGTCGAAGGCTCCCTAAATGGGGGAGGTTTCGACGATCTCACTTTTTTTGTGTCTTTTGTTATAAGTTTTCAGAAAAGCATAGTAAATTAACGTATTTTGTGAAAGAGTACCTTTACCTCATTCATGAAGATCTCTGCATTTTAGTATTCTCTCTCTATTTAACAAAATGTCTTACATCCTTTTTTTTGGCAAAACTCGCTGAAGATGAATTTAAATCCACCATTAAGGGGTGGACCGTTGTTCTTGAAATTTGGTACGCAAACATTTTTTGGACGAAAAATTAGCATTTTTGTTTTAACTATCTAAAACAGGTATAGCTTCCACACAAACATTTTGGTTTGCCTCCATTTTTTTCGAAACTTGCTCTAATGCACAGTGGTTCCATAGTAAACCATAAGTCAACAAAATTCATATTAATAGTTTGTCCCAAAAACCTTATAAATAAGCTAAGAAAAACCCGAAATTAATATAAATTATATATAGAAAAAAATCACAACTTTTGTGAAAACCGTCGTTTTCTCGTTTGTATGGCATGTGGATTTTTTTATGAAAAAATTAGTGAATTCTAAGAGTTCCGTTGTTTACCTACTTTTTTTGAATATGACTGAATAAAAAAGTGGTGCGGCTTTGAAAATGGAATTAAATAAAATTGCGGTTTGACTTTTCTTTTAAACTTTTAACTGTTACGCCCCGTTACGTCCCAACTAAATTATATATTGCTAAAAAAGTACATTCACATGTACAATTATTTATAAATGTAATTTTTGATGCACGTTGAATCAGCTGCATTAAGTTGCACATACCCTTTTTTTCAAATCCAAGCGACCGTACCTCTTGTCGTTTTAATTTCAGGAGCTATCATAAAATATTCATTTACTAGAATATTTCACTTCAGTTTTGGTATAATTTTTCTGGTAGTTAAAGGAATAATTTTCTATTTGCAAATTACCATACGAGACATAATTTTCAAATCATTAAACGCAGTTGAAGTATAAAAATCTCATTTTTTGGCAAAATAAGAAATAGATTTTTGGAAGAAATGTGCCAATTTGGATAACCATATAAAGATTATGCAGTAAAACTCATCAAATTACCCTCATGAATAATTGTAGTGTTTTTATGTTAATTAATCAAATATATAATTCAAAGCCATTTTTTTGCCAAATGTTCCTTTTAAGATTTAATATTGTTTTCTATTCATTGGACACATTTTTAACAAATTATAATTTTTACCAAAATTTTTTTTGAAAAAGTAACATTTTTGTGATGCTAAGGTTCCTTTTTTAAATAAAGTTTAGAGTTTGATTTAGAAAATGTTAAAGATACCTGAAAATATCAAGTCGCTTGGATCGTTCAATGCAAAACAAAATAAATATATATTTTCAAAACTAAAAAACAAGTGGTCGTGGCAAAAAACTGCGTAATGGTATTTCTGTGCCATTTTGTATTGTATAAGAAAGTTTCATAAAAATTGGAGGAGAAGTTCAGATTTTATTGAAGACCGCTTCTCCAAGAATTATTGATAAATTGACATAAGTCTTGTAGTTTTCAAGGTATTTCAAAATTGCAAATAAATTTGTTCATAATATATTTATATCTGAATTAAAGAAACTTTTAGGTAGGTATATGTACATTAATATGTAAATAATAACTATCATAATTATACGAATTTATTTTTAAATTTCCTTCAAAAAATGATCGTTAGAAATTGGGTCATGTTTATTTTCCTAAAATTTAAGTATCTCTACTCAATAAATTATTCAAAAGAAAATTTATGTACATAAATTAAAATATGATTTAGAAAAATTAAACGTTTTTGGATTATAATAAATAATTTGAAAATAAATACATCAAAAGACGGTAAGCTAAATCATTAACTTTTTCATGAGACATACTATTATTATTATTTGCATATATGATGGTCATTGTCTCGTAACCTTAAACCGTGAGAAAATCTTAATTTCGCTCTACTCAAACACGTGCCAAAGATTAATCTTTATTATCTTCAGACATATAAAAATAATTCGTGTATGAAATCCAATTCCACTTTCATTTATTGTAGGTAAATCTTTCAGACTTCATCCATCCTATCCATCATCAGTATAGCTTTATGATAATCATAAAAATAGAGCCATCTTATCGTGATGACTTATCTTGTTAAGCTACTTAAGCAAGTAATTTAAACTGCAAACTGAGCAATAAAAATTATAAAAAGTGAAACGCCCTACACTTGTAAAAAAAAGGTTACTCATACTCACTTCTTTCACATGGCTTTTAAAGTTAACGTATATTTCATTTTAAACCACAAAAACCCAAAAGCTAAGCTGGTATATTATTAAGGCTGTACCTACCAACTTGTTTTCTTCTTTTGGTCAAGTGCTGTTTACCTAATTAATTTCTCAAAAAAAAAAAAAAATTGTTGAATTATGTTACACATATTCAACGAGTTTATTTAAACGCGACTTCAACATCAACGACGGATGATGATGATGGTGCTTTGAAATCCAAGAATAATTTAGCACTTTATACCCAAACATCACAGTCACACTTGTGTCCAACGTTATAGTGTAAAACTGAGACAAGGTAATTGGTAAACGGAAGAAGTGCACGACTTGAATGGAACATAGATAGTTCACGGTTGTTTAAAAGATATCCATCATTCGTTCTGGACAATTGAGTTTATTCATTAGTTGGCTTCCGAACGAGAAATATAGCCTTCGAAAGAGGGGTGACGACGACCGACGCAACTACTTTGATTAAAAGGATATTTTCAAAAGAATGAAAACAGATCAGTTGTTGGCTTTGATGGTGATCTCTGGATTATTTTACTTTTCAGAGGGTAAAACTTAAATATTTCTTCGAAACAAAAAGTTTTTTTTTTTTATTTGAAATTTGGTTTAATATTTTTTTAGGTAAACCATGTCCTGAGAATACCCAGCCTCACAAAAGTCGTTGCGATGTTTATTTTAAATGTGTTATACTTCCATCAAAAACCCACATCTGGATTCCTGAGAAATGTGAAGAGGGACTTATTTATGAACCTAATCTAAGGATGTGTGTTCTTCCTGGTGACGACTGGGAGTGCAATCTAGAAGAATTCAATAGAAACAACAACGATGAAAATGTTGTATTCGGAAGCACAGAAGACAAAGTATTAAAAAGGTCATTAGATGAATTTGATTCTGCTGATGTTATTGATGAAAAGGATAGTGAAAGTGAAGAAGTGATTGACGATGTCAAAGAGTCGGATTATATTATTGTTGATGATAGTGAAAGTAGTTTAGTGAGTGAACGTGATTTTGAGTCAAGTGGTGATGGCGAGGGAACTGATTACATCTTACTGGATACTTTAAGTCCCGAAAGAAAAACAAACGATGAAAGTACTGATGTTGTCGAAACAACAGCCACTCCAACAAAAATTGATCCGAATTTAACAGCACACTTACAGCGACTTACCCAACTCATCGATGGACTTAAACAAACTTACCAGAATAAGGACTCTGCAGTAGCAGATTTACGACCAGATCAATTAAATGCATTTTTAGCTCATTATAACATTAAAGCTCAACTGGACTCAATAGATCCTGCAAAAGAAGATGAATCACAAAAAATTAATCCAATTAAACAAAATCAATCTATAGACACAGAATCTACAACTGCAACTACTTCTACTTCTCAACTTGATCCGGAGACAAAAGTTATCCTAACTAATCAATCACCTAATGGCTATAATATTCCTCATCCAAATGACGGCTATTCGAATTCACAAATTGTTGTAAATAAGCCAGAAGGATCAGTGCTCTTTACCCTCGGAAATCAACCGCAAGAATCTTCAGTCGATCATCGATATGATCCGAAGATTTCGGAAGACACATTGAAAACAGTCCTTCAGCTATCAAAGCAAATGCTTGATAGTCAGGAGGTTCGAAGAGTTATTCCCAGTTCGGCTTATTTTCCTCAAATGGTTCAACCAATTTATCTCTCACCACCTCTTCCTCAATTTGCGAATAATGCTTTCAATCAACAAAATAGTTACGATAATTTAAATTACGATAAATTTACATATTTTGGCTCGCAGAAGAAGCCGGATAAATTGGGTACAACAATTATTCATAATAACGTAAATGTGTCTCCTTCTGATGATAGAAATGATCAAGTCGATAGTTATGGACAAAAATTACATTCATATCCACCATTTCCGAGCTATCAATATTCCAGTGAAGGATCATCGGAAGTTCAGGATCATAATTTAGCAAATCGATACGAAAACAATCAACTTGTTACTGTTCGTCCAAATAAAGGTTATAGCCACTATCAACCGACAACAACATCTCGACCTTACATCAGTGATTCATCAGGGTCTACTTTATTTGACTACTACACTCCAAGTCCTCATCTAGATGAAACTAATGTAAATACTGTCTTCCAAATGGAAAAATACCCAACACTTAATATTGGATCCAATTCTGGTCGACCGCCACCAATCAAAAGCCAGAAACGTCCCGATCCTCACCTGCATAAGTCGCAGTTCTATCAAAATTCCTATCACAGCAACAATTATCATCATCCAAGTCAGCAGTCAATTCTTCAACTTTTCCCAACTCACATTGATCCATCGAAGGTTAAAATTCGACCAAACAGTCAGAAACTAGAAAGTATGGAGCAAGATGCTGCCGATGAAAATGATGCCGACGAAGAAGACGATGAGGATGGCCAAAGTTCGGTTGGTTCCAGTGACGATGATAATCACTCAGAGACCTACAATCGATATAATGTAAACAAACAGATCACGGCCAGCCAATTAGCACAATATGTGGGGCAGCTGACTGGAAGTAAAGCACCATCACAATTCTACGGCAACAACGAACCAACATCGTTTCACCATCAGAATGAAGATGAAAGTCAATTAGGAAGCTATAACCACGGCAACAACGATTTGACGTATGATTTATTCAATAGGAAAGTAACCCCCACAATATCTTATGACAGTTCTAAACCGGATGCAAGTAACTGCCCAGTTGGTATAAGACAGCCGAATGTCACCGAATGTACTCGATATTATGTTTGCAGCAAGGAAGATGGTCGCGTCATGCAGTATTCATGTCCTTCATATACTGCCTTCAATCCACAGACACGATTATGTGATGCACAATATTATGCCATTTGTCATCCGAGAGCTGTGATAAGCCGATACACTATTTCTGAAAATCAACGCGTTCAAATGGAAGCCATTAAAGCTCTGCACGATGCTAAAATTATTCGTGATCAAGTCTTACGAGCACAAAATATCGCTTTGCGTTTACATTTAGGTGAGAATGATAAACATCATCCTCCCTCATCGACGCCATCACCACAGCTTCAACAGTATTCATCCGACGTGTTGTCTAATTTCCTGCAAAATGCTATCGATTCGAATTCCTTGATGTCAACCGGAAGTTCAGACAAAGATTCATCATATTCCAGTTCCGTTTCACAACGACCTAACACTTATATGAACTCATCTTCGGGTGGAAATCGCAAAAGGAAATACTATTGCAAGGAGGGTGACAAAGTAGCCGATCAGACTTCGATTTATAATTATTTTGTTTGCTATAAGAATTCACAGGGTGTGATGAAAGGTCATAAAATGACGTGCTCAGAAGGCTTATTATTTTGTCCGATGACCTCGATGTGTACACTGCCAAGAAAGTGTTCGTAAGATACTTTAATTTTATACGCTAAAGAATTTGTTTAATAAGTGATTTTTTATATATTTTATTATATTGTAATTTATTTATTGATTTATTTATTTTATTTATAATGTTTATTAATTTATTCTAAAGCTTAGAAATGTATGTGTTTTATAAATATAAAAAATATATTAGACTTATATAAATGAACTGTTATAAATGTTCAATAAATACATAACTGTTATAATATATTGTTTGGTAATTTCTGGAATTTTTATGTTTGCTAGACATCACAGAAAGTCGAAAGAGTGTTGATTTTCTGTACGAGGAAGGTTCAAATTTTGTATCAGGGTTTTCAAAATTCTTACCAATAAAAATATTTCACTGATGTACGAAACATAAAATAATGTGGTCGGCTAAAACCCCTGAAACTGGTGAGAATAGAAGCTTTGAAATATAATAAAAATAAAAACATTAAAAATCAATTGAAAATATTATGGCGAACATTTAAAGGGTATATCTAAAGTTTTAATCAATTGACCACAAAGTTATGGCTGCTTCACAGTTTCCAAGCCAGTTATCTAGGCTCCTTTAGTGGTTTTTGGCCTAGAAAAACCTTCTCTGTTACTGATTTGATTTAAACATAGTTCACCAGGGTCTTGAGAAACCTATGACAAATGCCTATAGTGAAGAGCTCATCGCAATATCCAATGTAGAGTTTATAGTTTGGGTATATGTTCTCATTTCAATTTAATCAAAATTTTAGTTAAACCAAAAGCAAATCACAAGCAGAGTGAAGCTAAATTAACGTAATTTGGTTTGATTTTGGTTTAGTTTTGGTTTGGTTTTAGTTTTGGTTTGGTTTTGGTTTTGGTTTTGGTTTTGGTTTTGGTTTTGGTTTTGGTTTAGGTTTGGTTTGGTTTTTGGTTATGTTCAAATAAGTTCTTTGATTCTAGCTTCTTACTACATTTAAATTGTCGTGTGATTTTTGAAACAAATATTCAAAGTTATTATGTTGTTAAATTATTAAGGTATAGTGCCCAGTGTATAGGCATCCTAGGGAATACAATTTCTTGTCGCATTTTATTTTAATGCGGAAAATACCCTTAAATTATCAAAATGAAATATGAAATGAACTTCCATAATATCTTAAATATTCTGCATCGGAATTCATCTTTAAGACAACACAATTCTGGTCAAACAAAAACACCATAAATAATATGTCATACCATTTCTGGAAAAGGGCATATTATGTTATTTATTTAAATTGATAATTAGAACTTATTTTACAAGAAATTTCTGCCAGCTTATTAAAATGCCCTTTATATAATTTATGAAAAATAAATTTTAAGTAATAGAATTTTTGATTTTGACTTTTATTAGGTTAATTAAAAAAAAAAAAACTCATTTGATGCCAGTCATATAAGATTCGGTTCTTTGTTTTTGTATTACAAACCCGTCAGATTTTCACTTAATATGATATTTTTTTGTGAGCAAATTGAAGATTTGTCAAAGCGTTAGCTTCTTTTTTTTTACGAAAAACAGGTTGTAATTATATGTATATAATAGTACCTATATGACGGTTTTTTTTCTTACTTTATCATATAAAATATATAGTATATAGTAAAGTGGGTAATATCACCTTCAAATATATGTATATCCGGTGCCGAACCTGGAAATTTTGCCGCCCTAGGCAAATTGTTATTTTGCCGCCTGAAATAAAAAAAAAAGATAACAACAACATTAACATATTTACATGGATTTTATTTAATAACATGTTTACAAAATTTTGAAACTAAAATGCTGATCTGCGATTTTTCATTTTTTCAACTCTTGTAGGGATTTCTGGTTTCTTGTTCTAAAATGCGATTAAGCATGTCTATGAATGAAAAAGTTGCAAGGCCGGTTAATGGCTCTTGGGTCATTGTTCAGAGAAGATAGGTTTTTTAAGTTTAAGCTTCGAAAAGCTATGGCTTCACCTGAAGGAAACCTTAAAAGTAATTAGTATCTTAAATGTCGTTAACAAATTCCCACACAATTCAAGTAAGAAGTGTGAAGCTAAATACATAGTTTAAAATTGACAAAGCAGAAGTTTTATTATTATTTTCCTCCTTCTATAATTTTTCAAACAATGTAAATTATCAAAATCCTACAAACAGGTTAAAAAGTCCTTTGATTTTGATTGAAGCATTTTCGAAAGTTCAAAAAGCATGTTTTTGAAGAATGGTCCAGCGCTTCGGACAACAACGATGAACGAAGAAGTAATTGAAGTAGATGGATGTATTAACCTTTTTCGCTTTGAAATTATTGTATTGATTTTGCCGCCACCAGTTAAGTGCTGCCCTAGGCAATTGCCTATTTTGCCTTCAGGTAGATTCGGCACCGTGTATATCTATGCCATAAAATTGTATGAATTTAAAATAACAAGTAATTACATTTAAAACATTAAAAGTGACCGAAAATGTTAATAGGTAAATATGTACGATCATATAACATTGAAATCTTTATGCTTAAATTAACTTGATGGTGTATTATTCACTTTCAGATACCTTAAAGTGCTTTGAATATAATATAGTTCACACTTTTCTTTCTTTAAAGTTTTCTGGTTAAGAATAAAAGAAACAAAGGTTAATTCTAATAATAGAGCCTTAACATGTTTTACCTCGCTATACTTAAACCATTATTGTTCTTCTCTCTTTAGATACATATACTATTTTCTTTTAAAGCAACAAAATTATAACCGTAGAATGATATTAATTAAAATATAATTTAGGTTAGTGTTTCACTTTCTAGTTTGTTTTCCCCCAGAATAAATATTTATTTATATTCTCCGATGGGCACTAATTGTCTAAGTGAAAAAAATAGTCATCATATATATGTATACATACCTACATTTTCTCATCTAAATTACAAATTTGTTATTATTTGTTCTAAAGTAAATTGGTATGGCACGAAAAGCTATGCTATTTTGTGTGACATATTTATGAGACATTAACTAGATCAATATTGGATTTAATTTAAAGAGAAATCTATATACAGAGGGACGTATATTCAAATGATTTCTTACATTATATCTACATTTTTATGTTTAGATTTCAACTTGTTAAAACCAATACAACAATATGTGGAAATTAGTTGAAAATAACTAAACATACTAAGTTTTCTTTTATTTAGATAAATATTTGGCCATTGTGTTGATAGTGAAAATGTATTCCATAACTTTGCAATATATTACTGATTTATTTCTAGAATGATTTCAATGATAAATTGCTTTAACTTTAGCCTAATAACTTTGGTGCCATAATTCTTAAGTAGTTATGTTGTTATTTTTTTTTTCAAACCTTCAATGTGTATTTTTATATACAAGTGAAATCAATTTCCTATAATAAAAATAATTTGCTTCATGTTAGTTAAACCAAAGTTAACAAAATTTGGACATGAATTAAACTTCAGTTTATTCAAAAAGTTGTTTTTTGAAGTACCTAAACACTATAGGAGCATTAAACATCAATAGAATATGTTCAGTTAATACACAAAGATTTGGTGCATTAACTTCCATTTTTGTTTGGTATTCCCATCGATTTATTCAAAATTTTCAAATTGTTAAAAACTCCAAAGAAGGACAAGAAATTTACGAATAAATATTTTTTTAATTAAAAAAAGCAATAAATTAATTCCGGGCGTTTAAATTTTATACAATTTCTACTTATACTTATTCAATCTTCAATATTTAATCACCACATAAGAGAAAATAGGATGTGTGTGGTATTTTAATTAATACCAATATTTGCCTTAACTGATAATTCTTATGAAAGGGACACTCGGGCGTATGTGGAACAAAACAAAATTATGTATATAAATATAAATATTTTTATTTTTGTATTATATTGTTATAAGTGTCATTTTTGATATTCATGATTACATAAATTACTATAACTGAACCCCACACGCTTCGCAGCGCCACCTATGAAAAATTTCTCAGATTAACTTCTTAACCTTTCCCTAAAAAATTATAATTATTATTATACAACGTTTCGAGGATAATATTTGCTTCATGTCAATCGATAATCGTCAAAACGATAGCTTTTGTACGATATTTAAATAAGTATCAGTATACATTTATTTTCATGATATTATGAACGTAAGTTTTTAAGCGTCTGTTGTTTAAAGTTGAATGAATGAACCCACTATAATTTAAAATATCGTATTTTCTGTTGGTTTGTTTTTGTTGAAGTCATTTTGACTTTTCACCTTTGACCACCAACTTTTCAAAATTGGAGCCTAAAAAAAGAGGTCAAGATGTTTTTTGTGACTCTCTCAAAAATTCCAAAATTGAGTAAGCTGGTTCTTGCAATCAGGTGACGATATAAAAAGTATGCAGTTTTTTAAGTAGTGTTTAAACAACAAATTTGCGCAAAGGTTGCCTAGTGAAATGTGGGCAAGGCATAGCGGGTTGCCATGCTTTAAACGTCGTCAATTTTTGGATTTATTCAACAATCATATCATGGTAGGTTTTAATAATGATAATAAAGAAATATCATGTGAAAGGAAATTTTATTCAAACATTTACATATTGAAGCGGAATTTTTTGAAATTCAGAACACTAATAGGGTAAATTAGGATAAACAAAGATAAAGACCGAGCATCTATTTTCTAAACAAAAAATGATAGAGAGTTGATTTTTTTGTTAAAGACATCGTATAAATATGTACTTGAAAATAAAATAAATATAAAAAAAATTCTAGAAAATCTAAAACTCGAGATAAAAACGTTTGCAAGTCAAAAAATGAAAAATTGACGTTGGAAAAAAAATTCACCTAAAATAAGCGCGATGTTTTCTAGAATTAAATTTTATATTTTTAAGAATAAATATATATTAGAAATTAAAAGAACAAAATTTTCGATCTAAGCTTTTTTGTTGGCTAGATGAATTCTTGAACAATATATATTTGAAGGTTTGAATGAATTTTTTTCATCAATTATTGTGAGATTTTGATTTTTTTTCCTTTGTGATGGTACTGTGTATGTTGTTTCCAAAATCGTCGTCCACACTGAGAGTTGCCAAACTTTTAAATATTTATATTTTGCAATTTCACATAGCGTTAAAGAACAAAATTTATAATAGTTTCAGGATTGCAGGACTAACGAAAATGTGAGTAATTAAGTAAATATGTAGTTACAAGTGTCATGACATCAAATTCAAGTCTGCCAGTTTTTTTAAATTCTTACTAAACTCATACTTACTAAATGATTTTAACTTTAAACTGTAATTTTAAACAGTCATTTTCAATATTCTAGGTTGACAATTAACTCAAGTTGTCATTTGATTATAGCAGTTAACTGATTCAAACATTTTTTGACTGTTTACCGTTATTGAGTCACTTAAAAGTCATGTCTTAGTAAATTTATGCAGTCTGTAAGTTATTCGACCGCAGTCTTTGAAATGCAAGTCAATTTCATTCTTTTAACTACTTTATGTCTTTTTAATAATTTAAGCCTAGTGCGCTGCTGATGCGAAACGAAAAATCCCATACAAAAATGATACAACGAAATCAGAAACGGAAAATTTCGTTTTGCTTTTCGTTTTGCAGTACGCTGTTCGAAGAGCGAAATTTATAATTGTAGCAGATTATTTGGAGAAGTCTCCGCTCCTTTTTCGCACTGAATTAATTATACAGACGATCTATTGTGTGCGGAAAAATGACATTTGTGTTTTATTTGAATTTTTTTTCTTTATCATTTTCATATACACACATCAAAATCTCATCAAGCATGGAAGAGTGTGTTAGTAAAACAAGTTTCACATTGAATATACACACATCAAGCATGAGTTTTCAATCACTCATTTATACGTACTTGTTCAGATGAGAAGACATGTGAGGATTTTTATCCGCTGCCAGCATTTTGAATTTTCTTCTGAATTTTAAGGTAATTTGTATGTTGCCTCATCGCTGTTCAATATGAAAATGAGCACATGCATGATCAAGCATTCAATCACAAATATACACTACGTCAATCTTGACTACTTGATTGACCAAAAATCAAAAAGTTTTGATTTTACTTCAAGCATACACACAACGTATACGTGTGGCAATTTTACTAATACACTCTCCCATGCTTGATGAGATTTTGAACTGTGTATATGCCGCTTTACATCATGGGTTTCTCTGATTTTTTGCGTTTATGTTTGATTTTGTTTTTGGAATTAGTGAAACTCTACAAGGATATTTTCCGTTGTGTTTTCGCAAGCGTTTCGTTGTCTGTTTGGAGATCACAGAAAAATTTCGTTTCGCATCAGCAGCGTACTATAGGCTTTAATTATTAAATGCTCAATTAAAAAAAGGCCCCATTATTGTTTTATTGAATTGATTTTATTTATTTATTTAATTGACTTATAATTCATTAAAAGACTACAATCAAAATTGGTTCGAATTACTGAATGTCAAAATTGATTAAGATAATGAAAAAACTCGAGAGTAAAAAAAAAGTACTACATTCAATCTAATGTTAGTTAACTGACTCCTTTAATACACAACAAATTTAAGGTGTGTTCCTTTACTTTAAAATTCTGTGCATTTGTGTGAATTTCTACGTCATTTTATTTTTTTTATATGAACTTTGACAGTCTTTAGTGTAGAAATTCACAGAAATGCACAGAGTTTCAAATTAAAGAAACTAGGCTATAGAATAATAAAATTGACTGCAGACACATTAGTTTTTAAATAATTAAAGTGCTTAGTTTAAAGTTTTAACACAAACAAACTCTTGCGACTTTCTTGACTGCAGTTTTCAACTGAATGCAGTCCTCACTTTCATTAAATATAAGTATAGAAATTTCACCCTTGTGGAATAGTTTCCTAATAACCCAGAAAATATACTTTTTTCTATATTTTGTCAATTTTGGGAATGGTTTTAAACTCCTCCTCCTGATTTTTTCTTAAGTTTTTGAGTTACCTTTTGTCTATTCCAATACTGTTAAATTAGTTTTATTGTTGATGATTTGTAGACAATTTTAAAATCTTCAGGCAAGTATAACTGCTTCTGTCTGTGCGTATACGTGCTCTATAATTTTGAGCTAGGGCTTAAACGATTAAACCGATTTGCTTCAAATTTTCCTCTAGGAATTATCATATAAAAAAACTTTGTTGTAATAAAAAATAAAATAAAATTAAAAAAAAAAAATGTAAGTCAGAATAAAATAACATTTTATTTATTTATGTGAGATCCAAATATATTAACATAATATTGCTTTTTTCATTTTTAAAAATATAATTTAGTTTATTTCACACGCTATATATAAAACTGGAACTAATTCTTTGTCTAAACTGTTCATTTATACAGTTTTTTTTTTTTAATTGCAATTAAAACTTAATTTTAAAAATATAAGTATAATAAAGGTATCAATAAATAATATTTAAATAAATGTTTGGTAAGTTTAATGGCCACTATTATTGAGATGTCAGAATCAAAAGGCGAAAGTTTATTGTTTAAGCATTTTTATTTGTTTTGAAATATACTACTCGTATCAGAATATTAAAAATTGCCAAGAAGTATATTTTCCTTCATAAAGTTTTATGCCAAAATAATTTAAACAATTGGCGAAGTCATATTACAGCCAGAATTATAAGTACATATATTGGTCTAATCGATTATTTGATTCATTATAATTTATACGTTTAGTTGAAAAAAGATGTTATGTTTAGAAAACAGACGTTTAAAAAAGGTACATACATCGATTTGCAATCTCTCAAGATAGTCAATCTTATTGATGTATATGTTATTTCTTTATTTGAATTTCAAAGCGAATAAAGACTACTGATCATTTTGACTTGAACGATTGGAAGTTCATGGGTTTTTATCTACTAAGTTATAGATGTAGATTTGATAAGTTATCAAACAGTTACAAATTGTATGTGTAAATTTACACGTACTCAGTAATTAAATATATGTATGTATGAGTGTCAGTTAATTGATCTTGAACCTGAACCAATTTGCAGATCAACTTGTAAAACTGACACAAAGAGGTCTCTACATATTCTTTTAAGGACATTAAACAATTTAACAGAAAATAATAAATTAAAAATAATTTCATATCTTAAATCTATAGATTTGTCACAACTCAAATTCTTTGTTTCTATATATGTACGTATGTATTGAGTAATATGTTTCTTTTGATATTTTTATTATATTTTCAACCATTGACTTCTTTTTCGAATTCCTTAAATCTACAGCTTGTTTTCGATTCCAAAATAAGGCTTATAATTCCAAAACAAACATGGAACCTTTTCGTGGAATTCGAAAATATTTTTTATAAATGAGTTTGAAGACCTATTGGTAAAAAAAAACAAAGATTATGGTGGAATGTTTAAAATACTAAAATTCAACTATAAATCAATTCTAATATTTTCTATTAAAAAGCGTGTATATAGGCATAACATTAGAACGAATTCTTGTATTAAATTTGGTTTAGAGCTATGGAGTTTATCACTTGTTTACAAATTTTTGTTCACTATGAAGTTGATTATCAAATCTTTTTACAATTCATTCGAAATTTCTGATAGCAGGGACATAAAACTCAATCTGAAATAAATTTTGAATTATTAAAAAAAAAATTATATATGTATGTATGTATTGTAAAAACATGTTGGAGCCTAATCCAATATTATTTATTTTAATAAATTGCATTGATTTAATTTTTTTACTTTTACTGTGCATTTTTTGACATATTAGCATTAATGATGCGTATAATTAAATTTGATTTATATAATATTTTTTGTTAAGTAAAATTATAAATTTATAAAAAAAAAACTTTTTTATAAAATATTTTTCGTCACAATGGCAACGCGGAACTTATACAATTTCAAAAGAATCTTTATTTATTCAAACAAACTAAACCATTCCAAAACCTTCACTACCTTCACTTATTGCTAAAAGAAGAGCCTTTTCGAATTGTTCATAACTCTCATAGTCTGGCAAGCAAAGCTGATTAAAGCTGCAAGACAAAAAAAAAGAGAAATTCAATTTAAGATTTTAATTTTTTTTTTAATGAGTGGTGAACTTACCATGTATGTGCGGTAGGAAGATTACCAAATGTAGGAGCTGCTGTGATTTGAAATTGTGGATTAAGCTCTTGAAATCCCCCTGGTGGTAATTGAGAACATCCAGTGGTAAATTGAAGAAGTCGAGCCATTTCAGTTTGACTAAAATTACTGATACCAGCCCAAAACCAACCCAAAACACGCCGGAATTCAGCTGAATTTCCATTAGCAATATGATGTGCCTTAAAATCTGCAATCGAATACTCTCCAGTTCCACACATTAAGAGCTAAAATATTGAGGAAATTTAAAATGTGTTTAATATCTAGGTATATAGAGATTGGGGAATCAAAAGATTTTTTTCTACTTACTTCCAATTCGTTTTCATCGAAAATGCTAAGCAAATTATCAGGAATTATACCATTGAGCCCTTTCAAAAAGCTATCTACTTCATCTTTGACATTATTGCATAAACGTTGCTGTGCCAAAGCATCTAAGTATTGATTTTTTGACGCATTTGTTACACGAACTTTTGATCCGTTTGGAATTAGTTCGACTGTTTTTGATAGTTGACCGCTAATATCGTAAATTTCTTCAACAAAATTTAATTCTAATGATTCGCTAGCATCTAAATCTGTTTCTAGGATATATTTAACCTTGGATAGATATAAATCGGGATCATCTTGTTCAAAGTACTGCAAAAAAAAAATTGACAAATTTAAGCGGATGTTTTTTTAAAACTCTAGAAATGTACTTTATACCTTATAATGAACCCTTAAGCCAATAAGCTGTGCCAAAAAAGAACGTGTGAATCTGGCACGGACTAATTGTCGATAGGAACCTCCAAGAGCACTCTCGTACAGACACTTTCCGACAATTTTTCCGGCAAATTCGAAGTGTTTTAGTTTTAAGTGTGAAGGTCGATGTGGATTTGGATGAACTAAAGCTTGATGTTTATCATGAAATGTACAAAATAGGCCACCTCGTGGATCAAAGAGTGAACTGCAAATCAGCTCAAACCACTCTCGACGTAAACCTCCCCAGTCAATACCTGGAAAAGTAGTATGAATATAAATAGCAATCATTTTGTAATTATCAATCAGTACCTTGCTCTCCTTGATATGTAACTTCAAAGTTACCGCACCAATCCGATACCGAAAACCCCTTAGTTGCCTTCATGCTACTCTCCAGAATCTTATCTCTTGACACTTTCAAAGCCAATTTTTCATGATAGTAATTTGAATGAAACTTTCGAACTTCATGATAAAAGAAATCCTGTTTATCCTTAAAAGTTTCCGAACCACCAATATTTTTTAACAAAAAATGTGTAAAAGTTGCAGCAATTATATTACGATCCTTAGATGCCAATTCAATTTTTGGCTGAGAACCATCGTCAATAATAAAAACTGGACCATGTGACTGTGTGAGCAATTGTGGTAGAAAATGAAATTTTGTCGAAGGACACAAGCGAAAAGTTGCAATGCGTTTCGGAATAAATTTTAAAATCATTTCTTTTATAGTAACCTGGAATATAAAAGAATTCTAAAATCAATGCGATCATGTGTTCTGTGATTTTGTTTATTTATAAACAAATTCTTCTGTAATAATTCATATAACTCACTTGCTTTGGACCAACATAACACAAGACTTTACGGGGTTTTGATTTATTTTGACCAAAAATACTTAATAATTTAGCTTCATAGCAAATATTGTGTTTGCGTGATGCAATATTCTTATGAACTAAAGTTGTATCGCTACCTAAAAAAATAATTAACAATTTTTTTAGGAAAATTTTTAATTAAAAAAAAAATAATATAAACCACTTACTACTAAGAACTATGATATCGAAATCACCATTTGGTAGTTTTTGCTCTAGAAAACTAATAACAGCACGAAGGCAAATCGGTTCTGGAAACAATGCGGTCACAGAAACTCTTGAATTTACCCTATCGTATGTGAACGATACAGCGTGATGTAATTTTTCAATAGGATTTCCATGTAAATCGTAAATATCAACTCGATATCCCTAGGAGAAGATTTTAAATATACTTTTATCGAGAATATGATTTCGATGAAATTCAGGGGCCTATAATATCGTTAAAAGAAAACGATCGAACGATATCGTTCTGACAATACCCATCTCTATCACATCAAAAGGGAAAGATAGGGACAGATATATACCCAAAACGATATCGTTCGATCATTTCAGTTTTACGGAAATAGGCCCCAGACCTTGGCTTTTACTTACTTTGACAGGATCTTCATTATGATCAAACACACAAGCATTTCCAAATTCATCTCTTGGCTCAATGTGCAATAAAGTTGGTGAACCAGCACAACAAATAACGGTAGTTGCTGGTCGTATGAAGCGTGAACGTTTCGCATCAATTGGCCCAGGAATAAATGATTTAGCGAATGGACTTCCAGCAATATGACTGGATCCAATTAAAACGGATATTTTATATTGACCCGCAGTTCGAACCGTGAATTTAACTTTAGCTATATTAGCATTATTTGGGTCGGTTGGTGATCCAAGTTCACTGATGGTCACAACCTGAGGATGATATAATCATAAGATAACGTTCAAAATTTGATAATTTATTCTTACTTTTCGTGTCCCTTCAGTGACTTCAACAAAAAACTGATCAGTATCACAGATAGGATAAGGCTGTCCATTTCGTTGAAAGAACCGAACAATAAAGCACATGGTACCGCCAACAATATGTGGATCCTTCCAATCCCACTGAACTTTACAATTGGCCGGCAACAAATATTTTCCGGTTACATATTGCAACAGTGAATGACGCGCTTCAGGCGCTAAAGATGGTTGTGTCATTGCGGCTAGGGTTACTAAACCAGCTACCGATACTGACACAACAAGCATGCCACCCCATGTCCAGGCGTCTTGATGTTGACTTGATTTAACCACAGTCGACCACAATTGCGCTTTTAGAGATTCCAATTGTGACTTGGATGTGGGCAAATTTTGTCTCGCCTGCGACCAAACTTGCCAATCTTTACCCAAGAGTTTACTGGCCTTAGAATCTTCCAGCCAGTAGACATCCTCTAAGGAGGAAACTTCAACAGCAAGCAAACGCGAATAATGATGTTGTAAACGATGATCGCGTAACCATTCGCGTAGAATTAGTTTTTGTTGCAGATGTAATGCAGCCCGTTGCAGACGTTGTTCATCGCCGGGAGGAAGTTCAGGCAGACGTTCTGGATCTCCACAACTTGATAAAGATGAAATGCCTGAGGAAAAAATGTAGAAGACAAACATTTAGTAAAAAGTAGCTGGAATAGTTTATAAATAAATATAATGTGTAGAGAATATTGTATGTAAATACTGTAAAACTCCGAAATGTGGAAATTCTAGAATTAACTGCGGTAAAACTTAGAATATTTGAGCAACATTAGTAAAAGTCGGTAATGTTTTGTTTTCATAATTCAGTCTGGACTATTGTTTTCAGTTTTCTGGACAACATTAGCTTTTTATGCAAATGCATGTTGGCATGGCAAAAGTCCGGAAATGTCATGAAAAAGTGCCTCCTACCTTAGTCGGAAATAAAACTGTAGCCTGTAGGTCCCCTCCATTCCTGCAGACACGCATCACAGGAATCATGGTTGAGAGTTTTTGAGTTCTTCATGACTTGTTTCAACACAACTTCTGCTTGAAGGTAGTCTCCTATTGGCTTCCGATTTATAAAAAAAATCAAAAGAAAAAGTCTTTAAAAAGGATTTTATAAGAACATTAATTAGAAAATACACCTTTGGATCGGCACATGGTGCCTGGCTGGACACCTATACAGATTTTGTATAAAAACGAATCGAATATGATGCATTTTTATTGAATAATAATCTTTAAGACCCACGCAAACAAGATGAATTCTTCTGGAGGAAAACATCAGGTTATTTAGAAGAGGGAAGTGAATTATGCGGTATGAAACCTCAATTGAATTCTTCCAGGCAGAAATCAGTTTTCTCAAATAATAATCCATCTCCCTCGTGCACTAGTAGATAATTAGGTTAACAAGATAAATCAAAAGACGTACCGGATGAACTCTTCCAGACAGGAAAAAGAGACTGTAATTGACATTTTTCACAAGAAGGCGAATAGTTGCTCCGAAAAACTCGTTTTATTTTGTTCGAGGTGCATAAATTCAGTATTCTAACAAAACTTCAAAATTAAATATTAATTATATTGAGATAGCTAAGAAATGAATAATATTATATAAACGGTTAAAGTGCAGAACCAATCGTAAGTCGTTTTTGCATGTTTTTCAGAAATCAATAAAAACTGCAAATTTTTTATGGCGATCTGAATTGAAAGTTTTGAATTCTGCCATTTTATGTTGAATTTTCAGAACAACAACGCTAGAAATTGTCAAGAGGTGGCTTCGATTCAGCTGAAGCAAAAAAAAAAATGGGTCCCGAAATTATTATGTTTACCTACAGCCTTAACAGATTGATTTTCTAACTTAATATCAGCATTTTTAGACATTCCCCCGACACATCTTTACTAATTGCTCTATAGGGAAACTATTGGTTGCGTTGCGTTAAGAAAAGAAATCGAGGTTTTTACCAAAATTAGCACTATGATGATAAAGAAATCCAAACAAGTGGATTTCGTCGTACCGTACATATGTGCTTCCGTGCATCCACTATAATTTGAGTTAGAGCTAGCTAATAGCTTCAAATCGTTCAAATTTGGTACAGAGCGTGAATAAGAATTTTTGTTTTATTTCATCATAGAACTGGCTTTTATTTAAGTTTTAATTTTTGCGAAAACCTATAATCGTTTCGATTAAACTTCGAATTTAACCTAAACGATTGTAAACAACGCCTTATTTACAAGTTTTTGCTCCAAAGTTTACATTACAGAAACATGGTTTAGGCGTTTTTTATAAAATTACCTTATTTTTGTGAGAATATCTTTTAAATGGCTTTTTATTTGATTTAGAAATAGATTACAACTTGGAGAGTTTTTCAATAACTAAGTTTTTTTTTTTATTATACATACGTATAGCTTATTTACGAGAAGTATCTCAGCTTCGAGAAATACTGAAATTACCATTGAACGACGGCAATATTTATACTGGAAGTAGGCACGGTATTCATATTTTTTTCTTCATCAATGCCTTTTCTTTTGTTAGTTTCTCCTGCTTGGGGGAAAACGCTAAAAAAAGGTGGTTGCTTTTGAGGATTTTATTTGTCATTTTAAACAAAAAATCATATTGGCGTTTTTGCTTTTTTTTTAGTATCAAGTTATAATGAAGGTTTCTCTCCGATAACGTTAGAATAAGGCGACATATACATTATTATTATTATTATTGGCGCAAAATTTTAAACGATTTAGTAAAATGTTAAAGCCATTTCAGTAACTTGCCAAGTTAAAAAGAAGATTTTGCTAATTTTAAATGCTTTTAGCAACTTAATATCTCTTAACCTTTTCTATAAAGTTAAAATCAAAAAATGGCTACTTGAACTTTTAGTAACTTGCTAAATCCATATGATATCTTTTTTTCTTCGAAAAAAATTTCTTGGCAATTTTATTTGAAAGAGTTAAATTGTGTTTTTTTTGTATGATTCATGCGCTAATTTCCAATGAATCTCAAGCAAATCTGCCCATTCGATGTCGCCGATACAACCAATTCCATATGTTCAGATGCACCGTTTTAATAAAATTTTAACAAAACTCGTGAAATTTACATAAACTGCACTATACAGCCCCATCGCCGAGGAATTTCCGTGGAGTTTTTCCATTTTAGAAAATTTTGTATGAAGAATTCGTTAAAAAAAGAAAATATTTGCTTTAAACAACAACCGTGTTTTTGTTAAAAATATGCTCAGCTTTAAGATGGCTATTGAATTTTTGCAAAAAACTCGGCTATTATGTAAATTGGAGCATGTTAGGTGGTTTTCGAATGGGGAATCATGTCTTACAGACTCATTTAATATCATACCTTCTACGCCGCTCCGCTGTGGCAGAGATATCACAGAATCGAAAATAAAGAAAAGTAAGAATTCTAAATGGAGAAACTGTCTCAAATAATATTATTCTTTGACAGGTGCCAACTTTCAAGCATTCATTTATGAATTTCAAAAAAATTATCGATGTTTTCTTACCGATTTTTGTTAAAGTTATATAGTTTTTATCTGTGTGTATCTCTTTCATCTTATTTTTCTGAATACAATTCAATGCTTATGTTAGCTTTGTTCACTATCACGTCACCTTTATCGCAGTTGTTGTTTTTTCCTTTAAGAATTAGTATCCAGAAAATGTATGTAGATACAGTAGACGTTCAATATAGTGAATTTAGGTAGAGTGAACTTTCCAGTACAGTGAACACACAAAATGTTATACAGAAAACTCTAAATAGTGAACAAAAGGTGTCACGATATAGTCAACTCACATTTTTTTTCAATATTTAACAATATTATTCCAGCAGCAATGCGTCTATAGCATTGTGGACCTTTTTTTAAAGATATTTATGAATATTATTTGTAATATTATGAAATATTTATTTATTTTTTTTCCCAATTTATGATTTAATAAATTTAAAAAATCATTTTATACCAAAATCACATTGTAAAGCCTTTTTAGTGTCTCTCTCGAAATAGTGAACAATCTCTTCACTATATCGAGCGTCTACTGTATATGTATTTAAAATTTTGAATACACCGTCAGTCAGTCAGCTCTGACTCACATGATACCATGCCACGCTAAACTAAAGAACGTTTTAAGTAAGCTTCATAAAATGTTGGCCCCCACAACAAATTTATTTCTTTTAAAATCAGATCAATAAGTTTATACTCATTCAGGCTATTAACACTACAGTGTGATCATACATATAATTGTAAGTAAGTGCAAAGTATCATAATAACAGCTGTGTCAAAAAAACAAAATGTTTCTTATACGAGATATGTATATAATTAGATACATTAGTTTTTGCTTAAAAAAATATGTACAAACTAGTTACGTTTAAATATGAAAACAAAACATAATTTTTAAAATTTTAGCTATTTTTCATATGAATATATATATAATGCAAAAATAAAAACAAACCTGATGATGCCGATTGCGAATGGCGCATCGTTGCCATTGCAATCGAATTGATTTCTGATTCCGGTGACCACATTATTCGTTGTTTATGATTTTATTTTTTTTTTGTTTCAACGGGTTTTTTTTTAAATGTTTTATATTTCACAGTGCGTATCAAGGCATGTTTGTTTTATTTAATTTTATTATTTTGTTTCTAGATAAAGTTCTATATGAGCTGCAAAATCTTTACATCAGCATTTTCACAATTATAAATTTCACTTATTTTTTTTGTTTCATTATAGGCTAAAATTTTGAATACAAATTGAAAGGAAAACATAAATAATAAAAAAATAATGTGAGACAAAATTACCCATTGGAACTTGGAATACGTCATTTTAATTTATTAATAAAAATTATGTGTGGATTTTTATATAATTCTTCGAGATATTGTATCTACAGTTTTTATTAAATAAAAAAAACAAAATAGGGTCTGAATGGGATCCTCTTTTGCTTCCAAAGAAAAAGGAAATAAAAATAAACAAATTTCGTTCATTCACGTTTCTGAGATCTTAGAAATTTGGTTCTGTTAATTTTACTTGAGCAAGAGGAGATAACATCAACGAGATTTCTACGCAAGTAAACCAAAAGAACTCTTAGTGTCTGCAGTTTCACAGAAACTTAAGAAATAAATGTCATTTAATTTTCTCATTTTGGCACTAAGTGGCTCAATATGGAAGTCTTTAGTGTCACTTATTCCGATAAGTTTACACTGTGAAATTGGGCATTCGTTTTCCATATTTGGCATTTAAGTGACACTTACTTCAACTGTGAAACTGGATCTTAATCTTTTTTATTATAAATTGATCAACTATGATAAAAATAACTGCGGCAGTCCCAGTTTTTTGACAGTAAAAGTGAGAGATTCTTCTGGAGAAGGATGGTTCCCCAAATGCCAATAAAATGTTTCTTTTGTCAAAAACTCAATAAAAAAAAAAAAAAACTTAAAATTGAACAATTAAAAATTGCCCATAAAAAGTGCATCGATGTCGGGAAAAAACGCTGAATATATATTTTATTGACTTGGGCGTATATCAAACCTGTGGGTTTTATTTAATAATTCTGGCAAGTTCCAGGATCTTTCATGGCATAATGGAAACATTTTCTATACCTAACCCAAAAAAAAAATATGTAAGTAGTAATCAAACAGTCAAATGACGTGCGATTAATTATCAAATTTCCTTCTTTTAATATTTTTCAAAATAAGTTTGTACCTTAAAAAATTTTTTGGAAAATGCTCACGACAAATGTTATTTCAAAAAATACCAGCGAAATGAAGTATATATGGTGTCCTATAATGGTGCAAACTGAAACTGGTGATAGGCCAGATCATGAACTTTCAGAATTTAGTAACTTGTTCGTTCCGGATCATAACGGTTTTCGATTAGCGGTTGTTTATTTGAAATTGCGAAAAAAAACCTTACTTTTAACCAGGTCACCCTGTCTATAACTAATTTTTTTTTTATTTTTACACTCGAATATTGTATGATAGTAAGACCAATTTTCTGCATTAAAATACATATATTTGATATCCTGCACTATTTTGCTCAAAATTAAATGATAATATGGCATTTTGATCAAAACGGTTTTTTAATTCAATCTTTAATAGAGCACCCTGAAAAAAATCGTATCACTGAATACTGTTTTTTTTTTTTAAAAGTTTTTCATGTTATTATAAAGTTTCTTAAAAGGTATTGTATTTATACCAAAGCTACCCTTATAGGTCGAAAGTTATAACAATTTGAACTCAACCTGTCTGGGTTTCTAAAAAAAATAAAAATTAAAATTCTTGATTTTAAGCATATATCTGATTACACGTGTAATCGTGTTACGTGTAAAAAAATGTTAGCAAATGTACACGTGTAGGTTCTATATCTAAACGTGTAAATAAATATACACGTGTAATGAAAAAGTGGTGCCTTTTTTTAACTGAATTTGGTGGTGATTTTAAGATAACGGTTTTTAGCATTGTTTTGGTTTTATTTAACCACAAGAAACAAATATTTTCCAAAAAAAAAATTACGGCATTTTATCTATTTTCCAACATCTTTTGGACCACAAAACACCAAAACTACGATTTAAAAGTAATTACACGTGTATTTTTTTGTATAACTTTTCAACTGTATATTAGGCTGTTTTCTTAATTTTTAATTTTTTATTTTTACGGTTAGCTCAAATTTTGTCTTACTTAATTTACAAGACCAACAACGTCTTAAAAATTGTATTTTTAAGACTTTTGTGCTTCCCAAATTTGAACTTAATTCATGAGAGGTAATGACCTGGCCCATCATCATTTTCAGTTTGAACTATTGATTATTGTACACCCTGTATACGTACCATTTTAGATATTCTTATATTGAGAGACCATTTTTACGGTCATTTTATCTGATAAATGTCAGTACCTACTTCAACTTTCTGGTCGTTTATTATCTGTCGTATACATTCATCAAGTATAAATTATGCATATTGCATTCACCTACTTCTACATTTCTATTCAACCACATAAAGGACATCACCATGATCCCCATTATCCTTATTTGTTACACGAAGGTTTGTAGTTAGTTTCGACTATCTTTCTACCTTTATAGCCTTTATGGCATTTCTATATATTCACGATAAAAGGACCAAATTTCAAACGTAAGATTGCCTGTTTTAGATGTTAACGAAGTTTCAAGAATTCATACATGTGTATTGTGTATCTGTATACCAATGTAATGTAGATATACACAAAAACTGACAAAAAACTAAAGTGCAAATTGCATTTAGTTACAAAAACGAACAACAAAAATGAGAACTGGCTTGAAGCTATATATAAAAAACCGAAGGTGGAACTAAATTGATAAGGGCCTAGGAACAATAAAGAGATCAAAATTGTTGTACCATTGGAAAGAGTCCAATCATTTGACAAAACAAGATGGAAAATAAAAAAAAAACATAATTCTACTCTAGACACAAAGTCAAACAGATGAACATTTTGATTACATTTTAAAAGACTAATTAATTTAAGTCTATAACAAACACGAGCAAAAAACAAGTTTTATTTTTTGCAAACAAAATATCAAATTTGACAAGACAGGATAATGGTTCAATTTAAATTTAGATTTAGCCTGACGTATCCGAAGGGGAACAATTTTAAAGCCATATAAAAGGCAGAAATGTCTCTTTATGACTATATTCTCTTGCGAGGAATTGACAAATCCTCCGAGTCTATCTTTTATCAATAAAAAATGCCTCTCAACTAAGACGTTCGAATATGGCAGAAAATTGTAGGCCCCCTCCATTCCTGCCAATAACACACAAAAATGGTTGACAGTTGTATGTCACTTGGTCCCGGTTCTCCATTAGCTGTGGAAGTTGGTTTTTTGAATAAAAAAAAAAAAAAAGTGGAAACGTATATGAAGAAGCAACTTACAGCAGGCTATAAAAGGTTTTTATCGGACATATATCTAAGGATGTCTTTATCTATTAGGGGCCTCATACCTTGTATTGTTTTTCCACTTTCTTACTTCGCTCCTTTGTGAAAAAAAATACTTTAGCTAAGGGAAACCAACTATTGAAAATTCCCCCCTCCCATATAAACCAGGTGTCTACAATGAAATCATTACCTCAGCTCTATAAATGCATGAAAAAGAGGCATTCTTGGGGTTTTAACAAGCATGAAGGATTATATTCATACAATACTGTATATTGTTATATATTTTGGCCTATAAAACGGGTAAGTTTTAGCGCAATTGAGAGAATGTCCAGCAGAAAGGCTGATGGGGCTACAAGTTTGTCTAGCTGTAAATCAAACACATGATGCACGTTCAAAGTACATGCATATGTATGGACGTTCAGTAACGTTGTCGTTGCAAGAGGTATGTAAAGTATATCCTCTGCCACCTTGTTCTGAGAGCTTTTTTTTTACTTTTTAAATTTATTATATAATTTGCTTTTATTGCCAAAGTCATAAAATCCTTCTTTTTTTTTGTTGAATATGGTAACAGGGTAACAGGGTGTAAGGCTAAGGCAAAAAAGCACAAAGGCCAGTAAACATACACACAACTATAAAATTAAAAAAATAAAAAGAAAAATTCACGCGCTCAGCAATTGAGGTACTGCAGAATGAATAAAAAAAATAACAAATAAAATGGAAAGTAAAAAGGAAGTACGAAAAGGATAATTTCCGTTTAGCCTTGTTTTTCAAGCACTGGTTAGTTTTCAATTGGATTTTTTTTCATTTCTTCCTCCATTTGATATATGTAATAAAAAAAAAAAAACAATTAAAAGGTTAAAAAACGCACAATGCCCGTATATATAGCGTGACCCGCGATAAAGTTTTGATAAAGCAAATGTGTAGGTCACGTTGGGTACACATTTGGATTTTGAAAATCCATATTTAATTGTTGGTGTTTTTTTTTTTTTCCTTTTTTTCTCTTATGAGTGTTTTAATTACTACGAATACAACACTATCGCATTAAGGTATCAAACATATACGGAAAATGATTCATATGTCACAGGTTAAACTATTTAAATCGCGATTTTCAGAGAACTTTCACAGTATATTTTGTTTTACCACGAACAAAACCACACTTTTCTTTCATTTTAAAAACAGTAAAGGTGAAAATGGGGGTAAAAAAGCATAATATTGTGTATCTGTGAGTTATGGTAAAGAAAATAAAGTTATTTTTTTGTCGAAATTTGACGGATGAAATACCATTTAATATTTTACAGGGACAAAGGATACTAAACAACTGAGCTCTCATTGGTTTCTTGCAATACAAAATGTTATGGAGGAGTTTATTTTTTAAACTTTTTAAGGAGTGAAAGCTTAAATCTTGAGAGAGAGAGAGAGAGAGAGAACAAAAAAGAAAGTATTAAAGGATTTTTCAAAAAGCTTTGAGAGAAAAACAAATTATAAACAAAAACATTTCGAACAGGTCGTTGGGCTTTTTTGTACAAAGTTGTTTTTTTTTTTAAATAGGACAAATAAATGCTGATATACACTCATAATATTAATGAAAAGACTAATTGGATGATTAGAACGAATTATATTTGCAATTTGAGTTAATGTAATAATTTCCAATAGGTATTACATTAATTAAGGACTTGATTTCATCTATAGCTACTTGTTTCGGCAATTGAAATAGAGGAATTATTGATATAGATGTAGATTTTTGAGTATCAGGGAGACCTTCTTTTTCATGACCTTATTTTTAGGAGCACTATTATTTTGTGTAGTTCTTTAAATGTGGCTTAATTTTTTTTTTTTGCTGCTATCTTAGGGCTCTAATTTTCAAACGTCATAAACAGGAAACTTAAATACCTACAGAAATTTATATGATATATTGAGAGTAAAGTATAATTTGAAAACTTAGCACTATAGTACCTTATAACACAAGGCCATTTTAGCCATAGGGCATTTGAGTCAGCTGGCCACGTGGGCGAGCGGCAATTTTTGCCAGTGGTAAATTTTCCAATGTGGATTTTTTTAAGTAGAAACCTTTAGAAGAAATTGAGTGTGTAGTGTGTAGCCGAGACAAGAAAAAAATCATAAGGGTGGTAAAGGAAATTTTCTTGAAAACTGACTTAAAATAATAAAAAATTTAAAACAACAGCAACACTTACAATAAAATGGCGTTTTCTAAACCAAAAAATTAGTTTTTTGAATTTTCTTTTTATATCAAATTGTTTTAATATGATAGTTTTCGAAAAAAAAATTATTTTCAAACTCAAATTTTTGAAAAAAAAAATGGAAATTGAAAATAACATTTAAAATCATTTAAATTCACCTTTATCGGTTGTTTAAGATGCTCTTAGTAAGTGGCAAGATAGATTTAGATATATTTTTTAAATTTTCTCAAAATTAAAAAAACATTTAAGCATCTTAATGTTTCACTTAAAATAGATAAGATTATTTTAACACTGTTACTTGAAATAAAATAAAAATAAAATAATAATAATAATAATAACAATTATAATTATAATTAAAAGCAAAAATATCATATATGTAATTTTGAAAAGAAAACTTGCTCTTATGTGCGATTACACTGTGGATTTAAAGTCTGAATAATTATAGTTCTATTAGTCTGATTTTAAAAGAAATACATTAGTTATAGGAGCTTATATTTTATGCTAAAAACGTTTTATAATACATATTATATGGTAGTATTATGCGGGATAAAAAAATAACAATATAAAAATATTAATTAGAAACAAATAAATTAAACAAACTGCAACTGTTAAACGCCATCTGATTTTTTTTTAAATCTTAATTTTTTAATTTCAAAAATCGTTGAAGTTGTTTTTTAAAAAAATAATTTTTTATACTATATAACATTTTGAAACCTTTTTTAAGAAAAAAAATGTGTACACCATTTTTTAGTGTTTATTAATGCGGAGTTAAAAAATATATCTTAAAAAAATCATCTACCCATTTTCGGAATATCGAATTTTCAAAAAAAAATTTTGAAATTAAAAAAAAAAATCTAAAATTATTTTTTTTTTGAAAATGTTTATATTCAATATTGTTCAAACTTATTAGAATATCTTGTGCAACAAAATTATTTCAAATCGGTTTAGCAGATAATGAGATAGTCGAAAACCAAAGAAATGGTTCTATATGAGAGTTACCATTTTAAACCGATATAGATAAAATTTTGTTCCAATAATATGGTAGACAGTATTGATATTAATTGACTTAAAAATTTTAATCAAAATCGTAGAAGCCGTTTTTGGTGAAAATGAGATTTTCCTTACCGGTTTTTAAGCACTTGTATGGGAGGTACCGTTATTTTTGAATATAGGGACATCTTTCATATCAAATCTACTACATAAACTTAAAAAAATGCTGGATGCCAAGTTTAATAAAAATTGATCGAATACAGTAAAACCAGCTTAAGAGAAACCCGCTTATCTGAAACACTTTTTTCATCCCCGAGTAATTGTCGACCATTAACCTTCAAAATACTCCGCTTAAGCGAAACTTGCTTAAGTGAAAAACCCGGTTATCTGAAACATATTTTCGTTATATTTTATATTTTTCATTAAAAAAAACTCTCTTAAGTGAAAAAAAAATTGAATCGAACAGAAAAAAAAATTTGCTGATATCTTTTACTTCTTTTTTATTTTTCACCTCCACCAAATTTTCACCACGAAAATGACATTTTAATTTCTTATATGTCACAGCCGTTTTAGGAATTTTTAAATTCGCTTAAGTGAGATTTTTTTCTACTTATCCGGCCTCCGCTTAAGCCTATAAAGTGAAATTTTGTTCACTTAAGCGGGGTGCGTTTAAGTGAAAAACCCGCTTAAGTGTTAGAATGACTATGACATTTTGCCGTTTCTCTTAAGCGGGTCTTACAGTTATAAATAAGTTCTCAAAAAAAAATTGAAACTTTTTATAAAAACCAAAAAAAATTTTTGAATTATTCTCCATAAAAAATTTGATCAGTTGAAACGCTTTTGAGAAAATTGAAAATAAAAAAAAATGTTTCTTTAGGAGGTACCATTTATAACCATTTTCGAAAAAAAAAAAAAATATGAAATGGTAGCTTTACAGTAAAAAAATTACCGAATTAAAAAAAAATGGTAGGCAGATTTTTGAGAAATATAAGATTTTCACTATTTACTAAAAAAATTGTATTTTTGGTCCTAAAAAAAATTAAAAAAATGTGCCGGGGGAATGCCCACAAAATGCTTGGTACTAAGTTTAAAGAAAATCGACCCATCCGTTTAGGCTGCAGTCGAAAGGACAGGACAGACAGACAGGATAGCGCATCCGCTTATAATATGTATAAACTTTTAAAAAATTTAAAAGTTTTTATTTCATAAAAGTGATAATGATTTGGAATTTTCTAAAATGTTTTAGTGAAAATTGCAATAAAATTAGTTAAACTTTGTATATTAACACTTATAAGAGCCCTCTATATGAATTTTGAAGAGGAGGTTTGAGGGAATAATTTTGTAGAATACTATTTTTAAAATTATCAACTTTTTAAATTTGAAAAGCAGAAATCAACTTTTGTTTTGGGTTTCCCCTGAAAACGTCATACAAAGATTTATGGCTATCAAATACAAATACAACTGTCTGACAGTTCAGTTACGTTTCTATTTATTTTGTTAATAAATATGCATAAATCTCTGAACCGCAGTGCAAAACTGTTTTTTGTATTTATAATGTGCATAAATTTGTCTGTGACCGAAGTTTCATCCATGTTTCGTTAGGTTACAAAATTCGTCGTTAGCTCTAGGTCTATTTGTTTGCCCATTGAAAACTAAAATTACAAAAATCTGTGACAGATCTCGGTCCAAAAAATTGATTTATTTTGTCATTGGATAAACTCTTAAGATTGTTACTATTGTATATAGTACGTGCCATATATCAAAATAATATAGGTTTATTTACTCAAAGGTATCATCAGATTAATTCAAAAAAGCCAAACTTAAATCTAAATTGTTGTTGAATAATGAAAAACACTTATCCTATGTACATTGTACACACAAAATTTCTTATACTTGTACAAAAACTTTATTTATTATAGCTTTCAGCAAAATTTAAAAATTAACGATATACATATGTATGTACATTTTTTTGGATATATTCAAAATTTTAAAAATATTAATCGCTTACAAAATATAAATAGGATCTGCAGATGTAGATTTTTAGCCAAAAGTTGAAAATATAAGAATAGTTGTTTAATGTAAATCAATTTACTTAGAACTCAAGATGGCGGTCAGCGTCAAGAGGGCTTGAATGCAAAAAAGAATAGGCATGTTGTGGATAATGGGATCTCGGAGATCTCAGCAATCTCAGTTACCTGAACAGGATTCCTCAGCAAAATTTCTTAACTTTGCTGTCAAAACTCTGAGGAAAAAAAAATCTTGGATTCGCTTGCTCACTTTTTGAGTGAGAAAAATCTCTGAGATCTCATTTTTCTGAGTACGCCAAATAATATCTGTGACAATAAGACAGAGAGTCGATATAAGTAAATTTTCTGTTTTTTGTCGATTTTTAGTAGTTCTCAGTTTCAGAGCTTCTTTTCTGTCTCACCCCTAATTTAATATCATTACCCATTAAGCTATCTTATAATTTCTATATCGTAGATAGTACAATATCTGAGCTTTGTCGCTAATGTAATTTCATGCTGCGCGAATTTGTACACAGCATTTAAAATATTTTTTAAATGTATCTATCTCAAATTCATGAGGGGAATACATTTTTTCTTGTTTATTAAAACCTAACTACACGAAGTTCTTTTAGTCAATTGAATGCTCCAAAGTCTAGCATTTGATTGGAATTGAATATTATTATATTGCAAAAGCTATCGACGAAGTTGATTTGACTGCCAATCGATTTGACCTTTTGAAAATAGGCAGAAAAACTAAATAAAACAATCAAAAATGTTGGTTTAATTTTTGTGCATCAGACACTCTTAACAGGTAAAGGTAAAATAAAACATCATTTTTCATTTGAGATCAGTTATTTCTTTTACTTAACTAAACCAAAATAAAATCATTAAGGGGGTTAACATTCAACAACATGTCGCCTGACCAGATTTGTCTTGGTAGCTTTTATATTAAACGACTATCGTACCGAATTTATTTAAAAATATATTTTCAAAAAGCGAATATGTGTTACGAAAATTCGGCCATTATTTGCACCAATACACATAAATTTCATTTGTTTCCTCTGTTGTTTTATTATTTTATTTTAGTTTCAACCCATTTTCTTTTAGTCTTATCGAACATCAAATTATTAAAAAAAATTAACTACAGAGTTCACATTACAAAAAACTAACGGCACGAAACGTGTTGATAAACATATCGTTTTTTTTCTGTTTTCAAAACTCAATTCCATAATGTGACTTTTTCGAAAAAAAAGCTGAAGCGCAGTTTTCTTACAATCACTTTAGTCATTATATGTACGAAGTTTAATGAAAATCGTTAAAGGTGTTTTCGAAAAAATCAAAAAAAAAAACAAAATGGTTGTATAGCAGCTACCTGTTTTAAGTGATCTGAAACAAAAATTTGAAATCTCCCTCAAATCATATAAAAACGCGGAAAATCGGTTCATTCTCTATCACCGTAAATTTAATTTTTATTTATTTCAATCAAATTAATTTTAATTAAAATCATTACGGTCAATCTCGAGAAAATTAAATACAAAATTCGAATTTTCAAAATACTTTCTATTATAGAATTAGAAAATTTGAAGTAAATCCTTTCATCAGAGGAGGCTCCAGTTCGATGTACATTTGGACGCATAGACAAACGGAACTGAAGAACTTGTCGACTTCCTATCGTATTTAAAATCGAAATGTATTTTGTCCATTTATTTTGTAATCAAATTGGGCCTTTTGCAAGTTTGCATGGGATTGTGTAAAAACAACACTTCAAAGTTAAGCACTTTACACATGTAAAATGCAACAAAAACTACGATAAGCAGATAAGATTATAAAAACTTTTAACCCCAAAAACAAAGCATTCTTTCATAATCGAATAATAGTTTTGTTATCGATAATTTGTTTTGTGCTTTAAAAGTTGCAATTACTATACACAAATTAATTTATATTATTACTGCTATAATGTTGTTAAGTTTCAAATTTAATTTTTCGTTCCTAGAAAATTCTTTATAATGTTTATTTTTATTTTTTTATAATAATGTCATGTGGTACTCCGCGCACTCATAGAAATATGACATCCCTGTTTCCATTGGTAAAAGCACCTACACAATTTTATATGCAAAACTTCAGCTGAGTGCGGAAAATTCTTATAGCAATTTGCAGCTGATTAATTAATAATAAACAAACTTACCTTTTTCACGAAATAAACTCTTGTAAATTGTTAAATTATTTTCCTCCAGCCATAGATCTACATCAAATCCATCATCGAATGTCTGCACATGATAATCATTCCATATTAATAAAACTATTTTAACTAAAGAAACTGTAAACATTAAACTTAAAACAACAGCGACGATGACTTTCATTAACCGCAAGAGCATAATACACAAATTCCAACTTGATTTACGGTTTTCCTTTTCGGCGCGAAAAGGTTCTTATGGCGGTTCATTAGAATTCAAAACATATTTTCACATAATAATTTAAACTTATTGTAGTTTGTTTTTTTATGAAAAAGTTATTCTAAAAAACAGAATATGGATTGTTTATTTTATTTTATTTTGTTTATACACACATAACATTCTAATTTGACACAACTGTGGGAGAGGTTAATGACGACTCGCTAAAAGCAGAAAGCACAGACTGAATTGGGCTTTGCGCATTTGCTAAATTGCCATTCCATTGTCATGCCATGTGGTGCGAGAGCTTGATCTATGGGAGAGTTTGGCTGGAAAGACAGTGCAGTTGTTTGTTGTTTGATGTAGTGTAAGTGTAGTCTATTTTACTTACAATTGTAGTATTTTTTTAATACAATAATAAATAGATATCTACGTTGTCTTAAAGCATTTAACCTAAAAGTAATCTCGAATTTGTAAATAAGATTTAATATTTTTAACATTAAAATTCAGTTAATAAAACAGTCAACTTGTAGCATTATATCAAACTCACGATTGGGTCCCCCATACACGTACTTATTGTTGGTATATCTTTTAATAAAAAAAAATGAACCCGAAAATTTTTTGACGGTTAAATCATTTTGTTTCTTTTTATATTTTGGATAATGATGGTTGAACTGTTTTCGATCAAATTTAAAAAAAAAAATGTAAAAATTTTGAAGTTGTTCGGCGCAAAGAATTTATAATAGTTTTGACCTTAAAATGAAAATCTCCATCTTATTTCTTTATTAAATACAAAATCGTTTAAAAGTAGTTTCAAAAATAAAAAATAAATATCAATTTGAAGAAAATATGTAATTATGACATCAGATTTAATTATCTCTCAAGCTGTTATTGTTTTTTTGCCGAAATAAGTAATGCACGACTTAATTAATTATTTGGTTTAGTTCTTTAGTGACATTAAAACGACCATTTCGGAAACAACTTTTTCCCGTCTTCTAAAAATGCTTATCTCAAATTTGGTCAAAATATCGAATTATATAAAAATCACAAGCTAAAAATATCTGTAAAACTGATCTTGTGTTAAATTGGTCTTGTGTTAAACAGGCGATTTAGATTTCAAAATTACAAAAAGAGATAAAGCTTAAAAATTGAAGAAAATACAAGAAAAAAACACGTATACGCCAGAGTGACTACATAAAATCGTCAAGCCTCTTAGGGTTCTTATGTACTTGCAAGTACGAAAGGAGTATGATCTCCTGAAAACATAATTACTTTAATTATTGATTTTTGTAGTCAGTTAAAAGCTGACTTCATAATGGAGATGGATAGGTATACCTTTACATAAGTATAAAAGTAAAAAATCAGTTTCATGATTCTTTGTTGTGAATTTTTTTGTTTTGTTTATTTTGCCAAACATCTTTTCCCTAAATATATATTGTTTCGTACTTTAATTTTTAGCCGATTCATTGTTTCACTATTTTCCTCTTTTTTGGTCATTGTGTGCAAATTGTTTGTTAGTACACTACCTATGAGAAAGTGTATACCTTGCATCTGGTACTTTGATTAGGGTAGATAGTCCAATGGTAGGAACTTATGTTTTGAAACATTCCATTAATGGTTTTGTCTCGTATGTACTCATTTGATAAGCAGTAAAACATAAAACATTTCTTTTCTTAACTTAGTTTGTATTCTCTATTGGACAATTCCATGGTAAATTACGTTACATTTGGAACAATTTTACTAACATATGTACTGTACTTAGTAAAAATTTCAAATTAATTTATTCAAAATATTAATTTTAAAAAATGGTACCAAATAAAATATTTGGAAGAAATTAATAGGTACGTTCCTTTAATCTGAAACTCTGTGATTTTCCGTCCAAAACCCAATTTTTTTTTTTTTTTTCATATGAACTTTGACAGACTTTTGAGTAGAAATTCACATAAATATGCAGAGTTTCAAAGTAAAGGAACACACCTATTAATTTTCATTTCACACTCGATTAAGTGTCACTTAAGTGCCAAATAAGGAAAACTAATGCACAATTAAATGTAAACTTATCGCAATAAGTGACACTTAAGTCTTCCATGTTTGCCATTTAAGTTCAGACTGCAGTAATATTGCGGTTAAAGTGCCAAAATGGGAAAATTAAGTGCCACTTATTTTGTTAAGTGTGCACTGTGAAATTGGCCCTTAGTTTCTCGAATTAAAACTTAAGTTAAAGAAATAAATTATAATAAAAAATATATTATAAATATGAAACGTTTTTGTCTATCGTAGTTGAGTTGATAAAATAATTAATTGAAAAAATAATTTAAGAATAACAAAAAAATAACCTTAGAAACAAATATTTTTGAATACAAAAATTTTAAATTTTAATAATTCGCCCTCGTTTCGGATAAATGCTTGTGTTGACGTTCTCAGGTCTTTATTTACAAATAAACGCTGTTCTGTGTCCGATTTGAAGGCGATTGTCTTGTGCATGTAAGCTGAAAGATGATTTACCGTGCCATAACATAATCCATCTCTGCTGACGTTGCCCCTATGTCTTTTTTAAAGGTTTAACGAAGTCTTAAAATATCGATGTTAATGCTGGCAAAGAGTTAATTTGTGGCCAATTTCGTCAACTTACAAATTTATATTTACAAGCGAATTTTGAAAAAAATTTGTTGAAAATCGATTTATTCTGTTTCACAAAATGTTTGTATTAAAAAAGTGTATTTGTAATTTACAAAGAGGAATTTGTGGGAATATCTTTATTTTAAGTTCGGATTTTTTATAAGTTTCTGTTTCACCAAAAAAAAAATTTGTTTTGATCTGTGGAAATTGTGAATTGTGGAAAAAAACTTACAGAACATAAAACATGTGTAATTTCGTTTTAAATTGCTTTTAAAACGTAAAAATGTTTAAACTGTGTGGGCTGTAGGTACACGTAAAATGTATTTTTTTTATTAATTAATTATATTATTAATAAGAATTAAGATAAGAAAAAATGAGTAAATAAAAAGTTTACTTAATTTTAAAATAAATACCAATATGTATGTAAAAGGAAAACTTTTTTACTCGCTCCCAAAATAACAAAAAAAAATAGATTATAGATAATTTATGAGCCTTTTTTGCAGTTTCTAAGAGCTTTACACTCTGTTTTGCATACATATTAGCCTTTTTCATTTTACACATTAAACTTTCAAAAATTTGTCAGAAAAAATATAATATAATATAATTGGATTGTAATTGTTGGAAATATTTATGTAATTTGTGAAACAGAAATTTTGTTTACAAATTTGTAAAAGTAATTTACAAACACAAAATATGTATTTACACAATATGTACTATTTGACAAGTGGAACTCAAGTTCGGCTACAGACTAAAGGGATTAGTAGATTTTCCTTATAAAAATGGTATCTAGCGTCTTTTTGCCATTTTTAAGACACTTTTTTTCTCTTTTTATTGAAAAATAATGGTGTCGCCATACAAAGTTTTTTATTTAATCTCAATTTATTAGAAAATAAATTAAAAATCGCTGGAACGGTTTTAAAAAAAAAATATTTTTTATATAATGTATGAACCTATGTATGTATAAAATTTTGAAAACAGTTTTAGATATTTATTAATGCGGTGTTAAAAAATTAATTTTGAACAAAATTATATACCCATTTTCGAAATATCAAATTTTTCAACAATCATTTTTTAATTTTTTTAAATAATCAAAAAATTTATTTTTTTTTTTAATTATTTCAACTTATTAAAAGCTCTTGTTTCATTTTATTTAAAACGGTTCAACAGATAATGAGATAGTCGTAAACCAAAAAATTGATTATTTGAGAAATGTACCATTTATAATTGTAAAGTAAAAAATTTGTTGCAAATATATGGCAGATCATCATCAATAGTATTATAGTATTAAAATTTTAATCAAAATCTTAAGAGCAGTTTTTGAGAAAAATGAGATTTTCCTTACCGGTTTTTAAACACTTGTACGGAAGGTACCTATCCTTGAAACCTTTTTTAAAAATAAAAAAAAAAAAATGGAAAATATTGGCATACAATACCTACTATAAAACAATCGCTTTGAAAAAATTGATTAAAATCTTCTAACCGTTTTTGAGAAAATTGAAGATATGTACAAAAAATGGTTCTATTGGAGTTTTTATTTATAACCAGAATTTAAAAAAAAGGTGTAGACACGTTTTTGATAAAAATTAGATTTTCATTAATTGCTAAAAAGAATTGGGAGACCCACTTTTTTTTTACTTCACTATCATCGTAATGTCACGTTTGATAAAAATCTCTATTTGGATATTTTTACGAATCCGCATATAACTTGCCATATGTACATCGTAAGTAAAAATCTGTTCTATGCTAGGTACATACCATAAGTAATGTTTTTTTGGACACATTTTTTTTTAAAATGAAGAAAAACTATAAACACCAAAATGCAAATTTGGAAAAATCAAAACAACAAAATTCCAAATAAAAATTCTGGATGATTTTGACTGCAATCAAACAACATACATAAATAAAAATTGAGAATCAAATCATATGAAAATCACAATAAAATTTGACAATGGAAAAAATCAAAACAGCAGAATATTTAGTATAAACAAAACTCGAAAAGAAAACTGCGTCGTGACAAAACTTAAATTTTCCATTTCCACAGAAAGCATAAGAAAAAGGTAAGGAACTTTGAAAGCAAAATCTTAGAACTGAAAAATAAGCAGTAACCAACCTTTTTAAGCTTAAAACCCATCTGCAAACATTCAAAAGTTTGAAAACACTTTTCTTAAGAACTTTGAAGACTTTAAAGCTCCAATATTATTTTAAAAATAAATAAATGTCCAAAAATTTGATTCCAAAACCACTCAAAAGCCCTGTTGCAGAGTGTTATTAAAAACATCCCGGAAGTTGCTTATTATAACAGTTTTCTCAAACACAGTTATGTATATCGCAGTTATCTGCGGTTACACAAAAAGCTTTCACCACAAAAGCTTAATTCGAAATTCGTTCGAATATCCTTTGTTGACTCAATAAATAATTCGAGTTAAACATTTAGATAAGGTTTAAGCAACATTTTATCAAAACGCGCTCTCTTCGATTCTCGAAACATGGTAGTTTGTTGAAATTTATAAAATACATGAATCTACCGGATGCTAAGAATACTTCATTACGATGTCCTTTCAGTGTGATTCAGATTCGAGATACTTTAAACGTCCCGATTAAGTACTTCCCACAAAAACCTCCGCATTATTTTCGCAGGCAAATGTAAACTAGTTCACGTGATATAATAAATTAAGTTTCTATTGTCGTGTGCGGGTTTTTGGAAGAGTTTTCGCATTCCTTATAGTCCTTAAGTTTTGAAGCTTTTTTTTTTCATTTCTTTTTTTTTTGGCAAGCTTAGTATTATGCCATAGTTTTATTCATCCTTTAGTTCTAATGTGTGCGATATGATGTCATTTTTCATGAGATGTGCTTTGAATATTTTTTTTAAGCGAAAAATTCAACTGTATGACGAAGAATAAAAAAAATTTCGAATTAAAAAAAAAAAAAAAAAAATAAAAAGCCGGCGAGTGGTATTAAATTGTTTTTATTTTACTTATTTTTCTGCTGGTGTCAAGATAACAACAATTTGTTTGATACAAAAAAATTGTAAATAAAATGTAAAATTAATTAACAAATGTTAAACAAAGTTTAAACTGCAATTCAAATTATCACGCTTTGATACAAGTAAAAGGATTACTTTCAATGGAATATCGTCATATAAAAATGGATAATTTACCAAAACTTATAGTTTTTGTTTTACTTACAGTCATTGGTAAGATTTTTTTATATTTGTATTTATATATTTATGTACATATGTTAATTATAAATAAGAATACAATTTTAAATAAATAATATGTTAAAGTGAAACGTTGAATTTAACAGCAACAATTTAATTACATATGATAACAACATGTTATCGACTGGAGTTGTAGATGACGCATTCCTCAATCATAAATGATGGATCTAATGCGTTGTAATCTTATTTAAAAATATCGAAAATTCAATATTTTATTATATTTTCATATTTACTTTACCTTCCTAAATATTGTTTTTTTTTTATTTTTGAATGATTCATACAAAAATCACCCAACATGACTTATTTTTCTGAGAAAGAAAGATTGAAAATGATGGGTTTAAAAAATTGAAACATTACCGCATCGAGGCAAAAATGATTGTAGATGTTTCAATTCATATGAATGTGAGCTAATTTGCCTCTTAAATTATACAGACAACCTAGAGAAATAAACTTATTTGCTTTTTAAACTTGTTTGAAGGAATTATTTGTTCTACTGAGAAGTCTATAATCTATATATCTTTATTTCTAAAGAAATCTATTAAACGAAAAATAGGTGGACCTTGACCTTCATTATATACATATATATATTTCTACAAAATAGTTCTTCATAGAAATACAAAAAGGTTTTGATGTGTGAAGACAAGAAGTGGGCTTATAAAGTTAAGGCTAAGCTATGGGTTTGGTTTTTAAAGTGATACAAAAATTTTTTCAAGAGTGGTTTACGGACTAAAAATAGATGTTTTTTTTTTAATCATGAAATCAGATCCAGAAATCGATTTTTTTTTTGGTTTTATAGAAAGGCTGAAGTTAATAAATCAAATCAAATGGGTAACTTGGACTCTTTTCATATTTTTTTTTCATAACTTCTGCATTCGTTAAGATGATACATAATTTTCAGTGCAATGGTGAGGTTCGAAAACCTTCACTTCGTCTTGCTTTCTCGTTAACAGCTCATTTGATTTCAATAAAACTATTATAGGTACATAGATAATAGATATAACTATATAGAATTATTTTATACAGAAGCTTCGAGAAAATGCAAATAATTTTGGGTTGTCAAAATTTCCAAATCATTACATTTTTATATAAAATAAACTCGAAATTGTATTCCTATTATTTACTATATTTTTAAATTAAGTTTATATGTGTGAATCAATACAATTTGATGCCAAAAAAATTGAAATATTAATTTACTGCTTAAACCAATCCTGAAATAATTTGTTCATACATCTGTTTTATTTTATTTTATTGAGCAACACCTCCTCTAAAACCCAAGCAAGTCCATAGCTAAGATTAGATTAGATTTGACAAACCTAGCATTTGTCATCACACATCAATATTTGTTTGTTTTGTTTGTATTAAGAACATCAAAATCCTTTTGTATTATTATATTAAGAACTATTATAAGTATACATAACATAAAGACGAACGAATTTCAAGGCCCGCACCATTTTTTTAGCTCCTCGTTTTATATAAGAAATGTCCTAAAGGTACCTTACTTCAAAAATTTGTGTATCTTTTTATTTCGATGTTATGAGGTTGGTGAGGTGATTCATTTCAAAATATTTCTTTTCAAAAATAAGAAAACATAAAAAATCAATTTTATCGGGTTATAAAATAGAATTATTCTTTACGTTTTTTTTTTTTTTTTTGACAGTTCTTTTCAAATGTTGACTGTAACTATGGGTAAAATCAATTATATTCTGAAGTTTCAATTTTCGATTATACGCATTCAAGTGGTATTTGGCCATTGAAAGGAGTAACTTTGGCTTGCAATTCTTCAATCATATTCAGTTTATCTATAAAGAGTTATAGATTTAACTTAGGACAATTTCTAGAGATGTGATATCAAACAAAATTTCGTCGAGGTCACTGGTTTTAAGTTCACGCAATAAAAAGTTGGTTATTGTGGTGCAAAAACGGTTGCCAATCGCCAATTATGTACGTACTGGCTACATCCTCTTTTTTTTTAAATATGGAACGATTATTCCACCAGCCCATATAAACTACAACAAACGGTTTTTTTTTGTCAGAAATCGATAATTTAATTATTTTTTATTCTTTTATGACATAAGATTGATGGCACTACCGTTTTTGGATTATCCGGCCTTACAAGTCTTACACATTCATGTGTATACACATTCATGTGTAAGTAATAAATTAACAGGAATGGAGGGAGACCTATAATTATCTCATTAATTCTAATATGGCTTATTTATTTTATTTTGTTTTATTTCATTTTATTCTATTTTATTTTATTTTATTTTATTATTGTTATTTTAAAGTGAAGTTTCTTTAATATCAAGATATTTTAGGCAGTAAACAATTTTAAAATAAAATCATATAGAATGAAATTTGTTAGCGGAATTGTTTTTGAGCAAAATAAAAAATTTGGAAATAAAAAATTTGATTTTAAAATCCATTCGCAACTATTTCTTAATGAAGCTAAAGCTTTAAACAAATTTAATTCGTTTCAAGTAACCGATCAGGTAATATTTCAAACCAAAAATTTTCAATACAATGTTTTTTTTTTGCAAACAAAAATTAAATAATAAATCCTAAAAACCTTGAAAAAAGTTAAATTTAATTTTTATACAAAAAAAAATATTTTTGGAAAGGTTTGGTATGAAAAACAATATTTAATGGGCTACTTTGATTTATTTAAACTTGTTTGTAAGTTTATAAAATTGAAAAAAAATTGAGTCATGAATGAGGAAAATCGAATAAATTTGTGATTAATATTAGCGAAAAATCAGATTTTTAACTGTAGAAGAGCCGATGTTCAAAACATGATTTTTTAATAGTGCAATTTTATTTAGTAGCATCTGTAAAAAATGAAATCAGTTAAGGCGATGATAAGAAAGTCTAAAATCAAAAAAACTGGTTCATTCATTGCTACTAAAAGGTTTATCATAGTAATTTTAGCACACAGAATTTTTTTTTTTAATTTGAAAAAGCCGTTTTCAAGACAAAATTCAATTTTTATTTTTGGTTCTTTTAACCATAGTAGTAGTATGTCTGAATATTTATCTATTCATCTGATTATAAAAGAAATATATTATTTATGGTAGCCTTTATTTTATGCCACCTCCCAAAACGAAGTTTAGTATATAAAGGCCCATTCACATGACAGCGACCAACAACCGATGAATAAAAGAACAAATGGTATTTGAAACATTTAATAAGCCTTCACAAAAACTAGACAAAATGGTAGAAAACTTATTTAAATTAATGTTAAGATACTAAAATTTGCGTTTTAAATAAATTGGTCGTCATGAACAGATTGCAATTCGTGATGACCAATTTATTTACTCAAATTTTTCTTATATTAGAAATTAAAAAAAAATATTTATATACAAAATTTTGCAAAGATTTTTAAGAAAAAAAATGAGTGCACATTTTTTTTAGAATTTATTAATGCGGAGTTAAAAAATTAACTTTGAAAAAAAAAATCATCTACCCTAATTCTAAACAACGAATTTTCAAAAAATTATCTGAAAAATAAAAAAAAATTGTTTTTTTTTTATAATTTTGATAATGCAATATTGTTTACATTATTAGATGTTCTTGTATATAAAATTTAATTAAAATTGGTTGAGCAGATAATGAGGTAGTCAAAAACGAATAAATGGCTCACAAAAAAAACTTAATAGAGATCGTTGGAGTCGTTTTCAAATTTTAAGAATTAAAAAATATGTTTTATATTTTTTGCAATTAAAAATATTTTTTTAATACGTTTTAAAACATTGTCCATTAACTGTTTATTCACCGTTTTTTGTAAAATCGAAAAAAAAATAAATGGTTCCACGCAGGAGGTGCAACTTATAAGTATTTTTCGGAATTTATTTTTTTAAAGGTAGCGTATATATATCCTCACCTGATTGCAACAACCAGCTAATTATACATTTTTTTAATTTTTTAGGTACTTGGGTTCTTGCTACCTTGAATCGATTCGCATCGTAATTTTTACCCTTTAAACCAAAAAAAATATGGTGTTATTATTTTACCAGTGCTATCATGAAAAAAATGGAGCCTTTAAAAAGGACGACGGTTTTTGCGACTTTCTCAAAAATTTGAAAATTGAGTTAGCTGGTTGTTCCAATCAGATGACAGGTTTTGTTTTAGGTTGTGGGCACGTTTTTGAGTAAAATAAGATTTTCAGCTAAGAAAATTTCTACGTTAACATTATTTTTGATTCTAACCAAATTTAAAAAAAAAATTGTCGGGGAAATACCAAAATAATGCTTTGTATTCAAAAAAACTAAAAAAAAATAATTCGGGGAATGCTCAAAAATTTAAATGAGTTATTTCTTAAAAAATAATGTTGGATACATACATATGTACGTGAAATACAAATACACGTTTAAATAAATAAACTCCAAAAATACAAAGCTCTGGGGCCTATTTCACGGAACATACATCACATACATTGATGAATGTATGTACCTTAAAGTAGTCGCCAAATTTGGCTCATTATAAATTTTTAATTTTTAGAAAAACTATGCGTCAACTTAGAAAACGCATAATTTAAAAAAAAATTTAAAATTTACGCCCACTCATGTGGGGCCTATTTTACGTCACATACATTTCTGTAATGTATGAGATGTATGTTCTGTGAAATAGGCCCCTGGTTGTCGTAGGCTTTTCTAGAATATTAATAGCTGTTTAACCCCAGTTCCAATCCAGAAGATCAGATCATGAAAATAAAACAACTCAGGATCTCAGTGACAACTTGCTACCCAAATTTTGTTTCCCTTTGTTTTTTTTTTTTATTTCTATACACTCGTTTTCTTTTTTTCTTTACACTACTGACGACATTTATAAATTAAGGGTGTTTGTTCAAAATGGATTTGGAAATCCAAATCCAAAACAAAGTTTGATCTAGTGTTGTTTTTGCAATACCTGTATTTTCGTAAGCAAATCCAATCTGGTTGGGATATGAGGGAAAATAAAACACAGCTGATAAAAACAAATAAAAAAAAACGAGCAATATAAAAATTATTACTCATTAAATTGAATTAAAAAAATCACAAACAAAATACAAAATACAAAATCAAATAAAAATGTATATAATATGTATAAAATACTAGTCGTTAACTGCCCTCTTGTTGCCATCCCCTATATCGGAAATCCTAAAACCTAATAAACAATAAAAATTGTGTTAAATCAAAAGTGGAATACTAAAGGCATAGGTAGGTACATTTTACCTACAATATTTCAAAACCCAATTTTTTCAGGGCTCTAGCAGTATAAATAGTTTGTATTCTTCTACAAACAAATTAAGCGGACGTTTAATTCTCCATAGCTGTTAATATAATTCAATTATTAAGAAAAAAAACCTGTGGTATTTGAGACCGATTTGCTTTTAATTTGCTATAAACGTAGTGTAAATATAAATTTTATTTTTCAATATAAATAATTTAGGAATCATACTAGCTATCTTATAACTCCAAAAATCAAAATCACAATCGGATGAAATCCCCAAAAAAATATAATCCAACAAAACAAATATCGAATGTGGAAAGACGCTTTAATCTCTCCAAATCTCCAATCCAATTCTCAATAATCCCCAATATATTAAGTAAAATATAACAAAATCAACATTTTGTTAAGAAATAACAGCGATCAAGATGAGTACATAATAAAACAAGGCTATTGATTTGAATGATCATCTTTTATGTTTCTGAGGAAATATTTTGCATTATTGCTCGATTCTTTTGTTTGACTTTATGTTGATTTGTCTTATTTTAATTAATGTATACAAAAATACAAATTATCTAAGGTTAAAAGTACATTCAAAACTGTTTGTTTTTATTTCCAAGAATGCATATTATAAAGGACAAACCTATTTATATTTGGAATTTTATCTTGAAGATTTGTCTTTACTAGTGTTATGTTTCCGAATTTTCTTTTTGGGATTATGGCTTTTTGACAAAAATTACAAACCCAAATAATTTTTGAAAAAAAATATTGTTCTTTAATAAACCCATTTTTGTACAACGCCTCAAGTAGCACAAAACTCCAAAATATTTAGGGTATTTTTTGCACTTTAGTGATATACATTTTTAATATAAAAAATAGGCCAGTTTTCGGTGTAGTTTTTAAATACATAATACCGAGTTTTCGTATATAATTTACACCGGCTGTACACAAATTATACTGATTTCGGTATATACATTGTGCAAGTGATATAAAAATTTTTCTGATTACTAGGATAAAATGTACTCCAGTGGTGTAAAATCTACGTATATTAGGTACTGATAATTTGCTGAAATTCCCGTGAGTGAGTGTGAAAGTATAAAACTCAGCATTTATTCTGATATAAAATTTACACCGTTGTTTATTTTCTGATGAAAAATGTATCTTCAAGAATTTTGAGTTCTTTCACCATCATAATATAGACGCAATCATGAATAAGAAAGCACATTCTGTCGATTGGTTTTCGGTCCTATCCAGTCTAAAAATCGAGCGCCTCGAAGATTTTCAAAAATTAAAGATTTCTAAGTCGAGCGTGAAAATTAATTTCTCAAGAATTATAATTTTTTGGTTGTTTTTTTAATTTTTTAAGAGATGTGCTGTTAAAAACGAGTCGAAAATATGGCATAATTAAGTCGATATATATAATTGAATAATTAATCATTGTTTTGATTCTAAATATTGAATCTCATTTGTGCCTTATATTCCTTTAAAAATATGGCCGTAGTCCAAAATAAACACCAATCCCAGAATTTGGAAAATAAAATGCACCAATTTAAAAGAACTAAAGAACAAGAAGAGTTTTCGGTAAATTTTTTTCGAAACTGCAAAATATTCACTGATTTGTATCATTCCGAGAAATTGATATATAATGCACTGAAAGTCAAAGGAGCAATAAGAAAAATGCTGCACGATTGTGAAAAAAATATATCGAACATTTTGTTTTTGTATATTTAATTTGCTGTAAATGGTGATAAGAAATGTTCAAAAGTTTGTTGAAAAGAAAAACAAAATTTGTTCGTGAAAGTGAAAAAAAATTTTTTTTATTTATTAACTATTTTACGTACATTTACACTTTATACACTGTTTTACATTTTTTAAACCCAGACTTCTTATGTTTGCTCCATTAACATTTTATTTGGCTGTAATACAATATTAGATTCATTTGAAATTTTCTTTAGATAATGAACAATTTTTGAAATTTTTGGGCCGAGTTTAAAAGTTGATGTTTCCTCAATTGCCAAATAAGTTTCGATGATTTCGCTGGATGTTGTTTATTGGTTTGGCAATGTTATTTAATTTTTTAAAAGTTTTTCTTTCTACTATAACAATTCAAATAATCAATAATATAATAATTAACTTCGAGGTACTCATTTTTTATGTATTTTGGTGTATTTAATTTCCACCAGATGTAAATCTTGAACCGAAATATAGTTGCCCATTTCAAATGTTGTATCTTACCTACAAAATAAAGTGTACAAAATAAGTCATGTTGGTTAGTTTCAGAATCGAATAATTTTATGCACCATTAATGGCGTATTATAAAAGCAGCTTAACATCGGTTTATTTTTTGCACCAAATTTCAAAATAAATTTATTTAAATAAATATTTAAATAAATTTTGAAATTTTGCACAGTGTAATTGGTGTAATTTTTATACCGGTAGGTATATTTTGACAAATACACCAAAATATAAAATTTTTCTTCAAATTTCTAAATTTTGCACCAAAATTCATGATTACACACCAAATTGTGTTCACCAGTGTGCTACTTGAGCGCTCCCTTTGTTGCAATATTTACCAAAATATCTTTTATATAAATAAATATCTCTTTTCAATCTCGAAACTACTAATTCTAAATTATCAGGTTCTTTTCCAATAGAGAATAAATAATATTTTGGATATTCTAATTTTGGAGTAAATTTTGTGTGCATTCCAAAATTCATCCAAAATTTTGTATGAACTCAATTATTCTGTAAACCCTATTCTAAAATTCCTTTACTACCAAATACCAGTACATGTATAACCATAGATTTAAAAAATTGTATATAATACAAATATTTTGTATCAACTGAATTTTTAAATAAAAAATTTTTGACTTATACAGAATTATATACATATTATATAGATATGGTCCCAACCCAAATATTTTCATAATTATAAAACAAAATAATAAATTAAATTAATCTCTAAAATTTGTTTTTTGGATAAAAAACATTTTTTTAATTTTTATGTGCAGTATTTTGTATAAGTATAAAGTTACAAATGAGTTGTATTGTAGGTTGAAGGTTGATGTGACAGAGATGGGATTGTTCCAAGCGGGAGGTAACTTTTTAACGTTTAATTCTTTCTTTTATATCACTGTAATATCAGAAAGAAATGAAACAAAATTAAATGAACACATGCATATACAGGGTGTCCCGAAATCACCGCCAAGAAGAAGACCATGAGTTCCTGCGGTCATTTCAATTCGAAAAAACTTAAGAAGTAATTTTATCGTTTTCGCTTCGTTTTCGACTTATGTATAACGGTTTTTATGATTTTTATTCTTTTTTCCTTTGACTGGCCTTAACTTTGCCAAAGAACGCTTAATGATATAGGACATGATATTACGAATAAGAATGACTGAAAATGCAGATGCGCACTGTTGTGGTGACAACCATCGAAGAATGGGCACCTCGCCCATACACCAGCTGTTGCCACCTCTGCTTTGTACACCAGCATTAATAAGCCAACTCGACTAAACTTAACTGGTGCATACACCAACCACCGGCCTATGTAACCCATCCACCAGACGTTGCTCCTACGGGTCTGGGGGAGGGATGATTCTTCCCTGTGGGGGTAAAGGAGGGGTGCACCGCCCAAGAATAGACATCGGCGCGTTAACCTCTCCTTACCCAGGTGATTTTTCCGACTGACTCTTCTTTAATAACTTCGAGCTACAGCTCGCTGAAACTCCATCTGCGCCCTTAACGGGCTCGGTCATAGGTCTTTATCATAGATTTTACTCTAGGGTATCACAATGGATCAATATTGATCTAAGTGTGACGGTAACAAGATCAACCGTCAGCTCACTAACCTAACCTAAGTATATTTTTTTTTATTATTATGAAAGCCCTATACCTATATGTGTTCTTAAAAACACAACAATTTTTTACCTAAAAATACATTTAAAATTATTAAAAAAATAAAAAACAAAAAATAAAAGAAAATCAACTGTGATCATCTGATATGATAAAAAAGGGCTTCCTCAAGTATTTTGAGGCGTACACAGTTGTGTTTGGATGTGGTGGGATATTTGAACACCTTTTGTATATGAAACTAGCTGCAAACAAAGAAGTCGTGGCGCTGATTTCTGGACACCCTGTATAGAAGAAAATACATACATATCTATATAATATGTATGTATACCTTAATCATATTTATAAATTTCTTTTAAATGAAATAAATTATATATTTGCTTTTCTTCTATATAATATATATGTACTGTACATATGTAAATATCTCCCACTTTATAGTGGTAATTGTTTTTTAATATAATTTGTTACACAACCTTCCACCTCCACGGAAATAACAAAAGGTTCAATACTGTCATTTCCATGCGAAATCACGATTTATTCGTGACACTTTATACTCATGTGTTTTGTAAATAAAGGTTTTATATTATAAAGTAGGTAGGTGAGTATAATTGCAATTTAAATACACGTACGCACTGATGATAAATATACGTACAATTTAAAAATGAAAAGAATTAATTAAAACATTCAAACCAAAGGGCTTTAATTCAACATAATTTCACCAATAATAATAATTATATTATTCGGCATGACACCCCGCTGATTCTCTTTTAAAAAAGCCTTTCTCATACACTCAGGGAGCCGATGGTTCCTTGACAAAAACTGACCTTATTAAACTTAAGAAAAAAAAATTAACTTACTTAAAATTTTTAAAAAACATTTACCAGGAAATATTAATTAATTGTTGGTATACCTACACTACATACATTATATACCTATAAATGTTCTGTATGGTTTTTGAATCATTTTGTAGTTTTTTTTATTTTCTTTGCAGTCTCAACATCTGGAACTGATCAAAGCAACATACTTACTCTCGCTCCATCATCCGATGAAATCAGCCATTTTGTGAATTCTTCCTTCATTATATTTTGTAGATCTAATAACACAGATTTGAAACCTCAATGGAAAGGTCCATTGGGTATAGAAATAGATAACTACAAAGGACGAGTACATATAGAAGAGAATCCTGGTAAGATATTTACTTAAATATTGCATAGGGTGTTATGGAGTTAATATATTAATTTGAATTTCAAGTTAGCAGTGAGCATTTGCTCGAAAAAAATTGTATTAAATAAATGAAATGTATCTCTATTCTACAATACCTTATGGAAAAATATCTAGAAAAAAAGGGGTATATGCATAAGAGAATCCTAATTAACTTTTTATACAAGGTGTTATGGAGTTAGTATAGTTTAAACTTTAAGTTAGCGTTGAGTATTTGCTGGAACAAAATGTAGTAAAGAAGCAAAATACTTCTTTATACGATTATAACTTATAGAAAGATGTCTAGAAAATTTGGGTATATGAAGCAAATCTTAACTTTTTGTACAGGGTGTTATGAAATAATTATAGCTTAAACTTTAATGTTATGATTTTTGAGTATTTGCTCAAAATAAAAATTGTTTAAAGTAAAAGAAATCTTCCTTATAGAAAGATAACTCTCTAACACCCTCTGCATATACATTTTCAGATTTTTAAACACAACTTCCCTTAGAAATTGGTTATCCTGAAAATTTCTTTATTAAAAATATGTTTTTCTTTTCCTTTCTTATTTACAGGCCAGTTGGCACTAGTTTTTGAACATATCGATGTCATCGATAGAGGTACATGGGCATGCCGTACAACTGAGAATGCCAATGATTATTATCAAAAGTCCTTCCAGCTCCTTGTTAACCGTACGTTATTTCCTATATATAGAAAATTATACCTTGTTGTAAATGAAAATTTAAAGTTCACTTTCTTGTAAATCCTTACAAGTTACACATCATGTATTTACATTTCTCCCATAAACCTTTTACCCCTAACCACTTGATTTTCTTTTTTTTTTCCCATCAGAGAAAATATCCTTTGAGGAAACCGAATCAATGCAGTCTGTGATGGAAAACAGAGATGCCACAGTTTCTTGCAAAGTAAGAGGCGACCCAAAACCCACAGTTTCTTGGTACAGAAATGGTGATCCGATAAAATGTGAGTTATTTTTATTGTATATATGTAGGTACATATTATGTAAGTATATGTTTTTCATATAGGTATTTAATATTAACATGAAAAGGCAATGCTTAAGCTGACTGAAGTTATTTATTTCCGTTTGTTTCTTGCATTATTTTATTTGTATACTTTATTCATTCATATACATAATGTATTTTGTGGCATAAATAATAAAAAAAATAAAGGACTTCAATAAATCTTCTTGCAGTTCCAAGTACGAAATTCAAACAATTGTCCGATGGACTTTTTATTAAATCAGTTTCTCAGTCAGACGATGGTGAATATACCTGCCGGGCTTTTCAAATATCAGAAACAGTGACAGATGTTCAGGATAAAACTATTTTACTTCGAATTCAAAGTAAGTATTTAATTTAAAACTAGCCAAAGGGTTGTTGGGGTGGGTGTTTGAGTGAAATCATGCTGGCACGCTGCTGGCAGGTATATGGTCTTTTACTATATTATTCTTTTGATGTTTTATTAAATTTTTTCTGAAAAGGTTAGACAAAGGAACTTCGGTTTTTTTTAATAAATCTATTCAGGTCACAAAAACTCTATATTTAGCTTGAATACTCTGGTTTTTTTTTTTTTTTAATTAAAATTTAGGGATTTCTTATTACTCTTACGATTTGACTACGTTTTGAAAAAAAATATTGCTATAATTTATATGACTTCAATTAAAAAAAAAAAGGGAAAAATCTATTGTTAAAATTTTCTAAGAACTTGACCTTATATCTTCATATTCTTTGAACCAATTGTTTGAGTCAGAAAAGTTCTGTATCTTAATGTTTGAAGAAAAAAAATTACCCAACATCAAAATCTTCAATTTAATTTTATCTAGAAAAAAATTGAAGAAGCATTTTTGATCGGTAGAATGTATTTCAATAATATAGGTATTATACTTTTACAAAGGGTTAAACGATTTCGCTTTTACTTAAAACTATGTTTTTTTTTTATATTAAGGTATGAGTATTAGGGTGGACAGCGCGGTTATATGGAAAGAAATAAAGTTGTTGGGTCCTAAAATGAATTTTAAAATTTTGTTTTAATTTTTAAAATGACAACTAGGGGTCGCTCATTAGTCATTATGTATTTAAAATTGAAAAAAAAAGAAGAAAAATGAGGCAATCATACAGATCCATTACAGAGGCTCGTAGATTATTTTTTACTCGCTAAAGAATCTAGAGAAGCTTACAAAAAAAGTAAAAAGCACAAATAACGAGCCAGACTAGGTATGTATATTAAAAAAGCATATAGAAAAACACATTGAATTTTCTCATTCAAAGTGTTTTTTTTATTTTTTCGAATTCAATAATTTTTTTAAATACATAATCTTTTTTAATTTCAACATTTGGTTTTTTCGCGAAATTAATATGTTTTTTTTTATAAACCCGTCTCTGTTAGTGAATCCGTAAATTGAAGTCTTGTGACCAATTTGACTGTCCTTTCTACAACTTGATTATGATTTGTTATTGTTATTTTGACTGACTATATCCGAATTTTAATTTATGGGCCGTCCATAACTTCAAATTATTGCATTTACTTAGGAAAAATGTTTTAGACGGGCTGAATAGAAAAATTGAAAAAATTTAAAATTACGACAAATTAAATTTTCCTGCCGTATTGACGGTGAAAACTACCATAAATTTGTGCATAGATTTAAAAGCTTGTACACAAAATACAGAAAAATCCAGAAATCGTAAGTTTTTATTCCCCTAGCGGTAGAAATAAATAAGTTAAAAAAATCTTAAAATTAGTTTTAAGACCAACTTTTGCGGCGAGATTTTTCGAAATTTTGGAAATCGCTCCGACCTAATGGGTATGATATGTTTCGCAAGAATTGTCTGGCAAACTAATAGACCAAGAACTAGCAACGGATTAACTCACCTCACTTCAGCAATAATAAAACTTCGATCACAAAAAGATTCATGGCCATCAAATAAAACAACTGTCTTGAGTGCTGGGATTCTCGGTTAAAATGTGTAAACAGCAATTACAACGTAAAGTGTGACACGGAAGGTATTACACGTAAGGCTCTCAGTTTAAGTTAACCCTACCGCCAGCACAGATGTTTACACATCAAAAAATTACAGTCTTACACTCCGATTCCCTCAATGTGGCCACATTTTGAGCCTTGAAGGTGTTAAAAAAAATGCCCATTTACCTCAATTCAGAATATTGTATTGAATATTGATATATTGTTCATTGATCTCAGATATACATGTTTTCTTGTAGGTTATAGGACAATAACACAAAATGTATCATTAATTACCAGTAAAATGAGGCCAAAAATGGTCGGAAAGTTCTAAATTTTTGTTGTTATGATTATGTATAGATAAAAAAAACGAATTTACACATCCACACCCCCATCACAATTTAGAAAAAACGACAAAAAATCGGTACCTTTTTCATTTTTTTGCCTATTCTTTAAGGAAAATCAAAAAAAATCTAAAATCAAAAGTCATATTATGACATCTTGTAGAAAAAAAAATTTCCTACATATGTATGTATATGATCCTTACAGTATTTTTGTACAACAACCAATAACAACGACGCTATGAAATTCCGCAAAAAGTTTAAAATTCCATATTTTATAAGATTCTTAGTTTCTTTATCTTATTACTTTAAACGAGTTATTCTTGTATATTTATATATTTATGTATTTATATATTTATATATTTATATATTTATATATATTTGGTTTCTCGGAAATGGCTCCAACGATTTTGATAAAATTTTCAGAGTTTATTACGATGAACGAGAAAAAAAATATAAAATTAAATTTAGTGAAATCCGCCCACCCCGCGCCCACTTTTCTTACTTTTAAGTATGACGGAATCGGTCTGAAATATCTTTATTACTCGGAAACGGCTCAAGCGATTTGAATAAAATTTTCAGAGTTTACTTTCATGGGTAAGAAAAAAATTAAAAAAATAAAATCAGTAAAATCCGCCTACTACCACGCCCACTGTTATTAGTTATTGGCTATTCGAAAACGGCTCCAACGATTCGGATGAAATTTTCAGTGTTTATTGTTATGATCGAGAAAAAAAATAAAAAAATATATTTAGTAAAATTCTATGACTGCCACGCCCACTTTTATCATTTCTTAGTTTCTCTTAAACAATTCAAACGATTTCAATGAGGTTATAAGAGTTTATTCTTATAACAAAAATTGGAAAATTCTTTTACTAAAATCCACCCACTGCCACGCCCACTTTTATTATTGCTTGCTTTCTCGGAAACGAAGGTAGCCTTTTAATACATTTTTCCGAGTTTTTTTCTCCTCAATAAGAAGAAAAATTTAAAGAAAAATTTAGTGAAATACGCCCACAGCAACGCCCGTTGAGTTTATCGGAAACGGGTCCGACAACTTAGATACAATTTTATGAGAGCGTTCTCTTTTATAGGTAGGAAAAAAATTTAAAAAGAAATAAGTAGAATCCACCTACTGACACGCCCACTTTTATTATTGCTTGGTTTCTCGGAAACGGAACTAGCCATTTTTTCAGAGTTTTTTCTCCTCAATAAGAAGAAAAATGTAACGGAAAGTTTAGTGAAATCCGCCCACAGCAACACCCACTGCACCGCCCACTTATTTCGTTTTTAGTTTATCGGAAACGGGTCTTACAACTTAGATGAAATTTTATGAGAAGGTTCTCTTTTATAGGTAGAAACAAAATTTAAAAAGAAATAAGTAGAATCCGCCTGCTGCCACGCCCACTTTTATTATTTCTTAGTGTCTCGAAAACAATTCAAACGATTTAAATGAGGTTATGAGGTTATAAGAGTTTATTCTTATAACAAAAAATTGAAAAATTCTTTTACTAAAATCCACACACTGCCACGCCCACTTTTATTATTGCTTGGTTTCTCGGAAACGGAACTAGCCATTTTAATGAATTTTTCAGAGTTTTTTCTCCTCAATAAGAAGAAAAAAGTTAAGAAAAGTTTAGTGAAATCCGCCCACTGCTCCGTCCACTTTTGTCGTTTTTAGTTTATCGGAAACGGCTCCGACAATTTGCATAAAATTTTCAGTGAGCGTTCTCTTTTATAAGTAGGAACAAAATTTTAAAAGAAATATGTAGAATTCGCCTACTGCAACACCCACTTTTATTAGTTTTTGGTTTCTCGAACACAATTTGAAATTTTCAGTTTATTTTTAGATATGAAGAAGAAAAAATTGAAAATTGATTTTAATAAAATCCGCCAATGTCACGACTACTTTTATTATTTCTATTTCTCGGAAGCTACTCAAACTATTTGAGTAAAAGTTTTAGAGTTCATTCTTATGAGTGAGAAAAATTGAAAAACAAAAAATATCCGAAACGGATCCAACGATTTGCATGAAATTTTTTACTACTTAGGTTTTTCGGGAACGGTCAGATTTGAATGAAATTTGCAGTTTGCAAACCACTGCCACGCCCACTTTTGTTATATATTGGAATCTTGTAAATGGCTTCAGCGATTTGGATGAAATTATCAGGAAGTGTACTGATAAGCAAGGACAAAATAAAAAAAAAATTGGAAAAACCGCCCACGCCCTTCCCCGCCCACTTTTGTTGTATCACCGAGGCCCTTAACTAAAGGGGCGCTAAAGCAACAGTTCTAACTATCTGGAGGAAATTTTGTATTTAAATAATGACTTAACTTTCAAAGCTAATAAAAATAAGTATCATCCAGACCTTATAAGGAGGTGCCAAAGGATGCTGAATTCTATTTTAAGTCTAACGATGCAATTTTATTTTTAAAAGAGGAGCTAAGCTTTAGTTTTTTCAATTTTGATGATTTTGTTTTCGACTTAAAATGACCTCAGAAACTCTTGGTTTTCTTCTGAGGCGGTGATTTCGGGACACCCTGTATATGGGAAAGGAAGAATTATTGTATAATTTTCGAAGAAAATGTATTTTATTATGGGTCACTTAGACGTATGTGGAACATTTTTTTGTTCGACAAAATTATAAAATTTGTATGGGTAAGTGAAAAGTGCTTGGAATCGATTTTAGTTCGAAAAAATAATTAATTGTCTATGGGTTATTGTCAATTAGCTATGTGACATATTTTTATTTTCAGAGGAAACACTATAATTTGTGTGTAGGTGTAATTGTGATGCATTTGGAATTGCTTCTTATTGATTGTTATCTTAAATTATTGTTGCAAATATATTTTACTGCGAAGTACCTATGTCCTATATTTCTACAGAAAAACGACCCGTTCTTCGTTTTTAGCTTTAAACATTAACCATAATTTTTGCATTTATTTTCCTTCGTTCCTACTGGACTACTTGGTGAAAACGTAAATAGGCGTGTTTTTGTCTCTTTTGTTCCTAATCGCTATTTATAGAGTTTATAAAACAGTATTTAAATTCTATTTTTGCGGGCTTCAGGTCTTCTTTGTTTAACTTGCTTTTTTTTAAATAGACGGCGTTTCGCACGTGTTTACGTGCTTCTTCAGGTCTATTTAGGTAATCCTAAAAAAAATTATTTAAAATAAACTAAGATTTTATATCTATGTATCTATAGATATTTGTTATTATTTTGTATCTCTTATTATATTAACTGCCATGTCTATATTTCTCATACATATTTCACTTTTTTCAATTAGAAAAAGCCGAGCGAAGCTCGGTCTCCCAGGTACTGTGACTTTAAAGCAAAAGCTTTTTGAATAATCTTGTAGAGATTTTTGATAACCTATAAATTACGTTAACGTTTTGCGGGGGTTCATTTCGTCGTATATCATTTCGCATTATTTTCGTTTAGGATTTCGTTTTTTAAATGATATGAAAAATTATCATTTCCCAATTTGTGCAAATTACAACTTTCAACCATTCCTGTGTGCGTGTTTGTTTATCGGCCGGACTGGAGGGGGCCTACAATTAACAATATTTTCTGCCAAGTTCGAACGCCTAAGATGAGAACCACTTTCTCTTGTCAACAGATACTCTTGGAGGATTTTTAACTTACGAAAAAAAATAATACTCAAGGAAGAATTATGTTTTCCTGAAAGAAAAGAAATTTCAAGATTTTAGTTTGTAGTATTTGTATGTATGATTTTTGCGAAATGATTGAAAATATTCATAACTGTAGTAGCTACATAATGTTCATATTCCACGTTTGTTTTTGAGAAAATGGTCTGAATTTTGACTTATTTGCACATATCTTTTCAACGGTAAGACCGATTTCGTTATAATTTTGTAATCTACTGCTTTGAAATAATTTGAACAAAATTGTGTTTTAAATTTTTGAAAAAAAATTTTTTTTTAAATAAAATTAAAATCAAACAAAAAATCATTTTTTATGTATGTAGGTATACTTTTGACTTTTTCACCTTTTCTTGTTAAATATATCATAACGATATTGAACCATATTAACATGTTTTTCCAATATATGGCTATACTACAGTTGTTGACTACAACAGCAAAGTCGAATTTCTTTCAACGAAAGAATCGAATTTTATTATAAAAAAATCGAATTTTTTCGGTCAAAAAATTCTTGCTAATTTAGGAAGATTTTACACACTAGCAAGATTTGAAATTTCTAATATGTCAAATTGAATTTTGCGGTGTTTTAAGAAAACAAATTGTGTTTTTTGTTGCAAAGAATTTTCGGTGAATTTTATATATTAATTATATATACATACGTTGTTTTTCAATTCATAATAATAATAATTTCCAAATTGAATATTTTTTTGACGTTTTACTTCTAAATTGCTGCTGTCAAGGGCTGCGCACACAATGACAAAAAAATCGATTCTTTTCGTATTCCTTTCAGCGACAGAAAAAATTCGATTCTTTGGTTGAAATGGAATTCGAAATAATTTCGTTCAATCAAGTCGTGCATATTTTTTGTTCTACATTCAATTTTTTCGAGGTTATATTATTTAATTTGTTTTTTACTTTTTTTTGTGTTTTTCTCGTTCTCTAAGAAGCTTACGTAAATTTTTCACCACACCATTGTAGAGCATAAAATTTCCATCGTTTTGATGTATGTTTTTGAATTGATGATGTGATATAACAATCCAAAGTCTTAGCTCTGAAAAGTCAACTGGTCTCACTAGTCACTACCTAACCCGATCGCAGGCCCATATGTCATCCACTTGCACACACCAGGTGTTCGAGAGGCCTGGTCTATTCCATCCTTCCAGCAGAGCGTAACCACGATCTACCATAGTTTTCTGCAAAAGCTGTGCTACTTTAGAAATTTTTCGAGACAGTGTCTCTTTCTAATATAAAAGTTGTCCAGCCCAAGGGAGTCTACCAATAGCCAACTTTTTTTTGTCACTATTTTTTTTTTTATTAATTCAATAGCATAATAAACATTATTTTAACAATAATAATTATTTTTTTAAAAAGAGACTTAGGATAAACAAATAATCTGCTTCGTCGACGTCAACAATTCTACGTAAGACGTTTCCCAAGATCTCAAGCCTTGTATTGTAGCAGCTTAGGAGTTATCGTATAGGTTTTCTCTGAATTTATTACTAGTGTCGGCCCTAAGTTATAACGCTCTATTGGATTTTAGCAGCAGCCACCCGTGTATACTTCTTTATCCATATTGACATCTACTATACTATTTATCAAAGGTAACTGACACAAGGTATGACTGATATTGAATGGTATAATCAAAACGGAGAAGGAATTATTTTGTCGGAGTTTTTTTTGCAAAAATGTTTAAATGGCAAGATTAAATTTTCCATTTTTTTCTTATTTTTGATTATGTGCCTATTTATTTTAGCTAATTTATCTTTTTAAGAATTTTCTAATCAACTGTGTGTCCTTATATTAAATGACAACAACCTTTTATCTTCAATAGTAACCTACCTAATTTATATTATATAGCATTCAATCGGAAGAGCCAACTACATACCTACCTATAACCTACGTGCATTTTATTTTGATAAACTACGAGTTTATGTTCTTTATCAGTGTTTTTTTTTTTTTTTTTTTCTTTAAAATTAATTTTCTATAGAAAAACCACATTGGTCCAACAACGAAACAATAAATACATACTACGCCTACGTGGGTGGTTTTGCTAATTTATCATGTGAAGCAATTGCAGAGCCTCCAGCAACTTTTACTTGGATTTATGACAACAAGGCAATCAATAGCGACATCAAATCGGATTATAGAATTTTTTATGAATTGCATAGTTCTGTATTGGAAATAAATGTTAGATATGAAAACCAATTTGGAGAATATAAATGCAAAGTTGCAAATCCATTGGGGCATTTGGAAAGAACAATTCGGCTTAAAAAGGGACATAAGCCAGTTGCACCATCGAAATTTCAACTAAGAGAAGTTTTTCACGATGCATTTGAATTGGATATACGTTCAGTAAAATATACAGATATTCCGGAAAATATGCATACTTTGGGGTATAGAGTGGAGTATATGTCGGAGAATAAATTTAAATATGCAGCCGGTAATTGGAGCTTTGCTGATAAGACAGATTTTAATTTTGTAAGAGGTGAGTTTTTTTTTTTTATTACCTACTTTTTTTAATATCAACAAACATTTTCTTACTTTATTTTCCATTAATTTATTTAACATTTCTCTTAATTTTAACAGGAGTTCGATTTGTAATCAAAGGATTAGATAAAAATACCACATATTATTTGAGAGCTGCTTGCAGAAATTTGGCTGGTCTCAGTGATTGGACAAAAGTTTCAATATTCACAACTTTAGCAAATAGTGCCAAAAAGACAATAGATTTTACAATAAATGCATCAATTATTTTGAGTATGACTTTAATTTGTAGTTATTTGAAAATGTTTTGATAAAATTTTTCAATTTTAGTTTCTTTATTTCAATTTCTGTGATAAATTTTGTACTAATTTATACTGAATATTTATTAAAAAAAATTACATTGTTAGAGATTTTCTTATTATATAAATATTTACCTATTTATCTGAATTTGATATGCCATGTTTTGTTTAAGCTTAAAATGTTTTAAAAATTTATTTCACATTGTTAAATATCATGTTAAAAATAAGTAATAACAAAAAAAAATAAAAATATAAACTGAAATGGAATTTATTTAAAATTAAAAAACAATGAATACAAATTATAGCGATATTAGGTAAGTTAGTATAAGTTATAAGTAAAAGACATTTTTTTTCCTCAGAATTTTAACAGTAAAGTTGAGAAATTTTGCGAAGGAATCCTGTTCATGTAACTGATATTGCTGAGATCTCCGAGATCTCATTTTTCTATACATGCCTAAAATGTTGTATGTTCTTACTTTTTCACATTTTTTGTCGGAAATTTATTTCATCATATCTTTAAAGCACGAAATTTCGAACAGTTTGATAGATTTTTGAACATGATTTAACATCGCGTCCAAATTTATAGCTTTGAAAAGTTCGACTGTAGGTACTTTTAGAGTTAAAGCACCGATAAGTATTTTTTTTTTTTAGACAAAAAAAAAATACTACAAAAAAGGCCTACCAGACCTAGTACCTACTCTTCGGCACCTAATCTCCTTGAATAAGTCGTATACAAAATGCTATTTTTACAGGAAAAGATATAATTAAGTTTTCTATCAGAAAGATTCTCACATATTTTTTGTACGTTAAGTGGTTCTCGAGATATTGGTTAAAACGTGTTTTTAAAAATGGCGGCTGTAGCACAATATTACAAAGAATTTCCAGAACAATAAATGCCTAACATATCGCATCATCTTCAAAATATATATATGAAAAAGTTTGAAATTCTAAACTTTTGAAGGAACGAAAAAAATGTGAAAAAGCTAAATTTTATAATACAACTGCCTGCGTAGAAAAAAATATGTACGATCATTGACGTAACTTTAAATATTTTACAATTTAAAAAAATAACATGAATTTTGCACAAAAGAACCACCAAACAAAACTAATCGTAGTGTATATATATGTATAAAAATAGAGAAACTATGATCAAAATATGGAAAAAAAACTAAAATGTTGACCACCTAGTTTTATTTCCAAGAACAAGCATTTTCACTTTTATAATGTAAATCAATAATTAAATCAAGTGAGACGAAAATTGAAAATTTAGAGTGGAAAGGCGGGAAATCGTGAAATTGCATACTTTTAAGGGTGAATGGTGACGATACCAAGAGTATAGATCACAAAATAGAGGCAGGTGGAACACCAATACGCTGATTCAGTGAACATATGAATTCGTATTGACCCGGTAAAGAACAAAACGGAGCTGAATATTGGAAATTTCGACTGGAAAAGTTGAAAAATGTGGAAATTACGTCATATCATGAACGTATACACGTCTATGGTGACGATATTGAGAGAATAGATCCCAAAATAGATCCAAGTGGAACACCAATTATTCAGAAATCATATTGGTCAATGATACTCCGGACCGGCGATATCCGTCAAACTTTACCGGTCATCCCATGATCTACGTCGTCAGATGAACTTAACGCTTGCCTGAAATTAATATTTTTGGCGATATGTAAAAAAGTTACAATTGACGACGAACATTATAAGTTGAGTTGCAGAACCATCTATCAGATGAAATTTCTCAAAACAACTCAGAATTACGGTTGATGCTACAACTGGCCTGATTCTGTTCCCTCCGAATTTTTGTGATGGAAGAACTAATCAGCAAAGTGTTCCCGAACATCGGCAGCAATATGAACCACGATTAGGTGAATGAACGTACGATATTAGCTGTGAAGAATAAAGACGTCGATGATTTGAATTTAATTATTCAAAATCAAATCGCAGTCACAATGTCTTACAATTGTCTTACAAATGATGAAGCAATAAGCTATCCAATTAAATTTTTGAATTCTCTTGATGTAACTGTGCAATCTGAACCACCATCTTAAGAAGTTCTCTTGAATTTGCAAAGATTCTCATCAACTCACCATAACCAACAAATATAATTAAAAAAAAAACGACTTTATTAAATATATTCTAAGAATATACAATATTTATATTTCTATAATTAAAAGATATTATAACTTTTAATAATCATAACTATGCAGCTGCATTCTGTTTAACTTCAGGTTCATCAGCACCATTAATTAAAGATTTTATACTTTCCAAGTTATCGATTTCACTCGCACGAACCTTAATTTAGAAAAAAAGGGAAAATTTAAACCTTTCAGTTAAAGTCCTTATATTAAAATTTCAAACTTACCGTTACAACATTATATCCCAAGTGCTTCAGAAGCCTCATTTTTAACTGAACAATAGCAATGGGGACTTCATTAAATCTAAGAACCTGATCGTCTTCCAAAACTTCCAAATAGCATTTTTGATCCTTTCCTAGTTTCACTAAGATTCCAGCCACATTTATACCTTCGATTGGCGCCACCAACTTTGCATCTACTCCTTCTGCTTTCAATTTATCGAAAGCCTTGTTCAAACCAACTCTATTGCTAACCAAGTAATCTGGTGCTTCCATTGACTCCGAGAAAACTTGTTTCTTACCCCTCATTAGCCAATCAGGTTGTTCAATCGAAATAGAGCTTATCAATACTTTGTGACGAGTATCAAGCTTGGAACGGTCAGGATTATTTGCATTTGGATTCACTCTCAAGCTGGTGATTTCAGCAACTAACCCACGAGACCGATGACCCAACATCCATAGCGAAAGAGCAGTGTTAATGAGCTGATCTGAGAAGTATTTATATTCGTCGCGTTCAATCATCCGAAGGATTCTGTGATCAATGTGGCGCAGATCATTTGGTTGAAGGAGATCTCCTTGTTGGAGCTGGGCGCAACACCAAAGGAATGTCGCCATGTCTTTGGGTCTAATATACTCATTAGAAGAACCAATTCTAGACAAAGTCTCATTGATGAATTTGGAGCATACCTTTTTATCGTTCCACTGAAATTCTACGAAATAAGCGAATAAATGGGTCAGTCCCATAACTTCAAAGTTTTTGAGCTGTTTCTCACTGCAAATAGCATCGAGCTTCTCACATATGTCTTTGGACTTTAGCTTGTTAAAGCGGAGAACCTTTATCAGATTGACCAATAATGCATCATCGACGGCAGATGGTTCTAGTTTCAAAATTTCTGTTGTGATTTTATCCATAAAATCTTGGCTATTAATTGGTATACTAGCTTTATAGGCTGCATTGCCCACAATAGAAAGATCAAGAGGTGTAAGTTCTGGCAGGTACTGTGGTAAGTAGTTGTGAAGGAATTTCTTCAGTAAAGCGGTGCTCTTCTGGTTTTTCTTTCCCAATCCCAGATAGAAACAAACTTTGACAAATTTCTCTGCCGGACATTCCTTATCGAATGTAGCAACCATCTGATCTAGACATTTATTGTAGAAATTTGTTTTTGTCACCTTACCCGGCACAAGATACATGAAGGAGTACAAAGTTCTCAAAATTGTATCGTGATCCATTTTACTCAAATTATTTTCACAAAACCAATCGATCTCATTGATGACTCCGACAAATTTCTGAGGATCGCCATTGCATTTGTAGGTGAATGCAAAAATTATCAAGTGTGGAATTTGTGATACATCAATTTTCTTCAGCTCCGATTGGAAACTACGTGCATCGGTGACGGGAAAGAAGTCAGGATATCGGATTTTCGTCGGTACAAGTGGTTGAAAGTTGGAGTTTTCCATTGCCAGATACTTCAAGAAACGCACCAACAGGCTGCCGGTTTCATCGTAGTTATCATAAAGAAAATCCCTGGCTGTAAAACTGGAGTAGTCGAAAGCGATGAGGGCGTTTGGCAAATTGGATTTGAACAGCGAATTACGCAGAGATCTGGCGGTGTCACGGATTAAAATTGAAAACATTTTAAATATAGGGTCGATGAAAGTTTTTATGAATTAAATTTTAAAAAGAATGTGCCAGCATAATTGTGATTGCACAATAGTTTTCGAAATTTGTTGGGATCTAAAAGCAAGAATCACCACACCGCGCACATGTTTGACAGAAGAAAAGCACCTGATTTTTTTTGACACTGACAGTTCACTGTTTTTTTTTTGATTCCAATAGTTTCCAATAACCCAAAAGATTTTGGCTGGATGCATAGTCCCCTTTCACACGAGGAAACTGAGTTTCCAGCATCTTTGTCCCCTTTCACACGAGGAAACAAGTTGCTGGAGATTTTTTGACGTATTCTTTTAATTTTCAATTCCCACCAATCGTAGACCGTTCAATCCCCTTACTTGGCGCCCTTCTCAACCAAAAACTGAAAGTTGCCGGAAACTCAGTTTCCTCGTGTGAAAGGGGACTTTCAGTTTATTGGTGAGCAGGGCAAGAAGTAAGAGAGAAAAATGAAATCTCGCCGGTCAACGATTTGAGGAGATTTTTTTGACATTCCTCTTCACATACACAGAGGTGTGTGTGCAACCAAGCTACTTTAAAAAGAAACTACAGAAAATTTCCACAATTTTGCTTCTTCGTGTGAAAGGTACTACAGATTTTTAAGGACATTAAAAGAAAATATCAAAAAAATCGCCGGCAACTTGTTTCCTTGTTTGAAAGGGGACATAGTCCCTTTTCACACATGGACACTGAGGCTCTAGAACTTTCGATTTTTAGGTGAAAAGTACATAACGTATAAACCTTTTTTTCCCAGCTTTTGGTTGCTTTTTACCAGTTGTACAAATATTGGTTGGTGGTTCAGCAATTTTTATCCACTGATTTCGGCGGATTCATTGAGTTTCAACAGTGGTTTGCTGTTCAAGTGTGTGATAATACATACTTGAACCATCGTTGAACGTTAGTTAATCCACCGAAATCGGTGAGTTAAAATCTTGAACCGAGGCTGAACCAGTGTTGTACAACTGGCCATAAAACCGTAGGGCAGTTAAATTGATAGCGCATTGCGCATCTGACATCATCGAAGCGCCGTATTTCTTTTTAAAGGTGTATAAAGCAAACGTTTTACAACTTAAATTTAATGAAAGAATAGTTACAGTACCGGTTCCGCAATGGCAATGAAGAGCAAGAAGAAGAAGAATTCCTTAATGTACACTTTATGGGGCTAAAAAAAAACACTCATTATGGCTATTTGATAACTTTTTTTCAACAGGTTTCCCAAAACTGAATTTTGTATGGGGTTTTGACTTTAAATAATGAAAATTTGAGAAATTTTTTGTCAAACTCGCAAGAAATTTCAAGTTACCAAAAAGAACTTTTAACTATTTTTGTTTTTTGTTTTAGAAAATTAAGCTGCAAACGTGTGAGCCCACCATAAAATATTAAAAATTATTGCTGAACGAGTTATTTAGGCGTTATTCCAGTCATTGGATGGTGTATGTTTGACAGATGACAGCTAATTTGTATTTTTCTTTTTTCCAGTATAGGGATAATTGAAAAATTTGTGTAGCAAAAGATAAAATGTTCACAAAATATTTAAAATTTCGAACTCATAGCTGTTTAAGTAGATTATCAAAAGAATTTGTAAGTGAAGCCATTAAAGTTTACTTTTATAAAACATTATTCTTTTTAGGGGACAAAACCAGTTCAACATTCTGCCGACACTTCTCTAGAACAAGTTCATATCGATGAAGCTGTAAAAGAAACCCCGATACTACAATCGGCTTCGGTTGATTTATGGAAACAATCCCATGAACTCTTTATAAATCATGGACTGAAAACTACTAACTTCCTTCGGATTGTTACAAGTAATCCATCTATTCTGTCCAGACAACCAAAGAAAATTATTGATAGTTTAGAAAACTGGCGTAGTTGCCAATTTGGGGAAACGCTTTCACATTTGCTTCTAACAAAATATCCATCGCTTTTAGATATATCCGATGGAAGAAAACTTTTAAAGCATGTAACATATCTTAAAGGATATTTGGGAACCAATAAGAATGTATGGAAGCTTTTAATGAATTCTCCAGATTTAATACAACAATCGGAAGCTAGTATTCAAAAGAAAATTGATTACATAAATAAGACTATGAGAATTGAAATACCAGAAATTGTCAAGTCTGAAGCTCTATCCAGATCCCTTTTCGATATTCAATGCAGGCATATATTTCTTGATCGTTTAGGTCTATTTAAGCCACGACCTCTTAAAGCTGATCCAGACGAGCCAACAAAGAATCCCCGTTTGTATCAAATCACAGATACGTCTGATAAAAAATTCGCCACCAAAATTGCTCATGTAACATTGGCAGAGTTTGAAGCATTTGAAGATCTATATAAAAGAGAATTAAAACAGAAAGATATAGAAATGGATGAAGATGAGGAGTCTGATGATGATTATTATGAAGATGATTTTCCAGCTAAATAAATTATTTATAAATGTTTACAATAATTTTGTTTGATTTTTAAATTATCATTAACGAACTAAAAATAGATTTTAACTTCTTTATTAAACTTTAAGGGCTTGTTTCACAATGTATAAGTAAAGCTATTTTGTTTGAGAATACGAATCGGGCAAGAATTTTTCCTAGTTCGATGATTTTCAAATCAAATCCTCCGGGTTAATTTTTGCATATAGAGATTTTCAAATCAGGGTTATGTTCCTGACGGTCAATGTTTCACTTAAAGGACAGGTGAATGACTCGGCTATAGAAGCGAAAAAATCGTGTCTTTCATTGAATTGTAAAAATTAATAGTATGATTATTCCTTTGACCATCTCTTCATGGGCCCAAGCTAAGCTATATGCCATATGACTTGTGCTATTTGTCCGCGTGAATATTTTTATTGTGTTATCTGTCAGAGCGCAACAATATTCAAAAAAAAAAAATACGTATAAATTGTGATTAAATAAAATTAAACAGAAAGAAACTCTTGAGAATTTCAAACACAAATAGCTGAAATGCTCCAGAAATGAAAATTACTTGCACAACTTTTTTTCACAATTTACATTGGGAGAGGAAAAAAATTTCAATCTCATTTTCAAATACTGGGAAAAAAAATGAAAAAAAAAATACCACAAATCCCAAAAGGAATGTCATTTCGATCAAAATAATTTTCAATATTCAGGACCAAATTTTAATAATTTGTCTGACTCATAGATACTGTTGGTGTGGGGTGGCGTATGTGGAACATTTTTTTTTTAAACAAATGTTAGACTTTGATAGTTAGTTCGACTCTTGGTTTGTTACTTTTTTTTTATTTTAAATCACATAACATACAATTTAACAGTAACAAAAAAAATACTATCAACTCAGTTAACAACGCAAAATAGTCTTTTAATTAATAACAAAGACTACAGAACTGCATTTTTAAAGTAACTGTTTCAAGAAGGAAACACACAAAGTTAGGAATATCGATGAATATATTTTTTATCACAAACAAAAAATAAATTGATCTAGTTTCATTACAATATAAAAGGGTGTTTGTACTCTTCTTCTTGCCAGTATTTCATAACAAAAACAAAAATAGTCTATCAAAATGCAAGGTGGTATTTCTCCCACAATTAAAGAATTCACGTTCTCTTCACCAAAAAATATTCTTTCATTTCTTTGATTTTCAACTATATAAGATGCATCTCACGTTTCCTTCTATAGAAAAGTACCATTGAATTGTGAATCACGTACCGAAGTCGCAGACTTTCCATACGACATATTTTTTATCAATGCACAATAGATTATAATATGGTGTGCCTTCTCAGGTAGGTAGGTTAGTGTGTAGATATTTTTTGTGCGTTGGCCAATACTTCCATTTCTAATTTAACTTTTGTTTTTGTTCGAAACATTATTTATTTTTGCAATCTTCAAAATTTTATTGACTTCCGAACTTATAAATTGTAAAGAAAACATAGATATATATGTACTCTTTTTTTTAATTTGAAATTGGTTACTTTTACTTATTCATATGGTTCATCATTAAAACACAATGCGAGCAGGCATGATATGGAAATTGCGGATAAAAATTTCTTTTGCACAGAAAATTAACATTCCGATCGCATAAACTATGATACCTATCTTGAGGAACGATAATTCGGTGGATCTCTAAAGGAGTCTTACGAAATAATTCGTGTTTGTATTTATTTATAGTGACAATGATATAAACATATTTATTATGGTATAGTAATTGCATTTGAGACATTTAAATACACATAAAATAAGCGTTGAATTGTTAGAAGAAATAAAAATACTGAAAAAGCTTACACTTGCCCTTACTTAATAGTGCATAAAATTGTTATTATGAAAAATAAAAACAAACATTTTGACGCGGCGTATTAAGTTGCTTTTAAGTTAAATAAAGTTTCCAAGACCGTTTGCCCATTTTAAATAATGGAATGCTATATTTTTGAATCTAACTCTATGAACTGTATACTTTCAGCTCTATTTATACCCATATAGTGCAACGTTATGTTCGAAAGAATGCACCAGAAATGGACAGCTTTAGAAAAAATTGGATTTGAAATTTAGCTATTTATTGGGTTAATTTTGGAAAAACGACTTCAAATATTTTTGAATACATACATACATGTTATGTACTTTATTTTAAGAATGACTAATTTTTCATTGTGTTTTAAAATTAAAACTTTGAGAAGAGAAGTGCTTAAGGATTTAATATTTCTCTAAGTTTATCATGGCTTCATAATGCATAATGCTTCATGGTAATTAAAATGCATGGCTAGGTATTATGTAGTATAATATGCTTAAGTTCACACAGTGATTTAAAAAAATTGAATTCATTTATTTATCACAGATCCGATCCAGTTAGTATTTATTAATGTGGAGTTAAAAATTAAATTTCAAAAAAAATTATCTATTATGTATTATTATTTAATCATATCAGAAGTTTTAGTTTAAAAAATTGAATTAAAATTGATGAGACTAATAATGAGATAGTCGAAAATATAAAAAAGGTTATAAATATGAGAGGTACTGTTAATAATTGTTTAATTTAAAATGAGTTCACAGCTCGCAGAAAATATGAAATCAAAATTTTAGGAGTAGTTTTCAAGAAAAATAAGATTTTCCATAATATATGGTTTTTAACACTTTTGTGTGGTAAGAAGGTAGGTACTATTATTTTAAGTTTTTGAAATATTTAAGTTTTCAAAAAAAAATGTTGATACTGTTTTTAAAAACCCAACAAAAATTGGACTATTAAAACCTTTTAAAACATTCCCCATACAAAATTTAATCAAAATCAGATGACCTGTTTTCGAGAAAATCGAGAATCAAAAAAATGGTTCTACTTATTAAAGGTGTCATTATAATAACTACATTCGTCATGGAAATTTAAGGTTTGATTAAACGAAACCAATACTTGAACTACTATGTAGAAAGTAGTAAGCATGGACTTTAGCAAAGGTAGAAAAAAGTAAATTTAAAAAAATTGACGTAAGTGCTTGAAATAAAAACAAATGAAATAAATGGCATATGAATGGATCGCACGAACTTAGTCCATGTGACTAAGGATTTTAAAGATTTTTATATTTTAAAGTATGCATATAATAAATTAGAGAAAATACTAAAGGTAAAATTATAAAAATTAAATTTAAAATTATTAATCTATTTATTTTAATGGACATTTTTTTTGTTTCTCCTAAAAAATATAACTGTGTCAGTTTGCTATCGGATCGACGATGTTTTAAAATTACTTGGTAATTTTATTAGAGCTAATGGTCTAAAGCCTTAAAGTCTATTTAATGTTAATTTTATTTTTCAATAGATGAATCATTCCAAATATTTATCGGTTCATCCAACTTCGCATTTAAAATTATTACTATCATTTTTAAATTTAGATTTCTCGTCGTTGTCAACTATACGTATGTACATGTAACCGCGTGATTATTTCAATCTAAAAAGTAATTGATTAGACTAGGTTTTATATCAATCTAACTTCTAACCATGCAGCAAGTGTCCAGTAGTTAAAACACAATTTAACATACAGACATATTATATACCGCATAATGTCACCGCAAGAACTAATATACCTATCTATGTATCGTTCATTTCGCACTTACATACATACATACATGGATGTACAATTTCGAATGGCAAAAATATTTTGCTTGAAAGACAAGTGAAAATTTTGTGGTCTGCCTCGAATATTAAAATATTTTTTTTTTTTACTTTTGTTCGTCATATTGACTTTTTGACGGGGGTGAAGAAAAAGTTGTGATTGGAATGTTTGTTTACCATTTACATTTGACTGCAATATCAGTGGTTACTCGGTTGCATGGTGGTTTGCAACGAAAGTGATCACTTTGGTTTTGAACTTGATGAAAGTGTTGAATTTGAATAACTAAAATAAATTAGTGAACTTTTACCCTTAATTACCTATAATAAGTATTAATTTAATGATTAGAAAATGTAATCTTGTTGGATATAGTTCACTTCACACTAGATATTCGTCATGAAATATATGTAAGATGAACTGCGGAGTTTAACAAAAATTTCATATTGACAAGGCCAAGCCTTCACTAGTCAACTGATGAGTCCAAGTGAGATCGCCTGCGGAAACGTGCGGTTTCGGATGTAATCAGCAAAACAGTGATAAAGGCGGGAAAATTAAAAATCGCTTTTTTAGCTATTTTAAAAAATATTAAAAAAAAACAATGGAAAGATTCACAATATCATCTCATATCTTTTTTTAAAGCAACAAATCCATTCTTTGTTACAAAAAGAAGAAAAATTCAATTCATATGATCATTTCAGCTACCCTACTGATATGAATGAGGCCAATTCAGTTTTTTCTTCTGTTTATAACGAAGTTGTTTTATTAGATATTTGCTTATGTCTTTAAAATTGTAAGTCCTAATACCTTCTGGTTTTCAGTGTTTGACTTCAAATTGATAATAGCATTGAATATTAAAATTGAAAACAGTACTTAATACCGTTAAATTAAAAAAAATCAGTTTGGAAAAAAAATTTGAGTTTGAAAATTAATTCCTCAAAAACTTTTTGCTCAAACAACTTGAATTAAAAAGCAAATTAAAGAATGGTTTTCTAGGCTTTCAAAAAAATTATAGCATGCAAATATTGCCATCGTTTTTTTTTAAATAATTTTGGGTCTGTTTTAAGTAATTTTTATTATAAAATTGCCCCACTCACCTAAACGGGGGAAATAGACCCCCCTTCCATTCGATTTTTTTCGTACCTTACAAGTTTTAGTCTTTTGTCACACCTTATGCAAATCACCCTGCATATTATTCCATGGAGTTTTTTAGTTTTTTTTTTAATATTAATTATTATGATTATTATTCTTATTAAAAGCATTTCACTGTAAAAGTTTTATACACTCCTGTTTATTTGTGCAAAATTTCAAGGCTCTATCTTTAAAAACAAAAGTTATGGAGTTTTGATCCGAAACCCACCATTATTTTCCAATGTGCGCCGGGACGAAACGCCAAATTTTTGTAGACTAAAAGGCAAAACAATACGATTGATAAATTAATATTCATTTCAAACTCTTCAAATCCTTTGTATGCATATTAACTAATTTTTAAGGATTTTAGTAAAAAAAAATGACCACCAAACAGTGGTCTCGCACTGTTTATTTTCTGAATATACGAAAAAACCTATTTGGTTTTTCATTACGATGTAAAAGATGCTCTTAAAATCGAGAATTGCACTTTTAAATAAAACATAAATATAAAAGATAGAATTCACACATTAATGTTGATTTAGAAAAATCATGAGCGAAAAAAAAGCACTTTAAAATATTCTTAAACGAAAACTTCAAAAGTCTTTTCTTTGAAAAGGTTCCGTGAAATTAGGCCTCGGCAAGCAATTTTTATTTCTAATTTTGTTTCAGAAATAATTTCAGAAGTATTTATTTCTTCGTTGATTGGGCAAATTATTTCATAAAATTTTACCTGCAATCATGTCCCCGCCGAGCAAGAACCGCATTATTCGCGCTCTTAACCCCCTGGCTCCACAAGCAATTTTTATTTCTAATTTTATTTCTTAAAAAATTTCAAAAGTATTTATTTCTTCGTTGAGTGGGCAAATTATTTCATAAAATTTTAATTGCAATCATGTCCCCGCCGAGCAAGCACTGCATTATTCGCGATATTACCGCACTAAAAGTTAATTTATGTCCACATTTATTTCTTCTGCGAAGACAAGATATAAATGAAGATATTTATGTCTGAAAATAAAAATCTTCTTGACATAAGTGGCCTCCACAAGAAATTTTGACGACATAACACATATTTTGCAATGGTTCATTTCTAGTGGAGCCCCAGGGAGTAGAAATGAAATAACGCCTCAGATTTATTCATCTATTATGTAACTCGCTGATGGTTTTCAATAATGATCTTTACATTGAAACATGATTGCTTGCAGTCTACAATAAGATGATATGTTCTCAAACTCAGCGGATTTTCATAATATTGTGTAGAAAGAAAATGATGTTTTAACAAAATGAAATAGGACCCACAATAAAATTAAATTAAATACCAATATTGGGGTCATATTTCATTAATGTATGGGGTCATATTTCATTGGGACTTTATTTCATTAGGGATATTCATGCAATGGCGTAAAGTCATCGTAAATGTCGTAAACTGCGTATAAATATTTCAATTTTTTATGAAAATGTGACAAGTTTACATAGCTTACCACGTTTACGATGACTTTACGAACTTGCATGAACACCCCTTTTATGAAATAAGGCCCTAAAAAAATGAAATAATGCCCCAAAAATGAAATAATACCCCAAAATTTGAAAATGTTTGTTGTTATTCCTTGCGTTCGGTGAACTATCAAAAAGGGTATCCATCCTTTCCCAAAAATGTTCAGATATGTTGGGTTGCTGTTGCATCAGCTGTTTTGATACAAGGGACTACAACAACAAAAACCTAGCTTTGGATTGATTCCCGGACGCGACCGCCGACCATTGTTTCGTATGCATAGTTTTGGGTCCTTATTTCATTTTTTCTTTTGGGTCTAATTTCGCGGGTCAAGCATTACTCAACTCAAATGCCAGTCAAATTATTTTTACTTTGACTTCTTCGAAAACGGCCACAAACTTTAAGTTCATAAATTCAAAAGTTCAAATTGATCGAGAAAATGATCGTTATTTTATAACGCAGAATTTTCAATCATCAACAGACGTTTGTCGCATTTAAACAAGATCGTCATGACATATTGTTTCTTTTACTGAGATTTAAGAAAACTGCATTAACGAACAGGTCCAAAGGCATAACAGTTAAAATTCGTATTTGCATTTTCGAATAAAAGACTTTTGCAGTTTGCGTTTAAGAATATTTGAAAAATACATTTTTTGACGCAGATGACATTTTTAAAAACATAACCTATATGGTCTGAGCAGAACTGAACAACACAATAGGTCTGTTTCTTTACTTCCCAAAACTGCTACTTTCTACCCATTTAGCCCAAATTCCTGTCGAATTTCATATAAAAAAAAATAAAATTAGACTAAAATAGGTCAAAATTGCCAGTTTTGGGAAGTAAAAAAAACAGACGTTATGATTAACACCAGCAGAGGTTGAGCATAAAGCATAGGCTGTATGAACAGTTTACAGTTCACGTACAAGTAGGATTAAATTCGTTAGTTTAAATTTCTTATTAATAAAAACAACACGTTCGTGCGATAGTAAACTGATTCTTATTGACATTTATTTAAGAAAATCTACTACAATAAATAGAAATTCCATTGAAATGTTCATTAAAGGGTTACATAGACCTTTCCTTTTGGACAGGACAATATTTATTTTTTGTATGTGAGGGGGGGGGGGGGGGGGGGGGGTCAGAGTGTGAGTATACAAACCATTGCAATGTGAAAGCCAAACTTGAAATGCTTGCAAAAACGTTAGATTTTTGTTAAAAAAAATTTAAGTGGAACTGTACTTAACAAAAATTGCATATTGAGAAGGTTCTCTCAACTAGTCCCTAGTCAACTGAAGACACAACTTAAGATCTCGCAACAAAACTGAATTACTATAAATGATAATGAAATACACATATTTATTTTGTATAATCCAAAAAAAAATTGTTCTTAATTTTATGAGCCTCCATCTCAATCATAAATTCATTAAAGTATCAATAACATTTGTTTGTTATTATTAACATAAACAGAAGTAAAAATTAATGCTTGAACTTGTTTTGAAAATCAATCTTGTATTATCATTGGAATCCTCAAAGAGTCAAAGCCAACATCAATAATTTTATCAATGAAAATCATATCCCGAAAGTATGTATAGGAGTAAAAAACAACTTTAATACCAAGTCGAAGCATTGCAAATAAAAAACACTCATAAAATAATTGCATTATGATGGTTGTGATATGTGTTGTGAGTGAGCGCGCGCACGAAATTAAAACTTGCCGCGCAAGTTAAATTTATCAATGAAATTAAAATTTAAATGGATGCTTGGCGGAAAAAAAAGCACCAGCATTACATACGTACATATGTATGTAGGTACGTGTTGTATATATTTGTCAACCATGATCACAATCCGATTTTACGTATACGAGTTTATTTATTGGCAAATACTATGTCTGCAGTAATGGTGGAGTTTAACCATATTCTGATGGTATAGTAGAAAAATATAGACGGATGGAACATGAAGGTGGCCAAAGCCAAAGCCAAGCCATGCCAAGTAGCCCAGCGTCAACACACTAGCCTCCTATAACGATGGCCAACAAAACAATCAAGAAAGTTGGCACTGCCATAACAGACTATGCTGGAATTCGATTGCTTTTCTTTTCAATAAGCCATCAGCCATTGAGCCATCAGCAGAAGCCACCGTTTAGGCTCATAACCCCTTGGATTTGTTGTTACCACTCAATCCATCCACCATCGCAAAATAAAAAAAAAAAAACACAAAAAAACGTTTCTTCTTCGTTGGTTCGGTCTTTGGTCTTCTTAAGTTGTCGGCTAACTGGTATCGGAGCACGATTTAAGTGGCTTGAATTCAGTTTTTCTTATAGCGTTGTATTGTACGGACGTTTGACGGGCAAAAAATAAAAGTGAAATTATTCCCAAAAGGATATGAGTGCAAGTTGAGTTGTTGTTGTGTATTATGTGGCCGTGCTGCAGCTTGTGAAACTTTGTCTAAATTAAAATTTTCAAAGTTAAAACATCTCTTCTAAAAAACAATAAACAAAGTGACTATTTACAAAAATTCAGTGTTCTTTTCAAAATAATTGATTAAAAAAAAAAAACTATAGGTACTAGTAGTCAACTTTGTGGATTTCCATCCAACCGGAAGTGTATGGTAAAATGTTCGTTTCTACTCAATAATACTAAAAATCTTTGATATAACTAAAACCAAGAATAAGATCTTGAGGACTGGTTGTTGAAAGATCCTTCAAGTTCAAATATTATTATATACCTAAATACACTCTTTTATATGCAATTTATTATATATAGTACACAGAATTACCGGCATGTATAGACAGTTACTTTTATTGTATTTCGTGAGAAACTTGATTGTTTCATTCGATGTATGCGTTGTTATTAAAGAGAAAAAATGGTTTTAAACAACTTTGACAGTAGATATATTAAGATGTGCCAGTACCTTTATGTACATAGTATATATACATTATAGATATATATGTTTGAAAATGTAAATGAAATTTAAAATTATTTGATTTTATTATGAAACACTTGCGGAAATTTTAATAAATTAATAAGGACTACAATCTTATGTTAATTTGTATGACGATTTCATCATACAAAATAATTTGAATATAAATTCACAACAATAAGAATTTGTTTTTATTCAAATATTTTCCTTTAGGGGCTTAAATATTGGTTTTTCTTGTGATATCGTCCTGTATAATAATTGGACAGACATCTATGTCCAAAATTTTTTGTAGATTCCTTTTGAGAACGGATATCATTTTACTTTCACCCAAATAACGCTATAAAGTATGAGTTAAGAAGAACTGTCTTAAATTAAGTTTTAAAAAAACTACTCCGAAAAACAGCTAAGTAATCGAAGGCTTTTAGAGTAGAAGGCTAGAAACAAGGAAAACAAAAAGAGTACTCTGACGTCCCAATGAAATTGAAAACGAAATAATTATCGAATTTTCAAAACAAAATTTAGATATATTTTTTAATTCAAAAATATTTTCTAAGGTTTTAATATGATATGTAATAATAGCTGCATTTTATTATCCACATGATCTGATCCGGATCAAATTTTTACACGTTAATACAAAAACAACATGTAATCCTGTTTTTTTTTTGTGGATATATTTCATGATCCAAAAACTAGTACTTTTTAAAGGACAAGTAGTGTAAACTATAGTGCAAAAAAAAAAGTCAACAAAAACATGAAAAATATACAAACATAATGCAAAACGAGATGGCTATATAACCTGGCTGTCATTATGATCCTGTTTGTATTATTATGAGGATCTGATACAGGTCAGATCATGTGGATAATAAAATGCAGCTTATATGTAAATATTTATTAAACCTTCTGAGAAGCTTCTAAAGGTATATACAAAATTAATGCCGTTCGGTAATCGATTCAATCATTTTCAAAAAAGTCAAAAATAAAAAAATTCGAAAGAATAAAAGGTTCTATGGTATAGATACCGTGTTATTGAATGCTTTTGGAAACAAAAATTTCCAAAAGTATAGGTATACTATGTCTAAAAAAATTTCTTTATTAAAATCGAAGGAATCGCTTTTTAAAAAAGAAGTAAAACTTTCCTTATGTTTGAAAATAATAAAAGTAAGTTTTCCTAAAGTTAACTTCAGTTCGTTGTTTATCTGCTTCTAAAGATTCTATTTCCACTACGCTTAAACTGGCCTCTGCAGTCCAGGGGTTCTACTCTGTATTTCGTTTTAAATGTGAAATTTTCTGAAAACGAATATAATATATTGTACACTCTTTTTTTAAAGCGGAATGAATGCAACTACTTTCAGATTAAAAATTTCTTTAAAAACTCAACTTTTTCATTTTTATAGAATAATATGTATATAATATATAATATAAGAACAAAATATTATTATATATTACTATTACAGTAAAACCCGCTTAAGAGAAACTGCAAAATGTCACAGTCTTTCTTTCACTTAAGCGGGTTTTTCACTTAAACGAACCCCGCTTAAGTGAAAAAAATTTCACTTAAGCGGAGTCCGGATAAGTGAAAAAAAAGCGGATTTAAAAATTCCAAAAAATGTTCTGACATATCAGAAATTCAAATGTCATTTTTGTGATGAAAATTTGGTGGAGGTGAAAAATAAAAAAGAAGTAAAAGCGTTCAGCAAATTTTTTGTTCTGTTCTATTAAATTTTTTTTTCACTTAAGGGAGTTTTTTTCAATGAAAAATATTAAATTTAACTGAAAATATGTTTCAGGTATCCGGGTTTTTCACTTAAGCGAGTTTCGCTTAAGCGGAGTGTTATAAAGGTAATTGGTCGACAAATGCTCGGGGATAAAAAAAGTGTTTCAGATAAGCGGATTTTTCTCTTAAGCGGGTTTTACTGTATTATAAATATTATTTCATTTCTAAAGTTTTACCGAGTACCAATTCAAAAGTGGAATGAAAAGCATTTTCAAATAAGAACGACTTCCAGAACGAAATACAGAGTATAGTTTAAATTCAATTGTATTAATCGCAGTGAAGAATATGGAATTGGATTTAAATTAATTTACATACCATCAGGATTGAGTATCTGATGTTTAGTGTTAAAAATTGATTGATTGATTGATAAGAGCATAGAATATTAAAAAAAATATGTGAGTATTGAGACTCGCGGTCTCAGGGAATGGGTAAAAATCGAGATGATAAAAATTATGAATCTACATCCCATATACATAATACCTAACACCATAAACTCCGAATATAACAAATCGCATATCATATCACTTATCACTTTATGGTTAAAAAGGATCGATCCACAAGGGCAGCATTCTATTTTCTTACTCTAAAACGAGAACTGAGATGTTTACACATTAAAAACGTAGAAATTAAATTAAATTTAAAATTCAACTGAAAAATTTAAAATATTTTCCTCGAACGGATGATGTACAGTATTTGGATCGGGCATTTGATAACCTATTATTTTTCAGATACAACTACCCTTCGCGTATGATTCTTCCGCTGCATTTACAACCATTTCCGTTACAGCGTTTCATTTTTAATTTCACTATAACTCAAATGTTTACACATTAAAAGAAAACTGTAAACTATATTTAATTTAAAAAATAATTAAAAAAAAAATCATCAAACTTTTTTCGAAATAGATAATATATAGTCCAGTAACTTTATACATACATCAGATACAGATCTTGTGTCAAATCCGGTAGTTCTGATTTTTACGATGTTGTCCTTATGAATAACCCAAGTTTCGACCTCGAGCGCTGAACGCAATATTGTCAAAAATCTAATTTCTTTAACCCCTTCAGCCTTATGGACCTTTTCGGGTTATAACTTTGCTCTATACAATTTCGAGGTTACAACGCAACGTTTTCTTCAATTTGAGCTCAAAAACTTTTCTGTAAACCAAATGTTTTCCAAAATACAGCATTTCAAAATATTTCGATTTTGTCTGAACTCGAACATTTTAAGCAATATTTTGTATTATATTGCTTAATTTAGGAAAGAGGAATAGTTATTTTGTTTTAGCTTTAATAATATTTTTCTATCATCGGTCTTAATTTAGGCCACAACCCGTCTGTTGCTAGTAAACTTCGATCCTGTCGCCTTCTTCCATTTCAAGTGAAGTTGGTGTATCGTTCTCATTTAGGGGCTGTCCATCAAATCGAAACCGTACCACTTGCATAGATAGACCCGCTCGATCACTATAAGCATTGGAAAGCTCAATTTTGAAAAATATTGGTTCTACATTGACGGTTTTGGGCTCAAATTAAAGAGAATGTAGTTATTTTAAAATCGTAGAACGAAGTTATAATCGAAAACTAGTCTATTAGGATTTAAATCGTCAAAAACTGAAAAAAAAACTCGAAAATTTCGTGGTTTTTTGGATTTTACCAATATTGCGTTCGTCGTTCGAGGTCGAAAACTGGCCTATCTGCTATTAGGCCAATATCATAAACAACTCTGACATAAAGTCTCCCTCCTGTGAGACGAAAAAATTAGTGGATTATGTAATATTGAATTTTCCTGGAAAAAAATATTGGGTATTATTACCCAAAAAGAATTTTTGGAAAATATTGTTTCAATTTCTAATGAGTTACTGTAAAAAAATTTCAATTAAAATTGGCGAAGTCACTTACGAAAAAGTCGAAAAAAAAACGATTTTATACCAAGTATATAAGGATCCGTTAATAACAGTTTTATATGTAACATTTTACTACGAATATTTAAACCAAACATACAAGTTTATACAGAGTCAAGTTAAGAACAGAAGAATATTTTGTTTTAGAAATTTGTATATTAATGTGTTAAAAATACAAAAAATACTGCAGAATGCAGATATACCATATAAAAATAGAACTACGCTTTATTCTATTTTGTATTTAAATTTTACTTTGAAGTAATCCAAGTTCTCTTTTTAATAGTCAAATGAATTTTTTCTAAACAGTTCTGTGGTGGAATTTGGACCTAAAAAGAATTAATTTACAGACACACAGAGATACAAAATTGTGGGATCACTTTTTTCATGCTCTTTTATGTGATAGTCATAACAAGTCTGAATGTAATCTCGAGTTTGAGTTCGATTTTTTTTTTTTAAATCCAATACTTGTCCTATTGTTCAAAACAAAACTGTGGCAACAATTGAAAAACAGCATAAGTCGACTTATGTTGAAATTGAGTTTATTAAAGTATCTGATGTGTTATATAAGAGATTCTATTTGTCATAATACTTCCTCTGTATAGGGCAAGTATATGGTTTCGTGTCGAAAAAAAATACGATATTGGAAAAGCCTAAAAAAAAGAGTTATCTGCGGGATTAAAGGACATTTTCCAGCAGGTACTCGCTTATAATCGTCCTGCTTCATTATATGATTTAGAATCATTCTATACCCTCTGGGTCAAGATAATGGGCGAGTTCAATGCATTAAGTTTTAATCAGAATTCTGAATATTTAGACCTTCTGATTGGCCACCTGTCATAAAAAGTTAGATGACTTTAAGTGACTTTTAGTTACGTTTAGTAACGTTTCTTCTGAATTTTCTAAATAGAATTTTAGAATTTTCATCTCAAATGACAGTTATTTGTGGTGGGGGAAATGTCAAACCAGTTTAAGTACACATAAAAGTTGAACTTTATGATTTTCTCTCTGGTTGGTGGTTGATTTGATTCCAAAAACATATTCCGCTGCATCGCCTTTTCTTCATTACTGTAATCAAAAGTATTTTTTACTAGACTTAAATATGTTTGGGATGATTGCGGATTTTTGGAGAATCGGAAGATTTGTCAAAAGGGGATTTTGTCCATAGGGTGCTGATTTTTGTTTTTGTGGATTACGTACATTATCTTTCCTTAACTGTAAAAACGAAAAGCATCACTAAAAAAAATTTAAATTTTTAATATCGTGTCTAAATAATTCGTATATATTTTTTTTTAAATACATATTTTTCAATGTAAAACCGCGGAATGTGAAAGTTCGAGAATTTACTGGTAAAACTTAGAATTTTTCAGCAATCATTTGTAATAGTCCGAAATATTTTCCTTTCACAATTAATAATTTTTACTTGTAAATTCTAGAATTCCCATATTTCGGAATTTTAAAGTATTATTTACATTTAAAATTTTTGTTTTTGTAGGTGTGTTTGTTGGAGGTGGTTTTGAAAAAAAAAAATCTTGATAAGATGACTTTTCGATTGAAATAATAAATAAAACTTTCAGTTTAACAGGAACCTTATACATTTAACAATTTTCTGCTAAAATAAATCAAAAATAAATTAGCCCACAGCAAAATACGTAATTATAATATGAATGATATTCTATGTATCGTGCGTAGGAGTTGAAAGAAAGTGATACCTTACCTTACTTACATTATTTTGACAATATGTCAAATCCAAATTAGTCACAAGATATTGATTTGTATTGTTAATTGTCTTATCCGCCTTCTACTTATAAAATATTTTGCAATAAAAAATCTTAAATTCTTATTTTCACTTATGCTAATTGATTATTAATGTCTGTCAATAAAAACAATTAACAATAAAAGATTAAATATTGGTCACACCTTAAAAATGAAATGAATTACAATTTGGTTTGAAAGGGAAAGTACTTTTAGAAAAAAATTGCTACACTTCAGTTTAAAGGTGTTTTACTTGAACATTTAATTAATCAGAACAATGGATTATTAATATTCTCTCGTGTCACAATAATGCACAACTTGTCTGTCCAAAGTCCTCTATTTGGATTTTAAAAGAATCTAATTACACTACCTTTAACCCTGATGGAGGTTATTTTTGTAACTATTGCAATACATGTCCCATATATATGTAGATAAGAGTACATTTCGGATTCATAAAAATATTTGACCTTAAATTTTAATCTCTACTTTTTAGAAGGTAACAATGTCCAAAGAGAGTACCTGTCTGTTTGCCTATTTGCAGTTTTGGCTGCAGGATCAATATACGGAGTTTAGGTAGTCTTCAGTTATTTAAGAAAAAGCTATTATAATAATATCCAATAAAAGAGTTACATACGATCACTGATCAGTCACGTCTAAATTAAGATTTCAATGATTATTCCAAAAATATAAATAAACTAGAAACCATGTTCGAAATTAAACTTGTATTTACTTTTCAATTCCAGATTGTTCCTCTCAAATGATACCTAGGCAGTACAAGTTACTCTTGCTGTGGCTACGTTTTTTAACAATCGTACTCAGCGGAGTTAAGGGAGATGATGTCGATAACTTTCAACCTGAAGGTAAGATATCTCCCAAAATGTTACAGTCTTACTTAATAGAATTATCTTAAAGGTTTTGAAGGAAGAATTCTTAACCCAAAGCTAGATCGTAATGGTTGGAAACCATTAGGTCAGGGTGATCCTTTAAAAAATGACCCAACATTTGACTACAGCCCACCAGCCCTTGAAAGAGTTCGTTATTGGGCTGAAAATAATAAAACAAAAGAAGATACATCAGGAAAGAAAAATAAATCAGACATACTTCTCCTGGGAGTTCCATCGAAACGAGAAAATATGAAAAAGGAACAAAAATACACATCAATTAGAAGAAGTTACTATGGCGGCAGCGGTGGTGGAAATCTTCCAACTCGACTCATGCCACCACCAATGCAAACTCTTCAACCCCAACGAATGAAGTCTACCACAACGGAAATGCATCACTACCAAACTCAATATCCCTCAACGAAAAGTTACTTCTCTTCATCTGGATCAGGAAGCTATCGCACCAAGTCCCCGTATGATACAAAATATGCAGAATCTAATAACTATGTTAGTTTCACACGACCCGATACAAAATATTCAAATATACGTTTAGGTCCAAATGATTTTATTGGAATGCATTCGCCTCGAAAGCCCTGGGTTCATGAACTTCTTCAAAAGGAACTCATCAAGCCAAAACCAACGGCAGCTAAGCCAATTCAAACAACTTCGGTGAAAAGTGTTTTTAAAACACATCCCCCCACAGTATTCATAACAACAACTTCAACACCTATTTATAATCCTCCCACAACTATGCCATTTATTCCAACAACAACTACCAGTCAGAAACCGGTTTATCCTTCCTACATGGCACCAACTGCTTTTGACACTTTCTACCCGACTATTCCGCCAATTGACATAACAACTGCAGAATCACCTCCTCCTCCTTCACCTTCTAAGGAACCCATGAATGGACATTTTGAAGTTTCTATGTATCAAATAATTGAAGGTCATTCTAAGGTCAAGACCTATGGCCAAAGTGACAATGATACATCGAATCATGAGCCTAAAATCGTTCCCATCACTCCTCGACAAGAGTCTGTTGTGCGTCATGTCACTTCTTCCGATGATTTGCGTTTCACACATCAAGTGAAACATCTTCATACAAAGAAAAGTACCACAACAACATCTACTACTACTACTACTACAACTACCACTACAACTCCTAAGCCACATACAATTAAAATGTCCAAGCATGAAATAACCCCATCAATAAGGCCTCCATCAGCTCCGGCTCAACAAAAAGCTCCCATGCAAGGCTTGCTAAGCCTGCTCGATTCTTCTCTAGGTAATTTTTTCATCGATGAACCCACTGGAGATGAAATGGGAACCTTATTTTCAGGACCTGCCCTAGATACTGAACCGACAATTTTTGTTACCACAACAACTTCCTACCCACCAACAGCTATTGAACTGGGTTCCCCTAGAAGCTCTCGACAAATTTTCGACTATGATCAATTGCCAGAATCCCGACTTAAAGACTTAAATGAAGCGGACATTTATGACGAAAGTGACGTATTACCTAAAGATTGGCTAAGGTCATCAGCTACCCAAGTTAAAGCAGACGAGGGTGATAAAAGATAAATCAGAGAGTAAAATTTCAACAAAAAATATTTTAACAACAAAAAAAGACTTCTTCATATTTTATGCTCTGTACCAAATCTATTTTCATAAAATAATTATTTTATTTTTTAAGTTAATTCTTATTCAAGAAACGGGTGCTAAAATATTTTAATTTTATCTGAAAAAGTTTTTTTGTTCCAAAATTATAAAACATTCATTATTAATATCAGCTTATGAAATTGAGACTTTTATCTGTTTTTAATAACTGTCTATAAAAAAAAAATTGTGATTTTTTTAAAATTGTTAGTAAATTCTGAAAAGTTTGAAATTAATTTTCTATTTTAAATGCAACGTTTTATTTGTAAATAGAGTTAGATTATTTTTTAAGATTTATTTATTGATTAATTTATTTATTTTTTAAGTATAAGTCTTATTAAATCGAAATATTTATATTCTTTATTAAATACTTTTGTTCTTTTTTTTCTGGGATTATAAGAAAAGCAAAAGGATGCGGTAAGTATAAGGAGCCAGTTATAGCTTTCATTGAAAACAATCATTGAAAATTTGAATTGTTAATTTTGAGGCGTTTAGAAAACTGGTTGGTTGCTGTTGAATGTTTCATATACAAATATGGTAAACACGAAAAGACTGAAATAATCTGCCTCTAATCAGCCAGTTGATATTTCTATTCGATATTGCTCCGTCTAAAATTAGAGTTTCTGAGATTTCAGGAATATTTAAAAGCACAGAAGCTTAAAACGTGTTAACTGGATAAACCTCTTTCAGTTATATATCTAATAATATCGAAACACCAGGTACTAACTTTAGACAGATTGTATGTGTCAAACCAATTGTCTGATTGCAAATGCAAACTGTCAGTGTTAGTTTTCGTGTGCTCTGTTGTCTAATGTTTCATCGGAGAATTTACTCTCTCAAGCTAACACAAATAAGTGCCTATTTAATTAATTTTCATGCATTTTGTTTAAAATCAAATTTTGTACTGACTTATAAAAAAAACAAACACCGTGTATACCTAAAGTCTCTTTTGACATTATACGCCCCTTTGTTAATTTTTTTTTTTCAGCAAATTTCCCAAAATTGAGTTTCTTTCTATTGGTTTCGACAGAAATTTGTGCAAATTTGCAAGAAATTTTACATTATTGAACAGACGTTATATTGGCATCAGGCATCAGTAAATATCTAGAAGGAGATCTTCGCAACTGATTTACCTACCTCATTTAAAACTTGCTCACTGAAATATTTATGGCTATCAAATATAAAAACTCAAGTCGTACACTCTTGATAGACCGATTAGGTCATTATTATTTCAAATCTAATGATGAATTTACACGAATGACAAATTGTTAGTATTTCTGTCAAAATCTAGTCATTATTCTTTTTGTCGTGTAAACGGTCGCAAATCTGTTAGTATTTTTGTCATTAAAAAACTGGCAAGTGAAACTGACATTAAATTTTGGCATTATAATGAAATCGTGTAAATACATTGCTGTGCTGAAAATTTTTTTCAAATAATGACAATGGGAGCGTATCGGAATCCCGCTTTTTAAAATCCCGTTTTTCGAAAATCCCGAAAAAAAAGTTTTAAAATCCCGTCTACTAAAATACCGTTTTTTTAAAATCCCGTCTTCTAAAATCCCGCTTATTCATAATCCCAATGTATTAAAAACCCGCTTTTTAAAATCCCGCCAAATCCCGCCAATCCCGTTTTTCGCAATTAATTTGGGTATTAAACTTGGTTAATTATGAACTCATTCCCATCATCTTAGGAACTAACTGCCAACTACCAAAATGATAAAAAGAAATTTTGCATACACCCAACCTCGCACCTACCCCAAATCCTATAGTGTGCCCAAGCAGGGGGGTTGCAGGGGGGCAGCATGCCCCCCCATACATACCTCACTGATTATTAAAATCGTTGGGACCTATTTCATAATGAAATAAGTCACAAATGAATTAACTCCCAAATTTATGAACTAAGTCCCAACGAAATTTTGGTGGGAGTTAAAACAAGTAGTTTTAATTGATAAAGCGGGATAATAAGAAACGGGATTATAAAAAACGGGATTATAAGAGACGAGATTATAAAAAGCGGGATCTTGAAAAAACGGGATTTTAAAAAACAGGATTATAAAAAGCGGGATTGTAAAACCGGGATTTTAAAAAACGGGATTATAAAAAGCGGGATATCGAACCCAACCCAATGACAATTAGCGAAAAAGAATGAACTTGTTCATTCTGAATGAACTTGTTCATTCTTTACTGCCAATTTGGCAGTATTTTTAATCAAATGTCAAATTGAAAAAGAAAAAAAAAATTTAATTGGCGCGTTTTGTATGTGTCTGGTTGAAAAGAAAATTTGTAAGTAGATTAAAAACATCTAATTTTTATAAATTATAACAATAAACTAACTTTGAACTAACACTTAGGAGAAAGGAACAACAAGAAAAATAGTGGTCGGAAGAGGAGAATTAAAAAAAATTGGTCGCCAGAAGACGACCGAAATTTGGCAGTCGTGTAAATGCATTCGTTTTCATCCTTGCCATTAAAATGAAAAAATTACTGTGAAAGTGTCAACGCAGTCATTATTTAAGTTCCGTGTAAACGCATGTCATTAATGAAAAAATGTGTGCAGTATTTTGGCAATAAAATGACAAAAATACATACTGACAATTTATCATTCATGTAAATCCAGCATAAGTATATACGTCTAATTGACTGAACCGGAGTTTAAGACTGGGTTTGCTTTTTTTTTCCCGAAACCGTAATAAAAATGGCGTAACCATAGACCCATTACTTTTCGACATTTCTCCAACTAATTTTATTTTTTGTTAAAGAAATCGTCACTTCTTACAGACCTCTCGACAAGGGCTGGGGCCTCGGGGTGCCACAGGCTTAATTCGTATAAACACAAGATTTTCAAAGTAAAACGAATGCAAAGCAGAGACAACAGTCAGAATTGAGAAGCGTAATTTTTACACACTATTGCACTTGTGTAACAAAATTTACTAACAGTATTTTGGAAGAGTAATACTTAGTAGGAATTTTATGTATGCATTTTGGAATCGTTTCTTTGGCTTAGGATATTTTGGTAATGTTTAATGTTATTCATTTGTTTAGGGGTAACATTTTTACTTCAAAAAAAGTCTTTCTTTTTGTTTTAATAACTTAACAATTGCATTTAGGGGAAACTTTTTTATTTAGTTCTTAGTAAAAGTTTAGAGCGGAAAACTTAACGGCTATTTTGAATTCTTATTTTTCAGTAATGATGCACATGGATTTTTGGGTCGTAAAAATAAAACAGAAGCTATTTTTTTGTTTTATTTGTTTATTTTTCAATTATGCCTCCTTTTACTTTTTTCTACATCTTCCACGATTTGAAACTCTTGAGAATCTCTGTGCATTTGTGTGAATTTGAACACATTTTATTTTTTTTTTTAGTTTGAACTTTGAGACAATTGTGCAGTAGAAATTCACACAGATGCAAAGAGTTTAAAAGTAAAGCAACAAATGTAATATTTTAATTAATTTTGATTTTTCATTTAGGGTTTGTTTCACAATGTCTGAGTAAAGTTCTGATTAGTTACTTGACACAAAAAATTTCGGAACAGGGTCATAAGTCCACAGACCAAATAAATTTACTTTTGCATTTATAACCTATTCAAGTCGTTAAAAGGCAATTTGTTAGTTTTACTCTTGTGAAATTATGACCCTGTGTCAATATTTAATGTGTCGAGTAACTAATCAGAACTTACTCAGACATTGTGAAACAGACCCTTAGAATTATAAATAACATTGCTCCGAAATGCTATAGTTTATTAATACTGTAAAGAAAGCAAAATATGATTAATGAAGACAAAAGTGGTGAGCCTAACTAAATGAACCGCAATGTAAACTTCTTACCTTATACAAATAATAAATAAAAAAAACAAATTTTTATGATTAAAATAAAAAAAAAAACATTTTATGAATTATCAAAATTTTTTGTAGTTTTAAAAAAGTGTTTCTTTGATCAATTCAACTTGAAAAATATTTCTTTTAACGTGTTTTTATAAAGCATATATTGTACCAAAAAGTCATAGCCCTAATTTTTTTTTATTACCCTATTAATGTAAAATTGCTAGCTAAAAAATCTTAAGAAATCATACAGTACTCTTTGAAGATCGACAGCACTGCTCCAGACATTCATATAAATGGAGCCCACCCCAATCCCCAAACTCTCTTCACGCTTAAATAAAAAAATAAAAAATATTAAGAGATTTTTTATTATTCATCATCTTTGAGTTTAAAATAACCAAGATCAAGAATTGAGTTTCTGACACGACGCGACGGAGTGACATTGATAATGAGCACGGTTACCACTTTGGTAGGATTTATTTAAATAAAAAATACTGTTCATTTATTTCTGTAACATTTTGTCGGAATCTTTTCTGAAATTGGCTTTAATTAATTTTATTTAATTAATTCCTCGATTTTTCACAATTGATTTTTTAAGAACACGTATTGGGCTTTCATAATAATGAAAAAAAAAATATACTTAATAACGTGTTTTTGTGAAAAAAATCATATCGAAGTCAAAAGAACAACCTAAAAATGCGTAAAAAATGTGCTTGAAAATATTTTGCGGGAAAACCGTTATTCACACAGAAAAAAGTTATATTGGTAGATACAAACTTCTGATTGTTCTTGTTTAAATAAAAAAAAATTTTCAAAAATCGGTTGTAGTTTGGCAAAGTTAGAGCCAGTCAAAGGAAAAAAGAATAAAAAACATAAAAACCGTTATCAGTCGAAAACGAAGCGAAAACGAGAAAATTACCTCTTAAGTTTTTCGACTTGAAATGACCTTAGGAACTCATGGTTTTCTTCTGAGGCGGTGATTTCGGGACACCCTGTATAAGGAATTAGTAAGAAACTTTAAATTCTTAATTTTAAGAGATTTATAAAAGAAAATCAGTGATTCATTTATGCCAAAATAAATCTTAAGGACTTCAGTAATTAAAAAGATTGTAAATCTCATTTAGACTTCCGCATAGAATGACTGTTATTATTACAATGATCTTTAATTGATTTAAATCATATTATATGAGAGAGAGACTTTTTCTGGAAACGAAATATAGCCCAGCTGATTTTGTTCAAGCCTGAAAGAGACCTATTAGAAAAGGTTATGTCCGGTTTTGTATAGGACGCCATCAGCCTGATGAAATTCTGAAATTTGGAAAACCCGAATTAATCTATATCTCCGAAACTATTATAGTTGTAGGTACTAAAAAAGTTAACAGTACAGTACTAAGGCTTAAGGTATTGAAATCATCTTATATTTGTAAATACATCATGTCGGTTATGGAATCTGCAATACTGGATCTGCAGTGATTTTCAGTACAGTGTTCTTTTTTCTTGTCATGACAAATGAAATGAGAAACACTGCGGATCCGTATTGAATAACCGAGATGCATGTCTACATTTTTGTCTGCTTTTCATTTTCGAGGTTAGCTATGTCCGTTTTAATTTTTCATTTTCACATTTTTCTCACCTTCTAAGAAGCTTACGTTAAATTACTCTCACCATACAAATTGTAAATTGAAGAATTTTGAACATTCTGATATTTGTTGTTTTTTTTTAAGATGATTCGTTATTGGAGTCTAAAGTTATACCTCTTTTGATTGGACAAATGTTTAAGTACAAATCAAATTTTATTCGAAATTTAAAAAAAAGTTTAAAACTTAAATGTTTTATGGAATTTTAGAAAATTTCCTTTATAAAAAACAAAGAATTTACCATTTTTAGAGTTATTTTTTCTTTGGGCCACAATAGATCTGTTCGCGTACTTGCCCGAAACTGCCAGATTCTACCAGATTAATTTTTTTTATATGAACTTTGACAGTCTTTCGGGCTAAAAATGGTAGAAATGGGTAGGTTTGGGGAGTAAACGAACAAGGTTAATGTTTTCCTCACCACGTGCTAGAATTTACTGTAAGCCATGTAAAAGTCAACCTTCAAATTAAAACCCTCTAAAATTATGATAGTTATTAATTTCTTGATTTTTTTTATTATAACTTTAATAGTAGATTTTGTTTTTCGAAAAGAATGGCAACCGTGAAAATGAGTCAAATCAAATATGGACAAACATCTCCAAAGTTAATTCCAGGCCAGCCCAATCCAATCAGACAAGATCTGCCTTTTGCTTCTGCCTACAGTTGGCTCTTTCATGTCAACCAGATCGGCAGCGTGTTTCGTTTTGTAAGATTATACTGAGTCAGAAGCGTGCAGTGTGGTAGACGTATCCATTAATTCAACAGATCACCGTCCAACGCGAGTGAGTTTTTTTTTGTCTATACTAAAAGAGTGAAAAATTAACTGATTGTTATAAACAAAATATTGCATTATAAAAAATTGTTGCATTTTTCGATAAATAAAGTTCGCAATATTTGATGAAAAATAAAAAAAATTAATGCTAGCATATAGCTTAATAAATATAAAGAAATCAGTCATACCCGTTCTTATCAAAAAGTGAACCTTTTGAAGTTGACTTTTCACCCCCTCTTCTGCGATTGAATCTTGCATATACATTTTCATCATTAATTATGTGGTGCTGTGCGATGAGTGTGAACAAAGTTCGGACAGTGGGCACATTTTGATTTAAGAGACCTTCTCATAAATGCATGAAAACAAATTATTTTCACTTATCTTTTTTCATGAAGCGGAATGCCGGCATACTATTAATACCATAAAATAGTTTAATCATTATCATTACTCGTTGATCTTACGTTTGATTTTTTGGTTTTATGAATTTTTGTTTGAATAAGAATTCGATTTACCACAATTCAAATAATGATTTTTGTCAACATAAAACTCAGTGTTTAAACTTTAAACTTTCACTTTCGTTTCGGTTTTTTGTTTTCTATTATGATCAACTGGTGTTCATAATAATTGTAATATTTTACTCTGTGAGATTAAGAGCAAGTGGTGTTGCATAACATGATAATTAAATATCAATGGAAATCGAATTCTCTTTGAAATTGCGTACATAGGCTAGAGTAATAGGTTAGGTAGGTACATACTTTGTACTTTAATTTCTTAATTTGTGACGAACGTTTATTTTTAATAATACCCGGTATATTATACAGTTTTCTTCTGGTTAGGTAGTTATAACTGTTTTTATCAAATAAAAAATAATAATAAGTAGGTAGGTTGCTGCATATTAAAATATAGTATAATATAATATAAAACTAAATAATAAATAACATACAAGCCTATAAGCGACTACAAAAAAATGCAATACCTAACCTACTCTCTCTCGCTCTTCGAGTTCTCTTATAGCATGTTTCCATTTCATCAAGGCAATTATTGTTTGTTTTTATAAATATTTTTAGCCGGTATAGGTCAAAGCATTGAGTTCAAGTTCAATGACATCTCAACAAATATGTTACAGAAAAAGAAATGCGCGTATGTATATATTTTAAAATAAATTAAATTTATGTCATCAGCTTAAAAAAATATTACAAATGCGGGATTGGTTTGATTTTAATAATGGCTTTTCACTTGCAAAAGAACATACAGTGCGGCTCAAAAGGTTTTTGCTATTTGCATTATAAATCTGTGATTTAGTACATTCCGGCACATACCTAGTATGTATAAAAGTTTAAACTTACTATAGGTTCATGTGTTAAAGTTATGCATTCATTAAAAAATTAAATTCACGCGTGCATGTACTTTTAGTTCAAGTTACTTAGTTGTAAAAAATTTATAGAAAATAAAAGCATGGATATAATCGTTGCAAAATTTTCTTTTTATTTGCGATATTGTATGTACCTACTGTATATGGCAAGTTATGGATACCTACGTAAAAAGAATCGAACTAGAAATTTTGATCAAACTTGACATTACGATGATAGCGAAGCCGAAAAAAGTGGGTCATGTCATTCTGTTCGTCTGTCTGTCCTTTCGGCTGCAACCTTAACGGGTGGCACGTTTTTTGTTTTAAGACCAAAAATACCGGTACCTGTCGTACAATTTTATAAAAAAAAAAATCGAAAGATAGTCATAAATGGTACCTCCCATAGAACCATTTTTTTTATTTTCGATTTTTTTCAAAAATGGTTTATCTGACTTTGATCAATTTTTTATAGAGAATGTTTTAAAAAGTTTAAAAAGCACTGTTTACCACAGTTTCCAAAAAATTTTTTTTGGGTTTTTAAAAAAAATTTCAGAACTTATTTTGAGAACTAAATATACCTAATTCGAAAACGACTGGATCGATTCTTATTAAACTTCGCACTTAGAAGTTTCTTAACATAATCTAGCGGATTTTAAATGAAAATTATTCTTATAACAAAAAAATAAGAGTACCTTCCATACAAGTGTTTAAAAGGGGAACGGGCCGTTATTCTATTTTTGTAATACAGAATTTTGAAATGCAGAATTTTGGTATACAGAATTTCGGAAACCGAATTTTGGCACTTAAAGAATAATGACCCCAATCCAAAGCCTTTAAGGAAAATCTCATTTTTCTCAAAAAACGGTACCTATGATGTTGATTAAAATTTGTATATAAGAGCTTATACCAGCACGATCTACCATAATATATGTAATTAGAAAAAAAATTGTATCTATCAATTTAAAACGGTACTTCATATAGAAACATTTTTTTCAACCGATTTCAATGAAATTTTTTACACAAGAGCTTCTAATAAGTTTGCATAATATTTCATAATTTTCGAAAAAAAAAAATTTTATTTAAAAAGTTTTTTTATTTTTTGAAAATTCAAAATTTCGAAAATGGGCAGAAGATTTTTTTCAAAATTAATTTTTTAACTGCGCGTTAATAAATGCTAACACATTTCGTTTTCGATCTTGTACAGGCACAGGACCATTTTAAACATTTTTTGTAAATAAAGGTAGGTAAACAAAATTTGACCACCTACCGTAAAAATAAAAATTAATAAATAATATTAAATATTAATTTTTAAATATTAAAATTTAACCGAAACCATGGTTAAAAGTAGCGGTTTTTCGAAATTAAAAAAAAAGAAAACAGCCGTTATTCGAAAACCGTTATGATGCGGTACAGACAATTGTTGCTAAATTCTGAGTGGTAATGACCTGGCCTATTACCAGTTTCAGTTTGGATTCAAAATATTTCTTTTTTATTTTTGAAATTTTTTTCTCATAAATTAAGATTTTTTTTAAAATCAGATGGTAAACATATATAGCACTGGTGTCAAAACAATTTCAGAAGTTGTTTAATCAATTTATTCCTAAGTTTATTGATTTTTTCCCATAACTAATTTATTTCTTTTAAAATCAGAACAAAACAACAATTTCAATTATTCAGACTTTAAAACCACACTGTGGTCGCACATAAGAGCATGTTCGTGCGACCCAGTCGCGCGTTTTATTTTTTATTTCTAAAACAATTTTTTTAAAGTTTGAGTTAAAAAAATGAATACCATATTAGAAGGTTTTTTTAATAATACAAATTTTATATACTATACTACTGAAATACATCAGCCAAGTAGAAGACTTAGCACTATTTTAATGGCTTTGAAGAAATGTGGATTTATACGTATTGCTAACAAAATTCCAAAAATCGTTGGAACAGTTTTATTAACCGTTAATTTTAATTAATTATAATTGGTATGCTAGTATAGTAAACCTAATTATTATTTATTAAACTCACAACTGTTCAGAGTAAAAATGGTATTTAATAATTTTCTTACAATAAAAAACCTAATTTAAAAAAAAATAAACAAGTTTTCGAGATATTTGCCGCCTGGAAAATGGCATGTTTTTGCCAAGTTTAGTCAATGCCCTGGGAAGATTTCAGTATAGAGAATAAAACTTTTCAAATACTCGTAAGGCCCTTGTTAGGTAAATTTTGCAGTTCTATCAGAAATTCACCGTAGGTATACCTATATAACATAAACAAAATTTGGTCACTTGCGAAACTTTAAGGTTTTAGATGTGCCAAATTGGAATAGGTATGAGCTCAACATTCTACTGACGTAAGAGTTAATTAGACAGTTCAGATTTCTCAGGAGTTCTGAGGTCCCAAATATCTCAGCAATCTCAGAAATTTGAAGGAGATTCCTCGCTTTCGCTGTCTAGAAGGTGAGACTGATATTTTTTGGAATCACAGGGTCAATTTTGTTCAGGTTCCTCCTTCTGCATGCTCAGTGAAGCTAGCAGAAGTTTGCTCAGTGAGATCTCAGAAACGTGAACTAGCTAAATAAGTGTTTGTGTTCCATGTATACATAGCTATTATCAAAAACGTTTGAAAAATTAAATAAAGTATGAATTTGACAACAAAACTTACTCAAATTTTGTAGACTTGTGTAAAATGTATTATCAATAAAACTTTATATAAAATTCAGCTAAATTGATTTGGAGTGTGCCTCTACACCAATATGAAAATGCTGCATACGCCCTTGTTTGGTTGAATCATTTATTTCAATTTAGAATACTGGGCTTCCATAATTTTTCTTATAATGTTATGGATAAGATAAGTGAAATCAAAAAAAGATAACATTTTATATTTTTGATAATCAATTTTACTATTCCTGCATTCTTTAAATACAGTACATATTTATAACTTTTATCGATAGCTACTTAAAATATTTTGTTCATTCATTCTAGTAAGTTAAACTTAAAAGGTCCACAATGCCTCATTCTGAAAGCGAGGAAAACAAATTACGCTACCGGCGAACCCAAAGTGTAACCCGCGCCGAAGAAATCACTACCAAAGAAGAAAAACAAAGGAGAATTCAACCTGATAAACCGTAAGTTTAATTATGTTTTGATTTAATGAAAATATGTACATATATTATGTATACAAGAATATTGAAATATTGAATTTCTTTGTTTTAATTTTCTAGATGCCACAGACCAAGAGACTCATTATTCTCATGGAGTTCGGGATTTGATAATTTTACAGGATTTGTTAATTGGGGTTTTCTCTTATTGACGATTGGTGGATTTCGTTTGTGTTTGGAGAACTTACTTAAGTATAAGGAGCTAACACTAAACATTTGAGGCAAAATTTATTACAATTTTTATTTCTTCCCAAGATATGGAATCAGGATAAATCCATTGGAATGGTATATCGTGCTAAGCGGGAAAAATGAAGGTGAAGGGCATCCTACATTGATGCTTCTTGCATGTAAGTTTGTAAAAATTATATTTAAATTGGATGTATTATTAAAATGAAAAAAACAAATAACTTTTTTAGATTCCATTGTGCCTATGAGTATGTGTCTATTGGTTGAAAAAGGACTAGCTAGGGTAAGTTTTTTTATTGTTCTTTTTTTGTATTTAAAAATTGCACCTACAGCTACCATATTATATTATTTAATTGTGCTATTTAGCTATAGAACACGAGTGATCTGAGTAAAATTTTTTTGGAAAAAAGGCATTAGCTTACAAAAATACATCACATCTGGAATAAAAATGTATATTTTTAACAATACAAAATTTTCTAGAAAATGATACCAACTTTGGATCACTTCTGTTCTTAACAAGCCATTTATTTTGTCTTGTTTTTTTTTTTTTGGGGATGTGGTTTGCTATCCCTGATAATTGCAGTTTATAAAAAAGCTGCCAAACAAACACCTTTAAGTTTGCAAGTTGGGTATATAAGTAGTTTTACACATATATGTAGGTATAAGCTTTATAAGGCTTTCTATACTCCAAACTATGTATATATTTTTGCTTTTTTTAAATTTGTAAAGGTGACATTACTTGCATTTTTGAACCCGATTATTAATATTTAAATTACTCACCAAATTGACGTTGCTTGATAATGGTGTTGAAGATATCGTTTACCTATCAAGCTGTTATTTTTATTTATATCTTTTTTGTTGTCGATTTCTCATGGTGCAAGAAAAAGCCTAAAGAAATTAGTCATTCAAAGAAATTTAAAAAAAAAAATAAATTGCCTAAAATTTTTGTATTGTTGTTTTTTGTACTTTTGTTGATATAAAATGTAGTTACTGACATTTTATATCAACAAAAGTTTTCAAAGAAAATAGGTATTTATCACCAACTACAATGGTAGAGTAACACGACAGACAGAAAGTCATTATTTCTTCCATATTTTAGTAATTTATTGTTATAATCATGTTTTATGGCCAATAGGGATGAAACGATACCTCCAAGGTATCGAGTACTTGTACTCTATACCGGTATCGCATGAAAGTGTCGATACCTACTTAGATCGAATCAAAATTCAAGATTGAAATTTTTCCAGATTTTATTTGTGGAAAGTAAAAACCATTTTGTGAAATATTTCCTAAAAACATAGGTTTTTCTAAATGTTTTGAACTTAAGCGTTTTCTGGTTTGGCTGTTTGTTGCTGCCGGTTTAGAAAATAATCTTTCACAAGGTACAGAGGAACCAATAACCATGACCAAAAACATCCTTGCATGCTCACAAAGAAGGAAAGAATGCCTTCATATCTTCCTAATCTTCTAGTGAACTAGATGTTATGTTAGAAGAAACAGGTGAAGACAAATAGTACGAAGAAATCGAATCATTTTTAGGAGAGTTTTTTCCTTATCTTGTTTTGTTGTGATGGTTCCAGAAATCGAAATATTTTTGCAAACATTCATGTAAATTGAGTATGTGTGCGAAATTAAGAAAGGTGAAAGATTATTTGACTTTTGAATTCGACTATTGAGAATGGCTGTAGTTGTTAACTGAAAAAGATGAACAGATACTTCCATTTAATCCAAGTTCATTTATCTGATTCATACTTAGTATCGCAACCAAAAGTACTTTCATTCGATCCAAGAACTTTTATCCGATACTTACTTGGATTCGAAACCAAAAGTATCGAGTATGTACTCGTATTTACTTGTATCGAATCATCCCTAGGCCAAAAACGTATTGGAAATCCAGCTAGCTCAAGGGTTCAGTGGTATACAATTTTGAGGAAAGTAAGCCATTTTCAACTTTGCATAATTCTATAACGAATTAAAAGAGGTGAACGTGAAAAAGCGAAAACCAATTTCAATTATTTTAACAAAATTAAATCTACAATACAAGAAAAGCCTTCAATAGTGATGATAAAATAAATAAATAGGTACACATTTAATTGAATTGCTGTAATGTATATCACCAATGCAACAACTTTTTTAAAAAAAATTTTAAAAAGTGTTCGCATGGAAATAGTCCGATTTACACAAATGCCCTTCCTTTGCGATTCGGTATATATAAAACATTCCAAAGTCCAAACAAAATAAATTAAATTAATCTTCGAAGCTAAATCTAGAATGTTCTACCTCAAGCTGTTAAGTGTTTTGTATAGATATAAACATATTAAAACAAAGCTTAAGCCAAAACCGTCTAGCTGAAAGTACTAGTAAACGCTATGACTAGCTCGTTTTAGCTTCCCCAAAAAAAGCTTTTACTTATTTTTTATTCACAAGACTTAATTTTGGAGAGCATTTGATGACCTAAAAATTATTTATATAATATTTTGCGACCAATACAATTGGATTAAGATTATTTTTAACATTTTTATCAAAACACTTTACTCTCTGTCCGTGTGTTTGGTACAAAATCGATTTTAAACTAACTTCGTGGCGCTACGTTTTTCGTTTTAAGTGTACCTATGGGGCTGAAGAAATTGTTTTGAGCCTGCTTATTAGTCCATTTTAAAAACGTATCATAGGAAGATTTAATTTTATTCACTTAATGTTAAGATTTAGATACTTCAACTATTTATGATAAAAAACGACCTAATTGTAAGTACAATACGCCTTACTTGATTAGAGACAGCCAAATTTTGTTATTTAACAATATTTTTTCAAAGAAAAAGCTTCGAAAGTTTAATGGCACTATCGCCATTTCTCGTTATTGATAAGAGGTGCAAATGTACCGATATTGCTTTAATTGTAATCATAACGGCGTCCACAGTTTAAATTTGAATTTTTTTGCGTTGCTCAGGTTGTACTAGGATAGCCCATCTAAGACACTCTAGTATCCATGTATGTTTCCGAACGCAAATCAGCACATTTCTGATAGGATAGATGAGTATCCCAGAATTTTTAGGATAGACATCAGCTGTGATTTTTCCAGGTCGCTTTGAATACAAACTTAAACGCGGCCAATATTGCAGGCAGGTAATGTATAATGTGTAATGTATAAATAATCAGCCTTATTCCGTAAGGCGTTTTAGTAAAACGACACGGCTTTAGAAGCAGCAATTGGTGTTTTAGTAAAACGAGTATGGTTTTAATGGTTAGAAAGGTGAAGAAAAAAGAGGCGGTAGTTTTATTTTTACTTAAACGCTTATTAACGCTTCGAGAGCCGTGTCGTTTTCGTAAAACGCTTTGCGGAATAAGGGTGAATGATCATGCTGTAAAAAGAATTTTTGTATATTTTGGGTTTATAAATATGTTTGTAGGAAATTTTATTTTCTACAAGTTACAAAATATTTTTATTTTTTTCGTAAAAATACCCTATTTGCACTGTATACAATATACATACAACGTATCGGCTGCTAAGAACGGCAAAAGAATATTTTTAGTGGACTTTTTTCACTGATTTAATTTAAATATGTTCACACTATAAAGGCAAAATGTAAACTTGTTAAAATTTTTGTCAATATTGTCCATCAACTTAAAAAATGGCACTTTAAAAATTAAAATTTTGGTTTAAATTTCTATGTTCGACCTTGATCGTATGGATTTTCTGTCTTAATTTGTGTGCTATCGTGACTATGGGAGAACAGAATAGTCCTTTATAGCTATTTCAACCATTTTGTAAAATCAAAATATAAAATTTTAAATTTCGTTACTTGATGAACAGCCGTTGGCAGTCCCAAAAGCATACATTTAAAACACTCCTCTTCTCATAAACAAAAAAAATTAATTTTTTTGGGTTTAAACATAATTTACTGGTTATACTTTAGCAAATACAAAAAAATAAACAAGCACATAGTCGGACTATGGACAAATTAACAATATAGAAATAAGCGTTGTAAATTGAAAACACATTAATGAAAATGAAAAATAAAATCAGTTATAAAAAAAGTAAATTGCATCTTAACCAATACGAACGCCAGCACTTTCGCAATATTTCTGTAGAGCTTGTTTATGGTTATCTCCCATAGTTGCGATAAGACCGGGTATATCTCCTGGTCGAGCCTGCACCAACTTAGCCATAGATTGGGCTAGGAACTTCCTTCCATCAGCAATTTCGGCCAAGAAATCTTGACTTTTTGGCTGTGCGAAATTCAATTGTGAGAAAGCTGCTTGATATCCAGGTGTATCATCGACTTCCACAAAATGATCACCATCATAGGTCGACTGATCTGGAGGCAATTCGAACATTTCCACCAATGCTTGTAATAGCCTTGCCCAGTTTTGGATGTAGGGCGGCGCTAGCATAGCCGGACATTCAGTCAGTATTTTAGATATACCCACTGCAACGATTTTACGATCGATTTCTGAGCATACTTTTGCCATATCTGGAATGAAGACACGATCTACAACCATGCCGAACATTGCATTTTGAATTTGATCAACCAATTCCACTAGGGACGGTGCACCCAATTTGGATGTGTAATAGCAAAAGAACACAATCAAACCACGAACGTATTTTGTTGTCTTCGAAAGTGACAATCGTTGGAAGAGCAGAGCGAAGATTTGACGCATTCTTTCTTGAAGTTCTGGCAGCGGGTAATATGTAAGGAGATTCTGCATCAAATAAAATCCTTCGTGATCGTTTGATTTTGATGCAATCATTTTTTGGAAAACTCCCAAAACTGCATTCTGAAAAAAAAAAATCAAACCATGATGTGACTCCATTTATTTTTTTGATTTGTTTTTTATTAACTTACCAACTTGCCAAGAGCACTTATTTGTTGAGATCCTTGTCTGATAAATGCACAAATTAGTCGAATTAAAGGTGTTACATTGCCAGGTCTGTCCCAAAGTGCTGGAGCTAGCAAACAAGGAAACAGAGCCCAATAAGGCTCTGGAATGGAACCAATTCCTTCACGAATTTCCAACAAAAGAGAGAGCATTTGAAAGACATATGGCATAAATTCTAGAATGTCTTGTTGAAGTATGCCTTGGAAAACTGGGAAGAGGGCTTCTTCAAATGAACTCACAGCAGCTGCTTCAGTTTTACAAACAATTCTAGAAACAAATACAAAAAAAAAACGTTTTCATCAAAAATGTTTTTGTTTTGATAAAAAATAAAATCACAACTTACATTATAGCCAATGATAATGTTTCAAACAAATAATGATTGAAATGTGGCTTTGATGGATTCTTTGCCACTTGTGTTAGAATTTCTGTGAGTCTAGGAAGTGCGACGGCCATGTAGGGCATAGTTGCTCCTTGCAGAGTATTAAAACTCCTCATTATTGCTAAAAAATAAATTATGTAATGGGTTCTTTTGCATCGAATTTTATATTTGAGAAGTGTTTTCAACATATCCTCAAGTATATTCAAATTAAAAATGGGAAAAAGAGGAATGTAAAGCCAACAGACATCTTAGACCTACCTTTCATTACATATTCATTTTCTTGTGAACCCGGTAAAGCCAATGCACCGAAGAGTGCTCCTAGCAGATCATTTGTGTATGGTGCCAATACAGCTGATGAGACTCTATAAAAAAAAACAAAAATGTAAGAATATCAATTCAACTTCATCATCAACATTCGTAAAATTCAACTTACAAAAGACTATTACTCTCGTCTCTCATTATTAATATCTTCTCAATTGCACAAGCTGCATAACTATGTACAACAACACTTTCTGCTTGTAAATGACGAATCAAATGAGGAATGCAGGCGACAATTGTCTGTGGTCCCAACAGACTACGGAATATCATCACAAATTTCAAAGCATCCGACTTGAGAACGGGCAATTCATTAACTGAAAATTTAAAACATTTAAAAAAATCCTAAACTAATTTAGATAAAATGAATATATCTTACTATTTTGCCTCTCGAGTTCTGGAATAATATGCTGTTGACAGAATTGAGGCAGAGGCACCAATTCTGAAGCTTGTGTAATTCCATGCTTTTGTGTGCCTCCTCTTGAAGCAAGCGATGTAACCAAATATATTGCTGTATCTTTTGCACGCCAATTGGCTGTTGGATTTTCAGCATATTTTGCCAGCAAAATTTCTAAGTATTGCCCAAAAATTCCAAAGATTTTCAACTCAAAATTTTGGCTGAGTGTTTTGACCAGATCACATGCAGCTCGACGTCGAGTTTCAATATCTGAACCTTCAATATCACGACGAATATATTCATCTGGATTATCTTCGAATAATTCCTCGTCTGAGGTGCGGAAATCTAAATTAGGAATAACAACTTTTTCACAAATGCTAGCTAGAATTTTCGGATCCTCGAAGAGAGTCCGATAATGATTTCGTTCCGCAACGACTGAGAGGAATTGAAGAGCATTTGAAACCAACTAGAAAGAAGAAAACAATTCCGTTTGTTGAGAAAAAACAAACAATTCATTGTAGTTAAAAAAAAAAAAACTCACCGCATCATATTTAGTTTGAATTCCTGTTTTGACCAATAATTCCCAGACATCAGTAACAAACTGTTGCATATAAGTCCCGAATTCCTCATCATATTTCTGTGCGTAAAGACATAAATTCTCACACACTTGTGACCTCAAATGTTCCAAAACTCCAGCTTCTTCATCATCTCCAGTATGCAAACATGCTACATCAGTTATCAATAACTCATGGAAAGCATTCATCCAAGTTTGCATATTATCCTCGAAGAATTCCGGCAAATCTTGTGAGTTCAGAGAATAGAAAACCTTGCAAACCAACACCAAACTGCCATAAATCACTTTCAATGCTTCAACATTATTCTCATGGACTTTAGTTAAATTCATTGTGGCTAAGAGTAGATCTGTAAGTGGCCTTGCCATACGATCCAATACCAATTTGATTTCTTCCCAAAGCAACTGAGATTTAAATTCAAAGCGATAACGTTTGAATAGAGAATGAGCTGTTTGTAAGACTCCATTGATGACATTAAAATCTCCGGTGGAGAATTTATCAACCATTTCATCGATTAGCTGTGGCCATTTCTTTGGAAAATCATATTTTCCTATGATACTAACGGCATCACTCAACTGTTTTTGCAAAGCAGTTGGTGAACGTAACATCAGAGTTACAATGAGTGATTTGATTGCATTACGATCGACTTCATGGATTTTATCTGGCCCGCCGGAATCCTTAAAATAAATAAATTACACATTTTACAATTTTGTTAATTAACAATTTTTGATATGCTTTTTGGTTTCCAGACGAGGTTTTTCTCGTCGGTCTCGCCAGGGTCGTCCTAAAGAAAACACGAAACTTCAGAGTAAGAGGCCTTTAAAACCGTATTGTAAAATTTTTATTTAAAAACAACTCTTAATCTTATAACAGACGATATTTCACTTTACGCACTATCTTCGGTCGGCTAACTGGCTAACAAAGTACCTATTTTGTTCATCAGGTAGTTTTTTCGTTCTTCAAATCGAGTTATCAAATTTTGGATATAAAATAAACACGAGTTAACTCATGAAGCGGTTTTACGGCAGAATATAAATGATATTTACATCGGTATTTCTCGGCAATATCACGTTTTTGAGATTAAACAAATTATGTTCCTTCAAAGCGACGGCCTCCTGCAGCTTTATGTTAATTTTTTATATAATCTTAGGTATAAGAAATTCTTTTAAGTTGCGAAAATTTTGATAATTGTTGTGTTCAACCAGTAAAATTAATTGAAAATTTTGTCTATGACGAAACTCTTCGTGTGTGACACTAGGAGAGAGCATGCAGGACGAAACAAGCAAAGCAATATCTTGTTGACCTTCAACTTTGCACAGTAGAACTAGGTATTAATTGTTCTAGAATACTATAACAAGCCATAGCCAAATAAAATATAATTTTCTAGGTTTTTATCATCTTAGTGTGAGCAACAAACCTTCTTATAAATTTAAACGAAATATACAACATTTTTAATCCAACTAACCTCATGTGCAACCCAATTTCTTTTGATGTAATTTTTGAATGCAATTGCTCCAGCAATTCGAATAGTTATATCGACTTCTTGTTTGTCAATTAAATGCAACAGCAAAACAGCATAATTCTGGTTGACTTCAATCGATTCGAGCATTTTTTCCGCTAATAAATAAAATTAATTCATTTTGATTAGCGGGATTTTGGTAATTAAAATTTGCAAAAAAAATCTTTTCTTTATCGCTTACCCGGTCTTCTGACAGTTGGATCTGGGCTTAATGTTTGCTGCAAATAACCACCCAATTGTTGCAAATTAGCTTCGTTGATTTCCATTTTTCACAGTTGTTAAATTAAAATTCCAACAAAGTAAATTATAAATGTGAAATAATGTCAACGCTGGCGTCGCTTGGTAAAAATTAATCACTTTTTTTTGTCTTAAAGGGAAGCAAATTTAATTTTTTTTTCTCACAAGAATGAAATGCAGCTTGCCGCCTTGCTAGTCGTTCGCAATTTAAATTTTGAGTGAAGGTAGCTGCGATTGCGATGGATTTGTTCAACTGCTGTCAAAATCGATTTACAGGGTTGGTTGATGTTTATGAGGTGATATGTCGATGGCTGTGTTTCGTAGAATAAATTTAGATAAGGTCTGTGTTGCACTATAATTTTAGACCAATTTCAATTGGTTCAAAACTTCTTTTTTTTCTTATGTCAAGGATATTTATAATTCGAGCAACTTATAAAATATTTTTATTGTATCAGTTCAGTGTCTACATTATTAAATATCGCCTCGATAAAATTCGTCAAGAAAAGTTGAAAAATAGAACAAAAGTCATATGATCGTTCTCTATCCCTTATCTTTAATTTGCTCAGCGTGTTAAAACTTGATTCTGGTTTTACAGGTCTATCAATGACGTCTTGCGTATATCAAGTTCAATTTATTTTATTTTAGGTTTGCTCTGTTAATTCCAAAGTTTGGCAACAAAATATGATTAAATCCTTAACTACATTGGCCAAAAAAATGAAAAAATACAAAAGTGAAAATTTAAAAAAATGATGGAGAAAGCTTAAATTTTGATTAAAAAAACAATTTCTATACTCTTTTTCATAAAACAACTACGCTAGCGGTAAACAAATATTTTTACTTTTATAATTTTGCAAAAAGTGGTCAATGTAGTTAAGGCTTTACAATTGGACTTTTTCTATTTTCAATTCGCTTAATAAACACTTAAAAGAAGGTTAAATTGAATTGAAAATTTTATTGTAAAATGTACGTTACACCTACCTACTTAAAAAATTGCGGTCGTATTAATAAACGTTGTTTTGGACCGCCCCCAAGTTATAGGTAAACATTCGTATTTGATGTTTAAGAGCTATCTTACTTAAACAACGGACTCGGTTGTCTAAACTTTGGCTAATTTATCATTTTATTTGATAAAATAAAGCATTTTCCCAACTATTTTGATCTATTTAGACACTGTCTAATCAATAAAAAAATCTTATAAATCACCTGTTGATGTTAACTTTAAATTTTTTTTTCACAGGATATAATTCCAGAAAATGCTGGAATGTTCTCACAGATTGTCAACATTTTAGTTCTTATTTTGTTGCCAATGGTGATGTTGCATGTAAAGGGGCATGCATTTAGCATAAGTAAGTTTTTATTTTCTCAAAAAAATAATAACCTTCACCACAAAATAATATTTCAATAATTCTTTCAGTTGGAGCTACAACAGTTTGTTTCTTTTATTCAATATTATTTTTAAAAACCTGGAGTTATGTTCAAGTTAACATGTGGTGCAGAAAAAGTTTCCGTGAACAACAAAGGCCCAGGAAAAGGCGCCCAAGTATCTCGATTGCTGAACTTCGTTAGTATCTTTTTACATTTCAAGCTTGATTTTCAAAATCGAATAATCTCCCCTCCGCCCCCAGAAAACCATAATGGCTATTCTGATGATTCCAAAGAAACTGACAAAGATGTTCCTGAATTGGTACAATATCCAAACAATCTGAACTACAAAGACTTGTTTTATTTCCTTGGAGCTCCGACATTGTGTTACGAATTAAATTTCCCAAGAACAAAGAGGTTTGAATTTGATTGAATTAACTAAAATTTTGCATAATTTATAAATTTGTCTTATAGAATTCGAAAGCGCTTCCTTTTGAAACGTCTTTTGGAAGTTATCTTCGGAGTAAATGTCTTAATGGCACTCTTTCAGCAATGGATCATTCCATCAGTTCGAAATTCACTTATACCATTTTCGAATATGGATGTAGTTCTGGCAACTGAAAGATTACTTAAACTTGCTGTGAGTGATAATTAAATGTGAGGTTATATGTATTTTCATAATTGTTTATAATTTTTGTTTTAGGTTCCTAATCATTTGGTGTGGCTGTGCTTCTTTTATTTAACTTTTCATTCTTTCCTTAATTTATGCGGTGAGCTTTTACACTTTGCTGATAGAAATTTCTACTGCGATTGGTGGAATGCTAATAACACTGATACGTTTTGGAGGACATGGAATATGCCCGTACACAGGTATATTTTATCAGCCAAATTCAATTACTTGATTATTGTACAATATTTTTGTTATCTTCCAAAAGATGGTGCGTACGACATTTATACATACCTGTTGTTCAAATGGGTTACTCTTCACGAAATGCATCTATTATCGTTTTCTTTATAAGTGCTTTCTTTCATGAATATTTGGTGAGATTTATATAATAATATAAATTGCTTTTTATTGATTAGTCTTTTTCATTTCTAGGTAAGTGTTCCACTTAAAACGTACAAGATATGGGCATTTATGGGAATGATGGGTCAAATTCCCTTATCGTCTTTTTCGAAAACCATGCAAAGATCATTTGGTCCTCGAATGGGAAATATTGTTGTTTGGGCATCGATTATTCTTGGACAACCACTTTGTATTATGATGTACTATCATGATTATGTTGTAACGAATTTCAAAGATGCTCTTACGAGTGCAGAATACAATGATAGTTAATAATTGAAAATAATAAATAACATTTTTGTAAGACAAATGTGTTTAAAATTAAAAACCCTTTTAATCGTGACTTAAAACTTGAAATAAAAGATTTTTATTTCGTTGTTGCATTTTTAATTATTCATAGATTTTTCTCTGCCTAGCCATCTTTATATTTATTGATGTTGAAATCTTTTATCATGATATCTTTTCTCATGATAATGCAATGTTCACTTTTGTACAAAAGTTAGTTAAACGTAGTAAGGGCTTGAACACTATCATGTTGATTATGGATTGCGCAATAACGTATGGTGCAGTGCTCTCTTTTCTCCTTATCCATTTATCGTGAAAAGAAAAGAGAACACTTTATTGCGTAGTCCATAATCTAAATATATATTTTCATATGTTTATTTATTTAAAGCATCAAAACGTCATTTTTACGCAATCCTAAGCAAAAAATTATAGGAAAATGGAAGATATTTTAAAAACTGTGGAGTTTAGTTCGACTAGATTGAGTTTCAAAATGATTTTACATTACATCACGAAAAAAAAAGTTGATGCCGCACATATAAATCAAAGGAGAGACACCCTTCTACGCGATTGAAGTGTGCCTCTCTTTTGATTTTTATATGTGGCATCCACATTTTTATCCTGAACGCCACCGCCATAGCGTTGGTTTGCGCGTAGCTTTATCAAAACAAGCAACCCGTCCTGTTGGAAACTACGCCACGAAACGAAGCTCCCTAGTGTTGTAGTGGCCTTAACAAAGTTATTTGCTGAATGCGTTCATTTTTTGACATTTGCTTGTGTCTCTCTATTTATTGACATTTCTGTTTTTTTTATTGAAGAAAACAAGCCGGTGAGGTTATTGCAAAATTTCCTTAAAAATTTCTTATCAGTTATTTAAGTTCAATTTTATCTGGTTAACCTATTCTAGTAGTTTCAATAAGTTTTTATTTTATACAAAAAATGTATTTAATTTCTAGATCTTTAAATAAACGGGCAATATTTGGAGTTAGTTCTTCAATTCAGCAAATCTACAAGACGCCATTTCCAATAGTAAACCAAGTAATGTGTAAAAGTTAATAAATTATAAATAGCATTTAAATTAATGAATTTAAACACATCACATCAACACACATCTTGTGTGTTAAAGATCAATTTATAATTTTTTCCAATTTGCAGGAAAAAAAAGAAACAAATATGTGGAATAACAATCATCAGAATAATAATAGAGGTAGCCCTTGGATTAATAATGGAAACAACAGCAATAATATGTGTAAATACAACTTGAAATTGAACTTAGAATTTTCAAAGAACAAAAACAAAAATCTTTCTTTAGATGATAATCTTCTTCCCATGGCAAATTTTCCTTTCTTCTCAAATAACTTAAACACAAATCCTCCTCCTCCACCTCCATTAGTCGTTACTTGTGGTGAACTTCGTCCTGTTCACGAAGGAAAATATGTCGAAATGACTGGAAAATTTATCAAAAAACGAATTGGACGTTTTGCTGAGCTGAGAGATCGAAATGGTGCTACACAATTGGTTATTTCAGATGACAGGGTAAGTATCGTTTAGCATTATATTTAAATCAGAAGAATTATCATAAAACCCTAATAGGCGGCTTTCAGTCCAGGTTGGGAGTATATACGAAATAACTCTACCTTGAGTAGGGGTCGAGAACCTACACTTTGAAGTACTATTTGACTGCTAACTTATAGGTGTGGGTTCGAGCCTCACTAAAGGCAATACTATTTTTTTCTAAATATAATACCTACCTATTGCAATTCAGGTTGCATTTAAGTAGGTATTAATAGTTAAAATGATTATATTATTATTAGAAGTGAACAGAATGAAGTTGCTTGTGTTTTTATTTGAATATCCTATTTTACCTGTATTACGTCTTAATTAATAAACATCCCTACAATCTTCTCTACATTAGAACCCTCGATTATCACGACGATTCTTAAACATGCCCTCTGAATGTATTCTGACGATTGTTGGAACAGTTCTAGCCAGACCATTTAATTCTCGAAATGTAACAATGCCAACTGGCGAAATAGAAGTAGAAGTTGAAGATATTTTAAATCTAGCACGAGTTCCTGGTCGTCGAGGAGCAGAAAAACGTTCCTACAGTACAATGGCAGATAATAAAAATTGTATAACCAGTACGGAATATAAAATGGCAGCAAGTAAAAATTAAATATTTTAAAAAAATTATTTTTAAATGTAAATAAATTTTGATTTTATTTTTACTTTTTGCAGAAAGTGAAAATATTTTAAAATATTTTGAAAATCGTGAATTTACTTGTAATGATTTGCGGAAAGCTAATGCTGGGAAAACAGTTTCTTTGGTTGGTTGGGTTACAAATACAACCAAGACTAAATTTCAACATTTAAAAGATGGTTATGGACAGACTCAAATTATTATTGAAGATAAAGATGTAATTTTTTTTTGTTTTTAATTTTTAACTCCATGTTTTTAACTCTTAATCTTTATTTATTTTTCAGTTGTTTGATATTTTTACTTCTGCCACGCCAACATGCATTCTGCAAGTTAAGGGAATAGTTTTAGCTAGGCCTAAAACAAACGTTAACATGGTAAGTAATAAATATGCTAGAATATTCACAGAAAAAAAAGGACCTCCATCATCGAACTGGATGAAGATGAAGTAAATTTTTTAGTACTGCTGGATTTTTCCAAGGCATTTGACACAGTGGTTTACACCAATCTTTAATATAAATTTCGTCATTTTTATAAAGCTTCTTATCTATCATCTTAAATAATGCAATATCTGAATATGTAGATTCGTCCCGGAATCTTGGTGTAACTTTTACTCGAAATCTTACAAGACATAATCATATTAACCCCAAAGTCGGTTACAATTATGCGTGCAAAAGAAAGCTTCATGTTGTTTCAACAACAAAATCAGACCTATCATGATTTACATCGTAATCGGAACCTTTACCGAATAACGAAAAAAAATATCACCGAATCAGTTCGGAATGACAATTTGTATGAGATTTTCCACTACGGTGGAAACTGTGATAGTCTTTATCGGGATTCGTAACAAGTTTCCCATTACGATTAAATTCATGATATGGCTTAAATAGATATATCTTTGGGCTTCGTAGATACGACAGAGTATCTAAGTTTTCAAATAGTTTGCTGAACATGCCACTCGAAAATTACTTTCAGTTTCACACCTTATCCTTGCTCTCAGATGTGCTCATCACTTATCTACCAGGGAATTACTAGGGCATCTTCAACTAGGTCGGATCAGTTGTTTCAACCCCGATATGCCTCCTTGATATCTGAGCGTCCATTTTTTATTAACGCTACCTACACGACCAAGCGAAATCGGATTCGATGGTCCAAGTGGTCGTCTAAGTTGAATTATATAATTTTTTAATCTTCTCAACATCGGCGTCTATTCTAATACATTTTTTGTTTTATTGTTATTCCAAATAGAAATTTGAAACAGGTGACGTTGAAGTAAAGGTAGAATCAGTGAAAATTCTCAACCCCGATGAACCATATGAGGGACCACTTAAAGAAAAACTACAGAAGATTCCAATTGGAAATGTTGAAGATGCAGATGCTTCTAATGAAACATCTGCTACAGTTTCAGGAATTGCCGATACAAGTAAATTTACAACACGAACTCACAATTGTGGTGAATTGAATGGTGCTAATGTTGCGGAAAAAGTAAACATTGCTGGTTGGTTGGAATTTCAGCGTATGGGCAAATTTCTTGTGTTACGCGATGGTTATGGACAAACACAAGTTTTACTCTCGGATAAATGTAATATATCAGAAAAATATCCAAATGGCATTTCATTGGAATCAATTGTTCGTGTAGAAGGAACTGTTATTCCACGACCGTCGAATATGTTAAATCCAGCAATGAAAACTGGTGAAATCGAAATCGAAGCAACTGATATCGAGGTGCTAAATCCATCTAAGAAAAATTTGCCTTTTGAGGTACGTGGTCATCAGAGAGCAAATGAAGGACTACGCATGGCGCATCGGTATCTTGATTTAAGGTTTGTAATTATTTTCTTTCTTTTTTTAGAAAAGAATAAGAAAATACTTTGTAAATAATTTTTTAGATTTTCCGATATGCAAAAGAACTTGCGCCTTAGATCATCAGTTCTAATGAAAATGCGCGAGTTTCTTATCAATTATTTAGGTTTCGTTGAAGTTGAAACACCAACTTTGTTCCGTCGAACGCCTGGAGGTGCCCAGGAGTTTGTTGTTCCCACCCGAAAGCCAGGACACTTCTACTCGTTGGTACAGAGCCCACAGCAATTCAAACAGATGCTTATGGCAGGAGCTATAGATCGATACTTCCAAGTAGCACGTTGCTATCGTGATGAAGCCACCCGACCTGATCGTCAACCAGAGTTTACACAATTAGATATAGAGATGTCCTTTACAACACGACAAGACGTAATGTCGATGATTGAAGAGACATTAAAATTCTGTTGGCCAAAAGAACGTGGTACTATCGAAACACCATTCCAGGTTATTTCTTATGATGAAGCTATGTCGAAATATGGCTGCGATAAGCCCGATACTCGATTTGATCTTTTGGTATAAACAAACAAAAATAGTATTTGAATATTTAAATAATGAAATTATTTTTTTTTTAGTTGAACGACATTACCAATATTGCTGAAGTTAATGAAACTTTGAAAAACAAATTTAATGATCTCGGTGTATGTTTGATTTATGTTGACAAATCCATTTCACTACTTGATGCCCCAACCAGAAAACATTTAGAACAAATTGGCAATGACTTTGATGGTACATTCTATTTCAGAAAATTTAGTGTGAGAATAATTAAATTAGATTTTAATTTAGTTCTCTTTCAAATTGCTGTTTTTTTTTCATTTGTAGAGTAGCAAAGATGCATTAGAAAGACTGGGAAAATATTTGGGTCCAAACGGAGCAAAAAAAATAGTTGATAAGTTTGAGATAAATACTGATGATTTAGTTTTCCTGGCAATTGGCGAGAAAGTTGACACAGTAAGTAAGAAAAGAAACTGAGTATTTTTGAGAAAATTAAATTCTACTTTTTTTTCTAGCAAACCTTAATGGGTCGTCTTCGTCTTGATTATGCTGACCTATTAGAAGACAATGAATTTCTACCGCGTCGTAAAAAACTAAATAAATTCCTTTGGGTTGTCGATTTTCCTATGTTTTTCAAAACTCCAGAAGGCGAATACGAAAGTGCTCATCATCCGTTTACAGCTCCACGTGACGAGGATCTCGAACAAATGAAGAGAAAGGAAAATTTAGAAAATATTAAATCTCAAGCTTATGATTTGGTTCTAAATGGCAATGAAGTAGGTGGTGGGTCAATTCGTATCCACAACAAAGATCTACAGATATTTGTGTTAGAAGAAGTTTTAAAAATTCCACATGAACATCTGAAGCATTTACTAAGTGCTCTTGAAAGTGGATGTCCACCTCATGGTGGTATTGCATTAGGAATCGATAGACTCATGGCAATTATTTGTCAAGCAAGATCAATTCGTGATGTGATTGCATTTCCAAAATCTTTGAATGGAAAAGATCCGTTGTCTAAGGCACCTGTACCAATTTCCGATGAAGAAAAGAAATTGTATCATTTGGTTATTGATAGTAGTAGTGCAGTGAAAGAAGAAGAATTAGAAGAAATGGAAGTTGAAGATATAGAAAAACGAAGTGAAAGTCAGAAAAATGTTGACAAAGTTCAAGAAGTCACAAATGTTCAGAAGGAAGAAGAAATTCAAGAATCAAAGAAAAGCGTTCAAAAGAAGAAAAAAGTTGATGAAACTAATAAACCAACACTGAAAAAAAGCATTTTAAAAAAATAAAACCAATGTGCAATTTTTACGTTTTATTTATTAATAAAAAAAACAAACAAAATTAGTAATAAATTACTTAGAAACTGTATTTTATAATAATTGATTATTATGTGTGTGTTCTGTATGTCATTTTTATATACCTTTAAGCTATTTGTATTTTAATAATTATTGAAATTGTTTTTTCTTTTAATTACATTTATTTAAAATTTTAACATTGTTTTAAATTTGAATTCATTTATTGTTAGAAATCAAATATAAACCAACAAATATTTCCATTTAATGTGTATGTGTTTTATTTTATTTGTGATTTATGTACCTTAAATAAGTCACCACAGATAACTCAATGTAAACTTCGAATAAAAAAAAAAAAACTGCGTCAACGAGAAGGTCAATAATAATTTTGTACAATCACTCATATGGGGCCTATATGTGTATGTGATGAATGTGCCGTGTAAAAGGCGCCCAAACCAATCGCTTTTGAGTTAAATCGGTTTTTAATACTTTTTTCCCACAATCCACACCAAAAGCGACTTTCTACGGATGAAAGGCATCGCTGAAGATGATTTTTCTTTGCTGAAATCGGTTTCCGTTTCCAACTGCTCGAGATTTGTCTATGAACTATCGAAATCTTAACTGTCTTTTTGTTGGAAAACGTTGTAACATTACGATGATGAAGAAGCTAGTCGCGCTAGGGCCTAAGGGTATAAACGTACTTTTCAAATTTGGCACTGAGCATTTTTAAATAGCTTATAAATTTCGTTTAAGCTCATTTTGTTGAATACTCTTTAAAGTCTTGGTTACGAATTGAAATTAAAAGCAGTGAATAAGTAAAATATGTGCATTAAGTTTTTTTTTTTCAAAAAGTCACTCAGTCACACAGTTCTATTAAATCACGTTAATTGGTATTTCTACGATAACTTTTTATAAAAGTTAAGAAATTTCTAACATTTTCAAAATATGTAAGTACTTAAACCTTGGCCGATTTCAAAAGTAGACATTTGAAAAGTTTTGAAGATTTATTTGTATATTATTTTAAGTTAAATTTGTGTTACGAAATTTATATTGAAGTCACAAAGCAACAGTAGATAAATCGTATTCAATAAACAAATCAGTTAATTCAAATACTTTTCACATATTTTAGGTACCAACAAAAAAATAATACCGGAATTATAATTTGCATTTTATATCCTACATCACACGGTACCTATAGGATAACCTAAATAAAATCTTTTGTATTCTAGCATGTCATCATATTATATGAAGTAAGTACCTACTGTGTCGTGCAGACGCGATCAGTTCATGAATCTTCAATGAGTCTGCTATAACTATATAGCTCAGGTGCGTGTTTGAGGGTGATTTATTCAATCACAATAATTGTGAAACATTTGATACCATAAGATAAGAACCACGTCCGCCATCAGAGAACAAACCACATATCTACAACATGATAGTTCACCATATAAGATCGAGTCATTTTTTGTTGTATAAAGAGTCTACGCCTTTTCTTCATCGTCTACCACACTATTTCAGGGCAACCTGCAATCATCGCATGCGACTTGTCATGAATTCAACAAAGACAAAAAAAAATGCATCTTATGGATACCTTCAGATTGTCCGTTATTAAACTCTATAAGTCAGAGTAATTAACATTGTACCACTTATTATGTCCAATTGTTCATCGTCAAGAAGTTGTGATCATCAGTGATAAAGTGAAAACGACTCCCATTACAAACACAAAACAAAAAAACAAGACAATAATCCATCTGGAACAAATTGCATTGTGAAATGAGATACTTCATTTATTTTTATTTTATTAATTACCTTGAGTTTTTATTTTTATCATATAAAAATATACATATGAATTTTATATATTATTCAATGGTTTTGTTTACAAACAATAAATCCTTGTTGGATTCCATGGTTGCAAACATTTACATTGATGAGATTTATTATCTAGGTCTATATGCCTATAAAATAACATGAACATTGAGTTGGGGGAACATATGATATTAATTAATGATTTACACTTAATTATTAAATGAGCTAAAAAAAAAAACTGGAGCTATATGGAATATTTAATACGTACAAAAAATGTTCAATAATTTCTGGTTTTGTGTCCTTGAGCAATGTCAATAAAGTTCCCATGTAAGTGTGTGAAAAACAACATCAAGGTGGTTGATAAAAAAATTTATCTTGGCTGGTCCTCAATCAGCTACAATTGAAGAAAAAATTACGTTATTTTTCCCATTTATTTTTTACTTGCGGTACATAATGTAACTACTATATTATGGCAAGTTATCGATTCGTAAAAAAATCGAACTCGAGATTTTGATCAAAGTTGACATTACGATGATAGCGAAGTCGACAAAAGTGGGTCCTTAACCCAGCAGTTTGCTAACGTTATCTAGCAGGTTTTAAACAAACATTTTTCTTTAACCAAAAATAACAGTACCTACCTCTGTTACTTGTTTTCAATTAAAAAAGGTGGTGACAAATATATGTACATAAATGATGTATATGGGTGTTTTGCATAAAAGGCAAAAAGTTGGGTGGAGGCAAGAAAAATATCGTATAGGGGGGTAATTTTCTTAAAAATCGACTTGAATTAGAAAAATAACTATTCAAAATTAACGGCAACACTTACAATGTCATGTTACACTTTTTTATAAAGCCAAAAATCCATCCATTAATTCTGTTTTTAAATAAAATGGTTTAAGGGAATAATTTTGGAAAATTAATTTTGATACACAAAATTTTGAACAATAAATGAGAAAAAAATTGTTCAAACTAATAATAAGTTAATAAGTAGTATTTTTGTTTTTAATATTCAATGCGTTCTTATCAATTTTAAGACAAACAGTGAAAAGAAGATGCTGATCAGCCTTACTTTTTTTTCAGTGGGTCAAATACTATGTTTTTGGAAACATTTTCTTGTTTAATGAGCAGAGCATAATGCTTTTCAGAGTTCCGCAGAGGAGTTTTTTGGTGGACGGCGGGCGGAACGGATAACAAGAACTAGATTTGGATCATAATTAATCATTACGGTTCCACTGAATGAAATTCTAGTGGCAGACCTTTATAACTCACAATACAAAATAAAAATATTCAAAAGAGGTTCATTTTTTTCTCTCACGCATTCTCTTGGCAATAAGTGGTCACCGGTTTTTCTCAAAAACGACTCCTACAATTTTGATTAAATATTTTATGTGACCTGATATCAGTGGTACGATATATCATATTACTCCATAAAAAGATACTGTTTTTAAGAAGTTGCAACGCAAAACAAAAAAACATATTGAAAATATTGAATATCGAACAAATCTTGGTATTCCGTGAAAATTCGACTTAGGGAGATTCGACTGTATTTGGTTTTCGACTATCTCATTATCTGTTCAACCGATTTTGATAAGATCTTTTAATAAGTTTGAATAATATGGCATATAAAAATTTTCAAAGAAAAAAAAATTGGATTTAAAAAACTAATTCAATTGAAAATTTGATATTTCGAAAATGGCTAAATGATTTTTCTTTAAAATTAAATTTTAAAATTCGCATTAATAAATGTTAAAAAATTACGTACTAATTTTTTTCGTAAAAATTAAAAAAAAAAATGAAATATAGACTGCCATAAATTATTTACAGTGAAAGCTCCCTTGGGTGGACAGCGACGGTCGCAGATCTTTTGTCCATCTAAGGGAGTTGTCCGTTCAAAGGAAAACAAATTTATGGAATTTAAGATCCACGAGGGTGAGAATTTGTCCGCTCAAGGGAGCGGAGCTTAAGGGAGCTGTCCGCAATAGGAGCTTTTACTGTATTTCTTTTCTCAGATTAATAGTTTTAAAATAGTGTGATTGTACATATGAACATAATTTTGTTTTAAATCTTTGGGTTAGTATATTTTTTTGTCCATTTTTACCAATAAATATTAGTATTAGTAGTGCATTTTATTTTGTTCCACATACGCCCGAGTGTCCTATAATAAAAACAAAATTCTTAGACTTTTAGAACCTAGTAAAAAACGTTTTTTTAACCATTAGAATAGAGAAAAGAACACGTAAAAATCTAGCAATGAAGGGTGCTTTTTTTAGTGGTAAGGGGCGGATGATGGGTACCTATTAGAGCCTACGATTCAGTCCGTGTATTTGAAAAACACGGGTACACGGGTTCTCTTAAAACACGTGTATTTATATGCTTAATATCCGTGTATCCGGATATTAAGCATACAGGGATCTTTATTACACGGATTCTTAATGCAGGGAATGGTTTTTGATTTTTATCTTTTCAAGGGGTGGGCTTACAAGCTCAAAATTTTGAGGGATAATGGATATTATAGATTTTTATTTTTGATGATTTTCCAAAAAAAAATCGGTTTTTAAAGAAAAAATTAAATAATTCTAAATTTAAATCCACTGACAGATTCGACTACCAAGTCGTTGTCGTATTTTTATCAAAAAAATCCCATAAATTTGTCCCTCTCCAGTGATGATTGGATTATTTAAAATACACGGATCTTTGGATACACGGAAACACGGATGCACAGATACATCGAAATACACGGATTCGAATCCGGATATAAGAACACGTGTATCCGTGTTTTTAAATATCCGTGTAATAGGGAGCTCTAGTACCTATATCAACACATGGGACAAGTTTGAAGGTATTTCTTATTTCTGAATAAAGAGAGAAAAAAAACAGAACAATCAAACCACCGTAAAAATAAACTATAAGACTTTGGGTTGCACGAACCCTCAAGCTCAAGCCCCCCAAGTCCCTCCCTGCGTATGCAACTGCCTTCTAACGTCTAACCAAAACACAGAAGAAAAGTGGTGTTAAAAAAGTATAATTTCATGAGGTTTTAATTAAAAAAGTTGTCAAAAATTTATGACATCGATGCCAAACAAGCAAGACAAGACCATATTATCAATTATTACTTCAAAAATTTTATATATTTTTTTGGGAATTTTAGATATAAATACAATGTCCCAATTAATTTGCATGGGAGTGTAAATTGGATGTGAAAATTATTTCATATTTTGGATTTTATTAACCTATTTCTTTCCCAATCGTAATTTAAGATGCAATTTAAATCTCAATTTTTTAATACACTTAACCAATATATCCCCTAAAGAGCAAAATAAAAAAATACTTACAATTAATTTATTTCTATTTTATTTAAGAAGAAAAATACGCTTCTCTTCTCAATAAATCTAAGTGAAATGTTGATTAACTCACATTAGCCACATTGATATATCGCGACTAACAGGATCAACATTAAGAACAAATTAAATGAAAGTCTATATAATATGGTCCAGTTTTTACATTTTACTCTATAAAAAAATCACTCCTTGCTTAATAAAATTAATTTGTCGGTTATTATATCGAGTGATTCAATCATTATTTTTTTTTCTTTTTGTGAAATGTGTATGCATTCATTTTCTGGAGTATAACTGAACTAAAAATAACCCATCACCTGTGCCTTTTCCAGTTACAAATAAGCTGGTTTAAATTTTTTTCCTTACGAAAGTACACTGCAAGTCGCCTGATGGAGTTCCCATTTGTATTAACTTAAATTTTCGATAAAAAAAAATCAACGCGAAACGACGACGAACCGCCTGTCAAAATATATTTAGATACAGGGCAAAAATTGAGAGTACCTACCCAGACCAACGTACGTAACGATAGGATTAGGCGAATGTCATGTAAAATATATTGACAGCCGAAAGATTCGTCGTCATTCCGAATGTTTCGCGTTGGTTTGGGAGTGCCTTAAAATTAAAAACTAGATTGTACTATAAAATAAATCATTTTACATTGAAATGTTTTTTGTTTGAAAATCGATATTCGAACTTCATACGAATTTCGAAATTTGATATTCGACTAATATTGAAGAGAACTAATAACTTCACCACAATTTTTCGACATTCTTTCATAATATTTATCCCCTTTGCTTTTATTGCCAAACATTATAAAAAATTACCCCGAATGTTTTCAGGGGTATTCGGCTTCTTCGTTGATAATTTAAAATATTCGAATAAATTGTATCAAATGAATCGGAGTGTATCTAGCAGCACAAACTACCTTAAGGTTCATTCATCAATTGCTAAGAAAAGAGAAACAAAAATAAAAAAAGAAGAAGGAAATATCTACGCGGTAGACATTCTGATACGCGCATAGTGTATCAAATGCATAAATACATTTCGTTTCCTTTTCCTTAAGAAACTTGTTGAATGGTCTTGATGTGCTTCTGCACTTGAATCTCCCAGAACCACGCTCCAATGATTCTTTGATATTATACATCTATCGTCAACATCGCATCCTCATCATCACCATCATCATCATGTGCACAAGAAGTCAAAAAGACCACCACAATCAAACAACGCCAAGCGAGTGCGAAATTTCATTTTACAATTTCATTCGCGATCGTGCTCTTGTAATATGAACATTTAAATTCTCTGTGCGCGCAAAATACAAAATCGTAACGATTTTTTTCCTTAACGGTTAATTGTTGTACCTTTTGCTATTTAAAATAATAAAAAAAAATTAAATAAAAGTGATGGTATTATGTTTGAAAAGTGGAAATCTAAATCGAAAAAGTTAAATAACAACTTTTTAGTACAAATTGAAATTTTTTAGTACAACATAATATTATTTATAGTGTTTGGGTTTGTTTGTTTTAAAAAAAAAACCATTCAAAGGATTACAATGAAATGTGTTTTAATTGTTATGTCAGTATTTTTACCAATAATCGGAGGTATAGTGATGCAATTTAATTTTGATTTTTTTTTTATAAAAATTTGTGAATGGAATAATTTTTGTGTGTTAAAAAAATATTTCAGGTTCAGATGGATTGCTTTTTGATAAAAGTGCATTGAAAAATCTTTTTACAAGTGGAGTTCTTGATTTGAATATATTGCGGTGCATTGTTCATAATACGAATGTCTGTCCACATCCGGATATTAATTTTCGAATTTATACACCGTAAGTTTGAATTTAACTTTCATTTTCAAAGTAAAATAATAGTTTTTAATCGATTGAATATACCTAATAATTAAAATAATTGAACCACCAGCTATTAAGAGTAAATTATAACTTTATTCTTTTGTTGTTTTGAAAGTATATGTAAGTTGTTTTTGTTCAAAATGCATTCCAATGCAATTTCGTTACCTTCCATATTTCAGTACATATATACAATCCTATACATACATCGTTTTACCAATTTATTAAATGGCCTTTTACTTTCCTTCGCCTTCTGTTATTTTTTTAAACAAATGAAAAATCGTGATCCAGGTGGAATTCCTTCAGATGGCAGCAATAAACTGTCCCTTCAGGCAGATTCGCCATAGATTGTAACTGGTTTCAGATTTTGGTTGTAGTGTAAGAAGGAATGTTTGTGCTTCCACTAATTGATCCAATGTCAGTGTTTTGTGTATGGGCTCGTGACTCGTCAGAAGAATCGCACTTAATGTGGAAACTTGTACGTGCTTTTGACGGGACACTTCGTGATGTTTCGGGTATAAAAAAGAAGGCTTTAATCTAATATGTCACTGGGAGCAAATAGTGAACGGTTAGGTGATAGCTCTGCGTAAAGGCCAATCGTATTTATACTCGTACAAATTAATACAAACTGAGCGTGAACCATAGCAACAGATTCATACTGAGAACGTGGGAGTTTTTTTCAAATTTAAAATATCACTATAGTAGCCCAATCGTAGTACCCCGTTGTATAAGGGTAAATTTGTTTGGTGGTCATCCCGCGGAGGACTGGCGATCAGGCGATCATACAACAGTCTATTTCACCTTAAAAAAGGATTTTTTTCAGGGGTTTTAAATAAAATATTTAAACTATACACAAGAGCTTTGTAGGTGTCAAATATTAAGCAGCCTTTGTATTTTTTAACAAAAAGTTTTTAAATTATGTACTTCAAATTAAATTTGTTAATTTTAATACTTTTGTCTTCCAAACCAACAACTTTGATTTTTTGTTTTCGTATGATTGTAAGAGAGGTTCACAAGGAATCCAAAAAAAGATTTTGACCCCCTATATGCCTTATGAACTGGCAGCCAGCTTGAATTTCAGAAAAATGTTGTTTGTTTTCAATTTTTACTAAAAGTGCATTAATTAAATGTTTTCGAAAATTTAATCATCTAAAAGTTTGGTAACAAACAGTTTTTCTCTGTAATGTATATTTGTTTCATTTAGGTTCCATTTATAGGGTAAATTTAAAAAGATCAATGAAAATTTGAATTGTTAAAATTTTGAGAAGTTAAAAAGGCAAAATTGGTGATTATTTTAATGGCAATGATTCAATTATTATTTACAGTCAAAAATTTCGGCCTAACCTTTCTACATAAAATGAATTTTAAGATTTCAATAAGCAATGGTAACGTAGTAGGGGAGAGTGGGGCAAGAAGGACCACTTAAGCTTTAGACACTCCTAAATTTTGTTCTATTCCTAAAAATGGAGCAAATTTTTTTTCAAATAATACTTTAACCTTTGAACTTCATCAAAGTGAACAATGAAAACAGTTGAAGAATTGTATATAGAGATATACACAATTATACAACCTTATCTCGAAGTCCGTTTTACTTCACTATAGCGGGGCAAAAAGGACCTTGAACGTTTTGCCTCACTACTTACTGCCCATAAGAAGTTTTTTACAAAAAATTTATTTATTTTATTTAATATTATTTTTCTTAATATTATTTACTTACCTTTATTTCCAGCAGTTAAAGATAGCACTTACCATCACAAACAATACAAAATTAACAAAATTTTCGGGATTATGAACCTTTCGTTTTGGATGGGTTTTGCAAATTGGAAGTTTTTTTAAAAGATAGTCCATTTTCAAACTTTCATCATTTAAATCGCAACTAACTTCAGTTTTTCAATGAAACTAAGGGATGTGTTGGGAAAGTAGGTTTTTTATTAGTTCTAACTATTGAATGTAAGATGGAGTTAAGAAGCATGGTAAAAATTGGTTTGGTTCTTTTTGCCCAAAATTAACAAGTAAATTTTTCAAAGATAGTTTTTAATGAAAGTTATAACACGCACCTTATTTTTCGAAAAACAGCAAGGTTATCGCCCTATCGGAAAATGCAAATGGTGGCAAATGTCAATTTTTGTTTACATTTACATTAATCATTATACTGTCAAAGAACTTGGAATAATTATGCATTTTCAGGGAAATGAGATCTCAGTTTCGCTCCGTCAAAAATTGATTTTGACACCAAAACTGATCATTTTAGCTGAGGAATACTGCTCATACTACTGAGATCTCTTAGATATAATTTTCCTGAAATTGCCTACTGTTTCGATTGATTGTTTGCCGCCATTTGAAAACAATTATGGCATCTTCTGCACCACATTGTATATGCAGGGCAGCTTTACAATAAAAATTCAAAAACTGAAAGTTGAAAAAACTGAGATTGGAGTGCAGAACTTTCAATTTTGTTTTTTGAAAAAATAATTTTGGCGGAGCAAATCTATTTTAGATTTTTTTTTTTTCAAAAATTCAGTTTTAAAAAAAATCTACTCAAAAATTTTAAATGATTTAATTTAAAATTTAAACGTGTAATTCATAATGTTCAATACAACGTCTTTCAGAGCACCAGATCCCCAGGTAGTCCTGCAAACGTATGTTAAGAAGAATGTGGAGAACAATTTCAGTGACGAATAAAATTTTAACTATTTTGTCACTTATGATAAAATGGCAGTTAAATCCTAGTTTACAGTTCCCATGCCAAAAATAAAAATTCTATGCAAAACCTCTCACATGCCAAAATTATTAAGGAAAACGCAAATATTTTTTGCTTGATTGATTTATAATTGGATAAAAAAAATTATTTTCATTAATTCATCGAAGTTAGACCAACTTTATCTAATTTTTTGGAACTGCCCCCTAAAACTTTTTGGGCGCAATAAAGACTTGGGCATATCGTCCTTTATTTTGGAGCTAGCGACCTTCTTAGGTCCCTAGTTACAGTTTTTCGTTTTTATATTCCTCATGCACAAATATCCCATATTTTGCTTTGACTTACATATGTACATTTATAACAGAGTATTTTCTTTTCCAATATTTATAACAAAAGTAAATGTAGAAAATCCAGTTAAAAAATAAAGTAAAATATTCAAAATTTAAAGGTTACCACAACAAACTTTTTAGGAATTGAAATACATAAATAAATTTAAAAAATGAAAGGCGGAAAAATATTATGAAGGAGAGAGGAGGAAGAAGAATACGCTTAATTTTTGTTTGACCAGTCTTTATTTACTCTTAGGAACAATGTGAAACCCAACTTTTTACAAATTTGTTTCTAGTTTGACTGTACCAATTGGTATATGTACAGTGTGAAAAGACAAATTATTATTGAATTTGTTTTTCAATTCAGGTAAAATATAACCATAAGAATTATTTTATATCGAATTGACTAATGACTAGTTACCTCAATTACCTCTCGTTCCTCTAACAAAAAAAAATTTTCTTGTGCACCCAACAATGTCAATTCCCAAAATGTTTATTCTCATGGAAACATTTTGTTTCTATAATAAGCTTTTACTTCAACTACAAATACCTAAAAGTATCTTTTTATCGAAAATTAAGTCATTACTTATTTATTCTGTTAACTGTCGCAATACACCTATGAATAATTGTGTATATATGTTACGTTATAATCATATGTAAATATATACGAGAAAAATAAAGCAGTCACTTTGATTAATGTATTAAAAATAGGTATCAAATAATATAAGTTTTTTTCTTTTCAATCCACTTTTGATATAAAATGTACTATAATAATTAGAAGAATAATTTATGATAAACTAAGATGTAATCATTTTCTTAGGTATGTACATCAAGGGCACAATAGATTTTATGGTCGCAGTGCTATTGAAACACAAAACTATTCAATCATAGACACATCTCTTAATCTTTCAAAATCCAATTTTTGTTTTAAATTATAAAAAAAAAATCATAATAAATAGGTTCTTTATAAAATTCACATGAAAATTTTTCTTTATATATATAAAGCCAAAAATAAATCAATTGGGTGGCGCGACAGCTCATGTAGAACCAGGGCTTACTTATTTATAACTTACAAATAAATCTCAACCATTCCTGTGTGCGTGTTTTTGGCAAGAATGAATCGAACATCACGGGCTACTGCGGCTTATAAATCCAAAAGGATTTAACGTAGAGCTTATTGTTTAAAAAAAGAAGATTTTCGGCTCGAGGTTCTCGCTTTACTGGGTTGAACAATGGCAGGTACCGTTATTTTTGAAGATACAAAATTTCAAAACATTCCTTGTGGAATATTTCCGAAGTTTAAAATATAAGGTTTTTATTTGGTACCCAATTTCTCAAATCTTTGTTGATTTCTAATAAATTTAGTGCAGATATCATAGAATCACAAGGCTTTTCATTCTTTTTCAATAAAGGATAAAATCTTACTTAAACAGATAAACAGGGGCTAAAGGTCCCGAGTCTGAAAAAGGGGCCATTTGGCCTCTAAAGGGGCCAAAAGGCAACAGTGCCCTGGTGTATACAGAACAGAAATGCGGCACCCACTTTTTTCCTGTTCGCTACCATGTCAGGATTTTACAGTATCTTCCCTCATAAATGTGTATATCGCAAATAAAAAATAAAAATAGAACGAAATTGTTAAACTTATTTCAAATGATCGATTTAGAAAATCTTTTTTTTTAATCATTTTCCGTTAAACTAAAAAAATTCGGCTTGTTTTTCGAATTATTCCAAAAATATTGGCGCAAAATTTTAGACGATTTAGTAAGATGTTAAAGCATATGAAGATAGGTTAATAACAGGACTTTCCAAATTTTTAACCAGTTAGCATCGTATTATCTTTTTAACATTTTACTATAAGTTCACCAAATATCTATTTTATCTTTTTAGTATCATGCTAACTCAAAATGTCACTTTTACAAATACAAATGTGAAAATGGTCAGCAATAGTATAAAACATTTCCAAAGTATGTCTATTTTTGGATAGTTGTCAACTCCAAAATCTTATTTATAAAACCTTTGTTCAAAATTTAAAGTGGCTTAAGTCGATTTTGAGCATTTCTCAGGAAAGCTATTTTAATCTTCAAAAAATATCAATCAATTGTCCAACTTAGATACTGCAATTGGCTGTCAAAACCTCTATTCTAAAGTGGCTATTTTTTCAATGAACAAATAATTGTTCAGTTATCTTGAAATGAATGAAATGTCCATTGAACGTGTCGAAGTGTTCACGAAATAGACAGATTTCAGGGTTGTCAGAGAGTATATGAGAACATAAAAAGTTATAAAGTAAGAAAATTGTTAAGTAGTATCATGCTAATACCTTAACATTAGGCTTTTGAATATGTTGCACCATTGAAAAATGACCAGTGTGGGCTACCTGTAAGAAATTAATTTGGTAGAATTTTAATTTTTAAACATGCTTATTTTCCACATTAACATTCTAAATAATAAAAACCCGGGAACGGGTCGTTATACTGTATTCAAAATTCTGTACGACCAAAATTCTGTAAATAGACTGAAAATTCTTTACGAACATAATTCTGTATTCCATTATTCTGTAAATCTATTGTTTTTCAAAATTCTGTAAATCCAGAATTCTGGAAAATCACTTTTGGTTTTCAATAAATCAATTGTTTTCACATCGAACTAAAAATTACCAATAACCGTTCCCACATGGTACATATGTAAACTGTCTTGTAATTTAACTGTAAATTCAGAAGATAAATAAGAGGAAATACAGACGAAATCAACTTAATAATTGTGAAAATAAAAGAATTTCTACGTTCTTTATATAATTTCGATTAAAACCTCCAAACGCGAACCTAAAGTAATTAATTTACAAAACATACATTTTTAAAAAACAAGGTTGGAAATTATGTTACAAAATTTAAACCCATCTACATTGAGTTAACGAACAGAAATAGAAAAAAAGAATTTTGAAATTTTATCAGCTGTGAAAAAGAATAACAAAGTCTTTTTCTGAAAATGAAATAAATATCTTTGTACTCTAATGAAAGCTTAGTAGGTATAAACAAATTTTTGTATTCTAAACTCCAAAAATTCTAAACTCAAAACTATTTTTCTTTTATAATTTACAGAACTTTGGAATACAGATTTTTGAAGTACAGAATTATGGTTTTACAGAATTTTGGAATACGGAATTTTAGATTTACAGAATTTTTAAATAAAGAATTTTGGAAACCAAATTTTGGCACTTACAGAATAATGCCCCCAATCCTAAAAACCCTCCAACGTAATTGTTTCTTACAATTAGGGAGAAATTTATTTATGATTAAAAATAAATTTTTTTAAAGGCAACAAGTTTTTTTTTACATTCTTGTCTACAATATTCTTTGTTTTGTTCAATATTTTAAAATATCTGGCGACTTTTTAAGGTTGGTTTAGTGACTTGTTGTCCAGATAGTTAAGGATTTAAAGTAAAATTTAAAAAATATTTGTTTCATTATTATTAAATAAAATGATCGAACTCTTTTGAACTTTATTTAATATAGTGACTCCTAGACAAAAAGCCCCTGTTTTATAAGATATATCGACAAATATAAATTTTTACTTGTGATTTAATACCTACCTATAACTTGAAATTCAACATTTGTTTAAGGTTCAATTAAAAGGTAAGGTTCATTGTACAAAACAAACTAATTGGATAAATTGTTATATTTTACTTACATATATAACTTACCAATATTAAAGTCAACATTTTTTTAAACTTAATTTAAAACAACATCATGCACAATTCAGTTCATTTAACTCACTTATTTCCATTATTACTGACACACAAATGAAAAAAAAAAAAATTAATGGATTCAATAATAATTTTATAAAGATTATTGTTTACATACATTATTATAGGTACCTAGATAAGTATACCGTCTAAATTTAAGTCAAATAATGCAGTGGTAAATGGGTATGATTTGTCTTCATGTCACCACTGTCAGACAAAATGCCAGTTAGCCATAATTCTGTTTGTATAATTATGACAATGAATTTTTTACAAATAACAGAAATTGTGGAAATTTGCAAACCGTGTATAAGCCCAGAAAATGACTGCATTTGATGGAAATAGCATTTGCCATTTTTTTTTAAAGTTTCATATAAATGGTAAACATCAATTAAATTATGGAAATTTTCCACTGTTATTATAACTTGATCTTATTTTCATTATAGGTCTTATATCATATGCACCTCAAAGGTATACGTTTGACATTTTTTTACTGTTGTTGTTGATATAGTAAAGGTTTTCTGATCTCTTGATTGTTATGACTTTTAAATTTAACATGTGCCAAAAGAAAATACGTTTACTTCCTTTAATCTTTCATTCAATTTTTTTTTATTTTCAACTTTCATGATTGCACAGCCGCGTGACATCCCGCGAAAAGAGCACATCATCAGGATACCAGTTTTCATTGACCTAATGCTTACAACCAGTTTACCTATATTTAACTCCATCTTAAAGTAGGTAATATTATTTGAGCCAGATCTTAAATGCGCTGTCGTGCGTCGTCGCGTCTTCGCTTTTCGTTTTCAAAGTGCAACATAAGGATGACACCACGTATAATGTTCATAATGTAAGAAGTGAAATTTTTGTTCGCGCGTGGAATGTCCTCAGGTTTTGAAGAAGACATAGAATGTGTATATACATTGCACATCTATCTATATATATGTATGCAAGCAGGTAGGTGCAAGAGCTATTAATTCACTTGCCACCGCAACTGTCATCCTACTCAATTTTATTATTGTGGTCTTAGCCAACTATACCATATTAGTGGGTAAACATATTAAACAAACGTATCTATACCGCACCGCATATATGCATTGTATTTGTATATAAAAAAAAAACTTTACAAAGAAGGTGAATGGCAAATTGGTATTGTTTGTTTATCATAATGATAATAATGAAAGTTGCATTATAGAAGAATAAGCCTTTATAACAAAAAAAACTATAAAAGATATTTTTGTTATTTATTCTGTTTTTTTTTTTTTAATGAACTTCTCCTTTTTCTCGCGTCATTATAATCCAGAGGTGATTTTATCAAACAATAATTCACACGACCACCAAATTCCCATTTAATACAGAAATTATGTCATAAAATACGTTTATGCCAATAAATGGCGAAATAAAGCAGAAATAAATGCATTTTCTTAAAACTGATAATTCAGCTTAGATATCAGTCAAAAAATTAATTGGACAAGTTTATCAACAAAAGTGCCAGTTGTGACAGTTTTCGTCGATTTTAATGGCTTGGTGGCTTGGTTCAATTTTTAATAATATTTTATTTCATGTTGGATATATAGAGGTCAGGAATAAAAATCATGAAAATTAGGAGAAGAGCTCAAAACATAGGTTAAAGCTACCTATATTGGGTGGTAGGAATAAATCAGAGCCGCACGCTAAAAATTTACCCGATTTGCCATTCCAGCATAGTTGAGGTACATTAGAAATGAAAAAAGCATTTATGTATTTTAAAACTTTGAATAAATTCTTTTTTAAATTTGCTCTTCTTCACATACAAATCTGAAAAGCCTACGAACAGGGTTGGCCGAATTTACTACACTACATTTTCTTCATCATTAACTACCACTGATCTCTATATACACTGGATAGTGTATCCATAAAAAATTTTTGAGGCAAAAATATAGTCGTGGCCGGTACCCTCATATAACAGTATAACAGCGCCGCCAGCGGAATGACGCTGCTAGACCTGCATTTTCTTTTATTTTTTTCAATATTTACAGCCGCAATGCTTGCTGACATCAATTGATATTAAATAAATGCTCAATTTCTTCGTTTGTATAGAGCGAGATATGAGGTCGTGGCCGGTACCCTTTAAAAAACTTGCCTCACAAAAACTGTTATACACTATAGGCTATTCACTATCCAGTTTATTATAGAGATCAGTGTTAACTATGCGTAGTTAATTTAGTAAACTACACGTCTTATTTTCTACAAATTGTTACGTTTTCATATATGTACATACAAAGTAAATTTAGAGAAATAATAAAATTTCAATAAAAAATTGAACATTTTAACTCAAAATTCAAGCTTCAAAGTTACAACTGACAGATTATTTGATATTTGAAACTAAGTTTCCTACAATTTGTTTCATTAACTACATTTAACTACGTTTAACTACATAAACTAAGTAGCAAATGTGAAAAATGTAGTGGCCATCCCTGCCTACGAACACTTCTCCTTTTTTTGGTGTCGGTGTTTTATCATCTTCTTCGTATTCTGTTTCCTCAGACCAGTAAGAACATAGCATGAACGCAAAATTTTGTCTATTCCCCTCACGTTTCGCCCTTTTTCTCTACTCGGCGTTACACTTTTTTGAAATTCTGTTGATTTTTTCACATTGTTAGTAGGTATGCCTCCGCTTAAACATTTCTAATGTTAAAATCAGGGTTTGTAAAATATCGCTCGCGAATCATACGGATCTTCATCATTCTTTATCGATCTTCTCATGATCTATAAAACATATAGCTCGCGAATAAAAAATAAAAATTTAAATAAAAATTTATAGTTCTCTCTCTCTCACGAACAAACTTAATCCATTTTTTTTTTCTGTATCTCTCGTTCTTGAGAGATTGGAAAAATAAAATTCAGGTAGAATATGGTTCGCTTGCGATCGGATCCAAAAAGATCCTTAAAACAAATTATTCTTCAAGTATCCATTCAGTTCGGAAAAATTTTGAAAAAAGTGAAGAATTTTGAAAAATTGAAAAATTTTGAGAAAATTGAAAAAAGTCAAAAATTTTGAGAAAATTGAAAAAAAAAAACAAAAATTTTGAAAAAAATGTAAAGTGAAAAACTTTGAGAAAATTCAAGAATTGAATTTTTTTTTAAATTGAAAAATTTTGCAAAAATTCAAAATTTTGAAAAAAGCCAAAAATTTTGAAATATATGAAAAATTTTGAGAAAATTCAAAAATGTTGAAAAATATGAAAAAATAAAATTGATAAAATGTCAAAAATTAAAGAAAAAAAAATGTCAAAAATTAAAACTAGTTTATTTAATGAAATATAATAATTTTTATGTAAAATGAAATTTTATCATATTTACAGATCCCAAAAGATTTGATTCGATCCTGAAAACGAATTTTATTTTAAAGAAACCAAAAAATAAGATTCGCTATCGAATCCAAAATTTTGAATTTGAATTTTTCACGAGAGAACGAATCATTTTTAATCGCTTTTTGAACCTTGCTTTAAGAATCCCCCACACCAACGCAAATTTGTATAACGACTCGTGGTTGTCGCGGTCGCTGCGATAGATTTGTTGGTGTGGGGTATGGGGGATTCTTTAAACTACGTTTTTTTTTTAAGTTCTCCGTTTGGTATGAAATATGAATGATTCTTCTCAGAAATCTTAAAAATCGGAAATATAACCAAACTCCGTCAAAAAATATTCAAAAACCACTGTCTTTATTTCTTCTTTAATTAATTATACTTCGTTAAGTTTTTATATAAGCTTTCAATACAACTTTAAAACATCGAGTGCTTGGTCGGAACTCAATACTCATGTTGGTCAATACAAATGATATACGTTCACCTGTATTTTTACAACAACATGATCAGCTTATATATATTCTGATCATATGTTGTTTTAATTGTACCACCAACTGTGTATAGATTGTTATAGATGTAAACTTCACGGTGCGGTATATCGCTCTCTATGTTTCCGCTATTTAGAAAACATGGTGTAACTTTTGTCACTTTTTTTTTTGGTGGTTGAATTCATTGCTGATTTTAGATGATTTTAAGGATAGGAAGAAGAAGTAAAAGAAAGAAACAAAATGCCTTCCAAAAAATGCAATGTTGAGGTCTTGAATTTTAATCAAAATACACGAAACAAAGTTTTTTATTACTTATTAATTTCTAAAAATCAAATCAATTTATTGAATTCCTTTCCTTTTCAATTGCATAACAATAATAATAACCAAACAATGTTTATGATTATTATTTTTATATGCTCTAGATGTTCCTGCGAAGTCGTTGACGTGTGTGCAGCTTATTTCCGTCGAAATCACAAAACCAACCCAATATCAATTAAATTTGTTTCATCTATGTCTTCCTATTTTGTAATCTCCGTTCCAGATGAATTCATATATGTATCTGCCCTTTTCATTACTTCTCCACCTTTTTCTTTTATGCTCGTTAGTTACTTACCTTACTAACAAGACATATAAATTTAACACGTACAAATTAGCCATCAGTATATTAAGTTTCTGCAATAAAGTCTTGAAAGCATAATCAATAAATTCAACTTCGGTATTATACCTTACCTACGTATAATAATACAAGACGTCGACGCCGACGAAGCAAGCGATGTAAAACCAAAACCATGACCGCGAACCACGATAATAATAATATCAACTTGACCTTTCTGCAAATTTAAAGCTTTTTTTTCCGATTGCGTATAGCACGCATTTTTCTTAATAGTCAAGGAGATTATGTTGTAAATGAAGTAATTTTATGTCGCCTTATTTTTGTTTTGTATGTACGTATAAATACATAAATAATATAATCATTTTAGACCTTACATATTTCAAAGCAATATTGTTTAAATTTTCTTTAGGAATTATCTGTTTGGAAAATTGAAACAAAATAAGTTAAGTCATAAATCATTTTATCAAAATTTTCTCATAGCCCAGACAATAAAGCCTTTAACAGCCCAATTAGGAAATAATTTATGAAAAAAGTATGTTAATAATTTTTTGTTGGAAATTCTCTAGGCTACAAATTAGTTCTTCACATTTTTTCTGTACAACTTATCATTTGGGAGTTATTCTTGAAAATACACTTTGGCGGGTTCCTGGACCCCTTAAAATTCTTAGTGGCGCTCATATCCATGGGGACTTTTGACAGTTTCTTAAGAACGCCATGAGGAGGTTATTTGCCAAAATCCAGGGGTAGAATCGGCTAAGGTGATAAATGATTGTCACATCAACCGTAGTCAAATGTGATCGTCATTTAGTTTTCCGTCTGAGTAAGGTGATTCAACTCAATTCAATTCAATTGAATACTTTCCAATGGCATTTGCAAAAAACATGATTCCCATAGTGAATTTTTCAAATGTTTGTAATGAGCTATCGAAAATATTGAACGAAAATGACGTCTTTACGATATAATTCCTATGTTTTCTTCATTTTCCGGAATGTAGTTAAGTTTTTTGGTCACAGGAATGTTTATTTTTGTGGTGTAAAAAAAGAACTCTGAAAAAGTTGTACAATTTTTGTAGGCTGCTGGTAACTCTAGTCGTACTGCGGCAGCTATATCAAATTTGTTGGAAAATGATGATGACATTTTTGATGTGATAGCTCTTTAGCTATCAAATGTGATATCATCTTGTACAGACTGAATTGGTTGATTGTGACTATCACTTATCGCAAATCACCTTACACGATTCCACCCCAGGTTTCCGGTGATCTTTTCCGAGTCAATTGACTAGACTATCAGCCGTAAGCGAGAAAGCCATTAAAAAGCAGAAATTTATTTACAGAAAATCAAATGCTCATACAAACAGGCTTACCTTCCTGTAATAGATAAAATTTGTCTTGTACTCACTTTCACTGCCCGAGTAGCACAGAATTCGATTTATAACAAGAATTTGTTATACTTGTGTTTTATTGAAGTAATCTGCAACATTATTTGTTGTAACTCAGTTTCTCAATTGTTTATCGAAAAACAGATGTAACTTTGTGAATTAAAATGCAAAAAATCGGTTTCGCAAAGGTTTAAACTTGTTTCCAAAAAACTGATGTTGTTATTAAAAGGTTATAAGAAAGTCAAACGTTTGAAAGTTGATAAAAAGTTATTATTACATCTATTTAATTTCTGTTTCGTCATCTTCTAACGTAAATATTAAAATAACTTTCTTGCAACAATCTATAAAAACATTTGGGTAACTTTAATATAACTTACAATTAAGAAGGGGGGACCAAATAACAATAACATTTTTGTAACGTTTTTACTCTTAAAATGTTTATTTTAACAGAATTTCTATGAACAAGTTTACACAATATATATATAACAATAAGTTATTCGGTGTTGTCTATTCACAATACGAACAAAATTATGTATATCATAATGAAATACATCATTCCTTGAATAGCACATGGTTTTTTTTCAAAGAAGTTTGCATAAATCTTCATCATTGTTTTTTTTTAATTACATTTCAAACATCTTGTTACTATTAACGACATCAAAACAAAGATGGAACTCTAAATGTGTTTTGTTATGTTTTCGTTTTGTTATATTTGGCATAACACGAATGCAACAAACAAATTGTTAAAATAAACATCGTTTAAACTAAGTTGAAACATAACTGCTTGTATTTTTTATGGTTGGTGACTTTGTTATATTTTGGACATTAAAACAAATAGGTAACCAAAGTACTAGAATTGACAAAAAAAAACATTACATTTGGTTTGTATTTAAAACAAAACTTTAACATTTCTTCAGATTCAAGTGATGTTGAAGTTGAGTTTCTAGAACTAATAACGTTGCAATTACGTTTTACGTTGACCTTTTGGGTATCAAAGTTATAATAAGTTATAATGATATTTTATAACTGTTAATGGTATATTTATTTAAATTATTGCTTGGACATGAAAAGAGTTACTATACATGGCAGAGTTGCCGCTGGATTGAAAAATTGTGCCAAGTCAGATTAAACAATCCGTAGATTTTAAGATGATCATAATAAACATAACGAAATAAAAATAAAAAATTATATTGCATGTCTTGTCATATAGAACACATTTTGACCTTTCATGAATATTTCCAAATGTCAAGAGGCTGCCTAGAAATCGTGATTTTATGAAGCATTAAGAAAAAGGCAAACGACATTATGTTTTTAAGGGTTTTTAATCCATTTTAATCGTAGCCATTTACAAAAACAACCCTTAAAAGAAATTTATTTTCTAGAATTTGACATTTAATGGGATTTCGAATAAAGAGAAAATTGATGTTTTGAAATTTAACGTAATTTCTGTTATAAAATTTGTGTTTTAAAAAAATAAACAATAAGTGAACTGCGGCAACTCTGGGGGTCAAAGACCAAAGTTAAATGCAAGATTTTGCTTAATTTTTTCCCGCCAGAAAAAAAATGATGGTTTTTTTAACATTAGAATTCTATTTTCAGTAACGAAGATTAGAAAATATGATAAAAAACTACATTTTTCTGTTGTATAAACAGTGTAAATTGGTTAAAATAAGGATTTTATAGCCTTAAATTACTACTATGTTGTATCTTTGGTGTAATAACATGTAAGTTTTAAATTTAAGAGACAATGTTTTATTGAGATTTCCGGCAACAAGCGCCATATTGTTCACAATTTATTGCTTTTTATTAGAATTTGATCTTAAATGCGAAATTTTAAAACTAATTTTTCCAGTTGGTATCACTATTTCCATAGCAAATTTCAATGGAAATCGCTGAAATATTCTTTTCGCAATGTAAATCACAAATATTTTTGCAACTTGAATGCCTAAATACAATCATGAATATTTTTCTGTCGTTCAAATTTTCGGCCAATTTTAATTTTTTAGGTGGCGCGTGAATTTTCTGGAAGTAAAACCTCATTATTTATGATAAAAATGGCATTTGTATTAGATTTTCCGTTCATAAATAACTAAAAATCGCATTTTAAATCACAATATTAGAAGTTTTCATTTTTTTTTCAACACTTTGAAGTTTATCTTTTTTATAACATCTCAAAGTTATTATGCATATTAAAAGAATTTGATTAATATAACTTTTCAGAAACTTTTACAATGTTTTCGGAAACATTATTTATCATTATATTATAACATATAAGAGAACAGAAAAAGTTAAAGTAATAGTAATAGAACATTTCTGCAATATTAGTAAAGCTCATCTTCGAGTTCAATTAAAGTTTCACAATTGTAAGATTAAGTTACATGTAACATTTCTTAGTTCAAATAATTTTTATAAAACTGAGAAACGACAAAATTTAACTTCTATAAAACCCAATTACAACAAGTTTGTTGTAAATGAGAGGGGAAATGCGGCTATTTGGGTTACACAATTGTACTAGAAAATGTTTCTGAAATAAATGGACAACAACTTGATTGTTTTACTGTTGTTATATCTACCAAATGAAAACCCGTCTGTGCTACTCGGGTGTCTAAGTAGAGTAGAGCATTAACCACTAACTTATTATTTCGAATAAAACACAGAACATAAAAGTTTTTGTTCCTATTTAATTTAAAAAAAATATACTTGATATTTTTTGATATAATATTTAATAATAAGATTAAATTAAATTCTAAAAACATCGATTTAAAAAAGTATCGGGCAGTTGTGAACCAACAAAATTCATGGTGCACGCCTTGCCCTTTATTTATGTGAAAAAGAATCTTAAATATCATTGGAGCGGTTTAAAAAAAAATACTTTTTTTATATAAAAAACATTTTTTTATATAAAAACATTTTTCAGAAAAAAAAAATTGGTACGCACTTTTTAAGCATTTATTTATGCGGAATTAAAAACTTATAGTTTTGAAAAAAATCATCTACGATGAATATCGAATTTTCAAAAAATTATTTTGAATTTTTGTATTTTAAATCCAAAATTATTTTTTTTTTAAATTTTAATATTCAAAATTATTAGAAGCCCTTGTATAAAAAAATTTCATTAAAATTGGTGGAACAGATATGAGATAGTCGGAAACCAACAAAAATGGTTTTATGAGAGATGCAATTTTCAATCGATATATGTACATAGATAAATAATATTGTAAATCGTACTGATATTAGCTCAAATAAAATCGTAGGAGCCGTTTTTGAGAGAAATTAGATTTTCCTTTCCGGTTTTTTAGCACTTGTAAGGTAGGTACCCGTAATTTTTATTATAAGAATAATTTTCATTTAAAATCTGCTAAATAATGTTAAAAAACTGCTGGGGGCCAATTAAATAAAAATCGACCGAGTCGTTTTCGAATTAAGTTCTCAAAAAATAAACTTTTGAAATTTTTTTTAATATCCAAAAAAAAAATTTAAAACTTTGTTATATTATTCATTCATTTATATTCATTTGAAATTTTTATGAAACATTCTATACAAAAAAAATTGATCAAAATAAATTAAAAAGTTTTTGAGAAAATAAAATTTTTCTATGGGAGGTACATTTCCAAACCATTTTTTGGAAAATTTTTTTTATAAAATGGTAGCCTTTTTGTAAAAAATACTAAATTAAAAAAAAAAAGTTGTGAGCACATTTTTGAAAAAAAATAAGATTTTCATTATTTGTGGTCCTAAAGAAAACGAAAAAAACGTGTTGGGGGAATGCCAAAACAACGCAAGGTAATTACCAAGTTTAAACAAAATCGACCCAATCGCAAGTAAAAAGTGTCGGGAAATGTCCAAAACAAGTTAGGTAACAAGTTCAAAGAAAATCGACCAATCCGTTTAGGCTGTAGGCAACCGTAGAGATAAGCAGGCAGATAGAATTGCGAGAACCAATTTTTCGTCTTCACTATATCATCGTAATATCAAGTTTGATTAAAATCTCGAGTTTGGTTTTTTTACGAATCCATATTTTGTCAAAATTGATTTGATTGTTTGATTTTTGGTTTTTGTTTCAAAAAATCATTTTGATTTGTTTGAAATATTTAGAAGCAACAGATTTCTATAAAAAAAGTCGATGAAGGCATCAAAAAGCAATACGTGAATAACTCAAAAATTTGTCAATTTTATCAAAAAACATCAAAAACCTATTTAAAATTTTTTTACGATTTAAAAAAAAAAAACGGAATTGAATTGCTACCCAATTCAGATGAATTTCGAATTTCCCCTATAGAGAGGATCACATAAAAATTCTCTAAGTTTGAAGCAAACCGGCTTACCCGTTTAGGCTCTAGCTCAAATTACAGTGGAACCAAGCTTGCACGGAAGCACAGACTGACTCATGGACGGTAAGATGAACCCCCCTTTTTTAGACGTCTCTATCCTCAAAATAATTTTGTATTAAACCAATACTAGCCCTATAGAGTATACAGCAAGTGAAAATTTTATACGTACAAATTATTTTAATTTTTTTTTTAAACCACTCCAACGAATTTTTAAATTTAATATTTTGTTTATGAAATGTAGGAAATTAACCTATTTTTAGTATATATATAAACATAATGTTTTTTCTTTAAATTTAAAGTTAAAAAGCTGGGAAATTTTCTTTTTCTTAGTATTTGACACTTTACTCCAACAACTGCAAGGAAAACCTTTGATTATGAATTATTAAAAAACAGTTTTTTCTCTAACAACTGGCCTAATAGTTGAAAAGAAGTTCGAATTTCTCCGTTAGCTAGATAATCACTAAAGAGTATTTTATCTATATGAAGCTCTCCATTATCATGATTGATTGTTATTGTTTTATTGATATATGTGTGTGTATTAATTGGACTATACATATTATGTTGTTCATACAGAAATCAATAATTTTTATTGTACTATCTTTAACCTCTAATTTAATAATGCAACTCTGATAGTGTGCAAATAATCATAAACTCAACTAACAACACTGACTCGCAGACTCTAATAAAATAACTCTCTGTAGTTATAGTTGATTTGTCGAGAGACGCAGGCTAAAGGACTTTCTTTAAAAAAAAACAAAAAAATAATTAAGTTGTTTGCTGTGTTAAGTTTAAACTTTTAACTATTTGCAAATTGATGGACGTGTTTTAAACAAATATCTATTAAAATGCAATATAATGCGTCTTGAAGATAGACGAAAGCGTTTAATAACTATCGTTAAAATTTGTAGGTACACATATGATTGATTCAGCTCGACGAGTCTGAAAAACGATTTTATGCCTTCTTCACGTGCTGCATGCGAAAAAGTTTGCCTTTCACTTTTCTGCCATCAGTCAGGCATGGCGAGAAAGAGGAAGCTCGTGCCTGGGCCGGGTTATAAATATTTTTTTTTTTCTTTTTATTTTCATTCAGTTAGTTAGCTATTCTACATATATTCATAAATGTTTCCGACAAATCGTTTTTATATATTTTTTTTTTTTGCATTATTTCTGCTCTAACGAACACATTTATTTATTGTATAATTTATAAGGCGTGCGTAGGGCTTAGATACACATCTACATACTTTGCAATTTAATTCAATGCATGTTTATTGTTTATTTTAAAATTAAATTTCTTGTTATTATTTTTTGTTGTTGATTTCTTTCAGGAAAGGACCACGACTTGGAGTTGAATTAAGCATTAAGACACCATGGAGTCTTTATAAAGCTGGATATAGTAAAAGTAAAGAATTAATATTTGTCATTCATGGCTTTAATGGAACTGCTCAAGACAACCACTTAATTTATCTGAGAGATGGTACCTAGTTCGTATAAATATGTATTTGTATTTAAAGCACTTTCTTTCTAATCGATTGTTTTTTTTTTACAGCTTATCTATCACGGGATTATAATGTGATTACAGTTGATTGGAAACCACTGACACAATATCCATGTTATTTGACAGCTCTTATTAATACCAGATTGGCTGCACAGTGTGCGGCACAGGTTAGTTCATTAATGATTTTAATATAGACAAGACACTTTGATTAAAATTAATAGTTACACACGGATGAATATACATATGTATGTAGATATCATTAGTGAGAAAAATAAAAAGTAAAACTTTGTAATGCTTTAGTGCGTAATTTACACGATTGACAAAATGTCATTATTTCTATCAATTGTTTGTTATAAAACAATATTACGACAGATAATGGGTATAAAATGACAGAAATAATGACATTTTACCACTTGTGTAATTGAGGCATTATTCTTCGTTTGATCTCAACGGTGGTGGTATAATTGACTGAATTGATAGTGGATCCCAGGCAGGGTTAGAAAAATGTAAAATGTAAGACGTGTCGTCGCGTCTTCAGTATTGGTTGTCCTTTTTCCTTTGGTTTAAAAATTCGCAGTTTTGGACAAAAAATCAAAAAAGTTTAAAATTAAAGAAACGCAACTAATGACATTTATTTCTTTATTAAACAAAAAAAGAACTTACTCGTTGATTGCGGTATAAAACTTGAAGTGTAGTTATTTTATAATTAATTTAAATTTGAGGCTGAGGTTAAATGGAGTCAAAAAACTAGTCGACTGGGGTTGTATTTTATTTCCAGCCAGCGGTGATGAAATCCAGTCAAATATGGCAAGAAAGAATTAAAAATGGCAACACTAGACACATGCATGGTTTTGCCTTTATTGAACTTTAATCCTATTTTTTTGGCTCCCATCTAAAAACTCAGGAAAGAGCCACTAATGTCAGGCTTCATTTTTTCGATAAAGGCAATATCGCCGGAGGCTCAATTGTCAATTACGTTTACTGCGATTTAAAATTATCAATTGATAGTTAAGAAATATTTGAATTTTGTAGATTTAAATTCAATTTTGTTAAAAAAAAACTTGTCAACTATTCTTCAATCATTCTTTTCAATCTTTTTGTAATTCAAAACGGACTGCACTATTCTCAGTGGTCAAACAGTTTTCCAATTGGGTAGTTAAATATCAATTTTGAGTATTTGACAACTTGGTTTATACGAGATAATTTTCACTATAGAAACTTTTCAATTTTCGTTAACTAGAAAGAAAATAGTGAAAGGTGTATGTTTGCGGTTTTTTTTTTTTTTTAATTTCCTTTCAATAATCCTGAAATTTTTACATATAACTTTTCTCTCGGAAAACCCCGAAAATATTGCTTTACGGTAACAGTTCGAATAAATTCCTATTTAAAACTTAAATTATCCAATCCAATTAAAGGATAACAGCGATCTTGTTAAAGGTTAAAGGCCAGTTTTTCAGTACTGCTAACTTACTAACTTTAATATTCAGTAAGTTGTCAAAAATCTATACCAAACTCAAAGTAGGTACTCTATGAAAATCATCTTTCATAGAAGAGATCTCAGTAATATCAGTTACCTGAACAGGATTCCTCAGCAAAATTTCTCACCTTTGCTGTCAAAACTCAGGAAAAAAAATCTTGGATTCGTTTTCTCAATTTTTGAGTGCAGAAAAATTTCTGAGATCTCATTTTTCTGGACGCGCCAAATAGTGAAGCGAAGGGTGACACTTTTCAGCAGTAGATATTAAAAGAGCAGTGTTTCCATAGTGTTTCCCTCTGATACTGTTTTTACAAACATCTGTCAAAAAATATCAATTCAGTTAGTCCAGCCAGACTCATAGAGTGAACATATCAAATTTGATGAGAGCTCAGTATCAAAAATAACCTAGATTTGAGGTTTTTCTGGAGTTAGTTCGGACTTATCTCAAAAATTTCTTATATGCTTTTATTGATTAATTTTCTTTATAATAAAATTTCATCCAAAATTTGTCAATTTAATTTCACAGCTCATTTCATCTTGTATTTCAATTGGCCGTTAATCACTTGTTTTTTTTTTTCTATCGCTTATTTTTATGTATTAATTTTTGATCATTTCAATGACGGTTTTCACATTGGACTGCTCCCTCCGAATTTGTTTGACGTTGTTGTAAATAATACAGTACGTAGTTTTTTTCATTTGGAAACATACGGTCGTATTTATAAACGTTGTCTAATTTTGGATAGCCGCTCAAGTTATAGATAAACATTTTTATTTGATGTTTAACAATTATCTAACTTAGACAACGGACTCGATTGTCTAAACCTAATGACTAATGTAACATTAATTTATTTTATCAATAAAAGCATATTTTAGACACTGTCTAAGTAGTAAAAAATCTAATAATTATGCCTGGTACTTTTTTAATAAAATATTAATTTTGTGATTAAAGTATTTCTATTTAATCCTTCAATGAACTAAGATTTGTGTTTTGTTTTAACGACTGCTGAATGTCAAAGTGAATCGCATGGTGTTCACATTAGTTTGGGTCTGAAGTTAAATTAACGTCGAAAAAAGTCGAAGGAAGCAGTCCAATTGTGAACAGCATCTATAGAAGAGCTTTTCAATGATTTTAAAATAAAGTTCAATTGGGTGTGTTCATAAGGATATCATATAATTTCCCACGCAATTTTATGTAAGTTTAGTCAATTTAGATCTCTTTTTGAATTCGGAATATGTATGGGAAAAAGTATTGCCGTTGTTTTTTTTATTAATAATTTTGTAGGTCAGTTTTTTTTTAAACTACCCTTTCCATCTAAATGGAGCTGGCACTAGACTCCTCATCCTATATACTACTTTTTTTCATGTCTCGACCCAAATAACATGCAACAACTTTGTGGCATTTTATGTAATTCACCTTTTAGGTTTTTTTGGAAAATTTTCTAGATTGAGTATCCATTTAAAAAACAAAAATATAAATTTATGTAGATATAAAATTTTCGTAAAGGATTTTAAATTTATTAATGTTTTATTTTCATTTTCATTTTAGATCTACTCTTTCATCACACATCATGGTACGCCTCGTGAAAAAATAACATGCGTAGGACATTCTCTTGGTGCCCATATTTGTGGGATGATAAGCAATCATCTCACGAAAAAACAATACAGGATCATTGGTAAATTTACGATGCAAAACATTGACAAATGACAACAAAGCTGGGATACGAAATAAATTAGCGAAAACCATAAATATGATATTTCAGTTTTTTTAGACAGAACCTAAAGTTTGATCAAAAATGTTCGCGTAAAATTATAAAAAAACAACAATTTTTTATATAGTTGATGGGCCAACTACATGCTACCGAATTCCATTGTACTAAATTTGATAACAGAATTATTATGACAACTGAATTATTATAGTAGTTGAATTTGTGTATTAAAATTTTTGTTTTTATATATCAGATTTAAAAAAATTAATATAATGAACCTATTTTTTTGCAGGTCTAGATCCAGCTCGACCGTTAATTGAACGAAAAAAAGATGACAATTTCCGTTTAACTATAGATGATGCAAGTGTTATCCAAGTAATTCATACAAATGCAGGTTACTTAGGACAAAGCGACAATACAGGACATTTAAATTACTGCATTAATGGTGGAAAATATCAACCTTATTGTAAAGGACATCCCATAAGTAAATTTAAAAAAAAATACATAAAATGTTGGTAACCTTACTTAAGTTCTTGTTGTCATATTTGTAGGAAGGTCACGTTGCAGTCATTTTATGAGTATTTGTTTTCTTGCAAATGCAATGTTTAAACACAAGAAATTTATTGGTGTTCCATGTCCAAATGGATGCGTTAAAATATCTGGTCCAGGTCGACTACCAGTATCAACAAGGAATCCTTTTAAAATTGATTCACTCTTACAAGAATATAAATTGGGAAATGATGCACCGGATAAGTAAGTTGAAAATTTAATAAAAAAAAAAATTAAATAAAAATATCATTATTTTTTGTTTAACCTTTACAGTGCCCGTGGATGTTTTTGTCTTGATGTGCCTTTTGCCAAACATTGTCCATTTACATACGCTGAATAAATATCACCATTTATTTCAAAGTGTTCATCTCGTTTTAAACTAAAATAAGATTTATAATTATGTCTAATTGAAATTTTAGTTATTTATTTAATAATAATTAATTGATTTATTTTTAATCAAAGATTAGGTTAAATTGTTAAAAAAAAATTATTATTTTACTGTTATTTATTTTGTTGAAATATAAGATTAATGTGATTTGCAAAATAGACCTTTAAGTTAGAAATGCAAGTAAAACTAGATTTAATATTTGTTAGGCAAATAAAATTTATTTGTAGATTAAATAGAGCAATAAAATATATAGAACAAATTCGTTTCTCATTTTTGTCAGATTGATCAAGATATAAATTATACATTATAGCCCTGCAGTAGTCAACCCATTTTTTTTAGAAAACAATGTGTTTTTTTTTCTGGTGTACTATATCACGATTTATTAAGTTGTTATGTATTTAATTAAAATATTCACCCTAATTGCGTTAGGCGTTTCAGCAAAACGCCAGTAAAACGACAAGGCTCTAGAAGGGGCAATTGGAGTTTTAGTAAAAAGACTATTGTTTAATTGTTTAGAGGGGTGAAAAAAAGAAAAGAACGGTAAAGGTTTAGTTTTACTTAAACGCCGATTAACGCTTTTGAAGCCGTGTCGTTTTACTGGTGTTTTACTAAAACGCCTAACGCAATGAGGGTGATTATATATCATCAAGTCAAGAACTATGTAACCTGATTTATTTATTTTGGAGATATCGACGTTGTTAGTTTTATTTTTCGTCTCCGCTATGTTGAAATTATATTGGACAAAAAATATAGTGAAATATATATACATACATACCTTTATCCTGAAATATTTTAAAAGTATAGAAAATCGAGTTTACTAGTTCTTGTACTAAGGTGGCGATTTGAAACAAAAGAGTTGAGGTGCGAACTTTTAATAATTTCTGATTATATTTATTAAAAACTATAATTCAAGGTAAAATTTGAAATTATATATTATATATTTGTATGGATATTGACCAACTAAATTGAAAGAAGGAGAAAGAGATACATATAGAGAGGGAGATAGAGAAATAGAGACAAATTTAAGGTCCAAAGAGTAAAAGACCACATGCAAATTTATTATAATACGAACACCTTTATCCAAAAATGTTTTCACTCTTAAACTACATTTTGAATCTTTCCAATTCCAAAAATATGATAAAAAGAAATATGGGGTTCTAAAACACCAAAGGGGAAACTTCTGATGGTACACTTCTTTCAAAATTCCGTATCTCAATTTTTGTTCATCAATTTATTTGGTTCTAAAATAAGTCAATTGGCATGGTTTGGTATTTTCTCTGTTAGTACGATTGGAAATTTCACTTCCCCATATCAATTTTCTGGCAACAGAGTCGGTTTGAATAAAATTAATATAGAAATGCAATAACTAACAGATATAACGATGACTTTTGGGTATTCGTCGAACTAATGATGTGAATATACTATGTTGCATACTTCACAGACTCAAATGTAAACTGTAATAAGGAAAAATTTCTTTGCATACTTTCGATAGTTATGCATTGGTATCCAGTAGGGCGGCATGGGAAATTAAATTAAACTTCGAAGTTGGGTTAGACTTCATCAAAACTATTCGGTTCGGTGATGTAGGTGTTCGGTGGGGGTGTGAAAGGAAAAACTCTTTGTTGCAACATTATAATGATGGAGAAATTAAAAAAAAAGTGTCACACACGCGTCCATCACATCGCTCTTTATGACTGCTTCTTTATATGTTTGTACTGTTGTTAGAGCTGGACATTTCATATAAAGCATTCTGGTGTTTGTTTAGAACTAGCAAGAAAAATTTTGAAAAATGCCTAAAAGAATTTTGATTAGCCGTAATGTCCAAAGTGATTAGTTTATACAACTGTGTTTCATGTTTTTAGAAAAAAAATTCATATATACATATGTAGAAGGTGGGGCAAAAGTAATGTCATAATGTCATAAATTAGTGTTTCAAAATCTTTATCGTTGTCTAAGATGTGAGAGCTGCATCTAACAATGCTCGAGACTTAATTTAGCAAATTTTGGCGAAAACCCTCGTTTAATGACTTAAAGACATTTGATAATTGACAATTGATTGAATTGATAATGATATTCATAATATGACATAACATATGTCTTTTTTTATATAACAGAAACAGGATTTCGACGATTTTTGAGAAAAACATCATATTTTGAATTATTCTCTTATATTTCATTAATGGTTGGGTCATTTTTTTTCAATTTTACAAACATGTACTTCTCAAAGTAATATTTTTAGGTATTTTAATATTTTTTTTTAACTTTTTTTATAATAAAAAAAAAAATTAAAGAAATGATTTATTTTTGAGTAATTTTGTCACACTTCTTTTGTATTGTAATCATATTAAACTAAATTTATGCCTCCATGCCTTCCCACGTCAAAGCCTTGAAATACAAATGTATTTTTTTAATTCTCTTGCACAATTACTTTTCGTCACAAGAAATATATTCATAAAAAAGCGAAAAAGAATTCATTTGACACATTGTTGAGTAATATTTTTAAGATTTCTCCACCTGCCTTCATCAAACTGAAACAGATGAGATGTCAAATATATAAACTGGATAAATTTAGTATAAATTAAATTCAAACTAAAAAAAACTACGATCAAAACAAATTGAATTCGTATAGTTCTGAAGAAATTTATATTGCTGTGGCGATCCGCGCTATTTGGCGATGGCCTATTTATTTTTAAAACAACTTACTAATCTAATAAATTTTAATTAATTAATATTATAAATTTTAGCAGGTACCTACTTTATAAATCATTAAGAATTATTTTAATGAAATTTATTTATAAACAATACAAATTTTAATCTGCATTGTTGATCTATAATTTTCTGTCACCATCTTAACATCTGTAGGTGGCTTCCACCTGTAAATTTCATAACATACATACTTTTGCATATACATTTTTTGCCTGAGCTATGAAAAAAGATGTGAATTGTTTTAATATGAAAATAAATAAAACAGAGCATTGGGCTTGTTTATCATTCAAGCATTAATTAGCCTGAAAATGTTTGCGTATCATATGCATGGCTTAACATTTCAATATTCATTTATTTATTTTGCAAACAAAATAAAAATTTTATGAATTGGAGTTTTTTGTTTAATAATTCCATCGAACATATATTTTAATTAACATTATGCTGATAGATGTGAGAATTGTTTAAAATTTGTTCATTCACGTCATTTATAACACTAAACACCTAAACACATTGCTCTGAGGGCTAGCATAACAACTTTTTTTTTTGCAAACAATACCAGTCCTTGTTTTGAGGCTAGGAAGGTTCAAGTAATTACAAAATTCACGGTAAGATTCGTGTACATGGTCACTATAAGATTGACTGAAGAAGAATGTAAAAAGTTTAGTGATTACTTAGGAGGGTTTTCAGATGACTGCAAGTATTGAAGAGTCAGGGGAATGCCATCGGACTAATGATTAATTGATAAAATGAATTGTTAAAATCATCTAGGATCTACTAAGATCAGACAATTTTTGATTGTAATCAAGTTAAAGAAATTCACAGAGAGATGAGAAACGGCATTAAGCTTCCTGGTATTTTGAAAATTTAACCACACATTAGGAATTCTAGATAATTAAAAAAAGTTTGTTATTAAGATATTCATATTTGTGTATTCATTAGTTTGTGTGAGTAAATCTACAAAAAACAATCAGATTTGGTCTATGGACCATCGCTTAGGCCAGGAAAAAATAGTTGTAAATGAATTAAAGGCTAAAATTGCAATAAATATAGTAAATAAATAAAATTGGAGGCTAAAATATTGAGGAAATATTCCTTAAAATATATTAAGGAAATATATTAATGTGAAAAATATCAATTAAGGTAAAAGACCCACCAGCGTACAGTAGGTCATATTGAGTTTTTTGGTTGCAAAAATCATATAGATTTTAAACAAATAAATATATCATGCAATTAGCAAAGCTATAAAGTTTTTAAATTTAAAAAAATATATATATATTTTCTTCCCAAAGGCAATGGACTTAATATTTTTCCTCAAAAGTTGTCAAAAGTAGATAACTGAAGCAAAAACAGGATGTCTACAAATCAAACAAAGTTGCAGGTGTATCTTCTTCTTCTTTTTTTTTGCTGCATATTAGATTGGAAATATACTATTTTAGGGGTCTATATTAAGTCAAGCTATGAAGATAGTATGTAAAGTGATTTAATTCTATAAAACTGATAAAATTTAAGAAAAATGCTTTACAGGGTGTTCCTGAATTGTATGTAAAAAAAATATTTTTGTCCAAAGAGGTTTACTTAAAAATAAAACTGCTAATGCTTTAAGTAACTGTATGTAATTCAAATCTAATTCAAGCGAAACAGGAGGAACAAAAAACAACAATTTTACAAAAAATTAAATAAGTAAAAATAAATAACAAAACAAAATAGATTTCTTGGAAACTTTCGTAAAACTCCGAGGTAATTTCTAATAAACTAATAATTTCTAGAGAATATCATACCTTGAGGTGGTTTTTAGTTCCTGCAGCCTTCTTTAATAATAAAACAGATATTTAGTCTCCTTAAACAATAAAATAGATAAATTATTTTATTATATTATAAAGAGGATTATATTTGCTGCCAAAAATAGGCCTGAAAACCCTATCAAAATGAATAGGAATACACTTCTATACTTGTAAAGTAAAGTTTATTGATATTTACTTTATATACACATATAAATTATGCATAAATATTTATAAACTTCTTTTCGATTTTAATCCTTAAACCAAAACTCATTTTTTCGTTTATAATAAAAATAATTAAACTTTAACTGGCTGTACTTCCTTATCATGCCAATTTCCCAAACCTAATTCAATTTCTTGAGGTCTGAACAGTTCTTAATCGAGAAGATAAGCTATTTTTGCATTATAGACACACACAAAAATTGAATTTTGCAAGCATTTTTTTAAAAAGGTGTAGTAGAGCTAGGTATATTCCAGTTTAAATAAAAGTCCAAGACAAATTTAGATATAAACAGTTTGAATAAATTTAATGAAGTAAGTTAAATAAATTTTAATAATAATTTGATAAGAAAACTTATTGATAAGAATACTTAAATTAATTATGGAACAGGTAAATTAATTACAGTATTTCAACAAAAGGCCTTAAGTGTAACTAGTTTATCATATGGTATAAAACAGTTTTAGATTGCGACAGACCACAAAAGTCATTGTTTTATGTATGTTTAAATTAAATCATTCTGTCAATTTATCTTATCATAAATTATATGTGAAATTAGAAAACAAGAAATGTATTTTTGTATAAAGAAATAAAATTCTGAATAAACATTATTAATGGCATACCAAACTTGAAGAAAATTCTTCCATCCATCTTCGATGTATATTGAACATTTGTTGTACCGCACGAGCGGTATAACAAAACCTATTTTTGACAGCTTCGAATTTTTTTTTTTTACACGATACCAATTCTTGCATTAAAGAGCAGTCATAATGTGAATCAGAGCGTGCGGCTGTGCGTCACTGCAGCAGTACCTCTACTTTTATGTGTGCTAGCGCCTAAACGGGTCGACCGATTTCCTTCAAATTTTGTACGGAGCACTTCATGTTGGCTCCTAGAGGGGAAGTTCAAATTTTAATGTTAGGTCATCTTAAATGGATCGCTCCCCTACAACAAAATCGTTTTTTTTTTTTCAAAAACAGCTCTAAGGATTTTGATTAAACTTCGTGCCTATAATTTCCGAAGTGATTGTAAGAAAACCGTTTATTAAGTTTTTGCCAAAATATTCGAATTATGGTTTTGACGTGTTTCGCAAAAAAAAATTGGCATATTTTTGAGTTATTCACCCAAAGCTTTTTAATAACTTTACTAATTTTTGTATAATTGTGAAATCATGGTGCTTCTTAGTTGGTCAAAAAATATTAGGTACATTTAAACATTTTTGAAAATAATTTCTTCTTAACAAAAAATTAAATTTTTAGTAATTTCAACTTTTTAACATTTCTTCTTTAAAATGTAGCTACATTATATAGAATAGGTAACTACAAGGGTAAGTTAGTTATTTTTCTCAAATATTTCTTAAACTATCTTGATTTCGCAAGAGCACGATGTTTACGTTTTTTTGTTCACGTAGAGAAAACAAGACATTGTCTATTTTTCTCAAAATGTTTGTTAATTTTTTTTGGCCCCAAAAGCAATCAATGAATAATGTTCAAATTTCAAAACTGTTTTTTCTAAGGTGCCTACTTCTAATACTGCCTACCAGCATATTTACAAAACTTTTTTACTTAACAAAAAATAAAAAAAAAAATCCATTTTTAGTGTTATTTGTTTTTTTTTCACATTTTCTTCTGGAATGAATTTTATTTGATATTTTCGTTAATTCAACGTTAGCTCATAATATATATGATTCTTTGTTTAAATTATATTTAAATTTTTAAAAATATTTTTTGACTAAAAATTTCTATTGTTGCTATTGTGCAGCTTCACACCTCACAAATTTTACACTTCAAGGCAAATTGTAGTTTCCTATCTCCAATTGCACTAAGTTTATGTTTTGAAATTTGATACTTTGCAATAAAATATTATACAAAACCAACTGTGACCAGCATAATATTGTTGATATTTTAATGACAATTTTTTTCCGCATCGAATCTCACCTGAAGGCTTCAAGTGCACAAAAATTGAGCACTTTATCCAATGCATATGTGAAGACTGCTGCAAATACTGACTTGAACGAACTATCCATATTTATACACGGAAATCAGTGCCACATGCCAGTGAACTCGACTTCCTTCTTATAAACTATCAGTCAACCAACTTATGTGCCCTAAAGTATCTTCTATACAGATATCCAAAAACATACTCGTATCTATATTCATTTTGCACGTCGTCTTCTATAAATGAAACCAACAAATATATCTATTGTCAATCAAATAACAGCACTTTGTTGGTCGGTCAATACGCCATAAATAAAAAAAAAACAATATGTATGTCTATTAGGAGCTTCCATTAATGTACTGGGTATATTCTTTCATTCAGGCCAATCAAAATTCATGCAGATACATAAGTCGAAGACAAAATAATTATAAATCGCAAAGTTGGACTTAAACTCCAGCTAAATATTCATGTAGTCTTCAGCTATTAAAGCTATTACTATTCTCCGCATGTTTTTTGGAAATGGAATTTTAAGTCTGTAGACATGAAAAAAATGCAACATATTGTTTGACTATCCCACCTGTATACCTCTGTACTGCGACCGTACCCGCAGATGAACCAGACTCACACTGCAAGCATTACGTCATGACTTGCGTTTGGCAAGCTATATGAATATGAAAAGCCTGAAGAATTGTTCGCTGAATAAAACAAATAATAAAATAAAGTATCTCACACTGCAAAACTTTTCAAAGCTAAAAAAGATTGCTGGTTAGCATGACTTCAACGACTTGGCGCAGCAGCGGCGGCGTAGCGGCGGGGTGTCGGTGGATGGCTCACGTACGGGAGGTTTACTGCCACTAGAGTGAGCATTGGTGGATCATAACTCTGTGACCACCACTCGAAGTTACATCAACCAAAACAATTTTTTTTTTTATTTAAAAGTTGAATAGTGCGTGATCTGTGTTAAATTTTTTGTTTTTTTTTCGAATAAATTTTAAAATTTAGAGCAGAAAAAAAAATAGAATTTGGACTTTTTTTGAAGAATAGCTACATATTGACAAAATGCGTAGAACCAGTGGTGCAACATACCTTATTGGTCTTGTGATAGTTTTTTTCTATGGCTGCAGATGTAAGATATTGATTCGAGTTTTGTAAAATTTTTTTTGGTCAAATACACAATTTTAAGAGAATTTTATTTGTTTAAAATTTGTTGCGAATATAGTTGGAAGTGGTCAGCGAGTAATTTTGCAGTCATTGTATTTGGGAGATGCATCAAATTTTAATACATCGAGGGATGATTGTGTGTGGAAACGTGGTAATGATTTATACGATAAATGTCCTGATCCAGATATAAATCTTTATTTGTATACGAAATTGAATGGAACAAGGCAACAAGTGAGTTATTTTAATTTAATTAAAAATCATAGAATATTGGTTCACTCGGGCGTATGTGGAACATTTATTTTAATTTTTGTTTTTTGTTTTAAATTTGTTTGTAAGAAGACTTATTTATATATTTATATTTGTAACAGAAATTTAAAATACTAAAGAGTTTTAACAAAATTTAAAAAAATACTTGAAATGTTGAGATCGAAGATAATGTATATTGTACATACATATGTAGGTATACCTATCTACCTATAATAAAAATGGCAAAAAATGTTTGCTTATTTTTTTATCAATTTCTTGCAACCATATAGATGCAGGTAATTTATTCATTGATCGGGGTAGCCTCACATTAAAAATTTACACATGTGAGATTGCACAAGTTAACGATCTTAATTTTAATAACTGGTGAACGTTTTTTTAATCGAACCAATTTATCAATCAGATAACTTGTTTATTCAGATGTAATTTTGTTTGTCCATCTGCAAACTTTATTTTGCTTGAAATATCTGACTTTGAAGGAAAAAGATCTTCAATATTTAATAAAAATATTTGAAAAATTGAATTTAATTTGTAAAGTCATAATTAAAGGAAAATTTTTTGTACCCTCAAAAAAAAAAAACAAATGTCGTTTTTTGGTCTTTAAGTTAGACTATCACGTCGCTACCAATAGTGAGAAAACAAATTTAGAAAGGTGTTTTTATAGCTTTATATACCTTCAATACTCTTGTACATTTTCAATTTGAATTATAGAACAGTTTTTCCGGCTGATCTATTGATCAAAGTAAAAGAACAAATTGTATTGTTCTTAAACATATTACTCTGTAATAAATCATCGTCAAAATAAAAAAAAATTATGATTTATGTTTATTTTTTAACGGTTTTGTATTAGCTTTTACTTATAAATTATTTTTATTAAATTTGAATTGAAAAAATTGAAATAAAAAAAATCAAAATTTAACTTTTAAAAAATAATTTAAAATTTAATTTTGAAAAATTGTTTTTATACTTCATATATGGTATATGCAAAGTTATTGATTTGTAAAAAAAACAAACACGAGATTTTGATCGAACTTGGAAGACCAAAAGAATGGGTCTCTCAATTTTGTCTCTAAACTAGCTTTTTTTGAATATTCCCCGACAGGTTTTTGTTTTTTATTCAGTATCTACCTTAAAAATTGTTTAAGCATATTTGGAAAATTTTTCTCGAAAATAAATCCAAAGCCAAAATAATAAAAATTAGTTTATTTTTATTGTTAAAGTAGGTTACCTTCTGGCGATTTTTTTTTTTTGAAAAATGGTTATTAACCATAGAACCATTTTTTTTTCATTTTCTGTTATTTTTTTCGAAAATAATTCAACTGATATTGATTTCGATAGTTTTAAAAGTTTAAATATTATTGTGTACTAAAATAATTCTTTTTTTTTGGATTAAAAAAAAAATTTTTTTTAAATATATTCTGAAAACGATTTTATTGATATTTATTAAACAGTGCACGAAGTAATTCTTTAACATTTCCTAGCAGATATTAAACAAAAATTATTACTATACACGCAGAAAAATAATAGGTTAAAAACTGCCTATTTCTCGTATAAATTAAATAAGTGATGTTGCTAATATACAACCTGCAAACTAACTCTGTTAATATTACCCGAGTGAACTAGGTTAAAAGAAATAGGTTTAATTAACACCCTGATACGCTTAAAGCGGACTAAATTAAACAAGTTTCTCGGTCAGTATAACAAGTTTCTCGGTTAATATAACAAAGTCTTTCGTTTAATGTAACCTTCTTTTAGTTTATCTTAAACAATTTCATTTAACCGAGGCGACTATGTTAATTTTAACCTAATGCTAAACGTAGCTTTTACCCAAAACTACGTTATTTTAACCCATTATTTTTTAACCCATCGAAAAGGCCACTCGGTACAATTGTGTAAAAAAACATTAAATATAATCTCATTTTTCCCGATATTAACTCAGTGGCGTAGCGTGGTTTTTTGCCGCCCGGGGCAAAGTCATTTTTTGCCGCCCCTAGCATTTTTTTCTGATGCCTTTAATTTGTTTTTGTATGTTTAAAAAAAATCAAGTGAAACAACTTACTTCGTTATAATGTAGTTTTTTTTATTGAAAGTACAATTGAAGTATTAATAACTAGTTTTATCTTTTAAAAACGGTCGCATGTTTTTAACAGTTCAATAAAAGGTTATAAATTTACCACAGCTAGCTAATTTTAGATGAAATCGAAACATTTTAATTATTTATTTTAAAGATTCTGATATTACTGAGCAAAACTGTATCACCTATTTTAACACATTCAGAACAATTTTTGTTTGGTTTTTTTGAATTTTTAACCAGTAATAAAAATTCGTAAAATTTGCTATCTTAAAAAAAATGAACATTAGGTTGTGCAAAAGTGCCATTTGATATTTCCGATTTTTTTGAGCGAGAGTGAGCATAAATATACGAAAAAATTGACTTTATTCACTTATACCTGAATTACACCCTCTGTGAAAAATAGGCAGTAAATGTAAAAAATAAACTTTCTTAAGCGAAGAATTAACATGCAAATTTGAGAATTGTAAATAAAATTTTGCCCCACACCCAAGCGGATAAATGACACAATTAACTGAGCAATAACTCCAGCGATTTTCAGTTACTACAGAATAATTACTAAATTTATTGAAAATTCGTATTCTCACTCTCACGACATTCGAGCAGGTACTAAAATTTCGGAGCAAACTTGTAAAAAAAGTGAAAGTGAAATTTCCCGAGTAGATTTTAAAATTAAGGAAACTTTCAAGTTTTCAAAAATCGCCAGGGGCCTGTGCACTCCGTGCCCCTGCAACGCTATGCCACTGTATAAACTTCTAAAACGTTGATACATTTGTCTGGGTATATTAATACGATCTACCATTTAACAAAAACAAATTTTACATTGAGTCATTATTAACATTAACTCTCATATAACCATTGTTTTCATTTGCAACTATCTCATTTTCTGTTTACCCAATTTAAATAAATTTTTTTAGATTAACTTGTAATAAGTTCAGACAATATTGCATATCACAAATTTTTAAATACAAAATTAACAAAAATGAATACATGTATGTATATAAAATAAATTAGAAAAAAACAGCTAAAACGATTTCAAAAATTTTGTTCTCATAAATTAGGAATTTGCTTTCAAATCATCAACTTATTTTTTATTATGTAATATGTTTATTTTTAATTGTTTTTCAATTTAAACTGTAATGTTCATGTATGTATAATGAGCAACACGGTGCTATTTTGCAAGTGGCATAAAATATAGACTAGCACAACTAATTTATTTCCTTTAAAATTAGACGATTGAGTTTACAATATTCAGACTTTAAGTCCACAGTGTAATCGTTCATGAGAACAAAAATTTGTAAGTTAATGCAATCCATTCGTGTACTTTATTTTTAATAAATTTTGTACATAGGTACCAAATACTTTTTAAAGTACATTGATTACTTAACCATTATAAAAATATTTCACTCTAAGACATATACATTTTTAGAAGGATGCAAAATAATACAGGGCATACAGGATACGGGGCATTTTTATTTAATTTTTTGTAAGGTTAACTAAAAGAGCTAGCTGATATACAAATATTTTTCTTTTTTTAAATTGACTCAAAAACAGCATTTATAATTTTGATTAAAAAGTGTACCTACCTATATTACTTAAACTTGTTGTAATAAAACCGTATTTCAGGTTTTTTGGAAAAAAATGGCATAATAGAAATAGAATTGTGACGATTTATTAGAAAATATTATATGTATATATTTATATTTTTACATAGATTTTATTGTAATCAAATTTTTATAATATGTTTTATTGAAACTAGACTGACAAATTTACAGAGATCTGGTATAATGCTACCTTACTACTGGTAGGTAACAATTTGTATTAAAATAATATCACATGTTAAAGATTGTTTAAATGGAAAAGCTCCTATAAAAACCTTCATTTAATAGAATGTTGTCTTATTTTTAGGACAGTCTAATTTATCTGGTTAATGGTGGTAATAGTAGAGCTGGTCTGATTCATGCCAAAAATTAGAATGTGTAAAAAAGTAGCTTTATGAAGATGAATGATGTTCATCCTTATATCTGCATTATGACACTTCTTATAATCTGCATTCATGAAGATCTCTGCATTTTTGTCTTCTCTCCCTATTCCATGAATGCAAATTTTATATCATACAACCCTTTTTTTTCTGCAGAACTCACATTAAGACCAATGGATGCACCAATTTTGTTTTAGTTTTGCACACAGGTGCATCTACTAAAAAGTACAAAAACTATTGCATTCAAAAATTTTACAAATAAAATTTAGCTTGTAACCAAAAAAATTACTTTTACTATATTTATTTCACACCTATTCATTAAGAATTAAGAAATTTATATCTTTTATATGGAGGTTTTCTAATAATACGAATTCTATGTACTATACTGAAATACATCAGCAAACTATAGAAGACTTAGCACTAGTTGATTGGACTTGTTTTATCTTTTTGTCAAGTTGTAGGTTTAAGCCTTGAAACACAAGAGCATCTTGCATTTTATTTTTAATTTTATTTTACATTTTTTTCTTCAAAAGCAATAATTCAAAAGAATTATAAATATTAAAATATATAAAGCTAATTGATGACATATAAACATATTGATAACTCTGTTGTACAAACGGGTCTTAGTATTTTAATTTAGTCAAAAATATATTTTATTTAAATTTATGTATGTATGTATATGCTTTTTTTAAATTTCTATTTAAAAATGCAACTTTTCGTGTCAAACTAAATATTTATTTATCTATTTATAATAAAATACATAATATACAAAGAAGAAAAAAAAAGATTTACAAATTACAATAGCTATTTTTCGTCATTAACTGCCTAATCTTCTACATACTTTATAATTTAATTAAACAAGTAAACAAGTTATAATGGACTATAGGTCAGTAAAAAAATGTTAATTTAGTAAGTTATCTTAACCTCAAATTCATTATTCATCGAAAAAAAATTATAATACAACATTAAAACAACGATAAATATTTCGTAAATATATCTATAAATATTTTTTTAGTTGAACACATAAAAATGGTTTTTGAAATGCACAAGAAGAAGAAAAATATTATTAGTAAATTAATTTTGTGGTGTGAATACTTCTATTTTAACCTCAAACTTTGGTTCATGCGTTTACACTTCTTTCTTGTGAAGCCTTAGGGTCAGTTTTGTATTAAAAAAAAAATAACCCAAGATTTTTTTTTGTTCGTTGGTCGAGAAAAAAGGAAAAAAAAAATGCTACCAAAAATTTTGTCTGTCTGTTAACTATACAATCTAGATATTTCCTTCAAATTTTGTATTTAGTGATTTCAAGAAAAGTATGAATATTTGTTCTAGTTCTGGCATAAAACAATTAAAGTAGATCTTAATTTTTACCGAAAAACTTTTCGGCGATTTTTATTTAAAACAAAATTAGTACCTTGACATAATAGTGATGTATAATTTGTAATGACGGAACAAAAAGGGCAAACAACAAATAAATTATAAAAGACATGTTAGGTCAAAGAGTCGCAGTATACATATATTGTTATAACGATGGAAGCTCATAATGAAATTAATGCATATTTCTAACTTAATCTCTTGTCGGTTATAATGTGGGCATCAGACCTGATAACCATATATTCAAGAATGGGTTTGGATAATAGTAATTAAAAACTGCTTTATAACAGAAGGGTCAGCAAATTGCCTTGAATCCCTCTTTATTTAACAAAAAAGAAAATATTATATGTAGTTGGTTTCATGCTTCGATGTATTATAATTTAAGAGAATAGATCTAAGTTTACGATAAACTAAAATGTCAAGGACAAACACATTTCGTATATTCAGATAGAAGAACACTAAATTAAATATTATAATTAAAAGTGAATTCAGACATTTTTCATGGAAAATGGTTAATTTTAACTTGTCAATATTTATCATTTTGCTACTTAAATACAAAAACAATTATCTTCACACTGCAGATCTTCACAATATTAAAAAAAAATATGAAAAGACTTACGAGTATATACTCATGCGAACAATTAGATCATTTGCAAATAGACAAATCGAATATTTTAACACGGTCAGTTGGCAGTAGATAAATAGTATAGGTAAAAAAATATCACCCAAATGATTAAAGTGTGTGTTAGGTAAGCCCTATTGTTGATCCCTTAATTAGACTTTCACTTCGAAAAAATATCGATAGAACTGAATTTTGGTGGATAATTTTTTTTTTGTTAACGTCATAAATTTTTTCTACAATGTGTCCTAAATTTTGACCAAAGCTTTTTGATTTTGCGGTGTTTAATTTAGTTTTTTGTAAATTTCTTGAAAACTATAAATTTTGTTTGAAAGAAATGACTATAGCAGGGTTATAAAAGCTTATTTCACTTCGTAGCTTAAGCTATGGCTTTAATTTACAAGCACTAGGACTTATGAATTAAAAAAAATTCAATAAACAAAATAATTCATAAGCTAGTTACAGACTCATGAATTAAAAAAAAAAATCATAAAATTTAATTTACTACCTAGTCGGTGATTTATAATTTGAAAAAAATTTATTTATAATCTAATGGGTGATTTTTGAGTAGGAAAATTTTCAATTCATAAGATAGCTTAAGCTTGCTTCTAAGCTAGCTTTTGAATTGATAAATTTCCTACTCATAAATCACCAAATAGCTAATGAATTAAATTTGTTTAATTCATAAGTCACCTACAAGCTTATGACTTAATGTTTTTTTTTAATTCAAAAACTCACAACCGTGATGACATAGGTATCCGTTTTAAGTAAAAAAATTCTACACAAAAACCACGCTATTTTTAGTTTGAAAAATAAATTTTGAAAAAAGCGCACTCAAACGGTTATTGTAATGTTACACACGTTTTTTTTTTAAATCTATTGCTCTTACGAAAAATATATTTATATTTTTTTTACTAGATACAATTGTTAGCTGAAATTTTTCCAAAAAAAAACATGTATTTTGGCGCGTTTTTTTAGGGGCCGGTTATAGCTTTCATTGAAACTCATCATTGAAAATTTTAATTTTTATTTTTGAGGCCCTAAGAAAGCGATATCAGTGATTATTTTGATTCCAATAAAAGCTGATGCCTCGATTATTATTTCTAGTCAAAAAAATATTTCATTTTGGCAACACCTTTCACATAAAACGATTTCTAAAATTTCAATGATCAATGATAAGGTAGTTCAATAATTGAAATAAAGAAATTCATTTCCTGCGATAGGCTGGGCCAAAATGAAATATTTTTTTGACTAGAAATAATAATTGAGTTATCAGCTTTTTATTTGCATTAAACTAATCAATGATTTCACTTTTTAAGTGCCTCAAAATTAACAATTAAAATTTTCAATGATGAGTTTCAATTAAAGCTATAACTGGTGCCGTACCCCCTTTCTCCAACCCTACAAAATTTAAGCAGGGGTCAAAATTTAGGGTACTTTTTAGGAAATGCTAAGGAGTCACATATTTTTGTCGGAATTTTTTCTGGGCTTGTAATTTTTTTGTCCAAATTTATATTTCTGTGGTGACAGAGTAGCTTAATAGCAATTAATGTAATTTTTTTTTTAGGAATTGTAGGATAGCTTTTCAATGGGTAATGATTTCGAAATGGGGATTGGACAGAATAGTAACTCTCAAACTGTGGACTACTAACAATCGAAAAAACGAGAAATCGCTTATGTCGACATAAGCTACTCTGTCTTATTACCACAGATTTGCTAAAGAACTTTGTTTATGTAATTCCTTAGAGAAAAAAAAACGATTTTTAAGCTCACCTAAACCGGGTAGCTGCCATGCAATAATTTTTGTTTTTTTTTTTTTATTTCTAAAAACTGTAGTTTTTACAATTTTGATAAAAATGCACAATTTTTGAACTAAGCTGCCCCACTATATTAGGAACGTAAAATCCTTAACTGTTCCGAATGGCTTATTTCAAAAACGGTTTATTTTATGAAAAAAATTATGTTATTGTTTTTTTGTAGAAAATTTTCTATTCTACAAAACAATTCTTGACATTTTACAACTTACCATTTCGGAGTTATTCCTGAAAAACCATTCTGGGAGGGCCTTCAACCCCCCTTAAAATTGTTAGCGGTGCTTATATCGATGAGGACTTTTGACAGTTTCTTAAGAACGCTACATACAAAAATCCAGCTTTCTGGCGATCTTTTTCCGAGTCAAATACTTTATATTGATTGAACTATTACCTAAGTATAAATGTTACAGTGATTAATAAATTAATGAATCTGCATTCGGGTTTGTGGTTAAACATTCATTTTTAAACAAAATTTTTGTTTTGATTTTTTTGTTAAGAAATATTTGTTGACATTTTCAAAATTTCTATGGGTCATTAATCCGCTCCTGGAAAAATTTATAATAATTATTAGATAATATTATAAATAGAGTAGAATATTTTGAAATCTAAGAACGATTATCTATATGAAATCAATCATTCATCTTCAATGAAAAACTAACAATTATTATAAAAAATAAAAAAACATGTTTAAATGTATTGCAGTTAGACATTAGACAAGGTGATTGGTTACGGAATAATGAATGGAATCCACAGAAGGAGAATATCATATTAATTCATGGCTATGCTGGTGGGGATAACACGCTTCCCATATCAGTTTTACGAGATGGTAAGTTTACTAATTATTGTTATTAGCTACATTTGTATGTACATTATATCGGAATGAAGATACAAAATATTTATACAAATTTTATAAGCTTACCTTCGGCATGGTAGTTACAATCTATTTGTTGCTGATTGGGGTGCATTAGCATTGCCACCGTGCTATGTTGCTGCAGTGCACAATTTAAAAACAGTTGCAAGATGTTTGGCTGAGAGTTTCACTTTCTTGCGAAATTCTGGAATGAAAGTGGATAGGACAACTTGTGTTGGACATTCACTAGGAGCGCATATTTGTGGTTTGATGGCCAATTATTTGAACTTTAGAGTAGAACGAATTATTGGTAAGATATATTTATATATATAAAATAAAAGTGAATGTTATAAAAATGGATTTTATTTGTTTTTTTTTTTTTTTTTAAAGGACTTGATCCAGCTCGTCCTCTTATAAAACCAGGAAATTCTAATCGCCTGGATAGTGGCGATGCTAAAGCTGTTCATGTTATTCACACAAATGCTGGTTTCTATGGTGAAACTGGTAAGGTAGGACATGTGGATTTCTGTGTGAATGGTGGAAAACGTCAACCTTATTGTGGTGGTACATCAAGTAAGTTTTTATAATAAAAAAAAATAATAATTAAAGATTACAAATTAAATTGTTTAAACATTTATTGATAATTTAGGTGATTTTTTTCTTCAAAAATAGGTGTGTTTCCTTACTTAGAAACTGTGTATATTTATATGAATTTCTACACAAAAGTATATGTCAAAGTTCATATAAAAAAAAAATAAAACGTGTGGAAATTCACACAAAACAAGTTTCAAATTCAAAGGAACACACCTAATAATTTTAATGTGTGGAAAAAAATTTTAAAAATTATTCTCAATTCCAAGATTCCAATTAGAGTTTTATATATATTTTACTGGAGAAGACATTTTTGAAGCTTGAATCCGAGTTTTTGACTATCAAATCCCATTATGCTTTTTGAATTTGTATTATTTTGTTCCTTTTCACTTCACTAACGGTGTTGCGTCTAACCACACCATAAGATGTTCACGCATCCTTATCATCAAGATGTCAGAGTCAATGTCACTGTCAAATATTTTTATGTCATCTTCTAATTTTGCAAATCATGTTTCATTTTTTATTGTTTTTAAAGTCATGTTTTCTATTTCATTTTGTCTCAGATAATATTGTAATATTGTAATTATTGTAAAATAAAACACTAGCATTTTGAAACTCAACCGAGTAACATCTCTTGGATTTATTGGAATTACATTAAGAATTAAAACAATTTGATTTTGCGCACAACACTTGGTCCTATCGAGCCGGATAGAATTAACTTATCTTAATCTGTGATAAATAACTAGAATTTAACTACTGTGATAAATAACATACTGTGATAAATTAAAAACTACGACTGTGATATAATTGTTAATATCGTGTGTGTTTGGAGCGCCGCCGTCCCTTCTGCATTTTGTGTGTCCTGTATGTCCAGCGGAGCACCATCCATTAGAAGTCAACTTGTGCACCTGTAATTGGAAACATTTTAAAAGGATTCTTTACTTAACGTGAGTAGAATAAATAAATTTACTAAATAAGTGCAAAAACCAACCAAAATATATTTTTCGTCGATTGGATCTCATCGTTGGAGAAATTACTGTGGGAAGTTTATTCCAGTTATACATAGCCGAGTAATCGAGTGCCGTTTACAATAGCCGTTCTACAGTGGTATATAGCCGTTATCCGTTGTTCATAGCTGTCGTCCGTTGCCGAGTTTGGAATCCTGTTGCAGTACGGTGTTTGTGCTATTTTGTCTGGTGGAGTCCCAGCATCTGTAAAGAATTCAAGAAATCAAAGTGAGTGCAATTTCTATTAATTATATTGATTATAATACTTACATATTGAGTGATAAAATGAGTGATTCAGCGACATTGAAAATTTTTAAGAAAACTTGTGATCAAATTCAGAAGAATGCCACAAGTTTTGGGAAATTGGATTCTGAAACAAAAGGCAAAAATTATTTGATAGGGCGCTTAAACCTTTTAGAGGAAAATTTTAGAAAATTTTGTGAGTTGTATGACCAAATTCAAGGGTCAGAAGATGATGAAGATAACTTAGAGGATTGTGAAAAAACCTATGATAGTGCAATGGAGACTTGCCTGTCATACAAAGCCGAAATTTTAGACGAGTTAGATAGGTTAGATGGTGAAAGATCAAGAGATGAAGGAAAGGACAATGCCAAAGACCATGATAGGCGGGAATCTTATTTGAACGTTACTGCTAAAACGTCCAACGCACGTGAGATAAGACTTCCCCCGATAACTCCTCCAATTTTCTATGGAGATTATAATAACTGGCGTCCATTTTACGATCTTTTTGTTTCTTTGATTCATAATAATTCATCCCTGTCAAAAATAGAAAAGTTAACTTATCTGAAATCTTGTTTAAAGGGTAGTGCAGCTTCTTTGTTAGATTACCTGGAGGTTAATAACGACAATTATGACCAGGCATGGTCTATTTTGGTATCGCGTTACGACCATAAAAGGATTCTGGTCACTACACAGTTGAAAACCTTCTTCGATCAACCAACAGTTGTTGTGGAAACAGCAGACTCCATCAAGGGCTTGTTGGACAAATCAAAAGAGGTACTTCATGCTTTGAAAAACCTAGGCATTCCGGTGGACAGCTGGGATGTTGTAGTTGTCTTCACTCTGCTTCAAAAATTACCAGCAACAACTCAACAAATGTGGGAAGAAAAATTAGGTTTGAATAAAGAGCTACCTACCTTTGAGGATTTTTCTGTTTTTTTGGAAACTAGGTTTCGTTCTCTAGAAGTTGTTTTTCAACAAAACTCTAAATCCAAAAATAGTTCAAATAAGGAACAATCTAAGCTCAAGGCAAAGGTTTTACATTTGAAGTCGGTGAGAAAAGAGAAGTATAGCTGCGCAGTATGTCATAAAGGCCAGCATTCGCTTCGTTTATGCCACTCTTTTTTAAAGCTAGATGTATCTGCAAGGGTAAAAACAGTTAAACAACTTGCAGTTTGTGAAAATTGTTTGGCATACAACCATAAAACAAATCAATGCCCAAGCGAAAAACGATGCTTTCAATGCAATCAAATGCATCATACGCTTCTGCACAATTCTCAGCCTAATTTTTCAAACAACAATCACAGTGCTTTTAATCAAAATTCTCAGCCTAACCATTCAAACAATAATCAGAACGCATCCAATCAAAATTCTCAGCTTAATCATTCGCACAATAATCAAAATTCATTCGCTCAAAATTCTCAATCCAATCGTTTACATTCCAACACAAATTCAGCTCCTTCTCAAACACACAATAGAAATACAAATTCACAGTCTCTTAATACTAACAATAATCCAAATACATACCAAATTTCAACACAAATCAATCCAAATGCACCACCATTCAATCCAATTAGTGATCAAGCTTTGACAAACGCAACCACTCACAATTATCACGTCTCAAATCCGATGAATACGCTGGTTTTACTTGCCACAGCAGTCGTGCGAATACAATCATCCAACGGAGAGTTCATCAACATGAGAGCGCTGATAGATCCGGGTTCAGAAGCAACATTCATCACTGAACGAGCTGCGCAACAACTTAGTTTGAGAAAATGTCGCACCTTCATCGAAGTCTCTGGATTTGGAAACAACAAAAATGGTTCTTGTCAAAGCTTCGTCAACATAAAACTAAAATCCATACATACCTCGTTTGAAACAGAAGTTAGGGCGTTTGTTTACAAAACTTTAACTGGTTTACTTCCCAATAGGGAACTTCTTCCACATCAATGGAATCACATTCAGGGTTTGAGTTTAGCCGATCCTTCGTTTTATAAGCCATCTAGTGTTGATTTGCTCCTAGGTAGTGATGTCTTTTCTGAGGTCGTTTTGCCAGAGATAGTTAGAGGAAATGAGCCCATAGCACCCATCGCTCAAAACACTCAACTTGGTTGGATCGTCTTTGGCAAGGCACCAATTCAAACGTGCCGTGTCCACTTGCAGCTTGTTGACATCGATACACAACTTCGAAAGTTTTGGGAAATCGAAGAATCTCCTTTTGAAGAACCCGAAACTGAAGAAAACATTGCCTGCGAGAATCATTTTCGGACACACACAAGACGATTATCAGATGGACGCTTTGAAGTTTCGCTGCCATTCACGGAAGGTGTTCGACCGGCACTAGGAGCAAGTCAACAAGGAGCGCTACGCCGATTTCTCCAGCTTGAAAGAAGATTCGACAACAATCCTGAATTACATAAGCAGTATTCAACCTGCATGTCGGAATATCTTCAGCTTAATCAAATGCAAGAAGTAGATGTCAGCCAAGGTGAAATTCTCCAATCACCATTCCACTATGTTGTTCCGCATCATGCTGTTTTCAAGGAGTCCAGCACAACCACGAAGCTTCGTGTAGTTTTCGATGCTGCCTTTAAAACTACAGACGGAACTTCCTTGAACGAGCATCTTTTGGTTGGGCCTAAGACACAAGCAAATATAATGGATATTATATTAAAATGGAGGAAATTCAAAATTACCTTGACGGCTGACATCGAAAAAATGTACCGGCAGATCCAGATGAAGCAACCTGATACTTTTTATCAGCTGATTTACTGGCGAGACAACAAGGCAAATCTTTTGAAGCTGTATCGATTGAAGACGGTGACTTTTGGAACAGCTTCTGCTCCCTATCTAGCCACTCGAACGTTGAACAAGCTTGCCGATGACGAAAAGGACAAATACCCATTGGCAGCTCAAATGATACGTCAAGACATGTACGTCGATGATTTGGTAAGCGGAGCGGATTCAGTTATAGAAGCACAACAGAAGGTAGCTCAGATCAACCAACTTCTCACATCAGCAGGCTTCCACTTACGCAAATGGGCGAGCAATTCTGAGGAAGCTCTATTCAATATTGCACCCCAAGAACGTGAAGTCGATTTTCTACTACCGTTTGATTCTTCAGAGCACATCAAGACTTTAGGTATAAAGTGGCTTCCTTCAAGCGATTCCTTCTCTTTTCAGTGGATTCAAACCGAACCAGCTGAAGTCACCAAGAGAACCATTTTGTCAACCATCGCTAAGCTTTTTGACCCACTTGGTTGGATTTCACCGTGCGTGATTTCCGCAAAAATCATCATGCAAAAACTTTGGTTGAAGGGCTTAGCATGGGATGTTCCTGTTCCAGTGGATTTACAGCGTGAATGGACTTCTCTACGAGCCGAACTACCATTACTCGAACACATCAGAATACCACGATGGATTTTCACTGAAAAGAGAAACTTTGAGTTGGAACTGCATGGTTTTAGTGACGCTTCTATGAAGGCATACGGGGCTGTAGTTTACCTTAGGGTTTTAGACTACAACAAACAAATTCATACTCACCTCGTAATGTCTAAAACAAGAGTTGCTCCTCTGAACACTGTCTCACTTCCTCGACTTGAGTTATGCGGTGCTGTTATGCTAGCTCGACTTATCAGCTATATTACAAATATTTTACAGCTAGATCGAATCAACGTTTACGCGTGGACTGATTCCACCATCACACTATGTTGGATAGCTGCACCTCCATCTAAATGGAAAACTTTCATCAGCAACAGAGTCGCAGAGATACAGAGATTAACCAACGTCAACATCTGGAAGCATGTTCCTACGAAACAAAACCCAGCAGACTTGGCTTCAAGAGGAGTTTCACCATCGGAGTTAAAAGACAACAGTCTTTGGTGGCGAGGACCAGAATATCTTCAATCCAACTGGAATTTTATTTATCCAAGTCCATTAACAACATTTGAAACCGAAGAAGAGATACGTTCCGTAAAAATTCAACTACATTGCGCCGTCGAAACTGAAAACCAGGTACAGAAATTAATTCAAAAAATCTCTGAATTTAAAAAAATGGTACGAATCATCGCTTATTGCCGGAGGATTGTATGCATTTGCCTTAAAAAACTCAAAATTAACCAGTTAATAGAACCACTTACTACTTCAGAATTACAAAACGCAACTTCTAATTGCATAAGAGCCGTCCAAAAAGAGATGTTTTCTGCAGAAATTCAAGATTTAACCAATCAGCCAACGTCAACAAAACATTTTGGATCGTTACATCCATTTATCGATAGCTATGGTATTCTACGAGTTGGAGGACGTCTTCAGAATTCGAATTTGCAGTATGATCAACGACACCCAATCATTTTGAATCCAGACCACTGTTTTTCAAAACTGCTCATACGCGAAGCCCACGAAAAAACGCTCCATGGTGGATTGCAACAAATGGTTGCATATTTACGCAGCAAATATTGGATTTTAAATCTTAAACGAAGTGTTAAGAAATATATCCACCATTGTATTATATGCTACCGTTTCAAGGCCAAACCTATGCAACAGCTGATGGGCAACTTACCAGCCCCCCGAGTTAGAGTCTCTCGTCCATTCACGCACACCGGAGTGGACTACGCAGGGCCGATAGAAGTCAAGGCTTGGAAAGGACGTGGAGGAAAAATCTACAAGGGATACTTCGCCATATTTGTTTGCTTATCAACCAAAGCAATCCACCTGGAAGCCGTTAGCGACATGACCACTCAGGCGTTTCTGGCAGCTTTTCGAAGATTCACTGCACGTCGAGGTGTCTGCACAGAAATGTACAGTGATTGTGGAAAAAACTTTGTAGGAGCTAACACCGAGCTTCAAAGAATGCTGAAAGCCGCAAACATCGACTGGAAACATATTCAACTCACTACAACGAATGTCGGTACCAAGTGGAATTTCATTCCTCCCGCTTCTCCCCACTTCGGGGGATTATGGGAAGCAGGAGTGAAATCCGTAAAGTTTCACTTGAAACGGGTCGTCAAAAACGAGACCCTTACATTTGAGGAGCTCAGCACGCTTCTAGCAGAAATAGAAGCCTGTTTAAACTCGAGGCCTCTATGTCCACTAACCGATAACCTCGATGACTTCGCTATTCTCACTCCAGCACACTTCCTTATTGGAACTTCAGCACATCTCGTACCAGAAGCAGATTTGGCAGGAGAAAATATTTCTCACCTAGACAGATGGAGGAAAATACAAATCGCCGTTCATTCATTCTGGAAGCAGTGGAGTGGAGAATATCTTTCTCGTCTTCAACAACGACCAAAATGGTTAAAAACTGAACCACAACCTCAAATTGGAGATCTAGTCTTGTTGAAAGATGAGCGTTTACCACCATCAAAATGGACGCTTGCTCGTATCACTTCATTAGTTCCAGGTGCAGATAAGCTAACTCGTGTCGTCAACTTGAAAACACAATCAGGAGAATTCAAAAGACCGATCACCAAAATATGCCTTCTACCCTGTAACAAAACTGCGGATGAAAACGCAACCATCTAACCATGGACGAATATCTAACATAAAGTCAACGAAAAACATTCATTTAAAACATACAAACGTTCAAACTCAAATACAAAATATAACACTCATACATCGTTTTATAAAATTCATAAAATTCTGATGTTGCCCACACAAAATCAAAATATTCAACATCAGTCACTCATATGCACAAACTCCCAAAATGTCGCCCACAGAAAATCAAAATATTCGACATTTTGAAAGATTTAATTTTTTAAATCAATCACTCACATTCATACAGTATTATAATAACTCACAAGCACACATACTCATTTATCACAAGTATTGCACTCAAATTACACATACACACAATCATACATACACAAACTCATTTATCACAAGTATCACACTCAAATTGTACACACACACATACTCATTCGATATCGCTCACATTCAACAAATATCACACATACGCACTCATTCGATATCACTCACATTCAAAAATAACATTTGAAAAATTTAAACATTTAATTATTTCAATACAAAAACATTAATTTTAAATTAATTATAACATAAATATCATCAATACAAAATAAACAACATTTTATCAACCAAAACACTAAATCACAGTCACCGAATCTATAAAATCATCATATCAACTGTAACAACTAATATAATCCCAGTCAACACCATAATCACAAGGGTCAAAACAAATTTAAATCAACTTTTATCATCAACAAACAACAGTAAAATCATCAAAATTAATTAAAAATCACATTAAAGAATCACCGAAAACATTTTAGTAAAAAACCTAAAAATTTAAGAAAAATAAATATTTTTTGTTAAAAAATTTGGAACACCCTGTTAAAACCGATCAAAATTCACGTCAAACTAATTTATTTTCATCAAATTACAGTCCACTTAAAATTAATACAAAAAAAAAATAATATTCAAAATTTAAACAAAATAATAAATTTCACACGTAAAATATGAGACACCCTAATATACGAAATAGAAACAAGCATCAATGGAAAAATACCAAACACTCAATGGAGATAAGAGAAACACACGAACATGTGTATTCCTTATGGGAAACACACGAACATGGGTATTTCTTATGGGCAACACACAAACACGTATATTTCTTATGGAAAACTAAAATTGCTTATGGAATACATTGATTATAAACTAAATACTACAAATTTGTATAAAATAATAAAAAAAAACTTACCTGATTTAATCACAACACAACACATCTATGTTTAAATACTTTTTTTTACAAATTTTAACACAATTTATACAAAAAAAACTTATTTGCTCAATGAGCGAAAAAAAAAAATTATTCAATGAAATTGAAATACGATTTACAACTGACGCACGCCGAACGAGATGAAACGAGACAGATGTATTAAAATTCAATTCAGCACTTTTAATGTGGCAAATAAAGCTAGATCTGTTCGAGTTAAAATTGTTTTTATGTTTCCGTAATCTAGTACTATTTTTGTTTGTTTATAAATGTACTTAATATTTGAACTTTATCGTTTCATGCAAAATGAGCAATGCTGAAGAAGGAAACTAACGATTACTTGAGAACTTCGTTCACCGCCCGGGAGGAATGTTGCGTCTAACCACACCATAAGATGTTCACGCATCCTTATCATCAAGATGTCAGAGTCAATGTCACTGTCAAATATTTTTATGTCATCTTCTAATTTTGCAAATCATGTTTCATTTTTTATTGTTTTTAAAGTCATGTTTTCTATTTCATTTTGTCTCAGATAATATTGTAATATTGTAATTATTGTAAAATAAAACACTAGCATTTTGAAACTCAACCGAGTAACATCTCTTGGATTTATTGGAATTACATTAAGAATTAAAACAATTTGATTTTGCGCACAACAAACGGCGTGAAAAAAATTAATTCATATGAATTTGTTTGGCGTTTGGTCTTACAGTTATGAAGAACAAGAATTGAAATTACTTTGAAAAGGTGAAAATTTTTTCGTTTTACTCAGGGCCAGTTGTACAAACTTGGTTCAACCTTTGTTCACCTGACCAATTTCGATGAATTTGTACCTCAGTTTATGGTTTGGTTAATCACTGTCCAAATATTTGTATAACTGGAAGTTATTCACAGAACCATAATTTACCCCTGATGGCCAAAAATAAGCGAAAAATGGGTTCAACAATCAAAAGTTTACTAAGAACCACTCTTGTATTTTTATGTGAAGAAGAGAATCGTTATTTATAATCCTCTGATGTACATAGGTAGTTACAGATTTTTAAAGATTTTCAAAAATGGAGCACAATTACCCTGTCTTACCGAACTTGTATCCTTACATAAAGAGTTTTTTTTTTTACTATTTTAGATTATTAATTATTTAAATAAAAATTGTATTTTTAGAATGGAGTAAAAGGTATAAAATAACTAGCTGAACCAGCGACATTTTTCCGCCTTAAATTTATTTAATTTTGAATGTTTTTTTTTCGGGATCCGACTTTCAGTTCAAATTGTGCAGTGGTACACCAAGTACATCCAACGAATTCAAAAATTCAATTAGATAGCTTGTTGCTTCGTCATCATTTGTAACCCGATCAAACGATTTGAACAAATACATTGTGGCTGCGAATTGATTTTGAATAATTAAATTCAAATCATCAACGTCCTTATTCACATTCACTCCCCCAATCTTTGTTCAAATAACTGCGGCCGATATAAATAGGAACACTTTGCTGATGAATTTTTCCTTCGATGATAAGAATTCACAAAATTTCGACGGGAACGAAATTTGGCCATTTGTAGCACTAACCGGAATTTTTCCATATCCAATTGCAAACATTTGTTCTGAGATATTATTGTTTTACAACGCAACTCGCATAAATAAATAGGATAGTTTCAGGAAAGCGGTAAGTTCATTTGCAGGCGTTGATCGTGGGATGATCTGTAAAGTTTGACGGAAATCACCACATTCACACCTAAAAGTGTGTTTTCACCATATGATCATTGAATCAACGTATATTGGTGTTCCACCTGGCTCTATTTTTTCATCTATACTCTTTATATCGCCACCATTCTTCCTAAAAGTATGAAACTGCAGGATTTTTCCACTTTTCCGGTATAAATTTCCAATTTTCTGCTCCGTTGTGTCCTTACCTGATTTAATACAAATCCCACAAAAAAAAATTCATGTAGATTCGTTGATGGTCGGTCGAGTTATACTGCCACTAACAAAAATTAATTAATGTTTCCCTAAAAGTATGCGATTTCACAATTTTCCGACTTTTCCTGTCTAAATTTTCAATTTCTGGTTCCGTAGTGTTCTTTTCTGATTTAATACGAATCGAACAAAAATCCCTATGGAAATCGGTTGATGTTCAACCGAGTTATGCTGCTACTAACAAAAAAAATCAATAAATTTTTATATATAGTGATTTATAGAATGGGCTTAAAAGTATAAAATAATTTCTTCTAGCCCGATTCTTACATTCAAAACGAAAAACTTAATCTGCTACAATTATGTATCAATTTCGCTCATCTAATAGCATTCTGAAGAACAAAAGGCAGAATGAAAAGCAGAACGAAATATTGGTTTAAAGCTTTCTTAAGTATATTAAGCCTCTAGGTCACTAGGAATTTAATTTAAAATTGAATGGAAGCGAGTTATTGAAACACGTTTTTGATCTATCTTATTTGTTTTTGTTTCTTTTTTTTTTACTCCATTTCAGCTTTAATTCTTAAACCAAAGTCCTACAAATTCAAATTTATTTTGACTTCTAAAATTTTTGAAAAACGTCAAAAAATTAAAGGTATCTTCAACTGTATCAATTGATAAATATATTTTATTTTTGCTTTCAATTTGCTTTTACATTTTACATATATAATTTTGTCTAACATTTATACTTTATAGTTGTGCTTTCATTTCCTTTGCTTCGTACGTATGCTAGATGGAGTCTATTTCACAGAATTACATCATATACATAAATATGTTCCTGAAAGTAGGGCCCATCACATACGTAATATTATGTTCCTGAAAGTAGGCTCAATGATTTTTAATTAATTTTTATTCAATATTTATATTCAACTTTTCGCAAATTGGTCTATATATCTCCAAAACGCGAATTTTCTTATCTTACAATTTTTTTCATTGTTTATTTAATTGTTTGGCAATTTTTTTTGGCTATGATAATTTTTTCGCGAAATAATTATTTCGCATCACAATTTTTATGTTGCATTTCATTCTTTCACTTAATTAGAATATTACTTCTCTTATTACTATTTCGCACTTCATTACTACGCATTTTATTATCAATTTAATTTTAATTTTTTGTATTTTCATTGTTTCGCAATTACAAAAATTCCATCACCATTAAATCGTTTTTTATTACTTAGTCCAAACTTTGAATTAATGTAATTTTATCTCATTTTGTTTAAATAATGCTTCCGAAATGCTGAGAAAAATTGATTTGATATTGAAGATTTTCAGCGTGTTTTTTTCATGAAATAAATAAAAGATATTATTTTATATAAAACTTACTGACGATGGAATCATAGCTTCTGAAATGCATTTAAGTAAATAAATAAATGAAATAAGTGTTTTTAAAGTTATTTAAAATAATATCTTTTATTTATTTCATGAAAAAAACACGATGAAAATCTCCAATATCAAATCAATTTTTTTCATTTTGTTTATGTAAAATGGAGAGATTAAAAAGCGCAAAACAAAAAAGTGGCAAAGTTTTGAGAGCTTTAAAAAATAAAATCATCCTTTATTCATACATAATTAATAGGTGTATTTTTCTTTCAATCGCAGGGATGATTGGTTGAAAAAAACGACCGCGACGCTATCGCCGAAAAAAAGGAGTTTTCATAAAAACTATCGTTGCTTTCATTGAAAACGATTATTGAAAATTTGAATTGTTGATTTTGTGATGCATAAAAAGAAAAATCAGTGATTATTTTGATGCAAATATAAAGCTGATGTGTTAATAATTAATTCTTGTCAAACAAAAATGTCTTTTTGGCCCAACCCTTCACATGAAATAAATTTCATTATTTCAATGATTGAACTATTCCTTACCATTGATCATTGAAATCTTAAAAGTCATTTTATGTGAAAGGTTCAGGCAAAATTAAATATTTTTTGGCCACGAATTATTAATTAAGTCATCAGCTTTATACTGGCATCAAAATAATCACGAATAACACTTTTAAAGTGCTTCAAAACTTAAACACAAAAATTTCAATGATGGTTTTCAATTATAGATATTACTGGCCCCTAACTAGATAAAATTCAAGCTGGTAACACTGTTATTCTGTGCATTTGAGTTAAGCCCCGAATATTCTCTGGGTTTATCTAAACCCGCAGGGGACTAATTGTTGTTGCATTTAACATCTTAATTAACTATTAACGACGTAATTTTTAACATTAGAAATGTTTAAGCGGAGGCATACCTGCTAACAATGTGAAAAAATCAACAGAATTTCAAAAAAAGTGTAACACCGAGTAGAGAAAGAGGGCGAAACGTCAGGAGAATAGACAAAATTATTGCGTTCATGCTATGTTCTTACTGGTCTGAGGAAACAGAATACGAAGAAGATTATAAAACAGACACCAAAAAAAGGAGAAGTGTTCGTAGGCAGGGATGGCCACTACATTTTTCACATTTGCTACGTAGTTTATGTAGTTAAACGTAGTTAAATGTAGTTAATGAAACAAATTGTAGCAAATACATTTTGTTTCAAATATCAAATGATCTTTCAGTTGTAACTTTGAAGCTTAAATTTTGAGTTAAAATGTTCAACTTTTTATTGAAGTTTTATTATTTCTCTAAATTTACTTTGTATGTATATGAAAATGTAACAATTTGTAGAAAATAAGACGTGTAGTTTATTAAATTAACTACGCGTAGTTAATGATGTAGAAAATGTAGTGTAGTTAATTCGGTCAACCCTGTTCGTAGGATTTCCAGATTTGTATGTGAAGAAGAGCAAATAAAAAAAAAAATTTATTCAAAGTTTTAAAATACATAAATGCTTTTTTCATTTCTAATGTAACTCAACTATGCTGGAATGGCAAATCGGGTAAATTTTTTCATACCCCCCGATATGATATAATTTGGCATGTTTAAAATTATTTGTCAACTTTGATACTTTTACCAATATTTTAAGTAGGAAGTTCTTAAAATTACGCGTGCTTTTTATGGGAAATTACCACAGCTCTTCCACGCCTAATCTTAACCCATTTAAATTAAATTATACACAAAATTTTGTTTATAAATAAAAGTATACCTTGGTAACTTTTAGGGGGCCATAAGAGAAATTCAAACTTCTACTCGAAAATACGCTTACTAGTTTATCCAAAAAAAAATTATTTTATACAAAAATTAAGAACCCAATTAATAAAATTAATTCGTACCACAATATTCCATAAAATCGTAATATTTATAAAATTAATTGGGATTTCTCCAAATCAAGGCTTCATTATATACTCTTTTTTTCCGCTGCTGCCAAGGTTTAAGGATTAAGCTCTATTTTAACATTGAATTTTTTGATATCTATACATAATTTTAAAAATTCAACAATTATTTCAGATGCAAATTTATGCAGTCATATTTGGTCAATATGCTATTTAGCTCAAAGTATTTATGCCAATCAAGAACCACATGCAGAACCATGTTCTAGACGTTGCCCATCTGGTTTGAGAAGGATCTCAAGGAGTCAAGCTCAATATAATGTTCGTAATGCTATTCCAATGGGAATGCATACACCAATGGGGTAATGTTTTGATATTAAAGTTTCTTTAGGTTATGTTGTATTAAATTTTAAAATGTTTTGTTTTAAGTGCTTTTGGATCGTATTGTTTGAAAGATAATACAATACCATTTTGTCCAAAAACAGAAGATGAAATTGGTGATCCAAGATGTTGTCTAGCTGAAGCTGCCGAAGAAGTCACTGATAATAGTTTACGTCTATTTAGACGATTAGTCTAAGAAATAATTTTGGTTAATATTTAGATTTCAATATAAGACTTGATAATTTTAAGTGAATGAAATAAAAAAAAAAACATTTTTTTTAAATAAAAACAAATTAATAACATTTCGAAGATGCTCAGTAAAAAAAAACAAGTAGAAGTTTAAGCCAGTAGTGTTATTGTTAAAAGGGAATAAAATGGTACTTTATTATACTAATTTAGCATTATTTTCAAATTATTTCTTAAGTATATTGAAAATGAAAAAAAATATAAAAACAAATTAAAAATTAAATTAAATCAAATGGAATAAATAATATAACTCATTTACGATTTCAATTACTTCTTAAAGGTGTTGCAAATATATTAAATTAATATATAAATTTATTTCCATTTTGCATCTATACATTGTGCTTACTCCGCATATTTTATTAAAATTAAAAATAATAAAAAAGTTGTGAAATTAAGTTTGTTTTTAAATAAAATTAAAATAAAATATAATTATTATAGTTTTAATTCTTATTTTTATAATTATTTATCAACACAACTTGGAGACAAAAAGTAAAAAATTCATAAATTTTAATAATTACATTTTTATAAGATTAAGTTTATTTTTCTGAAAAATTAGAGTTGCTATATTTCTTACGCATGATTTTGGGTTCGCTGAGCTCAAAAATTGCATACAATTTTTGGTTATAATCTCGAGATAAAACATATTTTTGATTTTGTTCGACAACAGCATTATATGAAGTATTTGAGCCATATCTGGAGGTAAAAACGGACACATTTGCTTTAAAAGTATTTTCTATTTCATTTACAATTTTTAATAAAATTTTTAAATTTCGAATCGAAAAAAAAAAATCAAAAATGAATGTCTCGAAAATTCTTCAATTTGTTTTTAATAGGATTTTATAGGGAAAGAGCCAGGTTTGCATAGAAGAATAGAAGATAGAACATAATGTTCATAAATGTACACATAAAGTAAAAAAAAAAAAAAACCTGAATTTCTGCTAAAACCGCCAAAACATTGGGCCACTGAAGATTCCAATATTATTAATGCATAAATCAAATACATTAAAAATAGTAAAAAAAATCCCTTAACTTCAAGCTTTATTTAAAATTGTGATATTTTAATAATTCTATAACTTTCCTTTAAGTAAAATGAAAAAAAAATCCCAAATAAAAAGAGGAATAAAAGTAAACCAATAAACTAAAATAATTTAATATTGAATCTGCATAACTGATTACTGAGTTACAATTGAGTTCCTTCTTCTTTTTTTAAAGTTGTTATTGTTTTTTGACCTATAAATATTAAAAAAAAAAACTGTATTTACTTTTTATTTGAGCTTAAACGAAGCTCAGAGATCAATTAATATGCAATTCATGTGTTATCGACGTGATTATCATTTCAATCAATTTAAGTTGTATATGATTTTATTTTCCGATTGCCTTTAGCAAAGAACGTGGCTTAGAATGAAAACTGAAAATGGGTTATTTGGTCAAGTAAATTCTGAAATTAGTGATTGGAATTGAAAAAAAAACGCTTATTGCATATTTGAATGGTTATGGTGGTATATCTTATTTTAAATACATATGTACATTAGGGTGTCCCATATATATTTTTTTTTTTTTTTTGAAACGCACACCCCCTTATTTTTTGAGTACCGCTCAGACCTGATCATATGCAAAATAATAGCTTCGTAGACCTATAGGAACCCGTGCCGACTTTCATTCAAAGTATGCCATGCAATTTATACAGGAAAAATACCACATGTCCCAAATAATTCTTAGTATATTGTCATTTTTAGCATCGATATCAAGTATATTTATTTTTTGAAGATGTCATTACAAGTTATAGAGAAGTTCTAAATATATTTTTCTAGTGGGAAATATAAACCACCAAATAACAGAGGCTTAACTTCCTTCAAAACGGCAAACTTCGAAATTTGCCGTTTTGAAGGTAGTAAAAGTAGGCAAACCAAAATCTGGCAATCCTCAATTCAATGTGGGACGCGATGAAAAAAACAGGTTTTCAAAATGATGTTCCTAAAGTCGTGACTGTTCACTGCGGTGGAAAATCACTACCTGGACATCTAAAGAAGAACAACTTCCTGTCGTTTTAACGCTTGGTAGTTAACAGACAACTTCTTTCTGTTATCAAGCTCGAAAACTCTTCATTTATTTATTATTTTTTTTAAATAAAATTTTAATATTATTCTAGATAAATTTGTAGAACCGTCAATAGTAAAAATTTGTTTTCTCACTTAAAAATAAATAAATCATTCCGTGAAATGTGACCTTCTGAATGGGAAATACATAAATAGTTCATAATAGTTCATAGTTCAGATGAAACCAACAATTCTGCAGCCGAGAGTTTGAAATGATACAACAGAAAGTACAGTTAAGCTGGTTTGAGACTTTCATGGACTCATCAGGGCAAAAGAAGAACAAAAGCAGCTGTTACTCTTACAATGTGTAAAGAAGCATGAGAAATCGTATTCTGACTGAAAAAAGGAAACATTAAAAAGGAAATAGCTACTTTAATAATTACATGTTTGATTAGTTTTAATTGAATATTGAAATTTAATGATTTGTATTGCTCTTAAATTGGAACAAATTGAAAGAAAAAACAAAAGTTCATCAAACACTTAAAAATGGTTCATATTAATTTCCCTTCTTATCTTTGACGTCAAGTCGGCAAGGATTCCTACAGGTCTACGAAGCTAATATTTTGCATATGATCAGGTCTGAGTAAGGTGGTATACGTCTAAAATAATAAAATATGGGACACCCTAATGTACATACACCGGTACATTTAAATCATTTTGGTAAACATTTTTGATTTTTAAATACTTAGAACCTAGTATTTAAAGTTTTCATCTATAAAAGAATATAACTTCCATATACATAAGATAATTGCTACTCGTATGCGTTTAACTGCCAAAAAGGGAACATAGAGCATAGGTTGGGTTGGGTCAAGATAAAAGTCGTATGAGAGTTTCCGTTTAAAAAATATTTAGAAAACATTAACATTAAAGCATCAAAGTAAGATTTAAAAAAAAAAAGTCAGTTTGAAACAAATTTTTTTTTCATTTTTTTCTGAATTTTGAGTTAAATATTAATTAAAATTTTTCACAATTTTTTACACTATGAATAAAAATTTTAATCAAAATATTTGGAACTGCTTTAGAAAAAAAAATTTTAAAGAAAACAAAAATTAAATAAGAATTTGAATTTCACTTCTATGCAAATCGGTTAAGCCGTTTAAAATAAAGAATTAGCAGACAGACGCACAGTTCGACATGAGGCGTCGTTCATCAAGACGGATATATTTTGTGTACTTAAGACCAGTAAAAGCTTTTTTGAATCAATTATAATTCAATAAGTCCAACTTAATAGATCTTGGCTGAATCATATTTAGTAAAATATAGAGTTTTTGTACAGGGTAGCGTATAAAAGAAATTATGATTAATTTGATGAATAAAATTTGTCTCTCTATATTATTATTTATTTAACCTTGGCATGTATTTAAATTTAGGTTATGGTTTAGAAAAATGTTCACTTTATGTTTTAAAGATGATATATCTCAAATGCTGCCCATTGTTTGCTTCGAACTGACGTGCTCTTTCCAGGGCATTTTCTATTACTTTACCTAGAATTTTTCTCGGATATTGGCCTTAAGCTTTTGCCTGGTTCTTGACTTATTAGCATACACCTTGCTTTTTTAGGTATAGCCCCAAAGAAACAAATCTGGAGCCGTTAAATCGGTCGAACGCGGTGGCCAGTTAAAATCAGAAAAACCCGATGTTATCCGATCACCAAAAATTTCCCCCGGTAAGTCAAGTTGTGGCTCGTGAACCAATTGAATCTTAAATGAAAAAGGTGTAACTGCCGTAAAATTCTTTGCAAAGACCGCTTAGACATCACCAACTGCTGTGAACGTCGCATGGTGGAAGATTCGGGATTGTTCTCATTACTTGTTTGCCCCCGATCAATGTTATACATCATTTCGAACTAAACCAAGTTTTTCCAGCATGTGGAAAATCACAGACAGTGAATATCTGAATAATTGAATGTCGATTTGCAAAATAAAATTGAAAAACTTTGATTCTTTGTTCTGTGCTGAGTCTTTTCGTCATAAATTTACCAGATTTTTCAAAGTTAATTCTGACAAAAAACAATATATAAACAAAATAAATTATTCAATAATGAAATCATAACGTTACTTATGCGCCACAATTCCCAATTTTAAGCTGCAAGGAAAAGTTTTTCTTTTAAATTCAAAGTAAATACTTTAAATTTAATGACTCACGGTTTAAAAAACATCCAAAGTGTTTGTATTGAGACTAAAGTGGAAAACTTTTAATTTGAAACTGACATGTTTAAAAGTTAAGATGTAAATTTTCATTTAATTTAAAGCTTAAATTTTCAAATGTTTCATTTTTAAAAAATTTGCTGAAACATATACTTACTTTTAATGTTAACCATTGCTACTTATCTATATATCGTCGCCCTCATAAGCAGATCTCGTAACGAAATCTTCATAAGCTGAACGGCAAATTTTCACTTAATGTCCACAAAAATTGGGGTTTCAATATGTAATTTTTGTTTAGTTCATTTCATCTAACAAAGATCTCATGACGAATATATATTGTGAACTATATCCAAACAATGTTCAGAGATTCAAAATGTTTCTCCTCTTATTCAAAGCGTTAGCTTTCAAATCACGGCCTTAAAATTTCTTTTCAAAGTTTTTGAATCAAAAGACATTTAAATTGAAACTATACTCATAAATAAAATGTAAAGCAAGCACATTAAAATTGACTGTTGGAATTGTCAATTGAATGACTTTTATAATTGAACGCCATATTTTATTTAACGCTGTCAAATTAAATGTATTTTTTTTTAAGTCATATATCCTTTTAATTTTAAATCTTCAAACTATAAAATTAAATATTTTCATATTATAATCAAATTGTGTTTTTAAATCCATATTAACAGCAATTTCTCTTAATTTCAAAGCTAAACGTTTACGAATTTAAACGAATACATTTCCTTTTAACTTTTGCAATTTTGTTTTTTTTTCTCACGAAACACTTTAGATTTGCACACTTTAAATTTAAAAATGTGAACTATTGATTTTATAGTGCACTTTTTCCCTCAGTGTAGCCACTTAAACAATAAAAAGAAGTAGGAGTGACTTTGAAAAGAATCGTCATTCATTACTATTTATCTCGCATTTCATTTTTTAGTACCTGAACATAAAAACATTATAAAAAAATATTGTGTTTAAACTTTACCACAGTAAGCTAAAACCATGGACTTAATAAAGGAGAGAGTGTCACCGTGTTTATGAACGAATTTTGAATATAACGACTGCAAAAAAACCTAATTTTAATTAACATCAGTGATAAATTATTGAATGTAATCAATGTTTGTTTCTTAAATTAAATATAATATTATACCTCTAAGGGCCATTTGCTGAAATGAAACTTAAATATTTAAGTTCTACATACTGGCTTAAGTTCCTCTTATTGGTTTGCACCACCAAACACCTTAAACTTAAAAGTTGCTATGTAGAACATAACTTGGGAGGAAGAAAAAGTAGAACCTAGATTTCCTAAGTAGAACATAAAGCAAAAAATAATTTTGTTGTCAATTTTGATTTAAATTTGTCAGAACAAGAAACAAATTTATAAATTGAATTTCGAAACGCAGAATTTTAATTCTTATTCCATACTCTCCCGGAATATAATAACCAGGTTCGTTGGAAAGTATCATTCCTGGCGTGAGTTTCACTTTATTGCCCTTTGATATTGCTTGAGGTCCTTCGTGTACTGATAGGTAACTTCCTAGTCCATGCCCTGTACCATGCATATAGTTCATTACAAATTTCCATAAATGTGTATACGTGCCAATATATCCAATTCTCCCCCAGTAGTGCCAGAAGGAAAGATGACACTTGCTACAGTCGGATTACCAATTCCACTACAGTTCTTGTCACATCAGTTGTTCATTAAGGTATTGGCCACCAGAGTCAATCAAATATAGTCCACTTTTCTGAATTACCTTATTCGTCTTACGCTTCTCTTCTTTTGATGAAAATAATTATTAAGTTTGACACTCAATTAATTTAAATATAGCTAAGATAAAATTTTATTTTTGTTAGCAACGAAAAATAAGTAAAGTTAATCTTAAGAACTAAGTTCTACATAGAGCTAAGTTGAGAATAGTTAAAATCCAGATATATGACTCGTTTCAGCAAATGACCCTAAGTCTAACAGTTTTTTGAAAAAAAAAATGTTTTGTTGAAATATTTACCAGCAAATATTTTGCATTTATAAAACAAGAGAAAGTCTTTCTTTTGTTATTATGTTGTTATTTTTTTTTTAGTAAACTCGTCACGTGCTAAGAAAATTAAATATAGCAATTGAAGTAAAATAGAACCATCGCGTAAATAAAAGGTGTTTGTCGCCTCAGCTTAAAGGTATTACCTGCATTGATCAAGTGAAGGTATTTAAATGCTAAATCCTCTTTGAAACAAAAATCAAAAGAGAGTTAACATTTTCTCCATTTACAAAAAAATTGAAATTCGAAATGGGTCCCAAGCTGTTCACACTGATCACTGATGGACTTCTAAGTTAGAGTGAAGTAATCGGCTGCAGTTTTTATTAAACTTTTGCTGCTATAACTGTCTGTTGTGTGTAGTTTAGAGTAGGTGTTGACAAACATATAGTGGATTTTTGTTTTGATCCCTCATATGGTGGATACCTAAATCATAAAAAATATCTAAATACAAACACAATTGTTCAAATCAAAACAAAACAATGAAATTGATTCTTAAAAATATTTTTCTATTTGTGATTGTTGTTATTCTATCGAGTGCATCCAATGTATTTGGTGGATTAAATTTAACTGTGGGTTCGTGTGTTGTTCAATACTGGGAAGTGTGCGAAAGTGAATTTGTAAAGTTTTATGTTTCGAGCAGTGATCATCCTCAATATGAACCTTATTTAATAAATAGCTCACGATCACTTCTACCACCGTGGGTTAGCCCAGGCAATCAATATAAATTGGTTATACATGGATATGGTGGAGGACTTGAATATCAACATACTAAGGCATTACATCTCGGTAAATTTGTGTTAGAAATTTGTGTTATAAATTGGTTACAATAATTATATTGAATTTGTTGTGGTAGTAGACACTATTCGAAAATGAAGTTTTTGCATAGGGTTCATTTTTAAAGCAATGAAGTAGTTTGATAAAGTTGTAAATTTTTTGTTTACCCCATTTATAGCTTAATCTGCGTCCTTGACACATCAAAATAATTTTGCTCCAATAGTGTTTCTTGTTGATCCAAAATGATATACATTTAACACTAACCAAAAAATATTTTAATGTTAAAATAACGTGAAAACCATGTGATTTAAAATAACCATATTGCATCTTGTTTAATGTTAAAATGAAACAAAATTCCTCTTAAATCGAAATGATGCATATATTGACATAACATGGATTCCTGCAAAATGACAATGTTTCTCACTTTAAAATAAAAGTACTAACTTGACGTGAGTCAATGTCTTACTCAAAGCAGTTGCCCTTCACTTCAACTAATAGTCAACTTTACGACCTAAGAAGACAAAAATTAACCTGAATTATAATTGTGTGAATAATTTAAATAAGAAAACTGATTTTGTGAATTTCATTATATTTTTATACGACTAAATATAATGAATTAGGGCCATAATGGACAAACTAAAAATGATTCATGTTGAGTTTTAAGTGAATGATTCAATGCTGATTTAACAGGAATAAATGTTGTTTTTACTAAACTAAATGAAATCAGAAACAATAATTACAGTTAATAAGAAACCAAAGACTAAAAGAACAAATAAGAGTTTTTCGTGTTAAACTTAAAATGAAATATTTTATTTCGAAATGATTTCATGTTGATTCTACACAAACCAATGTTATTTTAACTTGAATTGAATTTAAAGGAGAAGCATTTAAATTAAGAATTATAAAAACAACGAAAATTTACAAATGATTCATGGTGAACAAACAATGAAATATTTTATTTCAAAACAATATTGTTTGAACGTGATCGCCATGAAAATTGAAATGTTAAATCAATGAAAATTCATACAAAACCAATCACATTCGTTTAGTCTCTATGATCGCTGATTTTTTTGCATTAGTAATATTTTTTGGAATTTTTCGACTGACTTTAACGTCGATATGAACCTAAATTTGTACGCATGGAGGAAAAAAAGCAGAAATAAACAAGACCGACGACGGATGGTAAACTGAATATAATTTTTTGGGACGTTTAGTCGGTTCTGGGAAATTACTCCATATATTTTGTGAAAAATGCCAGGAAATTGTTCATACAAAATTCTGGTCTGTTTTCCTAGAAAAAACACTTTATTTTCCTAGGTAGATGTTAAAACCTTCAAAAGGCTCTATGAGAACCGAAAAACGCTTGCTCATAGGAATTTGACATTCTTGCTTCACTAACACCACCTCCTCCTTTCGATTGTAACTGAGTTGAAACTTATCTATAGCAATTTATTTTAGGCGTATTCCGCGATTTTTTAAGTGGTTTCCCGTTCATCGCACTAGGTCAGAAGGTTTAGTCCTTCGCAAGCGGCGTGGCGTTCTTAATTATGTAGTTTCGTTAAGAATTTCGATAATCGTTCTACTAGCGTATTCTAAAAGCCGTTCTTTATGCTTTCGTGCAAAAGTTTTTATTTCATTTCGGACCTTGGGGATTCCAAGATCCATGTGAAGATCTTCGCTTCTAATATAGCACCGCGTATTCTAGGTATGCATTTCAATTTTACTTGCGAATTCCATTTAAATTTCACGTCTAAGTATCATTCCGATATATTTTGCCTCATTTACAAATGAAATTTGTTTGTATTTAAAAATACAGGTAATCTATTGATTTTTTTATACGTAAAGTCCACCTGGACTGATTTAAGTTCGTTGAGCGCTATACGTCATGTTTTTGTACATTCATTATTAAATGCGTTTTGTAATTGTTGCTTCGTTGATCGTTTTACCCACTGATATCGCAGTGTCGTCAGCAAACTTGCATGCAATAGTGTCTTCTGTTTGAGGTATATCTCGTGTAAATAAAAGGTACAAAATAGGACCTAGAACACTTCCTTGTGGTACCCCAGTCACTATTTCTTTGAAATCAGAATACTCATTTCCATGTCTTACACGAAAGAGTCTATTCCACTAATATTAGACGTGTTTTATTGGAAAGCTATCAGTTGCATTTTAAGATTTTGCATGCATTACAAATACAACATCGCCAGTATATTATCTATACGACCGATAAAAAGCTAAAGTAGAATCATACAGTGAATAGTTTTACGTTTAGTCGAGTTTCGAATTGAATTTTGTGAGATTTGTTCTAAGATGTTCGTACGATTAATTAAAATTGAAATTTTGTTCATTCTTAATCGGAAGTACTGGGAGCTTTGGTTTTTTCGTTACTATTAATAATTAAAGTTTAATAGCGAAAAAAGTAATGAAAACGTTACAAATGTTACTTAAATAGCTTTCCACAGTAGTAGCCCGTGGCGTGATGATAAGTGCGTAGGACTGTTACGCCTAAGGTCTTGGGTTCGATTCCCAGCCTATGGCACTTAAAAACAGCAATGTTTTTCACGGGTTCATGCCTCTTGCGAGGAATTGACAAATCATCCAAAAGTATTTCTTGTCATGAAAAAGTGCTTCTCACCTTAGCCGTTCGGCTTCGGTAGAAAATTGCAGGTTCCCTCCATTCCTGCCAATATAACACGCACACAGAAATGGTTGAGAGTTGTTAGTCACTAGGCTCTGGTTCTACACGAACTGTCGCATCACCCAATTTATTTTATTTTTATAATAACTTTCCACAACTAGTAAAGTTGGATGCCTTTCTGACATTCTTTCTAGAGTTTTCGGAATTTTTTCCAAGAAATTTTCTGGGATTTTCTACATTTTCAGAAAAGGAAAAACGGCCCGCCCGAGAAAATTTTTTGTAAAAAAGCCACAAAAAAACGATTTTTTATTTTTGCAAAATAAAATATCCCAGAATATAATCTCCAATATTTCTGGCTTATTTTCCCAAATATTATGTTTTTTTTTGTTTCTTTCTGGGGTAATTTCCGGGAATCGTTCACAATTTTGATTAAAACTATGATTTTTGACACAAAACCAATACTTGCCCTATATAGAGCAAGTGGAAGATCGTCTGTTCAAATTTACAAAAAAGCATTACAGAACGTCGTCATTAAACAAAATGGCTTCTTCAAGCATTTTTCAGTTTTGACAATTTTGTTTTTTTGTGGTTTTACGTTTAATTAAGCAATAAATAGAATCACAGAAATATAAATTACAAAATCTTATAAAATTCTAAATGTTCGTTCTTGTGGATTCTCAAATTTTTAAGGGATGTTTTCTTTTTTTAATTAAAAAAATATTTATTTAAATTTATAATTTTATGCAATTTTTTAATGGCAAATTAAAGATGATAAAATAACGAAAATAATAGAAAACAATAGCTCAATTTATACTTTGTGCTAGTTTGGAAGAAATTTGACCTTTTTAGAGCATAAATACCTATAAACCAGAAGTACCTACATTTAATTTCAGAATATTTAAAATCCAACTCCACCAACGTTATAACCGTTGATTGGGGCACTTTGGCTGCTGTACCATGTTACCCTTCTGCTGCTGTTAATACCATACAAGCTGGTGAATGTATTGCTGCATTTCTTATGCAACTTGCCAGCGACAATGCAGAGTTCGATCCGACTAAGTTGCATATAATTGGATTTAGTTTAGGAGCACATGTTGCAGGTTTTGCAAGTAATTCCTTAGAGAGATCGACTGGAAAAAAAGTCAAACGAATAACAGGTTTTTTTTTTTTAATCCAAATAATTGTGATAATTTTTTTTTTTAATCTAAAAACATCAACTTTCTATATATAAATAAATTAGGACTAGACCCAGCGTTACCTTTCTTTGGATCTTCACAAAACGAACTTAAACTCGATCGAACTGATGCAGAGTTTGTTGATGTTGTTCATACAAATGCGGGTATTTATGGTAAAATTGAATCTTGTGGCCATGTGGATTTCTATATGAATGGGGGTCAGATGCAACCTGCATGCAATGGAAGCAAAAGTATATTTATACAAAGTCATTATACATTTCTGTGCTCGATGCTGTAATATATTAATGTTTTTTTCTTTTTTTTTTTAATTTCATCACAGATATACCACTCTGTAGCCACACAATGGCACCGGTTTACTTTAAGGAATCGATAAGCAGCCCTGGCGGATTTTGGGGTGTACGATGTTCAAGCTACTTTCAGTACATATTCGGTTGGTGTGGTAATAGTTCAAGTATTATTAATTCAGATATAGCACTGATGGGCGAACACTGTTCAAATGAGTAAGTTTAAATATTTATACTTATTTTTATTGATATAATAATACAACAGAAATCACTTCGATTTAAAACTGATAAAGCTATATAAAGTTTAATGATAAAAGTTGTGTGCGATAAGATAAATAAATATTGAAGAAATTGGACAAGTCTAGAAAAATCAATATTGTTCTCTGTTCTGTTAAGGTTTCCGGTGAAATGTTGAATAGTCAGTAGATACTTTGTTTGTTTATGTTTTTTTTTTATGTGCAGTCACCTTTTCAATGTAATAAAATGCATCAAAAAAAAGAGATGTTGTTTGCTTGTTAAATCAATCTCATTATTTTAAAAAACAAATGAACGGTATATCAAATTAATTCCTCGTATGGAACAAATTTTAAATTGTATTAAATATACATATTTTAAATTTTACCTACTAAACAACAAAAATATAATTTCGTATTGTGACAAGTGGGTTTAGTTATAGTGTCTTGGATGATTAGTTGGCAAAGATATAGATAATAATGTGAACATTTCTTTTTACACAACAAAAATATATTTATGCTCATTCTTTCTTAGTAAGTACTTTGTTTTAAACTCCAAAACTACTAAATAAACTGTACAAAAAAAACAAAAGCAATTTTATAGCCTATTCAATAAAGAACTGATATTTATAATTTTTAACGACTCACTCAACCGACTGAAAGCATTACGGCCAGTTTCACAGTGAAGTAAGTGTCACTTAAGTGCTGAATATGGACAACTAATTCCCAATTTTACAGTGTAAACTTATCGAAATAAGTGACACTTAAGTCTCCGATGTTGGTCACTTAAGTTAAACTTACTCAGGTAGTAAAACTGCGGCTTAAGTGCCAAAATGGGAAAATTAAGTGCCACTTATTTTGTAAAGTGTGCCCTGTGAAACTGGCCCTTAATGTTTAATGTGTACTTTAAAAATGTGCTTTTTCTTAACTACTGTGAACATTAATTATTGATAATGGAAAACAAATAACTTTTTTGTGTTAAACATTAGTTTTTATTTACATAATATGTTTTTATATGTAGTTTTAGTTTAGTTTCAGTTTTATTTTTTGTCAATATCAGACAACATTGAAGGCTAAGAAAATGGATTTACATCATTTAGAAAAAATTAAATAATAGATTAATAATTTAATATACATTATTTAAATATCCATATAATAATATAATATTAAAATGAAAAAAGGAAATAAGGAAATAAAAATGTAACAATATTGACCTACAAAGAAGACTCACACATCATTCGCGACAATATAGTTACTTTGAAAGCTTCTCTACTCATATTAATATTGTAGAAGTCAGTAAATTTATTAAGGGAGGTTTGCTGATACTACACATAACTATTTATTTTGAACTTAATTTCTTAATGTATCACTTTATGACATGGAAAAAGTACCCCTTAAGAATTTAAGTTCAACTTAACTCGTTATGTGAAGTATCAGCAAACGGGCCTAAATGTTTTACTACAACGGTTGAACGGTTCATGATTTGCAAAGCTTGTTTTGTGTATTGCTTCTTTCAAAAACTTTGTGTGCCTTAGACAACGAGAATTTTGTAAACATATTTTAGAACATAAAGTGGTTGAAGCAATATTACCATTTAAAATATCATAAACATACAGGGCTTCAGAAAGCATCCTGCGGTTTGTAAGACTTAACAAATTTATTAGTTTTAAACAGCTTTCGTATGGTGGCAACATAAAATTCTCGCGATTCCAATTGAAGTTTCTCAGTGCAAATAAAAGGAACTGTTTTTGTACGGATTCTAGTTTTTTAACGTCGACATCAAATAAAGGTGACCATAGAAGAGGACGAACTAAGGAACAATATAATGCTTTCGTAATGTAAGGGTCATTAAATTATTTTGACCTAGGCTTCACAAATCCTAACATGCTGTTGCTCTTAGAACAAACTTTGTCAATTTGATGCTTAAAAGTGAGGCGAGAATCCACAAGTATACCCAACTCTTTTAAAACTTCACTTCTTTCAATGTTTTTTCCGTCAATAATATAGTTTATAAGACATACATTTCTACTTGGAAAAGAGATAACATTATATTTAGCGACATTTAACGACATACCATTTATATTGCACCATTTGACTAGAGTATTAATATCTTTTTGCATTTTGAGCCCATCACTCACATTGTTTACTATATTGAATAACTTCAGATCATCTGCAAATAACAGAAACCGACAATATATGAACAATTCAGTCAAGTCATTAATAAATAATAAAAAGAACAGGGGACCAAGGTGACTGCCTTGAGGAACGCCCGAAGTAACATTTAATGCACGAGAAGATACACCACAAAATTTCACGTACTGCTTTCTGTCTGACAGATACGAAAAAATCCACTTTAATAAATTACCTCGTACTCCAATTTTATGTAACTTAAAGTTAGCAATCCAATGTCAACTCTGTGAAAAGCCTTGAAATTAGTATTATTAAGGATATAGACGTATAGTTCTTGAAGGTTAAATTGTTTATTATTTAAATTAATTTAGTTTTATTATGGCTTGGGGTCTGTTTCACAGTTTTGAAGTAAATTGTGATTTTTTACTATGGCACATTAATATTGACACTGGGACATGAGTCCACAGGAGAAAAAAAAATCACTGTTGTTTTTTGACCCATTTAAATATATTATAAATCTGAAAAAATATTTGTTTTAAGGACGAATGATCTTGTGCCAATATTTGTGTGTCGAATAACTAATCAGAACTTTACTCAGACATTTTAAAACAGGTCTTTAGTCTTACAATAATTTTTCAATTTATTGTTCTATATCAATTTCTATATTTGTTTTTGTTTCAGATCGCGTGGTGTTATATTTGTCTACACAAATTCAAAATCACCTTTTGCTATCGGAAAAGATGCTTTGCTGCCTCACCGATAGATATTTTTTTTTATTTTTGTGTTTAGGATTTAAAAAAAAATTAAATAAATATTTATTAATTATTTCCAATAAGGACGCACATGGTAAAGAAATTTATTTCGAAGAAATTATTAAAAGACGAATAGAAGAAAGAACTATAAGTAAATATTCTTTTTAAAGATTGATTTTTTTTTTTAAGACGGAGAACTTTAAATTGGGAACACTTTTTTCTGTGACAGCCGTTTTGACAGTTCTCGGTTTTGAGGTTATTTTGGTTATGGCAATTAATCATGAATAGCAATAGTACAGTTGCTATAAAAAAAAAAGACCTGGGGCCGAATTACAAAATATCGAATATCATCGATATTTTGTTTGAAATTTCCCTCACGTGTCGTTCAGTCACTGATGCCATAATTCGGCCCCGGATAGGGAAAAAAATTAATTGAATACTTTTTTTCACTATTCGTTTGAAGGGGTTATTAGGAGCATTTGTGAAAATTGGGCTGGAGCTTAAGCCACCATTTTGAATTTCTTAAAAATTCATTTAAATTAGAAAACTATTAGAAAAAAACGTCAACACTTACAATGTAATGTTATATCGCAATAACGGCAACACTTAAAATATTATTTTATAGCTTTTTTCTAAAGTCAGGAACGCATTCTTTAATTATGTTTTTAAATAAAGTTATTTTAATACTTATTTTTTGAATAAATATCTTCAAATCAAAAATTTTAAAAATACATAAAACTAGACAAAAAACTTATATTATTTTTTATTTTTTTTTTGAAATTGTACGTTATTAAGCACGAAATTTCGTATCGAGTATCGAAATTTAAAACCAAATGGTAAAAACCAGTTAGCTGTAAATCTTGTAGTTTTTAAGAAAATTATAAATTACGAAAACTACTTTTTTTTCAGAAACATTCAAACCATTTTCTTACCATTAAACGATTAAAATGGCGTGGTTGTGGAAATTTTTGTATCTGGTTTTAGCGTTCAACTTAAAATTAATAAGAATATCGAAAATTATAACCCAAATTATGTAGAATAACGACAAATTTTTAACAAAAAATTATTATAAGTATTTTTTCGAAATTTTTTTTCAAAATTTTGAGTTTAAAAAGCATTTATTCAAAAACCAAACACTGAGATAATTTCTTTTAAAGAAATAATTAAAGATATACTTTGATATTTTAAGTGTTGTCGCTGTGTTTTTATATTCATTTTCTATTTTCAATATTTTTTTTTTTTTAATTTTCCCCTCCAACTTAAAGTGATGGACAAATAGAGTAGGGCAATATTTTAAAACCATGTTCATATAATTTACCAACATACAAAAATGAATGCTTTTAGCACAAAATGCACAATTTTTTTTAACTAAGCCGCCCCCCACTAAATAGAAAAGTAAAACCCTTAACACTACTAATTGGTTTATTTCGAAAACGGTAATGTTAATGTTAATATTTTTTGTAGGAAATTTTCTAAGCTAAAAATTTGTCTTTGAAATTTTTTCTGTGCAACAAACCATTTGAGAGATATTTCTGAAAAACCGTTTTGGAGGGCATTTAACTCTCATTTAAAATTCTTAATGGCGCTCATATCGGCGGGTACTTTTGACAGTTTCTTAAGAACACCATTAAGAGGCTATACATTTATCAAAATCCAGCTTTCCGACGATTTCTGTGTCAAATGCTTTATTGACTTGACTAGGTATATATTGAAAAATATATTTCATATCGAAACGAACCTCACTTGAACAAGGCCCTAAGATCATCCATCTACAGCACCGGCCATGTTTTATTGAATAAAGTTTGACCGATTTCTTGGTTGTCTTATCTGATTAAGATATAAATTTATCTTTTTAGCTTGCAAAATATGTATAGTTAATTTTACATGTTCCTGTTCCGCATATCAGTCATCTGCATATTAATTAAAGCTTAAAATTTTTACAACCTTTGCGCTTTAGGCTTTAACTGATATTATCAATCCCAGCTTCTTTAAAAAAAATCACTGCCCCAATTATTAAATTCGCTATAAAAGAAACTTCTTTTTAATCGTCGCGTCGGTCGCGTCATGCTATATCTTAAGCGCATTATAAATAAACACTCACACACTCGATTTCTTTTTGTTTTGTTTTCTTTTTGACTTTTCTATAAAGTTTCATTGAAATTGTACTTCTTTTCAGACTTACCGGCTTCGGTGTTCGATTATAGCTACAGAATAAAGAACTCCTACGTTGTCGCCGGGCCGCGCCGTATGTCCGTCGCTGTTTTCATGGTGTCGTTACCGTGTCGATCTTAGTTTTAATATATTTTTTTTTATTATAATCGAAATCCAATGCGGTGGATTGACATTCTTTGATTATATTATTATTTTGAGTAGTCGATAGACGTTTCGACTACACGATGTTATTTCGATTGAATTTGTGTTTAAAAATTACAACAAACTATAAGTGGAAATTAGACTGATGGAATTATGAAGTGGAGAAACCAAATTCAAGGGAAAAGTTTTGTTAGTTAGTTAGTTAGTTTGTTTAGAAGTGCTTTTATAAATTTGAGAAAAAATAAAAAGTATGCAGAAAATTTAAAATTGTGCCATGATGGACGACTATTGGACGAAAATGGAAGTTCTTCTTTTGCTGGTGGTGTTTTTTTTTGGTAAGTTATGTAAACAATCTTAGCCGTGATTATAGAAGCCGGCCTTATTGCATTTTTTTTTTATTATTTTAGTTCACATTAAGAAAAGTAATTTGTATTTGGGTTAATTGCTTGCGTTATTGCGTTATTTACGTCCATTAGCTAAAACGAGTTTTAAATATGTATTTAAATCTTTAACAAATGGGGTTAAATGCGTTATAATAATTTATAATTGTTACCAGTTTTTAGTTTAAATCTTTATTGGTATTGGTCCTCAGTAGTTCATATAAACAAAGTTTTTCTTTTTTTCTTACCACAAATTTAGAATAAAACAAGGGTCTGATTTGCAAAAAATGAATGGTAGGGAGCAAGGGCGCCAAAAATCGAATTCGAAATCCCTCAATTTTTGTTTACTTCTTCGAAGTTCGAACTATCAATTCAATAAATGTAACTAAAGGTTGGCTACATAATTTAGCTTGAAGCTGTGAGTGGTACAGAAAGGTTTAAAAACTGTAGTACAATATGCGAATCTTAACTCTATTTAAGTATTTAATAAATGGCTGTAATTTAAGGAAACTATGTTGAACTTGACGAACAAAAATTGCGTTAGTGCAAAATGTTATAAAAAAACAAAATAAGAAATTGAGGAATTATGAAAAAAATGTATGCTTAATTTCCCCAGCTACCTATATTTTTCTTATTTAAAAAAAAAAGATCTCCGAGACTTTTTAAACCAGTTTCTGCAAGTTTTAGTATTTAAGGTTATCGTGAACAAAAATTTCCCTGAGAATGTTTCACTCTTTCGAAAATTGGTAACTTGATAATGATGTTTCCCATGGAACTTCTTGGTATATCAGGAATAAATATTCCAGTAGAATTTGGCTGTCATTTCATTGAATTTTCGTTCGAGGTAATTTATTCAAAGGGGTTAATATCTCAGTAAAACCTACTTAAGAGAAACGGCAAAAAGGATTTCTTTCTCTTAAGCGGGTTTTTCACATAATAGAATTCCGCTTAAGTGAAAAAAAATTCTATTAATTGCGGGGTCCGGATAAGTGAAAAAAAAAAATTGAGAGAAAAACCAAAAAGCTAGTATTGTTTAAAACGAAAATAAACGGAAATAAATTTAAATGATTCTTCGTGATGAAAATTTGATGGAGGTAAAAAATAAAAATAGGAGTGAAATCAGCAAAGTTTTTCTTCTGTTCGATTAAATTTTTTTTTTTTCACTTAAAGCCTAGTACTCACCTCTCGTAAAATGAAAATTAAAAACGTTTCAAAATACACCTGGAAATTCAATATGAACCCATAAATTAATACTTCACATGAATTTTTGAAACTCATTTTGGAATTTCTAATGGTCAGTTTGAATGAAAAAAAATTTCTTGTTTGAATGCCTGTCATCAGAATCTTGAAAGGTTTCTAAAAGAGTGTTTAAATAACGTCGTTTATTTTTCTTTTCTCCTTAATGAAATGAAAATAAATAAGCTAGAAAAGAATCGTTTAATCCAAAATAATTTTTTTATTTCAGAATTTATATTTTGAGAAATGCAAATTGATTAACAAATGTCAAAATTTACCATACTAAATTAGTTTTTTTCCTAGTGGTTATACATTGGGAAATGAAAATTTTGCGTTAAATCGATTGAGAAAGCGGTTAATATTCCACTTTAATATTTTGGTACTAACTCACTTTTTGTTGTGAATTTCATACCAATGAACTAGGCGTCACTTTTGTATGAAAATTTCATTTTCACTCGAACTGAGTAGATACTGGGCTCAAGAGAGTTTTTTTTCAATAAAAAAATATATAATTTAACTAAAAATATGTTTAAGGTATCCGGGTTTTTCACTTAAGCAAGTTTCGATTAAGCGAAGTGTTTTATCGAAAAATACCCGGGCATGAAAAAAGTGTTTCTCTCAAGCGAGTTTCTCTTAAGCGGGTTTTACTGTAGCAGGCAAATATTTGGGGTAATAAAATATTCCAATAAAATTCCCATCACGATTACCAATATATGTATAATCGAATATTACAATCGAAAATTTAATTAAAATTTTAAATAAATGAAATTTTTTTTTTATTTATTTTTTACAGCATTTCCCCCTTTTATAAATTGTGGTCCAGTTCAACATGCAAAAGAAGAAGTATCAAAACCAGAACAAACAATGACCATTGGACCGTGCAAATGGATTATCAGCAAGCAATGTCCTGATGATGAAGTTCAATTTTATTTATTTACAAGACAAAATATGATGGATCGACAAAGAATATTTATTGATACAACTTTAGAGAAATCAAATATAAGTGAATCATTCTTTAATCCAGCACATCCAACAAAAATAATTATTCATGGTTATAATGCTAATATGTTTCTTGACATGTTAATTGACATGAAAGATGGTAAATATATTAAATTATTATTAATTAGTAATTTCTTCAGATTTTCCATGGCCTTCAGCCGCCTTAATGAAAAAATAATAAAATACTCTATATCTCCGAACCTTTTGGTTTATGATGAAAAGTTGGAACACTGAAATTGTTGCCAATTCATTTACATTTAATTATTTTTTTTTTCAAGTGTAGCTACCCCGCACACTGCACAGTGGTGCGTTTCAACTTTGTTGGTTTTTATAAAATCATAACTCTTAAACGAATAAAAAAACGTTATAATGTTTTTATTTAAAAAAAGGCTATCAAGTTAGTGAATTTTAAAGCTTATTTGAGTGAAACAGTGGGAAAAAACACAATAAATCAATTTGAGTGGGTTTTCCCCAAGAAAGAAGAAAATAAACCATTTTTTAAATATTTTTTTTTTTAATAAGTGTATATTTTAATTTTCTTACCTAAAATAGTGCATACAAAAATATTTCATTGTTAGATTACAAGTCTCAAATAGTGGACAAAAAAATTAAAGAAACCAGAACTATATAAAGGATGTTTATGCTTAAGATAAGAAAAAAGGCTAGAGAGCGTAGGTTGGGTGACAAGGAAAAAAATCGGGAATCTATTTCCCCTGTTTAGGCGGGAAGCCAATTTTATAAAAAAATCGATTTGAATTAAAAAACAAAATTTTAAATGAACAGTAACACTTACAATGTCATGTAATACCTTTTTTTTAAATTCAGAAATCCTTTAATTAATACTGTTTTTAAATTATTTTTTCAAACTTATAATTTTGAAAAAAATTGACTAACTTCTTCAAATCAAATCTCTCTACCACTACAACTTTATGCAGCTGTATTTTTGAGGTTATATGCGAACAAATATACAAAGGTTTTTTTTTCGATAAGTTTGAGGCGTGAAGTATTTTTTTAAACTAAATTTAAAGTCGAAAAAATGTTCCCAAAGTAGTGTTTAAAAAACCATTGAATTAAATAGTTTTAAAATGCATTTTTGTTTTCATTTTTTATTTTAATAATGAACAAATATTAAAGTAAAAAGAAAAAGTTTTTACGCACTCTCCCTAGTTTCTACACTGAAAACCAAAAAAAAATTAAAGAGTTAGTTTTTTCCCCACACAAATTCTTCTAATTTGACTTGCTCTATAACAAGCAAAACTATTTATCCGAACGATTTTTTTTATTTCTATAATGCTCCAAACATTTGTTTAATTCAGTTAACTTAAGAGTTGTACACTGTACAGTACTGTCCCATCCAAAAAATTATTATTGCCACCACTTTTTCATAAACGAGCCATTGTGCGCAATTTTAACTTTTTTTTATATTTTTCGAAGATGATGCGATATTTCACCATCACACAGTAGTGTATTTTTTGAGTTTTCGCGATGCCAATACACTTTAATACATACATGAAATACACTTAAGAATTTCGTGACGCTGAATTCAGTGGTATTAGCAGCTATTTGTTTTCGAAATGGTGACTTCTTAATTTATTTCAATTATAAAAAAATACGAATTTATTCAAATTTATTTTTGAAAAAATTTTGCTTGAATATTTTCTTTTAAATAAAAGTTATGTTTATGGACCAAATTAAGAAAATCAAGTGCAAATAATGTCGTGCAATATTTCCAAGATATTAAAACTAATTTGTGTGTTATTACTTTGATGTTTTTAATTGAAAATGATTTTAAGTCCAAATTTGACTGATTCTGATTGAAATTTGATAATTTTGACAGTTAAAGCTTGCCAACCAAATTTAAGGTTAACGACATCAAACTAGAAAAAATTTTAAAGAATACTTTAAAAAATGTTGTAATATTTTCTGGTTATTGTATTTAAATCTAAAATCAGATAAAAAATTTGACAGTTATAAACAAATGTTTATTTTCAATAGAAAAATAATAAATCTACACCTAGCCCAAAAATTAGTTCCGATCCCTTCAAAACTTTGCTTTTTGGACTAGCTTTTCAAAATTTGGTACATACAACATACATATAATTATGTATATCCATTAAAATCACTTTTATATTAAATTAAACATTTATGCCAACATTTTAAGACGTTTTAAGGCAAATATAAATTTTATATTTAATTTTGAAATTTTGTACCATATATTCTGGAAACTGCCATAGAAAGGTTTTACTTCTTTTTTTAATTTTCTAGAAAACGCATTTTAAGATTTTGATTAAACTTCGTATTTTTTATGACCAAAATGATTGTAAGAATATTGTTTTTCATATTTTAAATTTAGAATTATGGAAATAGTGTTTTGATTTTTTTTTTAGAAATTCACCTTATTTATTTACCTTAAGCTTTTTAATGACCGAGTTTGTTATAATTTTGTTATCTGGTGCTTTTTAAAAGTTTAATCAATATTGCATTTAAAAATTTTGAAATGTGGCGTTAACAATCAAAACGGAGCTAAACTCACTTTTTTTAATATATGGAGTGTGATATACCAAAATGTGCATATCAAAGAGAAATATCAGATAGTGGAAACATTTTGTTTCAAAACGAGGCTATAGTTATTACTATTTTCAATATGAGTTTAGTATCAAAACGAGGCTATTAAGTATTTTCTTAACAATCATCTATCTTTCATAAAAGCTAGTAATTTTCAAAACGACTCTATTTTTTCTCTAAATAAAATCAAATAAATAGCATTGATTTTCAAAACGGAGCTTATTATAATACGCTTTGTGATATCAACATCCAAGCAGAAATGTGGTAAATACCTACCTCTTTATGCTGATATGTAGGCCAAAATACAAATTTATAACATTGATATACATTTATGGCTTCAAATATGACTGAATAAGAATCCTTCAGCAAAAAAAAAAATTTAATAATCTTTCCAATTATTGGCCATTAATCCGCTGAACAGAGTCTTTGCTGGCATAGAAAAAAGTGCGACATGAGGAAGTTGTCATCCTTTGAAAAGTGTTATAAAATTTTCAATGAATATGAAACTGTCAAAAAACTTGGAACGGCGCAACGGAGTGTGTCCAATAATTGACTGGAAAGCGCGGGCTGCCCAAGAAAACTCAAAGCCAACCTGTTAATCATGGCATTTTAAGTTTAAGCCAGCTAAACGGTTTGTCAAAACAACAGCTTATGAAAGAAAAAGTCCAGATGAATCTGTATTTGGAGTTTAAGATCCATTATGCATCCGACTAAAAGAATTGATATGATCTAATATCATTGCCCTCAGGAATTCCTCTGATAGAACCTTAAAACAATGGTATTGACAAACTCCTCAAACTCCATTGTGGGGTTAAATTAAGAGAAATCGAAGACTTGAAATTTTATAGGGAAATTATAGATACAGAAGTTTTTCAAAATCTAAGGATGGATCAGAGGTTTGTGAGTTTCTCGAAGAAACATCAGCAGTCAGCACTTACTTAATTTTGACTTTTTGTTCATATATCTAAAGTTCCTATATACATACATGACGAAAACAAAATTGCTAAGACTTATTATTAATGTTTAAGTTTGTGAAGAAAGAAGTATTATTTATTTATTTTACTAATGTTATTTACTATGGTTGTTATAAAACTTTTTATGAACACCCATAATTACGTAATTTTTCTCTCCTTTTTTTAATTTTACAGGCATATGAGAATCAAAACGATACCATTTAAAAAATTTATTTTCAATATGCGCTAAATAAACTTTTAACAAACAAAACTGCCTAAAAAAATAAAACATTTCAAGAAAGGACGAAAATAAAAGGTCCTTCTAGTATTTTTTTTTTTTCAGTCAATCTAATAGAAAAAAGTTCCACAAATTCGACAAAATTTACTGCATAGAATTATCTTAAATATTTTAGAAGTTATAAGTTTTCGCCCTTTTGCTCGGTTTCGTTTTCAATTTTTTTAGCCTCTGTTTGATTGTTAACGCCACAAAAATTTAAAAAAAAAAATCCATTTTTTTGGTACTTCTGACCTTTTTAACATTTTTAAAGAATATTTAAAAAGAAGAAAATCATCAATCGGCTGTAATTATCTGGAGATTACTGTTGTGTGTCTTTTAAAATTTTAGGAAATGCTGAAGACATGTAAATAAATCTCTCGACCTTAATTCAGATTTTTCTGAATTTTATCGAACTTTGGCCTTTTTTGTATAATTTGTACTTTTGAAACATAATAAATGCCAATTATATGTGAAAAATTATTTAAACCTTTAGCTGTTGATTTTATTTATGGAATTACCATTCAATAAAGTCATTAGCCGCGTTTTATTATCTACGGATCTAGATCGGGATCATCTTTTAACACGTAATACAAGAACAATTTTGGATCCTGCTCTGTATCTGGATCTGTTTTAAAGATCCGAAAGTAAGTTTTTACTCTGGCGAGTAGACGGCTCTCTAATCGGTAGGGAGTACAAACTGTAGTGTAACGAAAGAAGACAGTATCTACATGAAAAATAAACAAACATAAGAAAAAAAGAGATGAGCATACAACACTGTTGTCATTATGGATCCGTATCGTTTTATTTTCATGGGATGATCCTGATCCAGATCCGTAGATAATAAAACACGGCTATTGTTGCATTGGCTTTGTGGCATGTGACGTCATCCTGTTGAAATCACAAATTATTTCGATATCGATATCATCAAATTTAGGTCAAATAAAAATTGGTTATAATTGATCATCTTTCACTTATGACCTATTAATCTTTTCGTGGTTTAAATTGCCAAAATCTGAACTTTAAAAATCTGAAAACAGAAAACAACAACTATTTGTATTTTTATGTCTGGAATTAACATGTAAAATCAAATCCGTCTTATTGAAACACACTGTGTTTGTCTTAATATCAATTAAAATGATTTTATATATTTTTTTTCTTTTTTTACATTATTTATTTTTAGAATATTTGCAAAAAGGAGAATACAACGTAATTTATGTTGACTGGAGTGCCCTTTGCCCCGGTCCGTGTTATTTCAGTGCTGCTCAAAATACAAAACACAGTGGAGCGTGTACAGCTCAATTAATAGAACGCATTATGGATATGGGATCATCTGATGTTCATGTTATAGGATTTTCGCTGGGTGCTCAATTGGCGAATTTTGTAGCAAGAAATTTGGGATCATTTCTCCTTCCAAGAATAACTGGTGAGTCCAGTTTTTTTAAATTTGCCTTTTAATGTAAAATTCTTATTTTAAAGGTATAATTAGGTTTTTACTATACGAATTCACGAATCGAATGTCTTTTTTGTTTGTTTTTTTTTTCTTATTTTTTACTTATGTGTTAAAAAAAATCAATTTAAAATTTATTTGGATTTTTTTAAGGTCTTGATCCAGCTTTGCCATTGTTCATCACTTCATCGCTAGATGAAAAATTAGATTCTTCTGATGCTGAATTTGTTGATGTTATTCACACAAATGCCTTTGTCCAGGGAAAGCTCGAAAGATGTGGGCATTTAGACTTTTATATGAATGGTGGCATTTATCAACCTGGTTGTTCTGGAAGTAAGATAAACAAATAATTACATAAGAAGATTTTTCAATAAGGTTTTTTTTTTCTAGACATTTTTGCATGCAGTCATCAGCGAGCACCGGCATATTTCCTAGAATCGATACGATCAACAAAAGGCTTCTGGGGTTGGGCATGTAGTTCGTATATTTCATACTTACTAGGAATGTGTCCTCCAACAAATTACTTAGTTGAAGCTGGTGAAAATGCTAGTCCCTTGTCAAATGGATTATTTCTTATAACAACAGCTAATTCAACACCATTTGCTTTGGGTAAATGGACAGACTTGCCCGAAATAAACAAAGATAGTTATACACTGTCTCAGAAACCACCACTCACCCGTCATAGTCCATTGCTCAAAGAAGTTGATGAATGGGGAAAGTTAGAAGGACATTTTAATAATATTGCCAATTTTCCAACTCCTTATTCACAAGATCCCAATGGCAAGACATGGACATATTTTGGAAGATCAGGAACAAAAGAAATCACAAAAGAATTAAAAGAACCAATTAATGAGAGTTCAACAGCAAAATCAATAGCTATTAAAAATATAAGTCAAACTTCGCGTACAAAAAATCGTCGCGGAGAAAATAGTAAAACATCTCAAGATAAAAATGCAATGTGGTCATCTTATAGAAATAACCTTACAATGGGTTTTATTGATAAAAGTGTATTTCAAGTGCCTAAATTAAATGATAGTTAAATTTTTGTTCATAGCTAATTTTATTTTACATATATAATATATAATCTGCCAAAACAATTCTCTTAAGTTAATAATAATTATTTAATGTGTTTTAAGATTTATCATTTAAAATTATAAGCCTAGTTTATTCATCAAAACGATGTGAAATTGAAATATAAAAATTAATTTTGTAATAATCGTAATAAAAAGGAACAAAATACTAAATATAACACAAATGCTGAAAAAAGCTTTACTGAATACTTAAGATATAAAAAAGAAATTATTTCTTTTGAAGATTTTGTATCAAACAACAACAATTTGATTATTGTATCATCAAATAATATTTTCAGGAGATATTTCTTTTTCTCAAGAATGTGAAATTATTTATTTGTAATAATGATTTTTGATTTTTGTTTTGCATTCGGTGTACGTTGTTCGATGTTTTGGTAACATTAACATCGTACACCGAAAATTCGAATTTGCTAGTTATTCGTGATCGGTTTTATAGTTTATAAAATGTACACAGAACATAAAGCCGAAATTCTAAACTTTAAATGCAGCTTAATGATGTCTAAACTAGACTTAAACTGTGCTGGGAAATAAATGCTTGAAATCGGTTTCACATTAATTGGAATCATTTAAATGAAATTAATTTTTCTACTTCTTTAAGATTTTAGGTGAGAATAAATTTCACACTAAGGTGACATAATTAAAGTCTCGCAATTTATTTCATTCTTAAAAAATGCAGCATATTTCCAGTTGGCAGTGAAATATAAATTTTTAAATGAAGCCAACTTGTTTGACTATATTCTATTTCCCTGTCATGGTTACTTTAAAATTAGTTAAGTTATTATTTAAATTTAAATATGTACATTATTATGTAAATACATATTAGAAATTATATAAATTAATTACTTTACAATAAATGTGTTATAAACTCATCACTGAAAATTTTAATTTGAAATTTTTTAAAAAGTACCAAGTTATTTTAATGGCGAAATATGGCTTCAAATTTGTATAATTTTTCTAAGCTAAAAAAAATAATTTTAACAAAACTGTCCATATAAGGGATTGAATAAAAATTTTTTTCATCAAAATTTCGAGTTTGAAAATTAATTTTTCAAAAACTATTCACTAACAAAACTTAATTTAAAATGAAAATTAAAGAAGAGATTTCTGGCTTTCTAAAAAGGTATAGCGATCTCGTTGTTTTGTCAGACAACCCCTCCACCCTACAGCTACAAATTAATAAATTGAAAAGGTTTTGCGATATATGGGACCTGAAAATAAATACCTCAAAATCAAAAATTATGATTTTAGGAAGCACCCATCGAAGGAGAAACCCTCTAGAGGTATGGGCATTGGATAGGGAGCCTATAGAGCTGGTTAACCAGTATAAGTATTTAGGTGTTCTATTTACCAGCAATTTAGATTTTCGTCTTCATGTTAAAGAAAAATGTCTGTCGGCAAAAACTGCAATAAACATTATTTGGAACAAAATCTTCTGTAATAAGTACATAGACATTTCAGCTAAATTTAGAGTTTTTGATGCAACTATTAACTCATGCTTATGTTATGCCAGCCAAGTATTTGGTTACTTAAACTTACATGAATTTGAAGTTGTGCAACGTTTCTTTTTTAAAAGAATTTTTAAGCTTCCAAACTCCACCCCAACATACATATGCCATTCACGTAGAATCAGGATTGCCTCCAATTTTTTTAAAAAACCTTAAATCTAATGCAGATTATATAGTCAAAGTCATGCAAAGATCAAATGAAAACCTCCATAAGCAAATTATGGAGATTGAACTCCAAAGGCAACTGTCTCCGTTCAAAGAATGGTATGAATTAGCAAATGTTCATGGGTTTAATTTAAATCTTAATGCTACTCCTCATTCAAATTGGCAATGTAGATTTTACGAATGTATTGCGATGGTCGATGACTCCCTCTATCTGAAATCCTTGAATAGGGCTCAAACTTCCCCAAGTAGATTGATTTATAGAGAGCTCAATCACACCCTCTTTATAAACAACTATTTTCATAGAAGGCTCTCAATAAATCAAATCAGTACACTGTTTAAAGTAAGAACTGAGATGTTAGATTTAAATTACAAACCGCACAGAAATGGTAATTCTATCTGTAACCTCTGTAACCTTAATGAAATCGAAGATGTCAACCATTTTTTGGCCGTTTGTCCAATTCTACAAGAACTGCGAAGACTTTATTTTACAAAGAGCTTTCTCACTCACCAGGAAGTGAAGCAAATTTTAAACGGAGAGTGCGGTTGGGATGACCTATACAGTTTTATTAATCATGCCTTAGGTTATCGTAAGAGTTTTTTGGATTAAACGTTAAATGACTATAAATAATTTCATTTATGTAATCTTAAATTTTTAATATATCACATTCATGTAAATATTTTTATTTTAAGTTTTTTTTTTATTATTTATTTATTTATTTTTCTATTAAATTATCACGAAAATTAAACTTTCTGTATTTAAACACTCGTTAATGTCAATTTCAGGCAGACGGCAGATATTTTTTGCCATGCTAATGTTCTTTTATATCTTTACAATGTAAATATTTCGAGTTTTTTTGGTAATAAAGAATTTATAATAATAATAATAATAATGGTGCACTGCGTACTAAACATTTATGGTTTTTAGAGACTAGCCATATTTTTAGCGTGAAGTTAGCGACGCCATATTCGATTTTGAAAAGAAATGTACTAAATTGTGCTCAACTTGTGCTACCATGTGCCGTAAATATTATTGAAAATTTTACAATTTTTCGAATTTTGAAGATGTAATTTTTTCGAAAATTAAGTTTTTAAAATTTTTTCTCAAAAACTGATACAATCAAAAAGATTAAAAAATAATCATATATTTGCAACTTTTACTACCGAACGCAAATGATGCGAAAGAACTTAGCTTTTAGGGCCAAAAATAAATTTTGGGAAGCGTGAAGTAAGCACCGCCATTTTCGATGTTCAAAAAAAAAGTGGCGCTGTATTGTGCTCAACTTGTGCTGCCGTTGTGTCGTAAATATTTTTTTAAATTCGCAAATTTGGAATTTTTTTTTAAATTACGATCTTTTAAAAAGTTAACTTGCGCTGTTTTAGGCTCAGTTTATGTTTGTTTGTTTTTTTTCTTTTAATCGAAAATGGCTGTGCTAACTTCATGCACACAAATAATATAACACAAAGCCAATACGCAAGTTTTATTTTTCTTTAGTTTTCTTTAGTTTTCTATTTGTAGATGGACCCCCATCACCAAATCCTGGATCAGCGACTGATTTATAACTATTTTTCGGATCCGATTTTGTTTTGTAAAATGGTGGATTGTAAAAAACATAACTGAATTAAAACAAAAAAGTTGTTGGCACGTTTTTGATAAAAATGATTTTCATTATTTTCTAAAATTTCTACGTTATTTTTGGTCCTTAAAAACAAAATGAATAAAAAACAGGCGGGGGAATTCCCAAAAAATGCTAGATACCAGATACAAAGTATACAGAAAGTCGACCTGTTTGGACTACAGCCAAAAGGACATACAGTAGACTGACGGACAGAATTTCGAGACCCACTTTTTTGACTTCACTATCATTGTTGTGTCAAGTTTGATCAAAACCTCGAAATTGATTTTTTTACGAATAACCTGCCATATTATAGTATATTAGCTAAATAATTTCGAGTTTTATTATTTAAAAAAAATTATTTAAATTTTATATATTTCAAAAACAATGCCTTTACTGCAAAGTTGTTGCACAAACCGTTCCTCAAAAAAAAAATATGTTAGTAGAATAGCAGTAAATAAAACAGAAGAGGCGTCAGCGAATTTTAAAGGAACTTTGAAGAAACAAAATTTAAAATATGTGCAAAAAAGTCGATAATATATGTATGTTATTATGTTTCCAGTTAAATAATTTTAACTTGAGTTCTAAAAGTGAAATCTTGAAGAAATAAATTCAATTTTATTCAGGAATCTCTATAATATACTTACTTTTTTCTCAACGGGTGATGGTATTGTTTTTTCACTTTTATTTTGCATGTATTATTCAAGCTTATATATATATGTGCATACAAAAAACTCACAACTGTCTATGGTTCGGTGTGAAAAAACCATAATTTACAAAATTGTGAAGTTTAACAGATTAGGATTCGGTGTTTGGAGTTTTCGGGGTTCTGATCTTAACGTCAAATGAGTTCCTATACATTTTTTACAAACAAAATTTTAATTAAACTATGAATGAAATGCATATCCGATTTGGTGGTTTGTTGAAAACCTTAATTAATGTGGTCGAATGGTTTGAATTACCATGATGTAGGTATAAATAAAGATTCTCCTTAGAAGCGTTGTTTCGTCAATTTAACTAGAAGCTTTAAAATTGAAAAAATACATCAACTTTATGTTTGATTTCAATTCCCCATTAATTTTTTTTTTATCAAATTCAACAAATCCACAAAAAATAATAAGATGTTTAAGATTTAACACAAAGATATTGAACAAATTAAATGGTTCGTTGAAAAGCAACAAGTATATGAGAAAAAAAATTTAAACAATTTTAAACATCAACTTCATGGTTGGTTTGTTAGTATGACTGATATATAAATATATAGAGTGGTGTAGGTATTCACTATTTCATATCTCATATTTATTTCAATTAAATCAAAATCGAAACGAATGACTATTCTTGTTGGTTTTTTTTTTTTTTAATTACTCGTTCCCAAATGGTTATACATACCTATTTAATTTTTATCAAAATCCAATCAGTACAGTAATTGTTGTCATTTAAATTCAAATATATATTTTAGAATTATAGTTGTGCCAGTTGTAATTTTAGAGTGCAGGTCTCATATTGATTGTGATGTTCATTTCACAAAATTCAACAAAAAATTATGATATTTTCGGATGTAATTTTTGTCACATTATGGATTTGTACAACTGCAACAGTTTCAGGAAGCGGCAATAGTTATCCGTCAGATGTGATTGAGGATGGACAACTTCTAACGGTATACGGATTTGAAAAGAAAAAAGATTGATGAACATTTTAGATATACAATTCTATAGGATCAACTTATAAGGAAATACAAATATCCAGTTGAGACTCATTTCATAATAACAAGTGATAAATATATCATAAGAATGCATCGGATGCCAAATCCAGGAGGTAAACCAATTTTATTGCAACATGGTCTTTTGGATAGTTCGGCAACTTATATTCTGATGGGTCCAAATATTAGTTTGGGTAAGTGTTGGAGTACCTTTTTTTATTTTAAGAGTATGTGTGGAGATTGTGGAGAGTTACGTCATTTTGCGGAAAATGTAGACTGAAATTAATTATTGTGTTCATCTTCACTGAACTTAACAAATTGGACAGTGTTTAAAGCCACGCTTTATTATGACACATTCTAAGTTATTCATATCAGTCCTTGAAATTTAAGCAAAATGTAATGAAGAAAAGTTTTGACAAACTTAATAGAATGACATTAAATACCTTAAACAACTCTTGAATTCCAATCAATCCATTTATCTTAATCCTACTCTTAAGCAAACAAAAAAACAATTTAATTTAAAATTTGATGTTATAAGTAACAACGAAAATCCCAAGAATTTCTTTAATTTATATATTTTTAAAAATTATATTCTTATTTAGGATATTATCTGTTCGATTTGGGATATGACGTTTGGATGGGAAATGCCCGAGGAAATCGATATTCTCGAAACCATACATCTCTTAATCCAGATAGTGATAATTCATTTTGGAATTTCAGTTGGCACGAAATAGCTGTTTTTGATATTCCAGCAATGATCGATTATATCTTAACAAAAACGGATAGGGACAAACTGTTTTACGTTGGACATTCACAGGTAAATCTCATATTTAATCATTTTTGTATTATTTTAAAAATAATGCGTTGAGCTGTAATGCTATATACACTTAAAACGATTTTTTCAGAGGTAGGTACCTACTATTCGAGGTGTTAATCTAACTTCATCAAACGACTCTTTTCATGATAAAATTTCTCAATTTTATCCATTTGATTTGGCAGGTTTTTGTATAAGTCTCTCCATTTCTTCTGCTGTTTTTAATAGGTATTTCAATCTTAGATTTTCCTGAAAATCCTAATAGATGAATTTATTTTTCAGGCCCTCTTGCATTTACATTTCAACGGAATTTTAATTAAATATTGGTGCAATGAAATTTTACTTTGACCTTGCATTCTGTGCAGAAAAAAACTTGTTTGTCAGTCTGAGTACGTAAAACCAGTTTTCGGGGTTGAAAGCCTCTCCAATCGGCTGAGAACAGGATGCAAAAAGTTTTCCGATATATCCTGAGAATAATAAGAACATTTAAGCACGTTTTTGTACAAAATTGAATTCTCCACAATTTTGGTTGTGGTATTATTTACCGTGAAATTGGAAATAAAAAAGTTAAAAATCGAAATAAATCAATTTTTTCTTAAATCTGTGGCCAAAAGGAATAACAGCATAAGTCAACTTATGTCGATATCGAAATTGAGTTTATTACAGTATCTGATGCGCAATATGCGAAACTATACTGTCATATTTTGTTCGTACTTTTATCTCTTACGGTTTATTAACTGTAACACTTCGACCGTAAGTTGTTTACCCTATTTGTAATCGCAAAAGAAACATTAAAATTGTTCTCTTGAAAACTTGTAAAAAGTTACTTATGCTGTTTTTCCTTTTTGCCACAGAAATATCATTTAAAAGTTATTAAATTAATAGACGACAAATTTTAACCCTTTAATGACATTTCTTATGTTGAAAAGATGAGCTTTCTTTCACGGTAAAAAGCACCAAATGTGCAAAAACGATTTTTTTTGTTTACATTGACCTCGTCTACAAATACTGACTTCTTTAGTGTGTGAGATTGAGAATGTGGAATAACATTGCTCGCTGTTCGCTGATCGAAAATAGATATTTAAAAAAAATTCGTATCATGGTCTTACGAGGCCAAAAAAGGGGTCAAATTGCGACTAAAGTCGCATAGCGGCAAAGTTTTTGAAATTTCACTCAGAAAATTTAGAAAATCGTGAAAATCTGAAATTCTCAAAAAACGTTGGATGCACTTTTTCCATTATTTGAACTTTTTGCATTTTTCTTACAATCATATAAGTCATTTCAAGTACGAAGTTTAATAAAAATTTTAAGAGCTGTTTTAACGAGCTTGATAAAAATTTCAAATTTACCTCGAATTTATTTCGAATCACATAAAAATTCTTTGTACCAAATTTTAATTAAATCGGCCCACTCTCTTAGTGCCTGTTTACATAGACATTTTACTGAAGGGTGCAAACAGTGAGACAGGTAGATTTTATGTGCGTAGAAACGAGAAGGATTTTGGGATGGAATTTACCCGTCTCGTTTCTACGCACACATAAATCTATCTGTCTCACTGGTTGCGCCTTTCAGTAAAATGCCTATGTAAACAGGCACTTAGGCTCTATAGCTCAAATAACAGTAGTCTCATCGCATGGATGCACAGACTGAAGAGACGATCTCAGCCTATTCAGTTTATCCACTAATTTTTCGGTTGCAAGTGGACTGTTGGAGGTTCGGACATTTAACGTGCAGATTTGATATTCGTTGTCTTTGTTTCCTTTGCTGGGGTCATCAACATATTCAAATTATCCATATCCAAGTTTTGTTGGTGTTTCGCAACCGGAATCAGCACATATGTATTTTTAGACATATAGGTGTAATTATCTGCTTGTTTCGGTAAATTAACCACCTATCGTTATAAAATGTTTTTTACCTATAACGTATTCCACGGCACAAGAGACTTCTATGCCACTTTTTATTAGAATTCGTCCAGTCATTCCAGAATTCAATATTTATAATATTAAGCATTATTCCAGAAGACCCGTGAGAAACTTTCGCACATTAAATTAGGCTTTGCAATTAAATTTGCAAATAAAATGTTTGAACAAAATAAATAAATTCTTTATTGATATGAACGATATTTGTTTTACAAAACTTCTTTGTAAACAAAGTAAAATTTCATTGCACCAATATTTAATTAAAATTACGTTGAAACAGTCAATTTTATTTTTGAATATATTTTTTTAAATGTAAATGATGTAAGAGTGAAATCAAAAGTGACTAATAAATATGTTTCTCCCTCAATCATTCAAGGTGCAGCGAAAAAAATGTTTCTCCTCCACTCACTCAATGTGCAAGAGAAAAAAGAGGATTTTAAATTAAGGAATTAATAAATATGTTTCTTTCATTCATGCAATCTAGCGATACCTAGTAAATGCATTCGCCTATTTATAATGAGAAAAAAGATTACAAACAACAGAAGTAACAAATATATTTCTTCCCCACTCACTCAAGGTTCAGCGAAAAACGAGAATTTTAAATTACAGAAGAAATACATATTTTTCTCTTTCACTCATTCAATGGGTTAAAAGTGAGGCATTCTTTATGTCAAATTATTCATTTGTTGAATTATTTGAAATTGCTGAAATTTATAGAAAATATTTCAGCAAAATTTCTCAGCTTTGCTGTCAAAACTCCGAGGAAAAAAAATCCTGGATTCGCTTGCTCACTTTTTGAGTGAGAAAAATCTCTGAGATCTCATATTTCTGAACGCGCCAATTTAGGGCTTAAATGAAAGTCCATCATTCAAAATAATGAATAAATCTCTGGAATTAAAAAAAAAAATCATTCATTGAATTTAAAAGCGATTTGTTTTGTTTAACTAATGGACAGTAGAGTTTTAGCCTAAAATGAGTTATATTTAAAAAAAAAAATCCAGTTTTTAGTTAAGTAATCGAATAGATTTAAAATTAAATAAATTTTTTTCGTTTATTTTTGGCCAACGTAATAATAGCTATTTGTTTTATTTCCCCCCAGATCCAATCCAGATCGGATCATGAAAATGAAATAACACGGGATTTCAGTGACAACTTGCTATAGTATACCCAACTCTTTTTTTCCCTTTGTTTTTTTTTATTTGTATACACCCGTTGTCTTTTTTCTCTACACTACTGACGACATTTACAAATTAAGGGTCTGTGCTCAAAATGTATTTGGAAATCCAAATTTAAATTAAACTTGGATCTTGTATTGTTTTTGTTATACATTTATTTTCGCAAGCAAATCCAATCTATAGTTCGGATCTGGGGGAAAATAAAACACAGCTAATGTTACAAATTGAATATTAAAAATTTATATTTTGAAGGTTTCAATGAAACAACAACACTTGTGTGAGCTACCTCCAAGTTTCTATAGGCTGGAGTTATATAGCTATTTCACGATTGCCTGCACGCTACGCCGATGATCAGACTTCTTTTAGTGGCGCTTGGTCTGTTTTATATGGGTTAAAAACTTCTAAAAGTTAATATTTTCCTCGACTTTTTGGTTAAAATTACTAAGCATTTAAAGTATGTAAAACCAAATTTTTGTTGCTTATTTGTAATGATTAATAGTATGAGGCGAATCAGTTTGCCATTTTTTGTTTTTATTTGAAACTTTTCCGTATTTATCCTGCTTTTAATAAGAACTATATTTAGAAATGTTAATCTTTAGAAAAAAAAATTAGGTTTTAATTTTCCCGAATTTGTATACTATCAGGGAACAACAGTCTTATTCGTCATGTGTTCTATGCGTCCTGAGTACAACGATAAAATTATTCTAGCACATGCATTGGCGCCAGTTGCATTTATGAAACATATTCGGACTCCTCTTTTACCGCTAGCTGAAAGTGGTGTACAGGTTAGTAATTTCTTAAGTTAATTTTTATTAAAATTATTTCGAATAAAATATCTTTTCAGCTACCAGTTATCAAATCAATGTTGGAATTCTTGCCTAATGCAAATTTATTCAAAGGAACTTGTATGAGTGGAAAAAATGCCGAAGAAGTTTGCATTAATTTTTATTATATGGTTGTTGGGAGGGATACAAAGCAATTTAACAGAGTAAATAAGATCTACACTTCATTTAGCCCTCATTTTTTACAAAAATATTCTTTTTTATTTGTATTAAGACAAGATTTCCAATGGTCTTGGGACATTTGCCAGCTGGAATTGCATTGAAACAAGTTTTACATTATTTGCAAATAATTAAATCAGATAAATTCCGACGATATGATTATGAGCAGGATAATAAAAAAATTTATGGACAAAATATGCCACCGGATTATGATTTGAAAAAAATGACTGTACCAATTGTGTTGCATTATAGTTTGAATGATTATCTAAGTGAACCAGTTGATGTTTTGAGATTGAGCAAATTACTACCAAATGTTGTTGAATTGCATAAAATTGAACTTCCACAATGGAATCATATGGACTTTTTGTACGCATTCGATGCAAGGAAATTGATCTACACACGTATACATGAACTAAATAAAAAGTTTTGGATTGAAAAATAATTTTCGTTCTTTATAAAAAAAAACGATGTTTTAGTTATTTTTTTTTAGATTGTGATCTTTAATAACAAAATAAAGTTTTCAATGTAAGTTCCTATTTGAAATAACATTTTTTTTTATACAAAACTATAAATGTATTGGTACTTTATGTGCTCACGACACGGGAAGGGGTCTGTCTGAACTCTGAGCCACGACAGCTTTCCATTCTCTATGATCCGGATCATGCTCTTTATACAAACAGGACAAAATATTCTTCGAAGAATGTACAGTAAAACCTCAGAAATATGAACACATATAAAACAGGGCCCGTTTATCTTTTCAAATTGTTAATCTTTTCGAGCATCAACATTTGGTTGGGGAAGAAGATAATATGGTTATAAATAAAAACATTAAATATTAACTACATATAAGAAGTTAAAACAAGTTCGAATGTTACGTTCACAAAACTGAATATCGTTACATAAATAAAATAAGAAAATCCAAAGGCAAAGAAAAAGTAAACAATTGGGAATAAACCTATAATTTCAATCCGTTCATCAATATTTCCTTCATCTTTCCAAGATTCTACTCTATGTAAATTTTTAATATTTGAATCGAATAATTATTTACTATCAACATCACTAATACGTCTTGTTTAGACAAGAATCTAGAACAAATGACCCACATTATTATTAACAACTTAATTAAAAAAAATATTACCAATGGCATTACAACATCGTTAGTTTGTTTTTGAGTGCAATTATCAAATAAAATTAAAAAAAATAACGGTATTTACCCTCATTTATTACTAATTTACATATATTCAACTACATAATGTATGTAGGTAATGATTTCATGGTACAAGTACTATTTATGATCTTTCATCTGTACATAAATGCTAGAAACAATAATCAAATATTAGAAAAAAATTTTATAGTGTAAAACTAGGTTTAGGAACTTTAACCCTATTAGTTTTTAATACTTTGAGTATATACTGAATTCATCCAAGTAAATACTGAGAATTCATCGGAAATTGATAGTAAATACTGTTTTTTGTATAATACGATTTGGTTTAGTACAATTTTCAATTTGATCACAAGTTGCTTGGATATTGATGATAATTGATTCCAATTAATGTACATATTTTTCCGAATGGAATAACGATTTTAATTTTTCAATGCACTCATGCATTCCAGGCTAATATGTAAATTTTATGATGAGGAGCTGTGTTTGCTTAATCATTCATCTTTTGCATCCAATTGTTCTTCATAATTAGATGGAAATTTTATAAAATGGCTTTCATAAGTTTGAAAAAACTTTGCTGTCCTAAAACAGTATCTTGACTCAGGTTAAATCTTCCCAAAAACAAACCTGAAAACCAGAATCTCTAACGAACCATACAAAAAATTAATATATTTTTTTGATTATTTAAAATACATAAATCATGAACCATTTGTTAGAGTAAAACAATTTAATTTAGCCACAAAAGTCAAACGAGGCATGAGCTAAAATTATTTCAACTGCAGTTTTGAAACTTGACCACCTAAAGTAAATTAACTAAAGCCAGGCAATAGTAATACAATAATGACTTTAATTCATTTTTTTCTTTCTGAAGCGAATAATATTTTTATTTATATCAGTTTCAAAAATAACCAAAAACAAAAAAAAATCAAATAATACAAGTCATTTCCAAGATGTCAGAAATCAGAATATGCTTCGCATATAGATCTAAAAGGTAGTCTTATTTATTAACTCAGCTAATTGCTAGCTTTAAAGGTTATAATTATAGGTACATGTTATAAAATTGAAAAAAAAGTTGAATTAAATTTAATTGAAACATTTAATTAAGAGGAGTCCGATAATTTGAAATAAATACGGATCCGTACAAATTCCTTAAGCTCCTTTGGGGAATATTAAAGTTTATGCAAGACAGAAGGTTCAAAGAGTCTATGTTTCCGTTTATAAGTTTCACAATGAAGACAAAAGATAAATACAAGCGTCTGCTCTCAAGACTAGGCATGTCTATCAGTTTCAGTCTGTATAGTGGGGTGACCAAACATGACAAGCATATTCAATAATGGGGCGCACAAATGTCACAAAAAGTTGTTTGATAACAAAAGGATCAGAAAACTGCCTTGACTCTCTCTTTATCCACCCAAGAATTAAATTAGCTTTATTAGTTATGGAGTTGATGTGTTGTATAAAGTCAAGTTTTTATCAAATAGGACACCAAGGACAGTTAAATCGCTAACTCGTGACAATAATACACCATTAAGAAAATAATTTGCAGGAGATACAGATAGCTTTCTCGTTAAAGTAATAGTTTTTTATTTTTATTTTATTTATTTATTTACGTCTATAAGTATGATGACTCTCTTAGACTAATACATAATTTCTTACAAACTATTATAAAAAAAAATAATGAAAATATAGCTTTATACAATGTTTTCCATAATAATGGATTTGAAAATATTTCTATTTTGATCCAGTTCGATAACATTTGCATATTGATTAAAATTTATAGAAGCATTAGTGATTGGCTCATTTTTACCATAGTTTGTTGCATGTCGGGAAATATGCAAAAAACCATTACTTCTAGGTCTTAAGGTTCTAGAAGGCGCATATATACCGAACAAAGCTAGAAGAGGGGGACAGTCTATATGTCCCGTTATGACATCTCTTGCAAATGCTATTGAAAAGTAAGTCCTTCTACAAGATAAAGGCTTTATGCCAATTAATAAGCACCTACTATTATACGATGGCATACAATCAGACCAGTTCAGTCTTCTAAGCGCATATTTTGTAAATCTTTTTTGAATTTTTTCAATACGTATCAAATCTTTTTTAAAAAGAGGAGACCATACGACAGAACAATATTCCAAAATTGGACGAACTAAGGCTACGAAAAGGGATTTTAATGTATAAGGATCTCTAAATTCTTGGGAGTTTCTAAATACAAATCCAGACATAGCGTTAGCTCTCGATATAACATAATCAATATGTACATTAAAAGAAAGATGTGAATCAAAAATAACTCCTAAATCTTTTTGACTAACAGTTTTTTGCAATACCGCATCTTCCATTTTATACTCAAACAATATCGGCATAGCGGACCTTGAGAAAGTCATAAATGAGCATTTACTTATGTTCAAGCTTAAGGCATTCAAACAACACCATTCATTCAATGCATCAATATCTTTTTGTAAGTCTAGACTATCAGCAATTGACTTAATTGATTTAAAAATTTTTACGTCATCCGCAAACATCAGACATTTTGAAAAATTAATTACAGTGGGTAAATCATTAATGAATAGTAGAAACAACAAGGGTCCCAGGTGACTGCCCTGAGGCACACCAGAGAAGTTTCTAATTTTGATAGATAATTTAGATCCAATTTTAACAAACTGTGAGCGATTGCATAAGTAATTACTCATCCACTTAAGGAGTGTTGAGTGAAACCCTAAGAATGAAAGTTTTTTCAATAAAATTCGATGGCTAACCCTATCGAACGCCTTTGAAAAATCTGTGAAAACTACATCGGTTTGGCATTTATTTTCCATGTTTTTCAAGCAAAAATTTACAAAAAGAGTCAAGTTAGTCGCAGTCGATCGCCGTTGGACAAAGCCATGCTGGTAAACTGATATATGATTCTTCACCACTTCATAGATTTTCTTCTTCACAATCGATTCAAAAATCTTAGCAATCAATTGCAACTTGGCAATGGGTCTATAATTCTTAACATCTTGCTTTGAACCAGATTTATAAATGGGAGTAATATAGGAAAATTTCCAGGCATCTAAAAACTCACCACTTTGAAGAGATAGGTTGAAAATGTAACACAAAGGTTTCGACAAATTAGACGCACATTCTTTTAAAAACCTTGCAGGAATATTATCAGGTCCAAGGCTTAGATTACTATCTAAACTTAAAAGTTCATTATAAATCTCTTCTTCAGATATAGACATTGAACCCATATCAATTATTTCCGAATGATTCATCAGAATATCATTAATAGAAGAATCAACGATAAAGTTTGATTGAAAAAAAGTTGCAAACATGTTACATATTTCAGAAATATCACTACTTATAATACCATTGTAATTCATATTTGAGGGAATTCCTACCGATTTTCTTTTTTCATTGTAAAATTTCCAAAAAGATTTAGAGTCACCTTTGATCCTTGATTCAATGGACCATAAATAGTTATTATGTAAAAACTTCTTTAAAAAATTATATTCTCTCAGCAGGCGACAATAATTGCCTCGAAGATTTGAATTGATCTTGCTTCTTTTTTGAGCCTTAAGTAAAGCATTTTTTAGACGTAATAAGCCCTTTGAAAACCATACCGGCTTTTTGGATCCCCGTCTTATAGCTTTTTTAGGTATAAACTTATCAAACAATTTTTGAATTACATTTATAAAAGCAGAAAAACATGAAAACAACGTAGATTGATCCAAAAATGAATCCCAATCTATACTTTGAATATAATTATTAATGCAAATGTAATCGGCCCTGTTAAAATCAAATTTTAAACCTACAATAGCTAATGGATCAGATAAACATCTAAAAACTGATAAATTAAATACTATATTTATGGCTTTATGGTGAATACTATTATTTAACAATGGATTTTCATCTTCAACAACTAAAACATCAAATTCATTTTGAATATAAACCAAATCTAAAATTCTACCTATTTCATTTACAATATTATTAACTTGAGATAAATTTAAAGCAGATAATGTATCAGTTACAACGGCCTCAAAATCTTTTAGAACATGAATTGGAAATAAACATTTATCATCAAGAGAATAAAGCCATTTAACATTACAAAGATTAAAATCTCCTAGAACAACAGCAAAACAATTTTCATCAAAATTGGAAACAACATTTTTAATATTATTCACGTGTGCATTATAAATATTTAATTCAGATTTAGGAGGTATATATGAAACAAATACAAATATTTTAATCTTATTTAAACTTGTATCATGATATCTAATTGATAATTCAATACAAACACATATTTGTTCGATCATACCCGAGCAGTTTGACAATTCAACTTCCTTGCTATTCAAACTAGAATTAACCGCCACCAGCACACCACCCCCTCTATTCAATCCAGTATATGTTGCACTGCGGTCCATTCTGTAGACAACAAAGCTAGAATCAAATAATTCTGTTGAAAGTAAGCCATCATAAAGCCATGTTTCCGTGAGTGCAATCAAATCATGCGTACAATCCAGTATAGATGAATAAAATTGATTTGTTTTGGTGCGCATACCTCCTACATTTTGATAATAGAGAGAGAATTTATCGAATGCAGAAACAGCAGTAGCAGAAACAGCAGGAATAGCAACAACATCAGCAGGCAAAACATCAAATAGGAGAGATCTCTCACTTACACCATTAGCATCAATAGATAAAACAGATGACGAGAGTATAGCACACGAGTTGATATCATCAACAGAATGCACAATATCAGCAACAACAACATCAGCAGCAACAACCTCAGCAGCAACAACATCAGCAACAACAACTTCAGCAGCGTGATCATCAACAGCGAAAACAGGTTTTGTTGTTGAATTGTTTATGTACAGGTTAAAGGTGGCTTCGTTCGCTCGTCGTTTTTTGGAATAAATTCTCTTACACGAACACCAGTAGGCCAAATGGAAGCATGCATAATTTTTTCAACGCAATTCTCTGGAATCGCCGCTTTGAAATTTATGAAAGAGAAGTCAGTTACGTCGGCACCTTTCTTCACAAGCATTGTGCATTTAATGAGATTTGGAGAGATGTCAAGCACATTGGCAATAAATGAAGTAAGAGAATTTACTGTTGTATTTGTGCAAAGGTAAGACAAATGTAACCATTTGGATTTGAGAATAGAAACACCTTCAAGCGATGTGGAAGTATTGTTTCCAATTATGTTTTTACGAATGGATCCATCTTTCCTTGCTAACGACGGGGTAAGGGGGACCGTATTCATATTCTCTTCATCTTTATTGATTTCAGAAGAATGGATGGTTTTCTCTTCTGAATTATTGCGAACACTAATCGATGGTGATGATATTGAAATGCTCTGAGTACACTGACCTAATGTAACGTTAGTATCAAGTTTTTTATTTGTTAAGGAACTCTTGTTTGAATGTTTTTTTGCAGCGATATTAACTGAAGAGTTAGATTCCTTAAGCGATTTATTTATGAAGTTCATTTGGTCTTTTAGCTCTAAGATCTTTGCAGAGAGTTTATCAAGCTTATTAAACAAATCGTTTACAATTTGCCGCGACACAGTACAGGAATTACATCTCCACATCATATTTGCATCGGTGACGAGAACCTTAAAGCTGGTCTCCGAAATACAAGCACATTTTTTATGATATTTATTTTTGCAAAAATGTTCACATTGAATGAAGTTAGAATCAGAAATTTCTAAATTACAAGAACCACACTGATTTGATGACATTTTACTTATTTATAGTAATGCAAGAACAAATAAACAATGCAAAAGATAATATAAAACAAGGGAGCTTAAGAAAACACGTCTGATCGCTTTAAGCGCTACTATATTTTTTACATACATTTATCAATATTGAGAGGCAAACGAATTAGGATCACACTGCAACTCTTCACAATCTCGAGTATTTTCAACAGTTTTGAAGATTGTAACATCGTCTGCATAAATGAGACAATTTGAATATTTCAGAAGAGACGGTAAGTCATTAATAAATAAAATAAAAAGTACGGGTCCTAAATGGCTACCCTGTGGTATTCCAGAGTTAACCTTAAACTTAATTGATTCACAACCATTGAAAAGAACCGAATAAAAATTATCAAATAAATAAGACTGGAGCCACGATACAAACTGTTCGCTAAACCCCATCTTCAACAATTTTAATAACAAAACTCGGTGTGAGAGTTTGTCAAATGCCTTACTGAAGTCGGTGAAGACACAATCTACTTGTTTTCTATTTTTAAACGAATCAATACAACTTTCTGCCAATTCCATTAAAAAAGTCACAATAGAGCGACCTTTTGTAAAACCATGTTGATTTGCAGCGATAATTGATTTAACATAAAAACATAGTGATTCGCAAGGTTAAAGCCTAGTACGCTGCTGATGCGAAACGAAATTTTTCTTTGATCTCCAAATAGACCACGAAACGCTTGCGAAAACACAACGGAAAATATGCTTGGAGAGTTTCACTAATTCCAAAAACAAAATCAAACATAAACGCAAAAAATCATGATGTAATAAAATGATAAACAAAAAAAAAAAACACAAATAAACCCAAATGTCATTTTTCCGCACACAATAAATAGTCCTTACAATTAATTCAGTGCGAAAAAGAAGCGGAGAATTCTCCAAATAATCTACTACAATTATACATTTCGCTCTTCGAACAGCATACTGCAAAACGAAAAAGAGAACGAAATTTTCCTTTTCTGATTTCGTTGTGTCATTTTTGTATGGGATTTTTCGTTTCGCAACAGCAGCGTATTAGGCTTAATTGCGAAGAGTGCACATAATTCGGTAAATATTAACAGAAACTCAATTTCAATAAATATAGGGACCATAAATTAAATTCAAAGCTATTATTTTTTCTTTAACGGCAACCTAATTGATGATTTAAAGCAAAAAATTATGTACTTTAAAATGTTCAAGTTGCTATTTTGCAACTTTGAAAAAATTAAGTAATACCTACAGAAAAAAAGAATGTACTTACTACTTTTTATGCATGTGGAAAAATGCTATGGGCCAAAGTAAATACTTGATTTTAAGTATTTACTGCATTTTTATGCATGCCAAAAAAAAGTAACTACATACTTTGAAATTCTCTAGTAAAAGCATTTACTATATCGTCGGCTAAATACGTAAAAATACTAAGTCTACTTTTGCAAATTTTGCAGAAGAGCGAAAAAACAAAAAAAAAATACATTGCTCCATATAAAAACTGCAGATTTTGTCTTTAGTATTCTGCTACAACTAAGATACATTGGCCCAATTGATTAAGCTATTTTGTGCAGAATGTGTTTCTTAAGAAAATCGAACCAAAAGTGGACTTTGCAGCTTTACGTATTTAGCCGACGATATCTTTTATGCATGCCATCCAATATTATAGCAAGTGACAATTTTTGCAAAGATAATTACATGACACCTAAATTCAACATCTTTGCCTGCGCTGATTATTTGAATGCATGATTTTATTGAATATATTATTTTAACAGAATTAAAATTAAATTCAAAAAAAGTATCTGCCAAACTCACCCATGTTTGCCGTATAAATAAATACACATCTTTTAATAAACAAACATATTGCTGCCACTGTTGTTTGTTGGTTTTATTTATCGATGTCATACTTCAGCTTCCCCGCCTTATTATCTCTGTCAACACGGTCGTCGTCCGTCGTGTGTCGTCGTCGTCGGTGGCATGCCTCAAGCCAACCGATATATATGTAGGTATAAAACTAAACGTCTGACATATTCACATTGAGCTATGATAGGCTAATGGGTGCGACAAAAATATATTATTACGAGTATTACAAAACTTTTGGAGTTCATCTGCCTTTTCCAAATTTTCACTTTTACTTGTTGATGGCGTTGCTTTGTTGTTTTCACTCTATTTTATAGTTTATATTCTTTGAAATTTATTCAAATTTAATCCATCGTCGTCCGTTTAAACGTCGCGTTTTTTTTTTTGGCTTTGGTGCTGTCGTCGTGGTCGTGGTGGTATAGACAGAGTGTAAAGTAATTTGTCGGTTATTATTATTAGTTGTGCCTTGGACATCATTCATAATGAAAGTAATGTCATTTCGTAGCCGGAATGCAGCACTGTTTGCATTAATTTTGATTATCAAAAGTTTATCATGTGTGATAAGTGCGGAAGATGAAGATTATGATGGTAGTTTGGAAGAGGAGGAGGACGATTCGGGGGAGGTAGTTACAAGGAAGAGTATAAGGGAGGATTCATCGTTAAAAGTTGTATGTTTAATATATTTAATTATTTGTCATTTTTTATTGAGTTAAATAATTAAAAAAAAAAAATCTTTTTAAACAAAAGGACAAATTAATTGCAAAATATGGATATGAGTCGGAAGTGCATCAAGTGACAACGGAAGATGGTTACATTTTGAAAATGCACAGGATACGTAATAGTGGCAAGCAGCCTGTGTTCCTGCAACATGGTTTAGTAGATAGTTCAGCTGGCTATGTTATTATGGGACCAAATGTCAGCTTAGGTAAGTTAAAATCAAATGAAATAAAGAAAGTAAATTTGTTGATGAAAATGTATCAAAAAAATTCAGTTATACTCCAATCGGAATAAAAAGTGAAGTAATGGGTTTTATATACGTAAGAAATATACAGTAAAGCTTTGGTTTGGAATTAAAGTTATTAAAAATCTTCAGTTTTCATCAAAAAAAAGGATATTTTTTCTTTTATTGGTCTCCGTTAAAATAATCATGGAAGATTTAAAAATATGTTTTGTGAAGGTGAAGACAAAGTGATAAACAAAATGTTTGGTATTTATACAGGGTGTCCCGTAACTCAAAGTCAAGCGTGTAACGGGTGATAGGGTAGGTTGTACCTGTTCTGAAAAAAATAAGAAAAAAAATCTATCTTGCTTGGTTAAGTAATAATAGTAATATTTAGAAAAATAGTGAAAATCGATACCCTAGACCACATTTTTAGCTACTGTGGTCACAAATTTCCGTATTTTGACGTGTTTATTTTTTGTATGTAATCCTAAATAACCATGCTATTGATTTCAATCACAAATTTAAAAATAAATATTGTAAGTTTCGTAAGAAAAATAAAGTTTGACTGAGTCATGTTTCAAAAAAAATTTTTAAGCGAACTTTGACACTTCATATTTAAAAAAAAATGTACTACACTACCTTGGCAAGTTTTTTAAAAAATTGGCGCGTTTCGTCAAGATTTCAAAATGATACAACACTTGCTACTTATTCATTCGTAAAAAATATGTTTCATTTTTTATTTGCAAAAAACACCTCAGTTCACTTCAACCACTTTTACCAGAATAATGCGTTTTTGTACTCAAAAATCCATTTTACCAAGGTGTACGTGACATAAACAGAGGCGCTAGAATCAGACACTGTTTGCCGTCAATAAGAGTGAGACAGATCTACATTACACAATATGGTACGCTAAGATATACGTTCGGTACGGTACGTTCCTTGTTTTACTCGCAACTTCTCACAATCGTGCGTTTTTGTGATACCCTGGACTCGATTATTGTTGTAAAAATTTTGTCAGTTATTATCTAGAAATAGGAACTAAAAACTTCCATATTTTTCGCCAACATTGTTCTGCAGATATCGACTCTGGGAGCGTTTAGTCACGAGGTAGCAAACTTTGTACACGTTGCACATAGTACGGGCTGAAGTAGTTCTGTTTTAAAATTCGATGAGCAATGCTTTTCGGTATTCCAGTGGATCGAAAGGTACCCAAATGTGGGGCATCACCCATGACCACCGGGTGTTCATCTATGCACACCTATCATACTCGCAAGGACGATTGCCTATAGTACTCGTATGGCGGCGCTGCAGAAGGGAGACTCCAAGGACATAACAACGAAGTAGTTTTAAATTAAATTGAATTGAATGTGATTCCAGCGCTTGATCAGTGCGATTGAAAGATCTACTGGAATACCGAAAAGCATTGCTCATCGAATTTTAAATCAAAACAACTACCACCCGTGACCCGAACCATATGCAACGTGTATACGAAGTTTGCTCTCTCGTAACTATACGCTCCCAGTGTTGATATTTGCTGAACAATGTTGGCAAAAATTTGTGAAGTTTTTAGTACCTATTACTAGATAATAACTGACATAATTTCCACAACACTATTCGAGTCCAGGGTAACAAAAGCGCACGATTGTGAGATGTTGCGACTAAAACAAGGAACGTAGCGTACCGAACGTAGATTGTAGCGTACCATATTGTATAATGTCGATCTGTCTCACTCTTATTGACGGCAAACAGTGTCTGATTCTAGTGCCTCTGTTTATGTCACGTACACCTTGGTAAAATGGATTTTTGAGTACAAAAAAGCATTATTCTGGTAAAAGTGATTGAAGTGAACTGAGGTGTTTTTTGCAAATAAAAAATGAAAAAATTTTTTTACGAATGAATAAGTAGCAAGTGTTGTATCATTTTGAAATCTTGACGAAACGCGCCAATTTTTTAAAAAACTTGCCAAGGTAGTGTAGTACATTTTTTTTTTAAATATGAAGTGTCAAAGTTCGCTTAAAAATTTTTTTTGAAACATGACTCAGTCAAACTTTATTTTTCTTACGAAACTTACAATATTTATTTTTAAATTTGTGATTGAAATCAATAGCATGGTTATTTAGGATTACATACAAAAAATAAACACGTCAAAATACGGAAATTTGTGACCACAGTAGCTAAAAATGTGGTCTAGGGTATCGATTTTCACTATTTTTCTAAATATTACTATTATTACTTAACCAAGCAAGATAGATTTTTTTTCTTATTTTTTTCAGAACAGGTACAACCTACCCTATCACCCGTTACCCGCTTGACTTTGAGTAAAGGGACACCCTGTATATGTGGGTACATATGATAGTCAAAAATGTAATCTGTTTTTACTTGCGGTATATAGGAACTATATGGCAAGTTATGGATTTGTAAAAAAATCTAACTCGGGATTTTGACCAAAATTGACATTACGATGATAGTGAAGTCGAAAAAAGAGGGTCTTGCAATTCTGTCCGTCTGTCTGTCTGTCCCTTCGGCTGCAGCCTAAACGGGTCGGCCGATTTTTTTCAACGTTGGTACTTAGAGTTTTTTGGGCACTATCCCCACCCGTTTTTTTCATTTTTTTTTAAGACCAAAAACAACGGTACCTGCCATAAAAATTTTTTTACTAAAAAATGAAAATCTTATTTTTCTCAAAAACGTGCCAACAACTTTAAAAAAAAAATTCAGTAATTTTTTTTTACAAACATTTTTTTTTTGCAAAATGGTTAAAAATGGTACCTCCCGTAGAAGCATTTTTTTGTTTTTCGATGTTCTCAAAAACCGTTCAACTGATATTGATTAATTTTGTTATACAGAATGTTTGAAAAATTTTTAAAATTTTTGTAAGTATACCAAAAATCTCATTTTTCTGAAAAACGTGAAAATCTCATTTTTCTGAAAAACGGCTTTTACGATTTTGATTAAATATTTTTCGTCAACTAAAATCTGTACGATCTACCATTTTAATGGAAACAAAATTTTTCTATCGTTTAAAAATGGTATCTCTCATAGAACCATTTTTTTCTTTTTCGACTATCTCATAATCAGTTGAACTGATTTTAATGAATTAAACAAAAACTTCAAATAAGTTCTAATAATATTGCATACAAAAATTTTCGAAAAAAATAAATGATTGATTTTTAAAAAAATTTTCAAAATTATTTTTTTTAAATTCCATATTTCGAAAATGGGTAGATGCTATTTTTTTTAATACATGTCTTAATTCCACAATAATAAAGGCTACAAAATTGCGTACCATTCTTTTTCTTTATTTTTTCAAAATTTTATACACATATAAAAAACTGTTTAAAAAAAACCGCTCCAACGATTTTCAACAATGATCGCACATATAAGAGCAAGTTCGTGTGGCCCATGTCGTGCACATATTTTTTACTTAATCGGGGGGCGTAAAACCCGCTTAGTGAAAGAAAAGTTATTATCTACATTTTACCGTTTCTCTTAAGTGGGTTCTACTGTATATCGTTATAAAGTGTGGGAAAATCAAAAGTATTAATTAATTAATTTTTTAAAAATGAACGGGAACAACCCAAGAATAAGACAAATTTACCAAAAAATTTAAAACCCTATTTTCGTTATGTGAATTTTTCCCCAAAGAAAAATATAACGTATAGTTTTCAAACAATTACTTTGAACATTATTCGCACCCTTAGAATGAAAGTGACCTAACTAAAAAATTTGGCATCTTTTTTACAGTCTTGTTGTAGAGTTCATTTCGCTTTTAAAGGTCAGTTTATTGAAAAATCAGAAGGTTACAGAAATTTTGAGTTAGGTCACTTTCATTCTAAGGGTGCGAATATACGAAGTTTTATCAAAATCGTTATAGTCGTTTTCAAAAATATATAAAAAAAAAACAAATTGTTGTATGACATTTTCGAATTTGAATTTCAAAATTCAAAATCACAAAAAAATACTCTGCACCGCTTTAGCTCTAGCTCAAATATTATAGTGGATGTACGAATACACATAATTTGTTTGTGTTTAGTAATGTGGATTGAAAAATGAATTTTGAAAAAAAATCATCTACCCATTTTTAAATTATCGAATTTAAAAAAAAATAATTTTGCTTTTTAAATCCAAAATTATTTTTTTTTTCAAATTTTGATATGCAGTATTATTTGAACTTATAAAAGGATCTTTTATAAAAAATTTACTTAAAATCGGATTAAATAGATAATGAGATAGTTAAAAATCGAAATAATATGGTTCTTTGGGAGTTAATTTTAACAATGGCATTTATGTAAAATTTGTTCCTGTTTAATGCTAGACCGTACTAATATTAACACACACAAAATTTGTAGCCAAAATCGTAGGAGTCGTTTCCGATATAAATAAGATTTTCTATTTCTAAACACTTGTATGACAAGTTTGATTAATTTCGTCTAAAAGAATAATTTTCGTTTAAAATCACCGTTTGGTGCTAAATTTAACAAAAATATATGTATTCATTCTCGCGAAATATTAAGTTTTGATCAAAATTCGAGAAAAGCAAACAAATGGTACTGTAGGCGCTGCCATTAATACAAAAAAATACAAAAGTATAACTTATTTCATTATAGGTAATAAAATTGGCCAATTATAAACATTTTTTAATATGAAAAGTTCATAAAAAAGGAGAAGCTATAACATTTTAAAAAAAATTATGGCTGACCAATTACTGAATCTAACTGACCTTTTATGAATAATTGATGACCTTTAGACGGCTTTCTTTTTTCTAGAATATCCCACATAATATGGGATGCTGAGATAAAATGTATCATATTTTTCACCGTTTTAAAGTTGTGTATTATAAAAAGCTTTAAGTCAAGTTTATTTAATTTTTTATATTTATAAAAGTAAGAAATTCTTTTATGCATTCCATTTTATTTAGGATACCTTCTAGCAGACCTCAATTATGATGTATGGCTGGGTAATGCACGTGGGAATCGATACTCTCGAAATCACACAACATTAGATCCAGATGAATCAAAATTTTGGGATTTCAGTTGGCACGAAATTGGAATGTACGATTTGCCAGCTATGATCGATTATGTTTTATTGACAACTGGATTCAGACGAGTACAATATGTGGGACATTCACAAGTAAATAATAAAAATTGATTTTTCATAGACACACATATTAATATTATAATTCTTGATTTTTAAGGGTTGCACATCATTTTTTGTTATGTGTTCTATGCGACCTGAATACAATAAAAAAATTGTATCAATGCATGCTCTAGCACCAGCAGCATATCTCTCTGACACTGAAGATCATCCATATATCAAAGTTATAGATTTATATTTAAAGGTAAGGTACACATTGCTATATCTATGAAATGTGGTTAGTTCCTCAGTTTCGTTTTTTTAGAGTTTGGTTGGAAGTACCATAAGGGAACTCTTTACCGGCGAATTTAGATTTCTCTGCAGTGTAACTAAAGAAACTCGACGAACTTGCATTGAAGCAATATTTACAATAGCTGGTCGTGATGAAGATGAATTTAATGAGGTATTTAAACTTTTTGTTTGTAACATCTTTTCTTATCAACCCATAATTTTTTTTTTCTTTTTTTTTTTTTTTTATTCAGAAAATGTTCCCTGTGGTTCTTGGTCACTATCCAGCTGGTGCTTCAGCAAAACAATTAAAACATTTTGTTCAAATCATTAAAACAAGTCGATTCGCTCCGTATAGCTATAGTGTTTCGAAAAATTTAATACTTTACAAAGAACATCTGCCACCAAAATATGATTTGGCCAAAGTAAAAGTTCCAGTTTATTTGTATTATTCGTTGAATGATTTGCTTGTCCAACCAAGTAATGTGGAGCAATTGTTTAAGGATTTAGGAAATCCAGTTTCAAAATATTTGGTACCTTACAAAGAATTTAATCATATGGACTTTTTATGGGCTTCTAATGTTAGAACTTTGCTCTATGATGAAGTTATAAAGAATTTGAGAAAGTTGAAAATGTTGGAATTGGAGTAGAATTGGACAAGTAATCTATTTATATTTAACAATTAAATTAATTTATTTATTGTTATTTTTATGTGAGTTTTATGTATATGGGATCTAAGTTAGGTGCAATATATTTTAAGATGATAAAATTATTAAAATATATCGAAATTATTTTTTTTAAGTTTTTTCTTAGTTATCTTTTAACAGGTAAATAAAAATGCTTTGAAGTTTGTTGCTCAACTCTTTTGTTTAATATTGAAAATGTTGTCTACCTGAGTGTGGGTCATCACTCATCGAGCCCATAGTAACCTAATTCACATTTCTGACATAAACTAGTCGGGATCATGACATAATCTCGAATGACAAAAATCTCGAATGCAAAAAATTTCGGAAAAACAATTTTTTAATCTAGAATGAAAAAATTTCGAATGCACAAAAATCTAGAATGAACAAAAATATCGAAAGACTATATTAATATCTAGAAAAAAATCTCAAATATTTATTATATTCAGTTTAATAAACAATTTATTTTTCTGGACCCACTTGTGATTATATAGTTGTGTTAGTTGACGATGACTAAACACTGCTATTATATGTTGGCCCGCACCAAATGATAAAAAGATAATTAATTATTATTAATTCTTGATTTTTGTATTTATAGATTTTGCTTTCTAGATTTTTTTTTTTCGAGATTTTTTCAATTCTAGGTTTTTGTTTTCGATATTTTTGCTTTCGAGATTTTTGCTTTCTAGATTATTGGTTTCTAGATATCGTGGTAAACCAAAATTTTTCATATTGTTAAAATTTTAAAATAAAAATTAAACTTCAATACTTTTTTACTTTCCTTATATTTTAAGAGTTAATAATGCCAAATTCTAATAAAAATAAGGAACAAATTTATTATATCATTACCATAACTCATTGATGTTTAAAGAACAAAAAACATGCTCATTAATTTTTTTTATAAAACTTGGACCACATGGGGAAAGGATATCGGTTCGATCCATCGATTTCAAAAATTTTGGAAACAAAAAAATTATATAAATATTTTTATATGAGATAATGCACTTATCAAAAAAGTAAGAAATGAAATTTTTTGTACATGTATATAGATTAATTAGGAAAATCCACCCACTTTCACGCCCATTTTTGTAAATGTTTTTTACTTACTCCCATAACTAACCATGACACCCAAAATCGGGTCAAATTACAAATTAGCAAATATGATTTATGCAAATGCTTCGAGGATGAAGTGGCAGCATATATTATCATTATCTGACTTTTTTGTTTAAGTTTTGTAAAATTTCTGATACAAAGTTTTATATTTTTATATCTATGTAAATAAAAATGTAAATGTTCGTTTGTTCCTTATTACAAAACTCTGAAAGTTCTTCATACGATTGCTATGACGTTTTGACATAACATTGCATTCGAATACGAACGTGTTTTTGATTTTTTTTTTTAACCAGCCTTCTGTTATAGGCATCATAAAAGCAACACTCACTATATTGATTTCTCAGGACGGCATTCCTCAGTTTTGAGGAAAATAGCATCCTACTTTTAAAATAATTTTTTAAGGGTTATATTTAGAAGATAAACTACGAGGATATTTTTTAAACTATTTAAAGAGTTAAAATGGGGAAAGCAAATTTTTTTTTTGTAATTGAAATGTAATATTTTAGAGGATGAAAAGGAAAAGATCAAAAATTGGTTTAAAAACAAAAATATTTTGAAATATGAGGTACCTAAATAAATAAAAATAATATGTTGAGAAAATAACAAAAAAAAGGATTTAATCGATTAGATCATTTTATAAAACAGGGCGTTGTGTGCGCTGCGGGGCTCACCGAAGCGAACTGGTAACAGCTATAAAATATTTTAAAATAAAATTAAAATAAAGCTGGTATGGTATGAACTATTATTTCAGTAAAAAAATATTTTAAAATTACAATAAAAATATTCAATGATTGTTTTTAATTAAAGCTATAACTAACGTTAATACATTATATAACACTGTTATATTTATTAATATTAAGTATTTAATATTAAACAAGCCAGCTAGTAAAAAATAAAAAGCTATAAAACAAATCGCTAATTTTTTTAGTCTTATTCCTAAAAAAAAAAAAAAATGAAGATGCTTTTACGTTTTATTTGTACTTGGATTCCTGTTTTGGTGTCCATAATTTTAATCTGACTTCAGAATTGCTTCATCAGATCAGGTTTTTGAAATCAACCCATTTCAAAATAAAGAAAACTGTTTTAATTTGGTCTATAGCGCAAGTATTGGTTTCGTTAAAAAAAAAATCGAGCATTCCGAAAAATTAGATTTTTTCATATACGGTCCATCGGTTATGAAAAATTTAAGCTATAAAACATAAACGGGTAAACCAAATTGTTTCCAATTTGGCCAGAGTATTTTTTTGTGATTTCCTATATGGGTAGAAATTCGAATATAGTTGCTTAAGCTCACCCACTCTTATGATATTAATGAAACTTCGTAAATGTAATGATCAAAATGATTGTAAGAAAAATGGATGTTTTAAATGAAATCCGTTCATAGAACGACAAACGGCGCACTGACTTTTTTCATTCCACAAATCATAACTTTTGAACGCATAAAGATATCGCTACAATTTGCTCTTCTTAAAGGAATTTTTTAGAAAATTGCTTTCCAGGGTGTTTATATGTAAATCTTAAGAATTTCGAAAAAAAAATCTTCTAGTTTTTTTTAGAAAATTGAGAAAATAATCAAATCTACTTTAATATATATATAATTACTAAGTGTCAAAATAGGAGCTTTGGAGCAACTTACCGCCATAATTTTCACTTTATTAATCCAGTTCCAGTTTAAAACTTAAATGTGGATGTAAATTAATATAAATTCAATTAATTTACATCCGTTTTAATTTGAATTAATCGAGTGAAAAATATGACGGTTAAAGTCGGATTGTATTCAAATTGAAAAAAAAAATAATTTTTGTTATTTTCAATTTTCCCAAAAACTAGAAGGCGTTAAAGCCTTTGGTTTTTAGTGTTTGGCTAAAAATTAATGAAAGGATTTAATATTAAAAACAAAAATATTACTTAACTATCCTCACCCAACTAAAAATTAAGGAAAGGATTTAATATTAAAAACAAAAATATTACTTAACTATCCCCACCCAGCCAACTAGGCCCACCCCGGCTTCGTACGGGTTGACAAACGCAATTTTTTTAAGAAATTTACAAAAGAAAATATAAATAAATAATTCGTTTAATTATTTATTTATAAAAATGTCAATCACCCCAATGACTTAATGCGCCAGCTTATATATATTTATATCTGCAAAAAAAGTGTTGAGGTTAAAAAAAAATTACTTGATACACGCAAGTGCCTAAAAATAAATGTGAAAAGTCCCCGATTCCCCGCTAGTCAAATATTACGGGTTTCATAATCGGTGCATCAGTTATTCATGAGTCGAAATTTTATTATATTTCTTGTACCTAGCTAATATCCGTCCCGTCCGCTTCCTTAAGCTTCCAAAGCTCGTAACCTCTGTCTGAAAAGTTCGAATTACCCACAAAAATAGCAAACATTTTAATTTTTCCAATGTAAGAAACATTAATATCTTTTGCTTTTAAACAAATTTATCCTATAAATTGTAAAATAAAAAAAATCTCCGAACCTTAAAATATGTATGTGGGATTGAGCCAAACGACACAACCAATACATGACCCTAAAGAACGAACGACGACCAATACCTACAATTTACAAAATACAATATTCAAGAGAATTAACAAGAAAGAACAAAGTAAAAGAAACATGGGCCCCTCTTCATTATTTTGTATTTGCTTATTCTTCCATTATTTTGTATTTGCTATTTCAATTAATTTTAAGTCAGTTTGTATCTAAATTCTAAACTCCGCGAGAGAAGCATCAGTACGCCTCAACGTCGTCGCTTGCCTTGTAATTATTTTTATGTTCAAGTTTTACGTCAATAAAACATTTATAATATTAAATTAAACATAATATTTTGTCTTTATATTTGAGAAAAGATAAGAAGTTGGAAAAGGATTACAAGAAGAATCCTACATGTATTACCTTCCAAATAAAAAAATATTTTAAAATTTGACATTATATTTTGTCTTTACCCCATTTCACCCTATAAATAGCTAAATGATGAAAATATTAAGCCATAAAGCCAAAAACATGTTAGTGATTCCCTAAAACGAGTTTTTTTTTATGTTGGTTTTTTTACCCTATAAGTAACTAAATTTGGAAAAATTTACCCATCATCCATTTTAAACACATAAAAGATTTTTAAAATCCAATTAATTTTTTTTTACTGCTATTTAAAGTTAGTTTATTCGAGCAAGCGCATTCAAAAATTTGTTTTCAGAATTTTGGCAGCAAAACTGAGAAATTTTTCTGAATAATCATAATTTAGTATTTGTGCTCATATATGCAGTAAAGAGTAAATTGCTTTTATACCCAACAGATGGCGCTGATTAAATAAAAAAAAATACATATATGTATATAAACACGCGTGTATTTGAATGCAATGTTGCGTCAAAATTTCAAAGAAATCAGTGAAGATCCTTCGGAGATAAGAAACAAACGAATATTTTCATTTCTTATACATATACAGTAAAACTCGCTTATGTGAAAAACCCGCTTATCTGAAACACTTTTTTCATCCCCGAGTATTTGTCGACCAATTACCTTTCGCTTAAGTGAAAAACCCGGATACCTGAAACATATTTTCAGTTAAATTTAATACTTTTTGAAAAAAAACTCTCTTAAATTTGCTGAACTCTTTTACTTCTTTTTTATTTTTTACCTCCTCTAAATTTTCATCACAAAAATGACATTTGAATTTCTGATATGTCAGGAACTTTTTTGGAATTTTTAAATCCGCTTAAGTGCAATTTTTTTTTCACTTATCCGGACTCCGCTTAAGTGAAATTTTTTTTCACTTAAGCGGGGTTCGTTTAAGTGAAAAACCCGCTTAAGTGAAAGAAAGACTGTGACATTTTGCAGTTTCTCTTAAGCGGGTTTTACTGTATAATTTTGTATAATTTTTTTTTTATTTTGAGTACCTATAAAATTTAATTTTTCCAAAAATAATCACTTAAAAAATTTGATTTAAAAATAGTCTCAAATAATGGATGACTTTAAAAAAAAAAGTTCAGTTTTCAAATTTTGGTACCATACGATTTTTTTTTCTTTTCTCGACCTAACTTACACGTCCCATATATTTTTGTCGCATCTTATCAAAATTCAGCATGTTACAAACTGTTGTGCCTTTAAAGTTTGCAATGTGAACTGGGCCTTATAGTTTCCATATAGGTATAAATAAACTTACTTCAATATGTGCCTTAGTATAAAGTTGAAAAAAAATATATGTAAGAGCTTATAGTACCATATTATTCTGTCATAGAAAATAGGTAATATTCTCATTTGATTCTATGTTTTTATTTTGCCTGAATCCTTTTTTCATAGATACAAGACCACTCACTAGCACTATAGTTATAATCACTATAAGTGCAACAATCTTTCACCAAAAAATACGAGTTTAATTTTATCCTAACGATTTTTTCAAATATTTTTAAACGCCTATAAGTATACTTTCTTTTTATTTTTGTTTTATATGTAGATTAGCATTTAGCACATCACTTCGTAGTTTAAGTTTTAGTTTTTGTATACCCATTCTATTGTAGGTAGTGTTTCGTAAAAATGTTCCATGTATGCATTTTTAAAAATATTGTACGAGACAACAACGCCTATAAACACACTACGACGAGGCAAATGACAATACAAATACCCCTTTAAAGTTGCACCTGATACTGTTAAAATTGGATAAGATTGTAAATATACATGAAATGCAACCGCACTTGTTCGTTCACACCAAACCAACCATCCCTTAAACTTGAAAACATGTAACTGTTAACCTAACAGTATCTGTTCCATTTCAACAACGTTCGCACAATAATTTTTTCATCCTTTACTTCCGTATTCAATGTTTCGTGCAAATTTATCGGAATCACCTGAAATTGGAAACATTGCAAACACAGTAAGGGTGGAAAATTATCGACAGGCGCATAACATTCCTTATCACCACCACTGTAGCACCAGCCCATAAAATGTTCACCATCATCATCATCATTGCTCTCTATCATACAGCACACCCATACATTTATCGAACACCACAACAGCACAGCACGATAGATACATTTCAGTTCTAATATAACTCTTACGGGACTCGGAACGGAATCGAAGTGCGGATGGTTTGTGTCATCGCCACCACTATTCTATTTTTTTTTTCATTCGGTGAAGAGCATTTTAATAGGAAAAGATTTATCATAAATTAAATTTGGGGGGAAAGGAAAATAAACCATTTTTAAGGGTAGATTGTGTGTTATTCTACGAGACAATTTGTTATTCTTTCTTTTTTCGTAAAACAATAAACATATCGGTTATCCATTGTTGTTGTTGTATAAATTTTGTAAATATAATATTCATCTCAATCCGCGAACGAGTGTTACTGAACCCGAAAATTCAAAAAAAAAAAAAAAAAAATCGACAAAAAAAGAAAATTCAGGAAGATGAAGAATGGTGATTCTTCAGCATAGGGGTTAGCGCAAGTCTGGTTTTTTCCTCCAGTTTGTGGAATAAATCGATTTTGAGGTTATATTTTCTGGAAGAAGGCTACACAGTGTAATTTTTTTCTTCTTCTTCTTCATTTTAGAGCAAAAAATAAAAGGGAGTGGGGTGTGATTGTGCTTAGTTTGCAGTTTTTTCTTTATTCCTTCTAAATTTTTTGCCATTAGAAAAATTAGATTATATATGCTGATGGAAATTTTATTCTTGGAAATGCAATTGAATTAATTTCGAAAAAAAAGTGAAAAAGTTAACGGTTTCTCGTAAGAAAACTTGTGAGTGAGAAAATTTATAAAAAGTTTAATTTAAGGGAAGAAATAAATCCAGAAATGATTTCCCATCAAACAACATAGAAATAAAGTGAGAAATTTATTTTAAAAGTTATTCACCGAGACAAGGACTCTAAAAATAATAAAAAAAAAAAAGTTATCGATAAAACATTTTTTCCGACCCTCAAAGGTCTAAGTAGCTTTTTTATAATGGAGGACGAACTACGTTGCCCGATATGTAAGCAATTATTCGCGAATCCCGTTCTCTTGCCCTGTTATCATGCCCTCTGCCTGGCTTGTGCAATAGACATCCAAGCCGCCTACACACCGGCTGTGGTCGCTGCCACAGCTAATGGGAGCTTACCCCCGGCCGTAACAGGTTGTGCCGCCAGCCATCATCACAGTCACCATCATCCCAATTCAACGCATCATTCATCAACTTCCTCAGCCGCCAGTACTTCGAGTTCGGGAACCACAGAAAGCAGCTCGGATCAGGATCAAGCCGATAAGGTTAGCATTTTCAGTGAAGCCGATTCCGGAGTTGTATGTTGTACATCCAGACCTGGTTCGTACGTTGGCACTCCCAATCTTCAGGCACTGCTCTTTCCGCCCTCTGGCGGCGCTGTGTATTATTTAATCTGTCCACATTGCCGCAAAGTCGCCTTCTTCGACGAAAGTGGAGTGCGGAATTTGCCTCCGTACAAGACAATGGAATCCATAGTAGATAGATTTTGCGCACGTGAAGCCCTTCGCTGTCAAATGTGCGAAACTGATCCCAAAGTTGCTTCCCTCATATGTGAACAATGTGAGATACGTTATTGCGACGGGTGCAGGGAATTGTGTCATCCAGCTAGGGGACCTTTGGCCAAGCATAATCTTGTGAAGCCCACAGGAGCAGCTCAGCAACGGGAATCCTTGTGCGCTGAACACTCGGAACCATTTACTCTGTTCTGTTTGAATTGTAAGGGACCGGCTTGTGTGCAATGTGTAAACGAGAACGTTCATCAATCGCATGACGTCCAACCGATATTACAGACCTGTAAGGCACAAAAGGTGAGTTTCTTGGTATAAAGAAAGTTTTTGAAAAAAAAATGATGATAGCGTTTTGTTTTCTTTCTTTTTTTTATTGATAAAATGAGATTAAGTAAATATAAACATTTTATTTGTGTTTGTATTGCCGGTGTTTCTTGATTATAAACCAATGATAATAATAATATGATATGAGATGTTTTTTTTTTAGGTATAGGCATATTTTTTTTCTTCGAATTGGTTTTATCATTAAAATTGTATCTTTATATCTACACATATAGCTATAGTTCAATATTATATTCTGATATGAGGTCTAACTGAATTGAATTTTGAACCTCATATATCACAACATTGCTCATAATAATGATGACTCAAGAAAAAAAAAAGGTTTTTTAAAATGTAAACGTGCTTTATTGTCGAAACAAATACACAAATATTTTTTTAAAAGAATAAATATTTAACAATTTACTCTGAACACCTGATGTAATAAAATGCTCGTATTAGTTTTATGAAAAAAAAAGCCTGATTAGGTATATTATTATGCCCTCAGTTGCACGTCAACTTTTGAGAATCAAGTATAATCAACTTAAGTTCGATGGTAGGTATAACTACTTATATGTACTCATATACTATCATCAAGTGCTCGACTGATAAGTGCGTGATGATGATAACTTGTTTTTTATTCGAAACAGAAGGTATCAATTTCAAACTATAAGTTCACTTGATTCGCCTGTCAATGTTTAACCACGCATGAGAACATTAAGGTTCAAGTTCCATTTTTAAAACATGGTACAGTTAGTGTAAGTGCACTGAAGGGTTGTTTTTTTTCTGTGTATACTTAATATACCTATATGATTATTGTAATGATCTCAACTTGAACCCTTTTTAGTCAGGTTGAATTGTAATTTGACACTCACTCGGCTGATCACAACAGGTTATTGTGGATTATTGTGTGAATATTAGCGAACTCATCATTTCAGTAAAAGAACAACAGTATTTTAGTTTTTACTACATTAGATTACAGTTTTAAAATAGTTCTTCATAATTTTAATTTATGATCCTATTTTCAAATTTTTTTAAACTGTTATAACTATTATACTAATTTACAAAAAACAATAAATTGTTTGGCCGTTATTTTGTTCGTATATATTTGACTCCAAAATCACAATAGAAATTTTTTCAATGGATAGGTTTTCGAGATATGAATTTTTGAATTTTTTTTTATGCTATGTTCGAAAGCAGCTTTACAAATTAGCCCAAATATTGACCTAGTTAGAACTTATGTGGTTATAGATGGGTTCGATTGAATAATATTAAATTACCAATGCAAATTACATTTACGTTTTCCTAGTAAGTTGAAGAGTTTTAAAGATTTAGGCCAAAATATCTAAAAAAAATCATAATTTTGAACAACAGTGAAGAAAATAAAATTTATTATTTTACCAAAAAAATAATTAAATCATAAAAAGACAAAAATGTTTTGGATTGTGTACGTAGAAAAGATAGTTAAGGCGAGAATATAAGGTATAAACGAAAAGAATTTATGGATTAGTACCAAAGTTATGGCTGGTTTATTTACAAACCCCAAAATTTGACTTTTTCACTACTTTTGAAATTTAATCTTATATATCCAGGGTGATTTGCGTAAGATGCATCAAAACACTATAGAGCATGTAAATTTGGTCAAAACTAGAAACAAATTTTCTAGAAAGGGGTCTACGTCCCCGTCGCCCCCCCCCCCCCCCGTTCAGACAAAAAGTAGAATTTTGTAAAAAAAATTCTTTAAAATAAAAATAAAAACAACAGCAACACTAACAATATCATTCAATATATTTGTTTTCAAACTCAAAAGTAATTTTTTTTATTTAAGCCTATAGTACTCACCTCCCGTGAAATGAAAATTAAAAACATTTCAAAATACTCGTTAAAATTCAAAACGAACCCATAATTAATTCTTCACGTGAATTTTTGATACACAGTTTGAAATGTCTAACACTCACCTTGAATGAAAAAAAAATATTTATTTGAATTACTGTCACCAGAATCTTGAAAAAGTTCCAAAGAGGGGGTTTAAATTCCGTGGTTTTGTTCTTTTTTCCTCCTTCATAAGATTAAAAGCTCAAGAAAAGACGAAATAATTTTTTTTTTTCAGAATTTATATTTTGAGTAAAATAAATTGATTGACAATTATTGATGTCAAACAATTTTTCCCACTGCCTTAGTTTTTTTCCTATTGGTCGTACGTTGGGAAATGAAAATTTTGCGTGCAATTAATTGAAGAACCGGTTCATTTTCAACTTTCATATTTTGGTACCCACTTCGTGTTGTGTTTTTCATACCAGTGAACTAGGCGTCACTTTTGTATGAAAATTTCATTTTCACTCGAACTGAGTGGCTTTACAGTTTAATTCAAGGTATTTTGAATAATAGTTTTTCAAGATGTATATGAATTTTAAAAATTGACATTTTGAAAATAAAAAAAATTTAAAAATTAGTATCAAATTCATTTATTTACTGCAAATTTTACATGATTGAGTAATATTTTTTTTTAATATTCGATACTTTTATCAATTTTAAAACTTTTATCAATTTTAAAACGAAAAACTATATCTTATTAAAGTGCTTAGTTAAAAAAAATAAAAAATACCAACCTACGTTTTTCTTTGAAACAATATTTAGTAAATTTAAATGTTCCAGGTTTTTCGCGTTTGAATTTATAATGGAAATTTCTAAGTTGTATAGCTTTGTTTACTTTTTTGCTCTTCTTTACTTTTTGTTAACGTTTAAAAAGTATCAATTATTTTTGGTTCAAAGAATTCGTGTTCTTCTTCACTTCTATATCCGAGAATTTCATCCGCATTCCTACAAATTTGATAGATTGCCTTTTTTAGTCTAGAAAGTTACCGAACAAACCTATAGATTGTCATATCTTACAATATCGTCAGATCTGTCTCTAAAAAAATTGTCTCAAATGTCTTACAACCGTGTAAAGTAAACTCAACTATTTGTCTGATATGTATTTATCAGGCCATTGTCAGACAATCTGATAGTGAAGTTTTGAGGTATCTGAACACACATTTTTTTTTTATTATGTAGCCAATTCAGGTTTCTTAAGATCTCAGAAGTATCAGCAATCTCAGAAGATAATTCCTCAATTTTGCTGTCAAAAAGCTTAGGTATATACTGACATTTTTTTGGATTCGCTTGCGCAATTATTTTTTGCTGCAGTTGATCAATTTATGAAAAAGAAATGGAGAAATGTTCATTCAAAGCTTCAGTACCATGGTGCGAAAGATTGGCAGCCTAGCAGCAAGTGTGTTATCGCAAAAAAAAACTCTTATGGAGATGGAAAGTGGTTTTTGGCGTTTTTTTTTTGGCTCTGAGCAAAGCTCTGGGCAGAGGTTGAGCGGTCAGAGCAAAGCTCTGAGGAGATTATGAGCAGAGCCCTCAGATTTAATTATGAAACACACTTGAGCACTGAACATGTCATATGCATAGTAATCTGTCAAATTAGATAAAAATTGTATGAAGTTGGCTTCGCTCAGCATTTTGCTCGATTTGCTCGGTCATTTTATTCTGAGCATACAGATCATGCTCCGACCTAGCTCAGATGGAAAAAAGAAACACGACTTATGTGCTCTGATTTGTCTGAGGTAAAAAAGAAACATAGAATTAATTTTTGACAGCTCGGTGATCTGCTCTGAGGTAAAAAAGAAAACTTCTAAATGAGAAATCTTGTGCAAGTTTCTCCTTCTGCTCAGTGAAGTTGACAGAAGTTTGCTCAGTGCGATCTCAGAAACCTGAACTTGCTTATTTAACGTTATCAGTCTCTTTGAATTGCAATTTTCCTTGTTAATGTTATAAAATTATTTTACAAAATTCGAACATTGAATTTTTTAATATTATTAATACTACTACTATTATTTTTGTTATCATTTGGAACTGTCAAATTTCGTAGTTTTAAACATCTGACAGTTGCTGACAAATTCTTCATTAGTTGGGCATGAAAACGAAGTTGTGCTGCTACTTTTTAATTAATTTTGTATTTTTTTGTGATGGAATATGAAATATAAATGATAAAAATTGTTTCGTGGAAAACGATGCACCACATATTGCAGTCATCAAAAAACTAATAAAAAATTATAATTGGCAATTTATCATCCTCGGTGTCTTCCAATATGTAATGTAATTAGAAGTACAAATTTTTTGTTCCAATTGGATTTATTTTTGTTCATACTTCTCTGTAGTGAACACATAAAAAAAAAGTTCTAATTTGTCTGACAACGCCCGATGCCAATGGATCGACCAATTTTTCGTAAACCAATATTTGCTGACAGTATGAACACACAATTCAGCACTAGACACATAAAAATGACAACTTAGAGATTTCCCTCTGTCAAATCCAAATTTAAGAAAATCCTATTTTTTTCCTCAGAATTTTCACAGCAAAACTGAGAAATTGTGCCAATGACAATCACATTTTTGATGTGATATCAAATGTGATATCATCTTACACAGACTGAATTGGTTGATTGTGACTTTCACTTATCGCAAATCACCTTACACTATTCCACTCCATTTCGTGTAGATGATATTGCTGAGGTCTCTGAGATCTTATTTTCCTGTCAGAGCATTGTCAGATATAACAATATTATAAGATCTGATAATCGTCCGTACTTAGCTTTAGTTTCGAAATTTAACAAGATTTTTCATCAATAGAGACAAAAATGGAATCTATAGTTGGAAAAATGAAAAATAAAAGAAAAAAAGCTATTCATCGATAAACGTGGAAAATTGAATCGAATCATATCAGTTTCGTTACACTTTGTGAAGCTGATATAGCAAATATTGTAACGTATGATCATAATCTGTATAACTTAGTTTTCTTATAACCTATTTAAAACCCAAATTATTTCATGTATATACGTTTTAAAATCCCTTTAATTTTTTTTGATATTAAAACCGTCAATCGGGAATAAACTAGGTCCCCTTCCATTCCTGCTCACACGCCCACAGGAATGATTGAGAGTTGTAGGTCTCTGGGAGCTGATTCTACACGAGCAGTTTTTTGCATTTTAAAGTTCATCAAATAGTGGGCGTACTGCTAACTTTATTTCTCACTATTTTAATTCTATCCTTAGCTTTTTTCTGTTTTTTTTTTTGCTTAACTTCCCTAATAATGGTTTGATTTTACTGCTGTACACCATCTCTTACTATATCTTTTTGTTAAATCAAATTTAATGTAAATTAAAAATTTTTCAGAAGAAACAAAACATCAATTTTAAAAATAATAAAATAAATTCTCAGAAAAAAACTGGTAGAAATAATTCAGCAACGAGACATTGATATTTGAATTCAATGATTTTTTTTTTATATAAAAGTATATTTAATTATGTCATTTTTGCACTTTCAATGTTTTAATATAGAAAATCGACGATATGCAACACGAATTAATTTCATATACAAAATTATTTCCAACTTTTACCAAAAAAGCGGGTGCCATTTACATCAGCTGAATTCCCTGAATTACAGAGTTTAAAATGAGACCACCAACGTAAATTTTCGATATTTTTTATACATACATTATATTTTTTATACATACATTATACACCTTATATACCAACCCCTATATTGATTGTTGTTGAACGATAGTCTTTCCTGAAGTTTAGAAGTTTGTCAGTTTGTTTATGTAGAATGTACATTGTATAATGTAGGTACATAATTAGATGTGGATCATAAATTTGTTTTTTTTTTTTTTATTGTCCAAACAACTGTTTGAATATAGATTAAACGAGATTTTTTTAATAAACATTGTTGATTAAAATCGTAAAACATGAATAACAATAACATGCTCGATTAAAATAAATAATTACCTATAACAAGGTTTTAAGTATATGTGCTTATAAATTAGTATATAGGTATAACATGAAAGATGTTTTTGTTGAGAAAACCGTAAACTATAAATTTGTGCTTAAAGTAAAAACAACTGTTTTAGTAATTCTTAAAAAGAAAATTATAAAAAGATGTCTCAAAATTCACCCACGAAGTAATTTTGATAGAATAATATTAATAATAATTTTAACCATATACAGGGTGTTTTTTTTAGACGTGTGGTATTCAATCTGGCAATACTTTTTTCGGAGTTGGTCTTTTTGACATCTGTCACTTGATTTATGCTCAGTTTGGTTTGCCATTTCATAATGAATAGACTTACTCCTGAACAACGTTTGCAAATCGTGCAAATTTACTACCAAAATAATGGGTCGGTTCCGCTACGTCCATCCGCCATCGCGCGCAACAATTGGAGCTGTGCCCATGGAACATTTTGTCAGCCGCGGCGGCCACTTGCCCAAAATTATTTTTAAAACATTATGGCAAACCCTTATCTTTATAATAAAGCTAAACTCTTGGCCATAGCATTAAATTATATGCTCTGATACGATATTCCTTCCGCACCAAACGAACACGTTGTGGAAGCATTTGCAACAATTATTATTGGTGTATTTTTTTAACCTAAGATGCGACAGTCTTGAAGATAAACGAAGCCATCAAGATGAAAATGAGCATCATCGCTGAAAATCATTTTGTTTAAAAATCACCGTCAAAACTTAATTATTTTTTTCAAACTTTTGCCTAACAATGAAAAAAGCATTGTTCTTTCGTGTATAGCGCTCTATTTTTAATAACCCTCAACTGTCAACTGTCAAACTGCCAACACCTTACCGCATGAAATGGCATAAAATTATAATCTTGCGTGAATCTTGGGACACCCTTTATGTACCTTTGTGCATATCTAGTACCTTTATTAAATAATATAAGCAATTATATGGAAATGTAACAACCATTGTGGTTTCAATAAAACTTGATATCGTGACGATAGGAATAAGCAAAAAAAAAATTAACACACAATTCTGTAGGCCTGTCTGATTATTTTCGTATGCGTGTACCCAACAGTTTCTCTCCAAATCTACTAAGGAGAAATGTTTTATTTCTTTTATTGTAACGTTTACCGTAAACGGTTGAATTGATTTTGATATAATTTAATAGATATCTCTATAAAAATATTTGAAAAAAAGAATATTTTTTTAAATAATCGAGTTTTTAATGAGTTTGAAAAAACAGTAGTAAATTTTGAAATTTACTGCAAACAACACAATATTGAAAATATTAGGTGTGTTCCTTTACTTTGAAACTCTGTGCATTTGTGTGAATTTCTACGTCATTATATTTTTTTATATGAACTTTGACAGACTTTGGTGTAGAAATTCGCAGTTTTGTACAGAAAATCACAGAGTTTCAAGATAAATGAACTAGGCTATTATTTATTTAAAAAACTGTATTGTAAAATTATACAATAAAATTTTTGTTCAACAAATTAACAAATAATGGCTGTCTTTTAAACAAATCTTGCAGTAGGCCGTGGCGTAATGCCTAGTGCGTAGGATTGTTACGCCGAAAGTTTTGCGTTCGATTCACAGCCTGTGCCACCTAAAACCAGAAATGTTTTTCAAGGGTTACTGCCTCTTACCAGGAATTGACAATTCCTCCAAGAGTATCTCTTGTCATGAAAAAGTGCTCACTTTAGTCGTTCGGATTAGGCAAAAAATTGTAGGTCCCCTCCATTCCTGCCAATCTACCAACCACACGCACATAGGAATGGTTGAGAGTTGTAAGTCCTAGGACCTGGTTCTATACGATATGTCGCTCAGCACAATTTATTTATTTATTTTTTTTAGTAAATCTTGCATTATTAAGCAAAAAACCTACGACACATTACTATAAGATTTCTGAAATACCTAATTACGGATTTACAGATTTTTAAAATAGTACAGAACTTAACTGAAAAGGTAAAACATCTTAAGTTTAATTTTAACATTTTTTTCTTAAAAGAAGCTCCCAAAAAATCGTTTTTACATAGACTTCCTACAATAAACAGTAAGCTGTAAAATAAATAAGTCTATGTATGGGTGATTCTCTGTTAAAAGCTCCTTTTTGACATCGAAAATGAATTTTGAATTTTCATATTTTTAAATGCAGAATTTCGAATTTACAGAATTTTGAATATTTACCATGATTCTGGAATACAGCATTTTTTATACAAATTTAAGCGTATTCAGAATTTTGACCCCAATTCCCACTCAATTCATTAAAAAATTTCTTTATGCGTGTTTTTCTTTTCTATAAAAGTTGCATTGTCTTAACATTTGTAGCATTACTGTACCTACTTAAGATACTCATCCCATTACTCGTCATCCAGTGTTTTTATATTTAGAATTGTATAGATTCTCTGCGCACTCCAGTTATGCCGGTTAAAATATAAGGTTTCACAACTCTCGTAAAGCCTACTAAGTAGCCGCATTTAGTCGTTGTCGAGTGATACAAAATTAAAAAAAAAAAAAAAAAGTGTTTGCACTTTGCCATCAAAGAAAAGCAATTAATTAGACCGTAATCAAGGAACTTATAAATATATCATGAACAATGCGTCAGGGTGAGTAGTATCATATATCAATATTGTTGTTGTAGGTAAATTTATATAGTAGGTAAGCATTTACCTGCATGATGTTCGAAGAGTAAACAAACCCTGGAAGAACGTATAATTAATTGCCGATTGAGTTTTGTACATTTAAATTGATTTAAAATTCCTTATAGATATATCACATCTTTTATATCAGTACCTACATCAGGTATTGATATCTTATATGTGCAGACTTTCACAGTATAGGTATATATAAAGGGTGTGTGCTTAAATGTAAGATAAGAAAAGGTTATTGAATTTATGATCTCAATGTTAACAGAGTAAGGAAGAAATCTAAAGATGACTTGATGTAAAGCAGAGATAAACTTCAGAGTGGAAATTTCTAAAGTGATGTTTGCTTATAGTTAATTTGATTTTTAAGCGGGGTGGAAGGGAGCTCTATAAGGGCTTCACTTCACATCCAAGTAATATAAGAATATCTATTTCGTTCTTTTTTTAAGACCTTAATTGAATTGGTTTAGTAAAAGAACGTAATATTGTATATGTATGAATTTAAATTTTGTGCGAAATAATAATTTCGATAAGACAATTTATTTTTCTGAATAAAAGTAGATACGAAATTGGTTATGAATGCGAATAATAAATAAACAATTGCCTTAAAAATATTAAATAAATCTGGTGACATGACGTACAGTGGGATTAAACTTGCAAATTTTGCAAAACAAAAAAAATTGAGCTAAGCCGTTTGAAGATCGAGCATTTTTGTACGGCTATACACAAATCAGAAATGCACCCGAATCCTAGATTTTCCGGTGTATGTAATTCAATCACTTTAAACGTTTAGGTTTGTGTATATATTTGTATAAAACAAATGTAAGAACCAATTTTTAATAATAAAAAAATCTATAAGATGGAGAAAACATGACTCAACAGTACAGGTATTTTAGATGCAATGACCCGAAGAAATCCACAATTTTAGAAAACGCGTTTTCGACTATCAAATAATCTTTCAAGTGTATATACGTATTCTGCGCGGAAAATATTTCTGCGCACAAAATTTCCAAAATTTCGAAACATTTTTTAAGATGGCGCTATATCGCAAACCAAAATTAAATGCAGACCAAAAAATTATGATTGGAATTCTGACGATTTGGTACAGCGAAGATTAATAAAAGCAACGAATTTTAGTTGGTCTCACTAGATCAAATAACACTATGTTTAGATCTTCTCGTTTAGTGAGATGAGATTAGTAAGAAATTATGGTACATGTAAGGTAATTGAACTAAACTCACAATGAGTGCTTGAACAATTTCCTCAAAAATGGAAGGACCGGTGATCCATTATCTTGCGGATAAGCACCACCCGACTGTCACACTTTCCGAGAACTAGTATTTTTTTTGACACAAAAAGCGTGCTTCTCAATGGACCACTCTATTTCCTTTTTGCGATTGAAAATTCTTAAAGTTGTCCAACACGGACAAATAAAAAAAACCTATTCTAATTCAATTCATTCCAGTTTCATTTCAATTTAAAAGCAATGCGTCTGCTGCACTCCACCCTGTACAAATCAAAAAAAAAAAGTTGTAACTTGTTCCTTTGGCATTCCCCATCGGAGAGTTCCAGAGACGTCTTCCGAACTACCGAACGACAACGCTATAACAGGAAAATCAATTTCAAAAGTGACAGCCATTATTTTGTGGCAACTGACAAAATATGCTAAATTAAAAAAGGAAAATAAAATTCGTATTTTTGGTATACGTATTAAAATATTTTGTTTTTAAAAATAAATAAACAATTGGCAGATGCCACAAAGTGATGATTTGACGTTTTTGAACAAACGAGGGAGGGGAAGATATTAGTTCTGTTTCTTTACTTCCCAAAACTGCCAATTTTAACCAATTCTTGTCCAATTTTCTTTGTTTTTATATGGACTTTGTTTTTCTGAAAAAATCATAAAGAAGTCAAAAAAATAACCTAAAAATGTTTAAAAAATGTAATTGATAATAAATTGCGTGAAAACCGTTATCCACACAGAAAAAAGTTGTATGGTATGATACAAATTTCTTACTGTTTTTGTTTAAATAAAAATAAATTTCAAAAATCGGTTGTAGTTTGGTAAAGTTAGAGCCTGTCAAAGGAAAAAAGAATAAAAATCATAAATACCGATATATAAGTCGAAAACGAAGCGAAAACGAAGAAATTACCTCTGAAGTTTTTCGACTTGAAATGACCTCAGGAACTCATGGTTTTCTTCTGTGGCGGTGATTTCGGGACACCCTGTATTATAAACTTAAAAAAATCGAAAATTTTTTTAAAAGTTAAAGCTAAATGATGACATTTCAAACATCTAACCTCCAATTTCACAGTGTGAAGTTTAAACTTAAGTTCAGCTGAACCTGAACTTAAGTTTAAATTTGAAGTTCAACTCGTCCGGTTTCACAGCGTAATCTGAACTTAAGTTCAATAGAACGTAGTTTAAATAAATTGTATGAATAATAAGAGTTGGCAGCATTTTACGTCGTCATGTGACGTATTGTAAATAGTACGTAGTTTTTTTTGCATCTTTTCCAAAATCTCCTTATTTTCTCTTTCTGTCTTTGAAACAAAAAACACGCGAAACAGCAAATATTTTGTTTTGTTGATAATCGGGAAAGTTTGTTTTGTTTACTAGATGAAAATTTATGTAATATAGTAATATCAAGAAAACGATATGTGCAAACAAAAGAAGTAATAACTTTTCAAAAGCAGACGTAGATTTGCTTACGGAATTGGTGATTTTTCGTGAAAACAAAAAAAAAAACTGATAAAGATCAATGGAAAGAAAAAGCCACGGCATGGGAGTCATGCAGAAGATTTCAACTCCAAGAGTGGCTCCCATTACCGATCAACGGATGTGTTGAAGACCAAATACGAAAATTTCACGGTGCTTTCAGGTGGCTGTAAACGTTGGGCTGAGGGTTAAACGGAAGAATACTGTCGTTCAATTTAAACCATAAAATGAACTCAGTTCAAGGTTTAAACAAAACTGTGAAACCGAATTAATTGCTGAACTGAAGTTTAAACCAAAAGTGAAGTTTAAACTTCTTCTGTGGAACTGGGGGTAAATATTCCAATAACTTTTTACTATTTAGTAAGAAAATTTCAAGGCGACAATTAAAGTTTTCCAAAAACAGAATGGTTGATAGAATTGATAGAAAAATTTTGAACATTTCTGAAAATGGTCTGTAACTTTTTATACGCTTGAGCAATTCGTCAAACATTTTGACGAAATGGCCGTATGACCTATAGCCCACTTAATATATTAAAAAAATTAAAAAACAATATTAAAAAAAAAGTATTCCTAAACGTAATATTTACAAAGCAAATACATAAAGCAAGGTTGAAATGTCAAAAGCAAATGTTTGCTTTGTATGCATATGCCATTTCGGAACGAATGTTTCCTGAAATTATTGATTGTTGCTGGAATTAATAATTGATTCCCAAAAAAAAATTCAAAATTAAAATTGGTCAATTGTTGCATCACAACACCAATATTTTACAAAAAGAAGAATACAAACGTAAAAAAACAATATTTATTAATTTATAATATTTCCTTGAGATGTACAACCCAGATGCTTGATTTTTACCTTCTTCCCGAGCAAAAATCCTCTTCATGCACCAATCGATTTGTTAACAAACAACCTCACCTCCTTATGGGTCCAATTTTTAAAATTTCTGTTATTAAGTCTTTTAATAAATTTTACTTACTTTTCTTTATTTTGTCGTCCCATTGCTTTAAAAACAAATAAATAAATCCTAGACACAAACAATAAACCAATTCAAATGCAAGTGAAGTGTGCTAGTTATTTTTTACATTTGCATTTGCGCATAAAAACAAAAATCCATACGTTCGACAATCTACTTAGCAGGGATGTTTACGTTTACATTTTGGAAATGCTTAGCATAATTTGCAAAAGTTTTACTTTTTAAAAACATGTACATCGTGTACATCGACACTTGTGGTGTAACGGATTCTTTTGGATTTAAACTGTTTTGTAAAATTCTTTCGTTCTTTGCAAAAACTTTTTTGGACTTTTTGGAAATCTTAAAATTGTAATGAAGTCAAAAAATTGGTTTTGAACATAGTTGCAGTGAACTTTATTTCATACAGCCACCTTCTTAACTGTGTTGTTTTAATAAAAATAGATTCAAAAGATTTTGGCTTGGACGATATTTCCTAACATTGTTTATTATTTTGCAGTTGCAAAATGAGAAATAAATTTACGACAACAATTGTTCACAGTTTTTTTGGACGATATTTCCGGCTTCCAGAAATTACGCCAGAATTTTAGAAAAAAATAATTAATATACTTTGAATCCGCGAGATGTTAATTTTTCTGCCTATTTTTTTAAAACAAGAAAAAATAAAAAATCCCAGAAATTTTTTTCTGGCAATTTTTTAAACAATTTTTCAGGTCTATTTTACATTTTTGAAAACGAAAAAAAAACACCAGACAACGTTTTGCTAGAAATTCTGGAAAGATTGCCAGAAAAAGTCTGATCATTTTTCCCAGAAAAAAAAGATTGTTTGTCTTTAAAAGAAACGATTTTCATTGAAGTACCTAATATAGTTTTTAAAAGAAAAAATGTTCTTATACCTATCGTAGACAAAGTACCCATTACTAATTTGATTTGAACTGCAATTCCCACATTTTTCATTAGACCCCAAACCTTAAGTGGTTGTGTTATAATTTCAAACCCCTATATATGCCGCAGATTGTTTTCGTAACAGTCCCCATTTATATAAATCCCACAATAATCAGTTTAGACAAAATAGTATACTCGTAATGTTATGTGTTATAAAGAATCTGGCAAGGAAATGTGATGTGATGACAATAGTAATTAAAAGGTGCAACAACAGCACACTTTCAGCTATACACACTTGGGTTGGGGTGCAATATAAAAAAACACACAATCAAAATAAATCGAACAATATAACAGGAAGTATTGAAAAGTATACCTATATATGTATGTTCCTTGTTGTTCCCATTATAACAGATGTCTGTCTCACTGGATCTGTATGGATACAACAATACAAACAGCTGGCTGCAGGAGTCATCATTTTCAGATATGGCACGGGCGGGCAATGCACCACCAAGCATCGAAATTGAAGACTGAACCGCATGCTGCTGGTTGTTATCATTGATTTGTATGTCTGTCCTGTCCTGTTATGTGTTATATGTTCTGTTCATGGGTCCCCTATCTTTGTTGATTTTTTGGTGAACACGCCTTTTCATTCGGTTGGCTCATTTGCAATGATTTTATTTATTAGCACGTCTGAGTTTTTAATCTTTAAACTCTTTATGATTAATGACTTATGATAATCTCTCTCTTTCTTTCTGAGTTATTAAATTAATAAACTTGATTTAGAGGAATAATATGAAAAGGTATCTACTTATACCTAATTTTAGTTGGGGGAATAGAATTTAAAAATATGTGTTTAATATTTTTAAAGTTCTGTAAAGAAGAAGCATAGTAATAATATGGAGAAGTTGATAATATGCAAGTTTTAGGGTCATTCATTTTTCGGTTTCGAAAGTAAAGCTAAATAAAACACACACAGCGATACATTTTTGATGAAAGTTTTATTTCATTATAAAGTTTCGATTTTTCCATGAAGTGTGAAAAACAATATCATTCAAATATCATTCTGGAAGATTCGCAGCATGCGATTCTTATGAGGTAATTTTTAACCACTTTTTCAGACATTTCGGGTGGTATCTCGGCTACTACTTGAGTAATGTTGGATTTTAATTCGTCTATGAGTTCGGAGATTATTCCCGTAGACACAATCTTTTGCGTAGCCTCACAGACAAAAATCTAGTGGTGTCAAATCGCATGATCTTGGTGGCCAATTGTTGTCGCCAAAACGTGAAATTACGTGACCAGGAATCTTCTCTAGAAGCGTATCTACGGCGTTGTGAATGGTCAGCAGGCTTCAATTGTCACGTAATTTGAACTTTATAAAGATAGAGATGCAAATCCAAATGCAAAATACGCCATAGTGAGGTGTACGCCATGGTCAATTGACGCGAAGGCCGGGAAATCGATAAATTCGGATGATCAGAAACACTTGCACTTGCAGCGGCAATATTTTTGAATGAGCGTGTGTTACGATGATGCACAGGCCTTATGACATCAGTAACGCTTCCACTCTCTTCAAATTTCTTCACAACTTTACAGAATGCTTTCGTAGTCAGTCGATTATAACGACCATAATCATCGCGTAATGCGCAAAAAGTGGCTAAATGTGAATCACCACTTTTGCAGTATGTTTTAATAATTTTAACGCGTTGTTCGATTGCTAAGCGATCGATTATCGTAAATGGAAAACTTTCAACTAATATTATGACACTTCAAATGGCAGCTGAGTTTGACAGGTGTCAAATGCCAGCGCTACCAACTTGAATCGACGAAGTAAATGACCCTGTATTTTGTTGGCTGGCATAAAAAACTGTATAATTTTTTTCTTCAAATAGGTATAAGGGCGAAATCAATTTGTTTTACCTTTGTTTTATTTAAAATTTTACATTTCTGATGCAAGGATAACCTTTTTTCGATTAATATTCTAGAGCATTATGTAATTTTGAATTTTTTTATAAAAACTTCAAACTTTTCTCCTGAAAAATGTTAAAAATCGACTTTAACGGGTTTCCCTTGTGGCCATCTAGCACTATTATTGTAAAGTCTATCAAGGCTTCACCTATCACCTGTTAAATGTCATCTCCTTAAAATATACTACACAGAATTGACCAAAAAAGAGGTGTGAATGATTCTTGGTGTTACATTAACTTTGTTCGTTTACTTCCCAAAGCTACCCATTTCTATTTTTAGCCAGAAATACTGTCAAAGTTCATATAAAAAAAAATAAATCTGGTAGAGTCTGGCAGTTTCGGGCAAATTCGCGAACAGACCTATTAACTCGCGATTCTAAGGTCAAAGGCTAAACTTAAGGAGCTCATATTTAGTTTTTTTGCCTTTTAAAGAGATGAACCGAAGCAAAATCAGCAAAACTTATTACTCATTATTTATAACTTACCTACGCTATAGCTATAAGATAGGTATAGTAAGAAAGAAATTAAATAAAGTGTAAAATTAAAAAAAAAAAAAACCAATTTTTTTTTAATTTTCTAAAAATAAGTTTGATGAAAATTATCTAAATCTAAACGATTCATCTAATGTTTGTTTCCTTATTAAAGTAAAAGCTTTGATTCATTTTCCTTTTTTCAAAAATATAATAATAAAATAATCAATGATATACCTACTTACATTTACTAAGAAAACATATTGCAAAAAAAAAAAAACTAAAAGCATTTTTATTTAACTTCTTTTTTCCAGACGGAACTCTCTCATAACCTGCAACAGTTATCGGAGAAGGCACGTTCAACAACTGAGTTTATTCAACGATTAAAAGGAATGAGCGACAAAGTTACGGTAAGCAATATACCTACATATAAGAACAACTGTAAATGAACCAAAGTTCTTTTTTTTAATTATTATAATTGCTTTAACTTAAAAGCATTAAAGTTGCATGTCATCATATAGATACCTACCTTCCGTGTCCTTTTGTTTGGCCACTGGGTATAGACCAATTTGAAATAAGGACATTATAAATATATTAAAATAACTTTATATCCTTGTCTACTTTGACTGTGTTTTTAACTTACCTCCTATATAATAAACTGTATATATTAATTTTATCTTTTTTAATTTTGTTTGTGTGTGTGTGGTGTGTGGTCACAGGAATCATGCTTGGAATTTGAAAAGCTGGTAACTGCACAATGTGAGACTTTAATACAAGCAATACACGACCGAAGGGAATATCTTCTTGAGGCAATTCGAATGGATAAGGACACAAAAATACGGATACTCAAGGTTTTTTTTTTCTACTGAAATGATATTTTTTTTAAATGTGTGCTTGATAATAACAATTATTTTATACATATATATTTAATTTTATCAAGGATCAACAATCGAATTGTACTGGGAAATTGCAACAAACAACTGGACTGATACAATTTTGTATTGAAGCACTTAAAGAGACTGATAACGCTGCTTTTTTGCAGGTAAATACTAAAAAAAAACTGCTTCTAATTTTAGTTTATTCTCAAATGGTACTTTTTCTTTTTTTTAAGGTCGGTTCGATGCTAATAAATAGGGTAGCAAATACAGATATGACTTGGCATCAAGAGGTCACAAATGCAGCACCACGTGTATCACCAGTTGTTGATTTGACACTTGATGATGAACCACTTTTACGAGCGATTGATAATTTAAGCTTTATACAGATGAAACGTAAGTAAAAGTAGAAGTTGATTATTTATATAATTCTAAATTCATCATAATGATTGTAAGCTCGAAAAATAATTTCTTTGTAAAAATAAAAAAACTTTATTGCTAAAAAAACCCTCATTGTATACACAATTGTATTTGCACTCATTGTAAGCTAAAATTTCAAAGTAAATCAGTTTTAAATGAACCAAATGAAAATAATTAGGAAATAGGAATTTTAATGTGAATCGAAGGATTTGATATTCAACCAAATAATTCCTTTGAGCCAAGGACTAATTTACTTTTAGTTGATATCAAGGATAAAAATAATTAAATACTTTGAAATCATTTCCTCAAATCACAAACAAATACTAATAGTTGTCGTAATAATTTTATATTCTTTGTACATCATTCTTTCAAATCAGAGAAACATAATCAACTTAAAAAAAATCATTGGCCGTTGACTAAGTGTTTTTGGTACTTGAAAATTATTAAATTTGTACAAGAAATTCCAAAGACTATAAACAAAATTCTTAGAATAAGGAGAGTTGCACTTTTTTTCTATTCATAAATACGCTTAAACATTGTTCAAAACTTAATTTACGAATTAAAATAAATATTTATTAAATGCTAATTCACGTAAGGCAAGGAACTCACTTACATATGATACCGATATTCAGTCGGTGTCATATGATATGATTTTGAATGTGAATGACCACACGTGATACCAAACCGCGACACTTAAAAGACTGAAGTTTGTTTCATTTTTATGGCGTTGCAGCAAAAAATGAAAAATTAGTGTTTTTTAGTCACAAAATCAAGAAGATCAAATGGAAGAAAATGAGATTGTACGCATTTGGGTTTTTAATAAAAGTATTATCCTAAATTATGTTTGTTTGATAACTTGACATTTCTGACAAGTAATAAACTGTAGCGAGAAATCGCAGTTAGCAAACGTATATATTAAGGTTCCTGCAAACCAACGTGAAACATTCGGAACGGCAACGAAACTGTTGCCTGTTATGAAATAAACAAAGCCTTAATGTTAGTTTCATCCAAAAAATATTTCACCTTAAAATTTTTTGTTCGCCTGAATTTTATATTTTTGGGTTGGTAGCTTCTCTATAACGACTTCGTTGATAGTCCTTCCTTTTCGAGACACTGCATTATTAAGCTCCAATTTAAGCTTTTTCCAAAAATTGGCCACTTTCTCCTGATTTCTTTTAGTGAAACCCTTGACAATGTCAAGCATTTCCTGTATTTTATATGAACCAGCTTATCGCTTTGGCCTTTATTTATTGTTTTGCTCCTGCATTATAATGAAAAACATTATTTATTATTACTCTTTTTATACGCAATAAAATTTACATTTCCGGCTTATTGTTGAATCGTTCTCCTTCTTAAAATAAATGGAAAATTTAGACTGTTAATGGCATACTGAAAATAAAGAGAATTTTTCGAACATATAAAATTTTTCGTCTGAAACTCACAATAGGCGAAAACTGAAATGTAAAATTTTCCAGGTGAAATGTCGTTCGAGTGATCTCATGATAAAGCTGACATTAAATGCAAACATGAATAAAACTAAATTGTCACTGTTTCGCACACAATTAATAGTCCGGGCAGTTAATTCACTGCGAAAAATAATGGTGACTTCTCCAAATAATCTGCTACAATTTTCTATTTCGCTCGTCGAATAGCTGCAAATAGTGCAAATAAATGGATGGAAATTTTTCGTTTATTCTTTCATTGTGTCATTTTTCTATATGAGATTTAGGTTTTTCGTTTCGCATCAGCAGCGTATTAGTAGGCTTAATAAAGAAAATAAAATTTTATTTTTGTTTTTATTTTTCGAAGAAAATATATCCTTGAAAAAGAATTTTTTTCTTTGGTTCAAAATAGGATTTATTTAAATAAACATTTTTCTTAGTGTAAAAATCTTAAAGTACCTAACGATATCTTCTGTATATCATTTTCATATTATAAGCAAGAAGTATTTGGTGTCACATTGAATTATACAACGGTGACTGGAAGAACAGTATAACAAGATCCATTGCAGTAAAATTTAAAAACAAAACAATCTTTTTCTCTTACAAATATTTTATTGCACTGCACGTAAATACTGTTCTTCTAATCTTCATTTCAATAATATTATAAATTTCACACCATTTCATTTTAAACTAATCGCTAAGGCAAATTATCATTACCTCAAAAATTTTATTATATAATGTGGGAATATGAACATAAATCAACATTTTACCTTTTTTTATTTCTGAATAAAAAATGTTTAAACAAATTGGGCTAGGCAACGTGGGTCACATTTCTGATGGAGTAAATAAAATAATATGAAAGAAAAAAAAAATAACAAAAATCTGGCTAAAAAAAAAACAAAAATAATAATTTATCAGTTTTTGTCTCTGAATGAATCATTTATGAATGACAATATTTTGGAGGAAGAAATATAAACTTTTGATGACACATAAAGAATATGAACAGGAAAAAAAATTATCTGTTGGCGTTTTTAAAGAAAAAAGGCTAATTTTGTATTTTTAAAAATCTTTGACTACATTATGTGTAACACACAAATTAAATAATTGTATAATATGTTTCTATAAGACCTAAGCGCATATTTAAAATCCAAAAACTAAAAAGCTAATTAATTCACCCTTGTGTTTCTGAGAGAAAGGTTACAGCATTTTTCGAAACAGAGCCAAATTTGATAATTTTAAACTTTATGTGGAAATTTAATTCTCTATTGAAATAAATGGTATATATACCATATTAAAAAAAAAGTAATCGTCAAGAAAAGTTAACAAAAAGCAACCAAAGAAAAAAATAAAAAAATAAAAATTTAAATTAAACTCACAACTTTTTTAATATATGACATTTTTAAAAGTTTTTTTATTTAAAATTGACGGAGATGGGTAGGGCGGGGATAGTTGGCCCACTTTTTACTTGAAGTCTCATAATTATCAAACTACTCATAGTACAACTTTGGAGCTGGTATCAAAAGAAAGGATAAACTTCTGTCTTCTAAATGAAATCTTAAAAATTTGAAAATATGTAACCACAGAAGAATAAAGCTACTTAAAATGGATCAAGTGCAAGTGGGCCAACTTGCCCCTATAGCGGGGCAAGTTGGTCCAGTGTGTGGGGTTAGTTGGACCAAGCCCTGAAAAGTGGCAAAGCAAGTCTCATAAAGGGAAACAAATCCAAAATTGTATAAGGAATTTTATTTAAAACGGTCAAACAAACTTAAATATAAATTTTAAATAAAACTTTAAAAATAAATATAATAGAAATATATTAAGGTTTAAAATAAGTTTTGGAATCGTAATCGCTGTTGTAATTGACGCATCGAAGAAGGACCCATCTCCGGCTACTGTTTAGTTTTCATGAGCCCACTTTCTGCAAGTATGGTACATGTATATCCACTCCTAACCCGACAATCTTTCAGCGAATGATTCGATCCACATTAGGCAAAAATATCCCAGTTCCTCTTCTTCTTCAGAACTTTATTTTTGTAATAAAAACCCCCTGGGCCAACTAACCCCACACCTGGTTTGAGAAGCATATTTGGTCATAAATATAAAAATACTCAAAACTGTTCAATTTAACTCACAAAATATGAAAATACAATATATTCACTTATAAAAAAACTTTACCACAGTCCTTAATCCTGGATTTTTCACTAGGAAAATAAAAAAACTATCCTATCCGCATTTTTTATTTTTACCCTCGAAAAAGACAAATCTGTATGTGGTTTACCTTCTGAGGGCGCAATGCAACTGGAACCGTTATGGCACGTGCTGGTAAGAGAGCACACTTTGTTCGTAAATGATCATTTTCTTGTAGTACTTTCAGGTTGTGAATAATTCGCGTGGGCCAACTTGCCCCGTGGCCCAACTAGCCCCGCTCTACCCAACCCACATAAAATGTGACCATTTTCATAAATGCCATTACGATTATAGAGAATTATTTTAAAAAGGACAGTTTACCCGACATAAGACCATTTTATATAAAATGTTGGTTTTAAATGTAAAAAAATTATCACATTAGGGAGAATAGTAGAAAACCGAAACTGTCAGCTATTACTTCCACCGGACGATATTTATAGATGGTATGAATCTGTTTATAACCTAAGTGATGTGGTCGATGAAAAATTATATATGTATAACATCAAACGGGCAATAGAAATCACTTTAACGATTCACTGGATATCTCAACATTCGCAAACAATTTTGAATATGTTTATTAAAACCATCAATATGGCAGACGCCATCTACGCCATGCCAATGTTATTGTTAAAAAATAAATCATATATCAAGTTTATAATCAATAAAATTTTTATTGAATTGAATTCACACCAACGCGATGTACACCAATTTATTCTTAAACAAATCTAAGTTTATGAGAAACAAATTTTGAAAATCGTTGGAATGGTTTTTATAAGTAAAATTTTGAAAACATATTTGAGAAAACAAAAATTGGTACGCAATTTCTTAGCATTTATTTATGCGGAATTAAAAACAAAATTAAAATAGAATATTCACTATTTCCGAACTTAAAAAAATAATTTTGAAATTTTTTTAAGAATCCAAATTTTTGAAAATTCGTAGGTATATGCAATATTCAAACCTTTTAGAAAATTTTGCATAACTTTTTTTATCTATCGATTAATAAATAGATAGAAACAAAAACTGTTACAATATTATAGTAGATCTATATATGATATTAGCTCAAATTCAATTTTTAACCAAAATTGTAAAAGTAGTTTTTGAGAAAAATGAGATTTTCCTTCCCGGTTTTTAAACCCTTGTATGGGAGCTACCGTTATTTTTGGTTATATGAATAATTTTAATTTAAAATCCGTTAGATAATGTTAAAAACTGCTGGGTGCTAAGTTATATAAAAATCGACCAGGTGGTTTCCAAATTTCTCAAAAAAAAAAAAAAATTAAACTTTTTTAAAAATCCAAAAATTTGAAAACGTAGAATACTTTTAATAATTTTGGAATTATTGTCCATAAAAAAAAATTGATAAAATTCAGTTCAACCGTTTTTGAGAAAATAATCATTTTTGCGAAATTTTTTCTTTATAAAATAATAGCCTTTTTGCAAAAAAAAAATCATGAGTAAAATAAGATTTTCATTTTTTGCTAAGAAAAACTGTACCACAGGTACGTTAATTTAGATCAAAATCTCGAGTTCCATTTTTTTTCACGAATCCATAACTTCCATATAGTACATTTATATCGCAAGTAAAAATCTACTTTCGACAGTTTTCACACTTTCTTCTTAACTTTGTCCTAAGTACTATAGTTTTTCAGTACCTTAGTTAAACTAAAGTAAGTTAATTCTGCAAATTAATTTAACCAGGGTTTACGCAGAAGCAGTTTCTATAAGTGAAGGATTTACCCTAACTTTCAGTTGTAAAAAGTCTATCGAAACCATATAGTGTCGCCCTAACTCTTATAGGGCCAGTCTGTTCACAGTGGGTTAAATCTGAACGATGACTTTCACAGCTTCTAACTAAATGGCGCTAATCAACCAAAATCGGTTGATTAGCGATTTCCATGGTTAACAACTTAAATTATGAATTCCTTGAAAAAAAATTTGATTACCATGCGCATTCAATGATTTACCAGTTGCAATAATCCTTGATTAAAGATGATCAGTTGTGAACAAACTGCCGTTATTCCAGCTAATATAACTCAGCCAAGTTTAATACGTAGAATATTTTTCTCTAATAGGTTAGATTTTATATTAATGAGGCGTTATTACGTATGTTGATTATTTTTTTTGTTTTTCATGTTAAGCGATGGGAATTTTTCGGTGAAGGCGTTGCTAAGTGTAATGTAGTTTTTCCGTCTAATATCATATGGGTATTGAAAACAGTAAAATTAATGAAGAAAATTCATGGTATTAGTAAATAAAAAGTTTTTCTAAACGTTTAAAACACATTTAAAGCTATTTCCTAGGAAAGTACACTTCCAGTACCTAGTGGGCGCATTAGGTTCATTAAAAGCTTTATTGTACCATCAAAATACATCAGTATATCTCAAAATAAAGAAGGTGGCCCAATTGAACTCGTATGTATTTTAGAGCACTCAATTAATAATATCAAATAAATGTGATCCAAAACTCAATTTGGTGTGATATATGTGCATATAAAAATATAATATGTATCTAACCTACATTATACAAGTACATACACTACAAATGTACTGTACCTACATTCATTATATTCATCAGTTTGCGTTCATATTTTTTCGTATACCTATTTATATTCTGCTTTGCTTTTTATGTGTGAATAGCTTCTAAGGATGGAGATGGAAGATTGCCAGCAGGTGAGAGATGTAATAATTATTTTTTAGAAATATTATAATCATCTTAATGCATCAAATAACATTACCTACATATATTCCAAAAAAAAAATTTATAAAAATATTGCACATCATACATCTTGCTTAATTTTAATATTATTTTTTTTATCGTTTTTTTTTTTAATAAAAATAATTTATTAATGTTAATTTTTTGTGTTTGAAAATCAAAAATAATTTTGTCATGCTCCTCCATTCAGCAACTTCCTTCCATATCGGCTCCAAATGCAGCTTTTTATTTGTTTTATTTTTTGAAAGGCTTAGTATATTTTTTTTTTGTTGAAAATTATTCACTTTTCAAATTTACATAAATGTTCATTAATTTCATTAAGAGTTGAAATTTATAGTAAATATTTCTTTATACGTCACCTCTTAGCACCTCTTACTCCAACTGTCATCCCAGAAAATTGTTCGGCTGAAAATAATTCTGTAACAGTGGCGTGGCAAGCACCAAATCATTGCTCCGTAGAAGGATATGTCCTTGAATTGGATGATGGAAGTGGTGGTGAATTTAGGGTAAGGTACCTATTTTCGATTTAAAAGAAAAAAAATCGACAAAGATTAATTAAATTTATTCAAGAAATAAAAATGACAATTTAATTTAATTTTTTAATCAAAAAAATTTTGATAATTTTACAGGAAGTCTATTGCGGAAAAGAAACAATTTGCACAGTTGATGGATTGCATTTTAATTCAATGTATAATGCTAGGGTTAAGGCGTTCAATAGCAGTGGTGAAGGAGAATACTCAGCTTTGATTGGACTTCAGACAGCAGATGGTTTGTATATATTATAGAACACTTTCCTTTGAACATAGAAATACAAAAATCAGAATTTTAACTGAATTATATATAATAACACTTAAATTAAATATTGTCGAAAAGTATGCAATTAAAAAAATATTTCTATTAAAATTAAAAATCATAGCATATTTTTGTGCATTTTTATTGTGAAGTGACCGTTCATGTTTAAATTTAGTTAAACTTTTTTAAAAAAAAAATTCTTTTCTATCAATACAACAGTATAATTATCATAAAATTTTTCCCTCAATTTTGGGCGATAATTCCAAACATTTTTTTCGTTATTTCCTAAATTTTAGGCGATATTTCAAAAGTGAAATTTCAATGATAAGATAATCAGAACAATAACATAAATGTTAAAAAAAGATCAAAGTTCTTCTATAAAAAAACCTTTATGTAACAAGTCAGCCGTGAAAAGTAGTGAGATCTAAAAGTATGCCAAGTTCTTACTTTATGAAGTTTTAATGTCAAATATAATATTCAAAGTAGATTACTATTGAAGCAACTCCAAATTATGAGAGAAATTTATTATTTAATGACTTAAATTTGGCGGTTCACAGGTCAAGTTTGCAAATAGTTTAATAAGAAAACTTGCCAAGTAAACCGCCAAACTTCATCATTCTACAGCAATCGGAAGTGCTCTATTTAATTGATTGCAATTTTGAGAAAGCAGGCGGATACCACGCCTTCTGAATAGAAAACCTCAAATATTAAATTTTTTCCTTTGTATGCACCATCAGGCCTACCGCTGTGCGAAATATCATGTTTCTGCGGTGTCGGAAAGTGCTCCTATTTTGATGATCTGTCAGTAAGTGAGTCATTTACGGTTTTCGCGATTTTTAACGTCTTATATCTCGGGAACTACTAACGGTAAGGAGTTGAAATTTGGTGTGGTACTTGTGCTTGGCTAGCCTACCAAATGTTCCGAATTTGAAATTCCTGACTTTATTGGTACAGAAGTTAGAGGAGGGTCGAAAATCGCCTGAGTTTGTTCCTGTAAAAAGGTTGTAGTGCCAGAACTTGGCTGGGCACTACCGTGCCCTTTGATCTTAAAAGAAAATCGCGGCCCATAAACAGTGAGCTATATGTATGTAAGGGGGCCATTTCTCCCCCCTGCTTGGGCACATTATAGAATTTGGGGTAGGTGCGAGGCTAAAAGCAGGGGGCAGCATGCCCCTCCATACACAACTCACCGTTTATATGCCGTTTCAATTTTCAAAAATCTATATTGTAAATGTTAGTATTGATTTTTATTATTATTTGGCCGTTATTTCCTAAGATTTTGGCGTTATTTCTTGACGCCAATTTTGTCATCTATTGTTTTTAAATATTTCAAACAACATTACAGTTAAAAATTTTTAAAATTATTTTTTTTTTAAACAAAAAATTTAACAAAAATGCTTTTTTTATTACATTTTACTTTTTGACATTTTATCGTAAAAGATTAAATATTTGCGTGATCTAGTGGTGTATATTTTTAAATAATTATTGTACCGAAGTACTTTCAATTATCAAAAATATTAACTTAATTTCAAAATTGTAATGTTAATTATACCTATATCTAACATAATCCTATTATTTACATACATATGTACAAATTTAAAAACAAGAGCCGATGGCTACAAATGCTAATGCTTTTTTCCTTATTATTTTCTGTAATTTTATATTACTTTAAATAAAATTTTAATAATAATAAATAATTATTTTCAATTTTATTTATCCAATAATCTACTATTCTTTTTCTTAAATAATTAAACTAACATTTATGTTTTTATTTAACATATTTTTCATTTTTTCAATTCACAGTTGCATGGTTTACTTTTAATCCACAACTTAGCGGAGGATCTGGATCTGGTTTAGTATTCTCGAGTAAGAATTCTACGGTTTCAGTAGAAGGATGGGAACATCGTGTAGCTCTGGGTTCAGTTGGATTTTCTCGCGGAGTTCACTATTGGGAATTTAAAGTCAATAATTATACTGCAGATACTGATCCGGCATTTGGGGTGGCACGAATTGATGTTAATCGAAATAAAATGCTTGGTGAGTAATCTTTTTTTTTTTTTTTTGATAACTATAAAATAATAAAATAAGTTGGGTGTATCATGCTTATAAAGTTTATAAACAAAAAAAAATTGAAAAGTCAGTGAATCAGTGCTTGAATGCAATTATATTAATTTATTGGAATTCATATATAGCGCAAAAGACTTGCTCCTTAAATACCACTTTTTATTTTTAATCACCTTTAAATTGGAACCAAACGGGTCTATATTCTAAGAAATTACTATTAAGCGCAAATCAAAAAACAATCAAATTCTCGAAAAATGTATATTTAAGTTTAATTTCTTCTATGACTCAAACAACATCCAAATCAAGTTCGAATGTCAAATCTTTTGTTTTCAATTTGTATGACGGAGTTAAAAGAAAAAATTATAAATTTAATTACACAATTTTTTGTAAAATCAAAATAAATAAATCTTATGACTTAATCTTTATTTTTTTTTTCGTATTGCAGGCAAAGACGATAAGGCATTTGCCATGTATATCGATCGTCAACGATCTTGGTTTCAACACAATTCTGTACACGAGAGACGTGTTGAGGGTGGCATTACCACTGGCAGTACAGTTGGTGTTCTTCTTGATTTAGAACGACATACATTAAGTTTTCTAGTTAATGAAATGCCACAGGGATCTGTTGCTTTCCGAGATCTTTATGGAGTTTTCTATCCAGCTGTAAGTGTTAATCGTGGTGTAACACTTACACTACACACAGCATTAGATGCACCACAAATGGATTATCATTAGCTTTTTTCTAGCACAAAATAACTGTCAAAATTATGCTTAAACAAAAATAAAAAGAAATATTCCATTAGAAGTTCATAGAATGCATACAAAAATAGTTTTAAAAACAAATTTAGAATTAAATTACATAAAACAAATTGGTATCCTCACAACATATCCCTACAAAAATGATCTCTCGTTTGTTTTTCGTTTCATTTTCTATTTAAAATAGTGCAGATATTTATTTAGTTGCAATCGAAACAAAAATAAAAATCATTACGTAAATAATTTTAGGAGAATATTATATATAAATAATAATATATAAAAATTATTCCAATAACAGAAAAAATATTATTTCATTAATAATTTTTTTTGGAATCTGAAGCGTAAGTAGTGTTTATTACATTATGAAAATGAAATTTAAAAAAAAAATTATACAATCGAAAATATTATAATAATATTTTTTAAAGTTGTGTTAGCATTAAGTATATTGTACAAAATTATTTCCAATTAAATGTAAGAACACACAAAATACATACACATACAATATAACTTAAGCACTTTATTCAATGCATTTTGACATTCATTTTTTCGCTTAATCAAATAAAAATATGAATGTAAAAGGATTTGATTATTTTTAAATTAAAAAAAAAATTAAATACATTTTAATATAATATATTATTTAAATTTTAATTTAACAATGTTAAGGAAAATTGAATTATAAACTTAAGAAAATATAATCAATAAACGCCATTAATCTGCTATAATTAAAATAAAGTATACAACATACAGTCATTATATGAAATTAAATTAAGTGGATTCATAAAATACAGGAAATTATGTATGATTATGTAAATAGAGATTTAATATTTAAAAGTATTATTAATAAAAATTAATAATTTATTAAAGAAATTGTTGTCTTTATTTTTTTATTCAGAATTGATGTAAATTTCCCAGCTTGTAGATATAAGTCCCTTGGTCATAAGCCGGCGACTTTATGAACCATTTGAATAGGACATTTGTCCCAAATATTTGGGGAGTTTTGTCCTAGTCATTAGGACATAAATCCCGTTTTTTTTCATCGAAGATCATAAGTACTGGCTCAGAAAGGACATAAGTCCCAAATCTCTAAGGGTACTTTTTTCCCAGTCATGAAGAAATTAATCCCGTTTTTATTGAAAATCATAAGATTTGGCGCAGAGACATAAGTCCCTAGGACAAAAGTAAGCAAAACTTTAGTTCCATTGCAGTGGGACATAAGTCTCAAATCTATTTGGGTTGGTTTGTCCCTGTCATAATGACAAAAGTCCAATTTTTTTTGAGTCAGCAAACCGTTTATTGCATTTGAATGGGACATAAGTTCAAAATCTATTTGGGGACTTTTATTGCAGTCGAAAAGGACATCAATCCCGTTTTTTCATCGAAGATCAAAAGTCCTGACGCAGAAACATAAGTCCTTAGGTCATAAGTCAGCCCATTTTAGTGGGACATAATTTCCAAATCTGTTTATGGACTTTTGTCCCAGGCATAAGAACATAAATTCCGTTTTTTTCATCGAAGATCATAAGTCCTAATGCAGAGACATAAATTCCATTTTTTTTTATTAAATATCATAAGTCCATTGGCAGAGACAAAAGTCTTTAGGCTTTAAATTGGCGAGTTGTTTTTTCCCATTTTAGTGGGACATAAGTCCCAAATCTATTTGGTAACTTTTTTTTCCAGTCTTAAGGGACATTAATCTCGTATTTTTATCGAAGATCATATAAGTCCTAGCACAGAGACACAAGACCCTTGGTCATAAGTCAGCGAACTTTTTGTCCCATTTAATTGAGACCCAAGTCCCAAATCTATTGTCCCAGTCAAAGGAGATATAAAAGTTTTTTTTTCGTTGAAGATATGACATAAAAATGCAAAGTACGAGTCATAATTCATTCCGGACTTTTACCATGCATTTTGTAAACGGGCCAGTTGTCCAAGAAACCTGTTGAAATTGGAGCCTGGCGGGTGAAATGGAGTTGCGTGAGCGGGACAGATGATTTAAAGAGGAATCTAAAATTCTTGGAAACCGCGAAGCGATTCACCCAACGTATTCACGTATTCACTTGCGAAACTCCCCAAATAGATTTGAGACTTTTCCCCACTCAAATGGGACAAAAGTACCTTTGGCACTTATATGCATAAGTTTTTTGTTAAAATTGATGAAAAGATTCTCAAAAGGAAAGAGAAACATGAGGAGCGAGGAGTTTTTTTTAAGAGTACCATATATTAGCTTTTCTACAAAATATGGTGATATAAAATCAAGACCGATAAAAGCACCATATATTCTAGAAAGAATTGGAGCTGACTAATGAGGCATCAATGTTCTTTAAATTAAGCATCGCCGACAAAACCTTTTTTGTCGTATCCTCCACGAATATCTCTTGTCATGAATAAATAGTCCTCATTTCAGCCGTTTAAATTTGGTAAATCATTGTAGGTCCCCTTCATTCTTGTTGATAACAGAGGAATGACTATAAGGTGTACACTGAAAACTTCTTTTGATTTAACTGGGGTTAATTTTTTTTTGCAGGATTAACTAACTTTGTTTTAATTCAGAAATTGTTTTAATTTGAAAAACTATACCTTCAATGATTAAGAAAAACTTTAAGGTCTTAAAAAGAGGTTGAGTCGGTAGTAAAAAAAATAAGAAAATTTAAAAATCTGAAGAAGTAATGGTAGCTTCCTTTTTTTAAACTGATTTAACCAAAGGTTATAACCTTAAATCCGTTTTTAAGAAAAGTAATATTTTTTAACGATAATATGGCAACTAAATACCGTTATTTTATGTTCAAGAGCTTATGACAATTTTGAATATAGCCTTTTATAGGGAAAGTACATGAAAAATTTCATACGTCTCTCCATGTACCATATTGCACCTTTAAAACGTCATATTCGTTAATTTTGACATTTTCTGATAAGCGTGTTTTATTGAGAGTCACTCGCAAGCTCTCGCATGATCTTGGCTTAGCTAATATGTCAATTTAAAACTACACCACTACTACGTCTTAATAGAAACAAAATCGAACAGATCAACTCTTAAAACCACCATTTCTCAAGGAATTTGCAATTTCATTCCAACAAGAAATGAAAAAATTGAAGAAAATGTTAAAGCAAAAAAAAAAAAAAAACAACAAACCAGTGCCACACGTTTATACACAATAGTTGAGTTTTGTTTCCACACATCGCAAGAAAAAGACTTATGCCACATAAAGGCTACACATCTTTCTTCATTCCTTTTATTTTTTCGTCGTCCAAAAGATCACCTCTAGGTACGCTCTAGCCTCTATACACCCCACTCCTTGCACATAAATACACCATCCATCTGGAGAAACATATACCTTACACTAGAGCGCATTTGGCACAAACTTAATAGCAACAGTTAGCTACCGTACATCGTTGAGTTCGTATGTTACATAAATCTTATAGTAAAACCGCATAACGAAAAAAAAAAAAAAAATATAGGTGCTGCTATACATCGTAAAAGAAAAACAAACGTCATTTTCCAAAGAAATAATTAAGTATTTGGTTTTTTGGCCGCACAATATAATGAACACCTAAAGCTATAGAGAAGTATGTTCATATAAAGGTGCAGACAGACATTGATATGTTCTTCATTTTAATGGTCGTTGCCGGTTCGGAGGAAATAAATTACCTAATTACCGTGTGATATGATATAAGTGGCTTGGTCATGACATTCGGTGGTAATAGTAAACTTTGAAATCCAACAAATTTAATTAAACTTACCACATATTTCTGTCTGCAGTGAAGCACGCTTATAAGGCCAAAGTGAAATTATAGTAATTATTTGTTGTAAGCCCATTACAACAAACCTATCTACAAAGTTAGCTATGAGTGTTAATTTAATTTGAATGTATAAGAACAAAAATTTTGTTTATATTTTTTTTTTCTTTTTTGTGAGTGAAAACGAAATAAATAAATTCAAAGAAAATGAAGAGTGATACGATTTTTATGCAAATTGTTTTATGGTTATTTGTGGCAACAAGTAGAAGTGTTTCTTCGTTCACATTAAAGGTTCCTTCAAGTTATTCATTGAAGAACCTCCTTAACAGTGTGCTCCTATCGAGCAATCCAACGTTAACCGGAACCGGAAGGTTTCTTAATTCCGATGTGCTGGAGGATGCATCATTGATAACGGTAATAAACTTATAATAATTTTTTTTTTTTACAATAAGGCATAGAAATTGTTTTTCTTTTTGTTGAAGAACCGGATAGTTCCACTTGTTGAGGAAATTATGTTTATTGATGCAGAAATAATAAAAAAAAAACGCCTCGTTCTGTGTAATAAATAAAAACAACATGCAATAGGTATGTTGACTGAGTAGATTCAGTAGAGAAATGTATTTTTGTACTTTGGTTGTTTTGTTGTTGAACCAAAAGTAATATACTTTTAATGTGTGCAAACACTGATAACGACATTAACGAAATTTTTGACATTTGAGTCTGAAACGATATTGTCCATTAAGAGAAATTTTAAATTAGGTATTATATTGTTTGAAATGCCAAAGTTGATGCCTTGATTTATATAAGATGCGAAGGCATCGATTGATTTTGAAAAAAACATGCGATTTTTTAATGTAAAGTTGACTTTTTTTGACCTAATTAATGTATTTTTATGTTTTCTTTCCAACAAAAAATGTTGTTGTTTTCAATTATTTTGAATGAAATTTTTGAGCTTTACGAATTGTAGAAACTGCACGACTATTAATTTATTAATTTATGAAAAAATAAACTGCGGCGCATGAACTTGCTCCTATGTAAGATCGCAATTAATATAATGTCTTAATATTTTAAAACTATTCAACTGATTAAACTTATAAATTAGTTATGGGAGCCTATTTCGTTTGCCAACTGCCAATACCGTAATTTAGTCTAAGTTAGTATTATATTAGTATACATAAAAATGTAAAGTACATAGTACCGTGTTGTACATATGCATGCATGGAACTTACAGTTCAATCTTACAAATTGTACATAATTAGGAATAAATTGATTAAACAAATTTTGAAATTGTTCTGATAAAAACGCATTGCACACCATCTGATTTGTTTAAAAAATGATTATTTATTTTTAAGAAATATGTTTTTATATATAGTTGCTATACAATTCTGAACTTATAGTCTAAGTCACATTTACAACATTTTCCAAAAAGAACCTAAGTACGTTAAATATTGGCTTTCGACATTATTATTATATTTCATTATTAAAATTCTGAAGGAACTACTGCACGGGGGAATATGCGGAATATATAGGAAATGCGCAGAACACAACAAGTTTCCTTATGACGTAAAAAAAACTTATTTTGGACTTAGACTAGTTCTGCATAGTAGCGACGATATGATAGTTTAGAAACAATTTTAAGTGAACAAAAATTAGTACGCCATTTTATTAATGATGAGTTCAAAAATTAATAAAAAAAAAATTTACCTATTTCGAAACACCTATCGAATTTTCAAAAAAAAAATTATTTTGAATTTTTTTTTTAAATTCAGTTTTTTTTTTTTGAAAAATTTGATATGCACTATTATTTTAACTTCCTAGAAGCTCCTATGTTAAAAATTTAATTGAAATCGGTTCAAAAGATAATGAGATAATGGAAAACCGAAACAATGGTTTAACGAGATCTGCCGTTAATAATGAATTAATAAACAAAATTTTCCAATAATATGGTAGATCGTTATATCAGATTGGCTCACATAAAAGGTTTAATCAAAATCATAGGAGTCATTTTTCGATTTATAAAACCAATGCAGTAGAAAAAGTCCTTAAAAATGATGTTATAAGGACTTTTAGATGACGGACTGACACGTGGTGCCTGGCTGAACCCTATGCTTTTGGTATGAAAACATACGGAATATAATGCAATTTGAACATTCTAAGCTGCGTTTTAAATTTTTAATTAAATAATAATTAATCTTTTGGACCCGCGCACGTGAGTTGAATTCATTTTGAGAAAAACAAGTTGTTTATTAGTGGGAAGTGAAGTGTGAAGTATAAAATGGACTAAAATCTTCTACCTCGGATGAATTCTACCAGACGGAAATCTAATTTCTACTAAATAATAATTCATCCCTCGTGAAATTTTGTTTTTTGTTAAAAAAAACAAAATTTCTAGGCACGTTTTTGAGAAAAATAAATGTTCATTATTTGCTTAAAAAAATTGTACGGCAGGTACCCTTACTTTTGGTCCTACAAAATGAAAAAAAACGTGTCAGGAAATGCCCAAAAAACAATAAGTACCAAGTTTCCAAAAAAATCTAAGCCATATAGGCTGCAGACGAAAAGACAGATGGACAGAATTGTGAGACCAACTTTTTTCGACTTTGCTTTCATCGTAATGTCAATTCCGAACAAAATGTCGAGTTTGATTTTTTACGAATCCGCTATTTCATCTTCCCATCGTAATATCAAGTTTTATCAAAATCTCGAATTCGATTTTTGTAAACAAAACCATAACTTGCCGTGTTTAAATAGTAAGTAAAAATAGCACGATATTACTTTTGGAACACAACAATTATAAACATAAACTAAATTTAAAAATTAAATGAAAGTAGGTACTAAAAAATGGATATACATATGTACCTACATTTTTTTTTATTACATATGTATTTTGGAATTTTTTAAATGTAATACACCCACCCTTTTCAGATGTGAGCTAAAACCGAAATTCGTATTTCAAATTCTGAAACATATGTACGTTCTGTACCAAATTTATCCCCTCGTTTAGGCTCTAGCTTAAATTATAGTCAACGCATGGATGCACAGACCGACAGACGGTATGAAAAAATCACTTTTTCGGACTTCGGACAATCATCGTACATAGTTACAAAAAAAAACTGCAAATTCCTGTCGTGGTCCCATAGGTCTAGGTGAAAATTGTTATGCCAATTTCACAGACGTGATACATCTGCATATTTGCATGTGTGATGTGCGTAGGTATACCTGTCTGCAAAATTTCGTCAAATTGTGTTGAATCTTCAGTGGATTTATTCGCACTTATGTTTTTTTTTATTGCAAAACAAAAGAGCTGAAGTTCGAACTTTACTTTGTACCTTTGGATTAAATTAAATCAAAGGTCAAGATCATTAGATTAACTAATACCTTTTTTTCTATGAGTATTGGAACATAAAAAAAACAACAAAAATAACAACATTATTATCTGTTTTGGAAATCGAAGTCTATATGAAAAAAAGGTGTCACCTTAACATTCAATTTTCATCTATATAATCGTGTTTTTTTACACAAATTTTAAATTTATTCAAACATTTAAAGCAGACAGACAAACGTAGCTGGTTTTACAACAAAACAAAACAGCTTGTAGGTACATATATACATAGATATAGGTAATCATAACAATATAATATTTCAACGTACAAAGTCATTGACAAACACGTTAGGGTATACCTACAAATATCGCCGTTTACTATATATTAACAAAATGTTTGACAACGACCCCATATATTACTCTGCATAAATTATAAATATATTCAATTTGATGTTACAAAATAAAAATATAGATACGATGCTAATTCATTTATGAATCATCAAAAAATAAATTAATAAACTATTTTGTTTAGTTTATTACAAAATTGTAAATAAAAGATGGGCTCAAAAAAATTGCATCGTAAAAGAGCTCTTATCACAATGAACAAAAAAAAAACAAGAAACATATTTCAAACAAATTTCATCGAATGCAAAACTAAATCCCGCGCCGCCGGGCATCCATGTATATATGTACATACACATTAAACAAAACAACTTACAAGATATGCTATCGTATCCACAAGATTGATTTCCGCATTGGTGTGATGATGTGCAATAGACGTACGCGAAGCGATACGTACGAATTGTATTTACAAGGCTGTAAACCAGTAGCGGATTAGAAGAAGAGCATAATAAGACCGTGTTCAAGGCCCAGGTTTTCAGAGCGAATCCATCTTAGTTTAAGGATTAAGCTCAAATCTGAAAAAAACTGAATCACTTTTTTTGGTTAACTTACAAAAATTTCAAATTAACTCTTAGTGAAGCCACCAAATTCAGTGAGTTAAACCGGATTAAATAATTCTGGCTTAAATGGGAATTATTGATGAATTTATACGCAGGGTTTAAAAAGCCTTATTTAAATTTTAATTATCTGAGTACTGAACAATCTTAGAAAACTCTGAGTTAAGCCAGAGTTAGTTAATTGCGCAAATAAATTAAAGCCGAGTTAATTCAGAAGCAGTTTTTCAGTGATGGATTAACTTTAACTTGCAGTTGTCAAAAATCTATCGAAATCAAACTATAGAATTGCGCTCTCATTATCGAAACAGGAGGAGTCGACACTATGCGGCAATATAGAAAGGGTGATTTTTATACAGTGTCACCCTTTAACCTCACTTTTTTGTTGAGCTATGAGGCCTTATATAGTCCTTTTACGCTACTGCTTTCAGCAAATTTGAACAAAAGAGTGCAATGGAGTGTATAAGCCACCTGTGTGTTGTATACCTCGATTGGTATGGTATATAGTTACAAGTTACAGCTGCTTTACGTCGATTAGGATAATTAAATTACATAATCCGATGCAAGGTAGCTTCGCCACCGCCATGGCCAATTCTTCTTGAAGAAAAAAACAAAAAAATCATAAAAACAACAATGTAGGCTAATTGTTCGTTATTGTTAACTTTATCTTCTTTTTTTCTTTGTGGTAGTTGTTTAAATAATTATGTTGGTAGGCAAAATACCACTGGAAACTATTCTCCTTTAGCAATAAGTTTGTAGTTTGGGATTGGAATTTGGAGACATAGTTTGCTCTATAGAAAGTGGTTTGACAAAGTGTAATATATATTTAACCGTCTATGACCGGTTATACTTTACCACATAGCTGTAAAAGGAGTGATGTCATAATTTTAAAAGGAGGCAATTCCATACTAGATATGGCAGCAGAGATAATATATAATTTTCGTATAAAATGACTAAAATACGGTTTAAGGGGTGCCTGCGGGGGTTTATTGCCTATATTTGTATACAAGACGTAAAATTGTCAATGGAATGTGTGCCACCATGATATTGCACACAATTTAAGTTTTTTTTTTTTATTTTTTTAAATATCAAATACCAATATGGAAGAGAGGTGTTTACTACGAATTTTTAAAATAAATTAATTTACTATAAACAGTCGGTATTTATATAGCTTTTATTGGTGATAAGGATCGTTGGCATTAGGCTATAAGCTTGTTGAAATAAATTTTTGTGACATAGATTGCGAAACTTATTTACTTACTCATTCAGTGGACCAATGTTCAATGGATAAATTTGAAGTGTTGCAATAAATTTAAAATGTTAAGGATTTGTGTGTGACAACTTTCACGTAGCACACTTATATATTAACTATATATGCCAGCGTGCGGTATGGATGAATATAGCTCTGCAACTTTGACTAAGATTTTGTATTTTGGAAAATTTAATGGCTTGAATTCATATCCACAGAATAAGAAACTGGGTGCTGGAGCTTATAGGATAATCGTTCACTGTGATTCATGCTGATCAAGTTTTGCACAGCTACATTTAGATTATAGTAGGTATTATAGTATAGTATATTAGAGTGGTTAACAATTTACTAGTTTTTGAGGGAACTCCTCTTGGAATTATGGTCGCCTAGTCCCAAAGATATTTCCCTATTTTTTTCTGAACAAAAATGTGAGTTTCAAAATTCTATTAGTTTGTCTGTCTATTAACAACTTTAACGATTAGGTCAATTTTTTATAACTTTGGTACCTAAACTTTTTTTTGGACATTCCCATGACATGTTATTTTTTTAGTTTTAGGAGCCTTTATAAAAATCTTATATTTCTCAGAATACTTCCTTAGATTTAAAAACAAAGTATACTTTAATGGGTTGTAATAGGTACCGAAAAATTATTATTAATAGAATCTCCAATTAGAAAGGTTTTTTCATTTAAGGTTTTATTGGAAAAGGTTCGGAATTTGACCAATTTTATTTTATGATTTTTTTTTAAACGTTTTATTAGTACTGTATTCCAAATTTCTTAGAAATATATTTTTTGGATTTTTAAAAATTGTTTAAATCTTGTTTTTGAAAATTCAGTATTTCGAAAATAACTTAATCGATTGTATTAAAACCATAAAATAAATTAATATTTTTTTAGAAAAGATTCTAGAAAGGATTTTGATTAAAATTTTTCTGTGCGATCTACCATTAAGAAGGTTAATATTTTACATATAACGGGTTTTTCAACAGGGACGCTACAAAAGTAGAACAACAGGGACAGCAAACGACGCCATATTTCTTGCCGCTCTTTTGACATTTCTCTTCAGTAAGGTTTGCCATTTCATGATGGAAAGATATACGAGCCAACAACAAGTCGAAATTATTAAAATTTACTACCGAAATTCGGAGTCAGTGGCCTCAACGTTAAGAGCGCTACGTCCAATTGAATGGCTTCGTCAATAAACAAAATATGCGGTATTGGTCAGGCAGCAATCCACACGTACTCCATGAGTCATCATTGCGTCCCGAAAAAATTACGGTTTGGTGTGGTTTATGGACCGGCGCGGCGGCGTCATTGGGCCGTACTTCTTCCGTGATGATCAAGACCGGCACGTTACTGTGAATGGGGATCGCTAACCGAATATTTTTGGCCCCAAGTGGATGATATGGACTTTGAGGACATGTGGTTCCAACAGGATGGCGCCACAAGCCACACAGCGAATGTCACAATCAATTTGTTGGAAATCAAGTTTGGAGAACGTGTTATCTCACGAAATGGTCCAGTCGCTTGGCCGCCTCGGTCGTGCGATTTGACGCCGTTAGACTATTTCCTGTGGGGCTACGTCAAGTCTATGGTCTATGCCAACATGCCAGCGACGATTGATGAACTTCGTACGAATATCGAACGTGAAATTGCAGCAGTATCGGCCGATTTATGCTTGAAAACCGTCGAAAATTGGGTTCAGCGTCTGGACTTCTGCAAGCGTGCCTGTGGTGGCCATGCAAAAGAAATCGAGTTCCATACATAATGGCATCGAACGTACTTTCACAGGAATAAAGAATTTCATTGATATCCAAAACCGTTTTTGTTTTATTTAAAAAAACTTTTGTAGCGCTCTTATTGAAAAACCCGATACATTCAACTATTATTATTTTTTTTTGCCCGCGTTGTCAGGTTCTGGACAAATTTGTGAAAATCTATTGAACAACAAAAAACAATACATAAAAATGAAAACTAATTTTTTTATCTAGTGAAGTTGGTTAAATTCAGAAACCTAGAAATGATGAAAACTTCTTTAGAAAAAAAAATGGTATGCAATTTTGTATAATTTATTAATGCAGATTTAAAAAATTTATTTTGAAAAAAAATCATCTACGCATTTTTGAAATATCGAATTTTCAAAAAAACTTATTTTTAATTTTTTTTTTAAATCCAAAATCTGGTTTATTATATTATTTTAACTTATTTAAAGCACTCTCATAGATACTTCTATAGACAAAAAATTTATATATGTATATATAAATTATTTCACCATAAATTTCGATATAGGAATATTGCAATATTAGATTTAAGTTTTGTGTAAGGGTTTTAATTTTTAGCTTTCTCATGAAATTAAAAGGATTGATTGTCTTTATAAAAATATTGTTATACATTTTATATTGTTTATCATTGTAAATGAATATCTTACATCTCTAAAAAAAAATGCTACTGAATTAATAAATAAAATTTTTTTTTTATCTAATTAAAAATCGGTTCAAAAGATAATGAGATAATCAAAAAACAAAACAATGTTTCTATGAGAGATACCGCTAGAGTAATAGATTAATCTAAAAATTTCCAATAATATGGTAGATCTTTATATCAGATTAGCTTACATATAAAGTTTAATCGAAATCGTACTAGTCGTTTTTGAGAAAAATGAGATTTTAATATACTGAGGTTTTTAAATACTTTTATGGTAGGTACGGATATTTATTGTTATTAGTATAATTTTTGTTTAAAATCTGATAGATAATGTTAAGAAACTGCTTGGTGCGAAATTTAATTAAAATCGTTCAAGTCGTTTACCGAATTTTAAAATTTCAAAATAAAGTTGAAACAAGTTTTAAAAATCAAAATAAATAAATTAGAATTTTCAGTATACAAAATGCTTAACTTTTTTAAAATAATATTCATATAAAAAGTATCAAAATCAGTTAAACCCATTTTGAGAAAATCGAAAATCAAAAAAAAAATCGTATAACTATTTTTCTGGATAGTTTTTTTTATATAATGGTAGCCTTTTTATAAAAAATAATAACTGATTTTTATTTTTGGTCTTAAAAAAACTGAAAAAAACGTGTTGGGGAAATGTCCAAAAAAACGTGAAATATACCAAGAGTAAACAAAATCGATCCACCCATTCAAGCTGCAGAAGAACGGACAGACAGACGTACAGAATTGCAAGACCCACTTTTTTCGACTTCGCGATCATCGTTTAATATCTAGTTTGATCAAAATCTAGCTAGTGTTCTAATTTTGTTTACGAATCCCTTCAAAATTTCAAGCTAAACATTTTTTGGTTACCGACCAACTTTTTCACTCCGACCAGTTTAGGAATTTAAATATTTTCATTGGATTAAAAAATATAAGCAACAAAATAATCAAATGGTATATAAAAAAAACCTTAAAATACTTCGTATCTAGGTACAGAGTTTACATTTTAACTTGTTTCCCATAAGATTTTGCTGAATTTTATTGCAATTAGTTGAAAATGTAATACCTAGAAGTTCAGTCGACTGGTTTCAAGACTGAATTCAATATACAATTTAGATACTCAAATGTAAACTGTTATACTACAATCAAGGAGTTATTATTAGGTCTGTTTGTTTACTTACCAAAACTGCCAATTTTAGTCGAATTATTTTTATTTTTTTTATGAACTGTGACAGACCTTTGGATTAAAATTGGTAGTTTTGAAAAGCAAACGAATTCATCAGAAGTAGTAGATGTCTTTTTTGAAATCTATCTGACAATCACAGTTGACAGCGACAAAGCAGTCAAAGTGTCAGTTTGATATTTCATTATTTATATGCTGACGTTTATGTTTAAATTCTCTGAAATTGCAATATCATCTTTTTTTCGTTTTTAATAATACATATTTGGTATTTGGTATTTTGTTTTTTTACTTTTTTTTACTAGAACAAATTATGTTTTTTTTGATTAAGAAGAGTCAAATTGGTTGGATTAGAAATAGACAAATTTATAGTCAACAAGTCAGATTTTACTTGATTTGGAATTAAGACCCCAAAAGTTTGAATGAAATAAGGCCCCAAAATTGAGACCATTTTTTCTAGTGAAAATATCCCACATACAATATTATGGCTCCAACGAAATGAAAAAAAAAATTAAATGAAATAAAACACCAATTTGTTTTGACAATATTTATATTTTTTATAAATGAAATAATACCCCACACCGTCATTCAAATACATGCATTTTATCTAGTAAAATTTGTCTACAGCAAGGAAAGGACACTTGTAGTTTTCCAGCTTTCTAGCAATCGATTGCGCTTGAATTTTCATGTCGCATCAGTTAATTTTTTTTATGCTTACAAGGCAACAGAATAGCTGAAAATATCGCTCAATAAGCAACAAGAAAATTAGTGTAGAAAAACATCAGCGAGTCACAGTACACATATTAAAGGTAATATTATTAGCGTTTTCATTTTTGTTCAGTTCTGCGCGCATCTGTCAAAATTGAGGTATTATGGTGGTAAAATGGTCGATCCAGTGTCCTTTTACTTGCCTAATTTCAATATTTTGTGTTTGTTTCTAATGATGCGTGCTGAGTTCCTGAACAGCCATTTTTAATTTTTTGACACTTCCAACTTTGACGACCTGCGCAATATAATACCTTTAATTTGTGTACTGTGTCAGCGAGTAGTATGAAAAATTATAGAGCTTGTAGGACTGGCTACAACTTTAGCAAAGCTAAAAGGCTCCCCCAAACCAACGCGAAACATTCGGAACGACGAAATGGCGGAATGTTTCGCGTTAGTTTGGGGGAGTCTTAATTTAGCCCCTTACTTAAGTTTCATAATAAAATCGAAAAAAAAAACAGCGAATTTGTACGAATTTTAATCAAAAGTCTGTCAAAAGTCATATATGAAAAAAATAAAATGTGTAGAAATTCGCAGTTTTGTACAGAAAATCACAAAGTTTCAAAGTATAACGAACGCACCTTTTAGTTCTGATTTTAAATATTGATAAACTTGTAAAATAGTTTCAATTAAATAGTTGTTAGAAATATCCTTAATAATATTCTTATGTCCTTAACAATGTTCGTATATAGACATGATATACTTTTTACTTCAAAGCAATAAAAACTTCGATTGATTAAATTGAATTGATTCATAAAATCCACGATTGTATCTGCACTTGCGGAATTCCATGTATAGGCTCAATTTATTTAAAGGAACTTCGTATATCTACTTAACCATAAACATTGAAAAGTTCAGACCTTTTTCAACCGATTTTACTAAAAATCTTTGTAGGTTGGAAATACAACAAGCTAGCTCCTAGACTACCACAAGCAAGAATGTTTATATGCAGGTATGGTCATATTACCAATTTCCTTCAAGGAACCACCTTGAATTACATAATTTACAAGCAACCATCACTTTCTTGTTTTTTAATAAAAAACGATGCGAGTGATTTAACTTATTTTACAATTTACAACTCATCAAACATTTTACAACAATCATAAAACCATTGATAGCATTTCCGTATTTCCTATAATAAACTCTTTTTAATAAAGCCTTTCAAATTACTAATTGTTAAGTGCACATAATGCACTGATTTCATCAGATCTCGCTAAACGAATCTCCAACTAAGTAACGTAATCTTCACTGTAATTGTATTTTAAAAAATTAAACTCTATTAAATCTCTTAGAAGATGACCTTGCAATTTGTGTTGTTTTCAAAATATGTAATTGCTGAGAATTTAAATAAAGCTACTACACAACGTCTAACGACTTCAAAGAGTCTTTGACTCACAACTTCGAGTATGTATGTACATATATTACTGCAGCAAGTGAGTCTTATTATATCATAACCTTTATATTCGCATTTTATTATTGCTCTTACCTGCAATTTCAATTTCTGCAATTTAAAATTATGCAACAAAAACGAAAAAATAAAAATAAAACTGATGTTTAAATTTCTCTTCCAACAACACTATTTTCATGTTTGAAACTCTTTAACTTGTCTTATAGTCTCAGGATACATGATACAAGATTGACACAATTAGGTAGCTATACTATATAATGTGTACAACTCTGACAAAATAGAGATTTTTATTCCGAAACAATGAACCACTTAAGGCCAACCCATTAAAGGGGGAAATAGGTGAGGATTGATTAGACATGCATGAAGCATGAAAAGCCAAAACAATGCAAGAGTTCATGTTTTATAAAGTAGACTTTTTGTTTATCCAGTTTTTTGCTACTTTTTATTTTAGTTGTTTTTTTTTTCTTTTGTATTTCTTAACACTTTTTAATTGTCATTTCTATCATTTACACACATTTTCGTTGTCTTTTGAATGACAAAGATGTTATGTGCGCTTGTGACATTTAGCCTCTTTTTTTTTGTATAATGATATAGTTTAGTTTTTAGATAGTTTAGGTGTTTTTAGTTTTCTTCTTAACTTAAATAACAATTAAGGCATGGTGTTCTCTTAGGCGAAATATGGTGTATGGTATCGCACGCAATAATACTTATGAATTGTTTACATTTTTCAAAAGCTCAAAAGATTTCAATTCAACTTTTAAAAATAATTTAATTTTTTTTATAAATTTCAGCCAAAACTTATTCGTAAATATGGATATCCATCTGAAACACACACAGTTGTTACCAAAGATGGTTATATTCTGGAAATTCATCGTATACCAAAAATTGGAGCTAAACCAATTCTACTGATGCATGGCATCTTGGACACTTCAGCAACGTGGGTATTAATGGGACCAAAATCTGGACTCGGTACATGTATTTGCTTTATATTGGATTTTTGTGTTTTCAAATTAAAATGCAATAGTTTTCTTTTTTTCTTTAGTATAATTTTCAATTTAATCAACTTTTTAAAGCTTACATTCTTGCCAATTTGGGATATGATGTTTGGATGGGAAATGTACGTGGAAATCGATATTCAAAAAATCACACCAGTTTAAATAGTGATTATCAAGAATTTTGGGATTTTACATTTCACGAAATGGGCAAATATGATTTACCAGCTATTATCGATTATGTTTTAGAAAAAAATGGACATGAAAAATTACACTACATTGGACATTCACAGGTGATTATTATGAAAGGAATGTGTTGAAGAAAAATTATTTTAAATTAGTTTTATCTAGGGAACAGCTGTATTTTGGGTGTTATGTTCGGAACAACCGTCATTTGCTGAGAAAATTGAATCAATGCATGCACTTGCACCGATTGCTTATATATCAGACATGAAAAGTCCATTGTTTCGAACACTTGTGTTGTTTCTTGACTTTTTGACAGTTAGTTATTTTTGTTATTAGTGTTTTATTTGAATGAAATAATAATGTTTTGGTTTTTTTTTCTAGGCTGCAACGCGAGTTCTGCGGATTACAGAATTTATGCCAAATACTAAATTTTTGGTAGACAACAGTCAAGTCGTATGCCATGATAATGCAATGACCCAAGATGTTTGTTCAAATATTTTATTCCTTGTGGCTGGATACAATTCTGAGCAATTGAATAAGGTTTGTTTAAAAATAAGTATAATTGTAATTATTCTTAAATAAGAAAGAAAACTTGTTTTGAGGAACAATATGTAGGATGGTCATGATTATGGAGGAATCGCTAAATATCTCTGAAACTATTAGTTTTTGCGGGAAATATGTATAAAGACTTAATTTGTAGACAGTGTTATGATAGGCGCTCACAGGAGTTTGGGAGGGGGGGAATTGCGCTCCTCTGGCTCTGGGCTACAACTTTTGCCTATACCAACATTTGATCAGTTCATTAGGATATTCTGACTAATTGGTAATTTTGTTCACTTTTTTCGTCAAATTCCATAGGTTGCTCCGCTCCCCTCTGACTCTGGACCTTGGTCGAATAAATTCCTAAGTTCTATAGTTATTTTACAGAATGAATTTGTGAACTGAAAAAGATCAGATTATTTTCCTGATCAAGCACTTTGAAGAAGATCGGAAGAAGGCTCAGAATATCTTTGGGAAACATATTTGATTGAAACAGTTATTGAATTGAGCTGCCCAAGAATTGTAAAAAAAAATACTCACCGATCCAATATATCTTCGTCTTCACCCGAATATTATTTTAGAACATCGTTCCTTACTTCGATTCATTGATAATGTCCCAAAAAGAGCGGTTTTCTGAAGAAATTAATATCACATTTGCTATATATTTCAATTATCTCCTGAAAATATGCAAAGCATGGACTCATCCAATTTCTATTCGATTGTCCAAAAGATAACTGATAAATATGGATACTTTCCGGATATTTTTGTTCTGCCGTTAGTCCGAATTATGTGGTTTAACCACTATAAGATGAATTTCGACCAAAGTCAATGCACCAATATATGATAATTTGTTGAAAAATGTGGAAAAGTTTTCCTTACATTAATATTTTAAACATTATTTCTTTTAAATGTTAATCTTAACTGCTGCTAAGATGTTTCATTCTGAAGATCCAATGTTTTTGACTAAAATTCTGTCCAGGTATAGGGCCCATTTCTGACTTAAAATCTACGTTCATATTAGCGAAATTAACGTTTTTAGGCCAAAGAGTAATCCAAATAGATTTAAGTACTGCCTTCGCATGTAGAAAAAAAACTGGTGGAACCATCGATCCATACTTCTCTAAAAATGAGGCCAGTCATAAATTCACTGCGAATGGCGCCCGCGTTATCGTTCCATAAATAAGGGACTCTTTGCTGCTTGAAATAGAAGCCCGTGATTTCGATGACATACATTTGATTCCAACAAGGCAGCGCACTTGCCACACAGCGCGCAAAACCATGCCTTAATTGCGAAAACAATTCGGTGAACATTTTATTTCACGCTTTATTGCCGGTGAGTTGGACACCGAGACCATGCAATATCACACCTCAAGACTTTTTTCGTTTGGGACTACGTTAAGTCCGAAGTCTTAGTAGATATAAGCTAAAAGAATTGAAAAATTGAAAAATTGAAAAATTGAAAGAAAAACGAAACCACTCGAAATGCTGGATCACGTTATCAAAAATTGGAACATCAAAATGGGCCACGTAAGCTACATTTGCGAATGAAATTTTAAAGAAATTATAATCTTTAAAAAATTAATACAAATTAATAATACATTAATAAATACTGAATACTTCTTAAAATAAAATATAATTTTTTTTGATTTTTAAAAATTGATTTTAAATATTAAAAATAATACTTATTTTTAGTCAAATTTTGTTTTGGAAAATTATGATAACAAAAATTATCTTATTACTTTAAACGAGTTATTCTTGTATATTTATATATTTATATATACATATTTGGTTTCTCGGAAATGGCTCCAACGATTTTGATAAAATTTTCAGAGTTTATTACGATAAACGAGAAAAAAAATAAAAAATTAAATTTAGTAAAATCCGCCCACCCCGCGCCCACTTTTCTTACTTTTAAGTATGACGGAATCGGTCTGAAATATCTTTATTACTCGGAAACGGCTCAAGCGATTTGAATAAAATTTTCAGAGTTTACTTTCATGGGTAAGAAAAAAATTAAAAAAATAAAATCAGTAAAATCCGCCTACTACCCCGCCCACTGTTATTAGTTATTGGCTATTCGAAAACGGCTCCAACGATTCGGATGAAATTTTCAGTGTTTATTGTTATGATCGAGAAAAAAAATAAAAAAATATATTTAGTAAAATTCTATGACTGCCACGCCCACTTTTATCATTTCTTAGTTTCTCTTAAACAATTCAAACGATTTCAATGAGGTTATAAGAGTTTATTCTTATAACAAAAAATTGGAAAATTCTTTTACTAAAATCCACCCACTGCCACGCCCACTTTTATTATTGCTTGCTTTCTCGGAAACGGAACTAGCCATTTTAATGAATTTTTCAGAGTTTTTTCTCCTCAATAAGAAGAAAAATGTAACGGAAAGTTTAGTGAAATCCGCCCACAGCAACACCCACTGCACCGCCCACTTATTTCGTTTTTAGTTTATCATAAACGGGTCTTACAACTTAGATGAAATTTTAGGAGAACGTTCTCTTTTATAGGTAGAAACAAAATTTAAAAAGAAATAAGTAGAATCCGCCTGCTGACACGCCCACTTTTATTATTTCTTAGTGTCTCGAAAACAATTCAAACGATTTAAATGAGGTTATGAGGTTATAAGAGTTTATTCTTATAACAACAAATTGAAAAATTCTTTTACTAAAATCCACACACTGCCACGCCCATTTTTAAAGGGTGATTTTTTAAGAGGTTTAGAACTTTTTTAAAAAAAAAAACACAAAAAATTCGAAAAAATTAATGAAATATTTATTTGAATCGATAGTTTGAACCTTGCAATTTAATGTTTAAAGATAATTTCATGCAAATGTTGACCGCGGCTGCGTCTCAGGTAGCCCATCCGCTGAGTCCAATTTTGGCATACTCTTTCACACATATCGGCCGGTATCTCACGAATGAATGCATGGATGTTGGCTTCCAGTGCGTCAATCGAAGCGGGCTTGTCCCTATAGACATTAGCCTTGACATACCCCACAAAAAATAGTCTAATGGTGTCAAATCGCACGATCTAGGCGGCCAATTGACCGGCCCGAAACGTGAAATTAACTGTTCACCAAACTCGCCTCGCAATTGCGCCATTGTTTCGCGTGCTGTGTGGCATGTGGCACCGTCTTGTTGAAACCACATATCATGCAAGTCAAGAACTTCCATTTCGGGCAAAAAAAAGTTTGTTATCATCGCTCGGTAGCGTTCACCATTGACAGTAACGCTGCGATTCGCATCATCTTTGAAGAAATATGGCCCAATAATGCCGCCGGCCCATAAACCGCACCAAACAGTGGCTTTTTCGGGATGCATTGGTAGCTGTTGCAATGCTTCTGGCTGATCTTCACTCCAAATGCGGCAATTGTGCTTATTTACGTACCCATTCAACCAAAAATGAGCCTCATCGCTGAACACAATTTTTCGATAAAAAAGCATTTCGAACCGAGCACGAATTTTGATAGTAAAATTCAATAATTTGCAAGCGTTGTTCATTTGTAAGACGATCCATGGTTAAATTGCAAACCAAACTGAAGCTGTTTGACAGTAACACAAGGTACTAAACACACGTCAGCTGTCAAAACCAGTGTTGCCAAAACCAAACCAGCTAAAAAATCACCCGTTATTATTGCTTGGTTTCTCGAAAACGGAACTAGCCATTTTAATGAATTTTTCAGAGTTTTTTCTCCTCAATAAGAAAAAAAAAGTTAAGAAAAGTTTAGTGAAATCCGCCCACTGCTCCGTCCACTTTTGTCGTTTTTAGTTTATCGGAAACGGCTCCGACAATTTGCATAAAATTTTCAGTGAGCGTTCTTTTTTATAAGTAGGAACAAAATTTTAAAAGAAATATGTAGAATTCGCCTACTGCCACACCCACTTTTATTAGTTTTTGGTTTCTCGAACACAATTCGAAATGTTCAGTTTATTTTTAGATATGAACAAGAAAAAATTGAAAATTGATTTTAATAAAATCCGCCAATGTCACGACTACTTTTATTATTTCTATTTCTCGGAAGCTACTCAAACTATTTGAGTAAAAGTTTTAGAGTTCATTCTTATGAGTGAGAAAAATTGAAAAACAAAAAATATCCGAAACGGATCCAAGGATTTGCATGAAATTTTTTACTTCTTAGGTTTTTCGGGAACGGTCAGATTTGAATGAAATTTGCAGTTTGCATAGCTTAACGAGAATATTTTTTTGGAATTTAGCGTTATTTAAATCCGCCACTGCCACGCCCACTTTTGTTATATATTGGAATCTTGTAAATGGCTTCAGCGATTTGGATGAAATTATCAGGAAGTGTACTGATAAGCAAGAACAAAATAAAAAAAAAAAATTGGAAAAACCGCCCACGCCCTTCCACGCCCACTTTTGTTGTATCACCCAGGCCCTTAACTAAAGGGGCGCTAAAGCAACAGTTCTAACTATCTGGAGGAAATTTTGTATTTAAATAATGATTTAACTTTCAAAGCTAATAAAAATAAGTATCATCCAGACCTTATAAGGAGGTGCCAAAGGATGCTGAATTCTATTTTAAGTCTAACGATGCAATTTTATTTTTAAAAGAGGAGCTAAGCTTTAGTTTTTTCAATTTTGATGATTTTGTTTTCGACTTAAAATGACCTCAGAAACTTTTGGTTTTCTTCTAAGGCGGTGATTTCGGGACACCCTGTATATGGGAAAGGAAGAATTATTGTATAATTTTCGAAGAAAATGTATTTTATTATGGGTCACTTAGACGTATGTGGAACATTTTTTTGTTCGACAAAATTATAAAATTTGTATGGGTAAGTGAAAAGTGCTTGGAATCGATTTTAGTTCGAAAAAATAATTAATTGTCTATGGGTTACTGTCAATTAGCTATGTGACATATTTTTATTTTCAGAGGAAACACTATAATTTGTGTGTAAGTGTAATTGTGATGCATTTGGAATTGCTTCTTATTGTTTGTTATCTTAAATTATTGTTGCAAATATATTTTACTACGAAGTACCTATGTCCTATATTTCTACAGAAAAACGACCCGTTCTTCGTTTTTAGCTTTAAACATTAACCATAATTTTTGCATTTATTTTCCTTCGTTCCTACTGGACTACTTGGTGAAAACGTAAATAGGCGTGTTTTTGTCTCTTTTGTTCCTAATCGCTATTCATAGAGTTTATAAAACAGTATTTAAATTCCATTTTTGCGGGCTTCAGGTCTTCTTTGTTTAACTTGCTTTTTTAAATAGACGGCGTCTCGCACGTGTTTACGTGCTTCTTCAGGTCTATTTAGATAATCCTAAAAAAAATTATTTAAAATAAACTAAGATTTTATATCTATGTATCTATAGATATTTGTTATTATTTTGTATCTCTTATTATATTAACTGCCATGTCTATATTTCTCATACATATTTCACTTTTTTCAATTAGAAAAAGCCGAGCGAAGCTCGGTCTTCCAGGTACTTTATTTTATTTGGAGATGCTGAATAAAAAATATTTCCTATGTTAATTGCTCACAAGTCGTTGAAAAAAAGTGAAACACCAAAAAAGTAGGAACTGTTGCTATAAGAATGGTTGAATTTTGTTTTTCTTTTTAAAAGGTCACAAAAAATTCTTATGAAGGTTTTTCTAGAAAAATAAGATTTTAACTGACAAATTTTTTTTGGTTTAAAAATTTAAAAAAAAAGTTCAATATTGGTACAAATCAGTTCTTCATTTTTCGAAAAAAATTTTTTTTTTTATTCCACTAAGCTAGTGAAATCTTATAAGTTTGAGCGGTTTTCAATTGTATTTTTTGGAACATTTACTTAAAAAAAAAAGTCAGAAACATTTTCTGAAAAAACTTATAAAAAAAAGCTACTGATTAGTCAGTTCAGGTTTCTTGAGATCTCTGAGATCTCACCAATCTCAGAAATCTGAACGTAATTCCTCAGCGAGATTCCTCACTTTTGCTGTCAAAAAGCTGAGACTGAAATATTTTGGATTTCTTTGCTCAATTATTTCTTGTCGCAGTTGATCAATTTATAAAAAAGAGATGGAGATTGGAGAGTGCTTTTGAATTCTAAAGCTAAAGTACGCAGCTGAAGCGAAACAAAAATTTTCTCTGATCTCCAAATCGATAACGAAAACGTGCGAAAAAGAGTGGAGACTTCTCCAAATAATATGCTACAATTATCAATTTCGCTGGTTGAACAGCGTACTGCAGAACAAAAATGAAAACAAAATTTTTCGTTTATGATTTCGTTGCTTCAATTTTTGAGTGGAAATTTACGTTTCGCTTCAGCTGCGTACTATGCTTAAAGGAGAAATTTTATTCAGGTTTCTCCTTCTCCTCAGTGGACCTGACAGAAGTTTGCTCAGTGAGACCTCAGAAACCTGAACTGGCTAAATAATTGACATCTAAAAATCATTTCCTCTGACAAAAATTAATATATATATCTATGCCCGTACTGCGAAATTCTACGAATTTTAAACCAAAGAAACAAAAAAAAATATGTAAAAATGTCAGTAGTTCGAAAATTTGAAATTCTGAAAAAATAATCATTAACAATTTTTGTTTTTATGGTTCATGTGAAGTGAAGAATTTAAACAGTTGATTTCTGTGTGCTTAATTTCATGAATTTTCATCAATAATTGCCGTGGAAAATGAATCTAATCTTCAAAATTCCACACAGGAACCATGGTAATGTCAAGTTCAACAAAATTCACGAGTTTTTTTTTACGAATGCTTAATGCCATTCCATTATAATTAGGTACTGTGTACATAACCTTCCCTCTTCATTTTTTTGTAATAGCGCATAACACATTTCATACTTTATGTGATGGCGAACACCTCTCAAGACTGAAGTCGCCAATTATAAACGCCAATAATAAAAGCGTCAAACGCATCTGAAACATATTTAATATTTTACCCTTTTTAGTAAATTAACTCAAGAACTTTCATTAATATTTTTTTTGTTATTGAAGGTTTGGATGAAACAGCAAAAACTTGGGTAAGCTACCACCTACCAATTTAATATAGACTTGAGTTATAGCTATACGAGTATAACCAAGTGTTTCTTGTTTCATTCAAACCTACAATATTAAATTAATATGATGGATGCAAAAAGCTTGTGGCAGTATAACTATACGACTGTGATATTATACAAAAACCCCTTTCAATAATTTTTTTGTGTGTTACATATTTTTATATATTTAAACCAAATATAGTAGGTACCTACCTTAGGTATTTCAAATAAAATTGTATAGTTTTATCAGCCCTATAGTTATAGATAATACCAACTATAACCTTACCAAAAAGCTGGTCCATTTTATTTGCTACAAAAACGGTTCTTATAACAATTTAATCTTCAATCAATAATTTTCAAGATAATGAATATAAAATATTATTAATTGTTAAAAGTGGTAAAATTGGTGTAATCGAATTCTTCTTATTTTATTTATTTTATTTTATTTTATTTTTTTTTCAGACAATGCTTCCAGTAATGCTGAGTCACACACCTTCTGGAGCATCGATAAAACAACTCGAACACTTCGGTCAACTTATGAAATCGGGTCACTTTCGGAAGTTCGATCGCGGATATTTACGCAATCAACTTGATTATGGTCGAATGACACCGCCAGACTATGACTTCTCCAAGGTTAAGGTACCCGCTGCCTTGTATTATTCTATGAATGATCTGTTAGTGTCAACGACTGGCGTCGATAAATTAGCACGCGAATTACCAAAGGTAATTGACAAATATATCGTGCCAATGGAGAAATTCAATCACTTAGACTTTTTGTGGGCGATAGATGTGAAGTCTCTTGTGTACGTGCGACTTATAAGTAATATTCGAAGTGTGGAAAGTCATATGCATGGCAATCGGATCATTGGATCGTCATTGTAGATTTAGTAATTAAAAAAAAAAAATATTGTAAATAAAATCAAAAACAAAAAAAAAAAAAAACTAGTGAAATGAAGCTATGTATATTATTGTAAACACAACACAATGCACACGCACGCACACATGCACAAAAGTCATTTGAGGGTGGTAACTGAGGCGCTCTTCGAATTATTTACCAAAGCTAAGAAACTATTTTTGTTTATTTTTTTATACGAAACAAAAAATAATTTAATGTTAAGTTTTAACATCAAAATATATAAGTTTTATTTTTAAGAAAAAATTGATATAATACTAGTTTTGCCAAGAATTTATTTTATACTGCATTTAAGATTTTTATAATTAAAAAAAATTACCATTTTTAATCATGCAGATTTATGAAATTATCTTTTGCCAAATTAATCGATAATAATCCTAAGATATATTTTTGTATGATGGAATTTTATTGAAAAAAAAAAATAAAAAAAGATTTGTTATCTCTTGAATATTGTACATAAGCAACTTTTGTTGAGAATAAAGTATGATCTCATAAAAATTTCTATAATTGTTTTACTTCAGATGCGTATGAAGATTTATAAGGTGGGTCAAAAGTTATGTGTGTCATTAATTGGTGTTGCTTTTGAACCTATAATCAATTTCGTTTTGGGTTCATTCAAACAAAAATTTTCGACGGACATTTGTTCCTCTGAGCGATGAGGGCGAATAAATTAGAAGAAAGGTAGGTAGATAGAAATGACGGGAACGAGCAATTTAGCTCAATGACCCAACTAGCGCAAAAGTGCGACGTTTTGTTAACATAATTAATTGCCTGTGAGTGAAAAATAATATAAAAAGAAGGATTAGTGGATGTTCCGCCTTGTGGATCAAAATTAACGCTCTGAGATCTACAGTAATATACCAAAGCTATAGGCATTTTGTTGACTGGTTCGTAAACGCATAAATATGATTTAATAACTTATAGGAGGATCGTCCAGTCAGAGGTTTGGATGTGAGATTCGTGGATTCAAGGGACCTACGTCTGCTCTCTCCACATGACATAAGAACTTTAAAAATCTTTTTATCCGCCCGTAGAACCAGGGGCCTATTTCACGGAACATACATCACAAACATTGTATGAATGTATGTACATTAAAGTATTCGCCAAATTTGGCTCATTGTAAATTTTGAATTTTTAGAAAAACTATGCGTCAACTTAGAAAACGCATAATTTAAAAAAATTCAAATTTACGCCCACTTATATGTGGCCTATTTTACGTCACATACATTTCTGTGATGTATGTTCTGTGAAATAGGCTCCTGACCTCATGCTTAGAGTTAGTTCAACGAAATTGGGTTATGGTTGTGGTACCGTATATACCTATAGGGATTCGTCCTAGAGCCAATGGGTCGCATTGAGTTCAAATCACTGTACTCTCAATCTGGACAAATCGGAGCCCTAGTTTCAGGTTTCATATGCTATGGTGAACTTATCTCATCTTCATCCTTTAAATGGATAATCTTTCTAATTTCTTCTCCCTGTTGGGGTATGCTATACAATATGAGCTTCGAGGTGTTTCCTTTCTGGCTTCTTCGAAAAGCGAACAGCATACTTAAAGGCGCTTAGAAAAATGCTGATGCTCCAAATGCATTTGATAAACAACAGCACACCTCGACCTGTGATGCCAGTGGTCATAAGTGCAGTGGAATGCGTAGTGCATATACGACTTCTAAGACTGAGCAAATCTGATATGCGTGGGTCTCAATCCTATGGTGTGCATGTAGAAAGTTTTTCATAATAAAATGGGATTAAAGCTCAACACCATCTAATAAGGAGAATGATGATAGAGCTTGGCACCCCTTCAAATAGCTATATCTCCAGCCAAAATAAAACGAATTATAAAATTAGTTCGTAAACAATTGGTGGTAGCAGCTTTAAGTTGTTGTTTTTGTTCAAAAATTCAGCCAATCAGTGTTCTTTTCCTGCCACTAGCTCACTATTCTTGCAGCACCAGTATCGAAAATATTTTTCATGATGGAGACAGGGTCTTTTCTTTCTTTTCTTTTGATTCCTTCTATATTCCTTGTGAAAGATGATCCCCTATTTGTTGACGCACTGAGAGATCTTAAGTGTGTTGGTTATATTTAATTTATGTCAACAACAGCTGATTTGCGTTCAGAAACATACTGGATACTCGAGTATCTTAGATAGGCTATCCTAGTGCAACCTGCAACGCAGCCAATTAATTGATAATTAGGTCTATTTCTTTACTTCCCAAAACTGACACTTTCTACCCATTTTAGCCCAAGGTTCTGTCAAAGACAAACTTGCCAAAAGTGGAACTACACTACCTTTATTGTCAAGTCGGACAATTATTGGTATACCCCATCGCTACTTGTAAACCCATGCTAAAGCAAGATGCAATAGAGAAATCAAATCTTAGGTGGAATAATATTGTCACATGTCAGGCCACAAAACAGATCTGCCCTATGCTGGATCTGAAGCGCTCTTTAATATCTCTAAGCAGAATGCACATAAGCTCCGTCATAGGTGTCATTACTGGTCACTGTCTAATAAGGCAAGCACGCTACGAGTCTTGGAATATTTTCTAACGACTTCTGCAGAAGTTTTAAGGACGAAGAAAAGGAATAATCGATTCCACACCTTCTCTGCTCTATGTCAAAGACGTAGGCTCCACCTAGGAGAATTCTACTACAATGATCCTAGTGATCTGGCAAATCATGACTTTAGAAGTCACGCGCGCTTCGTAAGAAGCTCTATAAATGGTTCAACGAGTAGGAAGAGTCCTGCTGGTCCCGCAAAAACTTTAAAATGCTATCAAAATTATATTTATTTTATCATTATCATAACACTTGCTTTAACAAATGTTTTGGAAAGACACTCCATATGAAGATATCAAGCCTTTGCTGTAATTTGGTTTCCTTGTAAGGTGGAATATTCAGATGAATTATTAGCTGATGTATAAGATTGGATAAGTATGTTTAGGAAGACTGAGATAAGATTGCTTTATGATGTCTTTTTTATGATTCTATCTACTTCTCACACTCGTTATGAAATTGCTATTATGTAATTATTTAGAAAAAGATTTTAATAATGAATTTGAATGCTCATCAGCTTTAAATATTATAAATAATCCAGAGTTTGAGAAATATCTCAAAGTTGTTGATCTTTCTAAATTAAAAAATGTAAATATTGATTTATTATTTAAAGAATTTGTACAACTTTTTTTATAAACTTTTTCTATAAAAATGAACATAGAAATATTAGGAACGAAAAATCTGTCGATATTTGGGTAAATTTTGAAAAATTATGCCAGCTCTTAAAGAATTGTCACTCATGGCGTGAAGAAAGAAATAAAGTTTCTTTGTCGGTATTAGGAGCGAAAATTGTTGATTAAACAAAATTTTAATATGACTTGTAGAGAATTCAACGAATAATTGTGGTAAACTGATTTTGGTTTAAAAAATTTTTTTTTTAAATCTCAGCAGATAAATACATATAAAAAACCTACCTACTATTTACCTTGTAAAAATGTATGAAATTTTACTTTTATTAAAAGACTGAAAATTTTGTTTTTATTATTAGGTAATTAACTTTTAATGTTGTTAAATTTTATAGTTTTCAATTTATTTTGGTTTTAGGTAATTCTTTATTTATTTATTTACACCTCAGTTCGTTATGTTGTATGTTCACTCATAAATTATCAACGTTAAATAAAAAAATGGTTTAAAATTGAAGACTTTTTTTTCGAATAACAAATAAATCATACTTTTAAAGTTTTCGTAAAGGTTGTTTTGTTCTCAAAATAAACTTGTCCCGCAAAGAAATTTTTCAAATCTGGCATCCCTAAGGAAGAAAGCTTCCTTGATTCCTGTAGTATCGCAATGGGCCAACCCCCTGTTCTAAGTGTGTCTATCGTTTCTGCTGACAACCACATAAACCTAACCTAACTTCTGTCAAAGTCCATATAAAATAATAAATTGGACTAGAATTAATCAAAATTGGCAGTTTTGAGAAATAAATAAAAGATATTATTTTAAATAACTTAAAAACAGTTACTGACAATGGAAGCATAGCTTCCGAAATGCATTTAAGTAAATAAATAAATAAAATAAGTGTTTTTAAGTTATTTAAAATAATATCTTTTATTTATTTCATGTAAAAACACGTTAAAAATCTCCAATATCAAATCAGTTTTGAGAAGTAAAAAAACAGACCTATTATAAATATTAATTGATAATTTTTACGCGATTGTAAATACAATTTAAAACGAATGGGTCTAACCAATATCTAAATTTAAAGTCGACTTAAATATCCAAGTAAAATATTAGGACATCCTCTGGGCACTGAGGATGTCCCAACAATACAAAACGCGTCGGCCAAATTATTAAAATTATTAAAATAAAAATAAAATTTAAACCGTGGAGCAAAAAACAAGTGTTTTTTCTATTATCTTTTAATTCAAGGTGTTCCATCAAGTGCCTACAAAATGCTCAGTTGAGCTTATCAAAACAAGTAAAATGAACCATAATGGTATGGACTGTAAATAATGAACCATAAATCACTTATTTCATATTTAATAATCCGTACCATGTAATAATCATTATTAAGTAAGTATTAATTTTACTTAAATATTTAAGTCGTCTCTAAATTTTGTTATTGGCAGAGCCCAATGGTTTTCGATATGACATTTGACGTTTCTCATTTGCCTTTGGTTTTTTTTGGTGGTTTATGAATCTAATTTGGTTCGGTTGGCTGAATAAAGAAATTTGTTTTATTTAATTTTAATAACTAAAATTTTTTGACACATTCAATTTGATGTGTTAATAGTAATAATCATTAAAATATAGAAAGGCTTTAAGAAATAACAAAAGATAAAGAGCTAAAATTAAAAAGTAAAACTTCTCTTAAGAAAAATACACTTCCATAAAAAATGTTTAATGTTAAAAAATATTATCAAAAAACCATACGAGTAAATAAATAACATTTAAAACTCAAACAAAAATCCAATCAATCATGGAACAAATAATTTTATTCTACAATTATCATATATAGGTACATATGTATTTATGTAGCTTTTCACCAGGCGAAAAAGTCATAAAAAAAACAATAAATACTTCTATAGTGGTCATAATGAATGTATATAAGCAAAGAAAACATTTGACATAATATAGAGTTGCCTTTCAAACCAATTTAAGACCATTACTTATTTTTGGAACTTTTGTTTTTATTTATATCTTACATTTGCGTGTTTTGTATACCTACCATTTCATATAAAATGAGTTATAACACGCAAGAAATTCATTCAGATAATTACCAAGATACAATATTAAGGTGATCAAAAAACACCTCCGTATAATTCACAAACTTATTTAATAATGACATTGTAATTCGTCACCATATTCATATAAACTCATACGAAATAAAAAAAAAATTGTCCCTCCATAATTAGGCACTTTTATATTGTAAAATATTCTTACTTTATCATATATACTCGTGTACAAAAAGAGTGAAGAAATAATAGAAATCTATTTGGATGGATTTTCTTCATGATTTGATAGCAATAGTTTCGTTCGTTGAACTTTCTACAAGGTTGACCCAGGTTTTCTGGAAAAAACCCCAAGAATTGTCAAAAAAAACACATGGGTTTTTTTTCGATTTTCAAAAAACACACGTGGGCTTTAAATTATGTTGTTAACATTCAATACAAAAAACAATAAGTTTTGTGCGGAATAATTTAAACATAAAATTTGTTTTCAATTAGTTTTAAAAATTAATTCAAACAACTTCAAGGATTTCTTTTGCTATTTCTATTTATTTATTTTTTTCAGTTAAATTGGTGAAATTTTTTTAATTTCTATTTAAAAAATAAGCAGCTGTTCCTTGTTGGGGTGGCAATAAGACCCACAACCACAAAAAATTATCAAGAACCGCGGGTGTTTTTGCCTTTCTGAAGTTACATTAAGACCCATACTTAAGCTAAGTAAGATCTTACAATATTGCCAGAACTGGCAATGGTCTGACAAAAGCTAACAATTAGCTGACAATTGACATATATATTTCTTACAATGAAAAATTGTCCATTCACACGGTTGGTAGACTTCTTCCCAAAGTCTGACAGTTTGATTGTCAGCTCTTTTTTATCTCTCTTTAACCAACTCATTGACATTTCGGACAGTGAAGAAATTATCAGCAATTGTAACAATGACCAATGAGTCTGCGATGTCATAATCGACAGACAATGATAAAAATTGTTTGTTCTGACAGTGACGTTTCTGACAATATTGTCAGACAAAATTGTGTGTTCAGACGATTGTAAGACATTTGGGACAGTTTTTTCACTGACAGATCTGACAATATTATAAGATCTGACAATCGGTCTGTACTTAGATTTAGGGCCAGTTTGTTCACAGCTGATCATCTTTAATCAAGGATTATTGCAACTGGTAAATCATCGAATGTGCAAGGTAGTCAAATATTTGTTTCAAGGATTCGATAATTTAAGTTGTTAATCATAGAAATTGCTTATCAGACGATTTTGGTTTATTAGTGCCACTTAGTTAGAAGCTGTGAAAGTCGTCTTTCAGATTTAACCCATTGTGAACAATCGAGCCCTTAATTTAACACGTCTGATTTTAACAGATGAAATAATTAAACAGAACAGAAAATTAAACATACATAATAGCTCTGTTTGGTAACGTGATTTTTTTTGAAAAATTGCACAATTTTCCCAATTTTTCCCAAATTGTCTAAAATTCCTCTTTGTTATAACTCAAAAAAGTTGCAAATAATTTCCGCTCCATTGGATAACTTGTAATTTTCTGCTACACAAATTTCTGTGTGCAAGGAGTGTAAAAACTGTCAAATAAAATGAGTCCATCCACCACAATTGGAGGTGGGGCCTCTTAGGTCTCTCGGCTGGAATTTATTCGAGCCAGCCGCGGTGGCCACATGCCTGAAATAATTTTTAAAACATAATGGCAAACCCTTATCTTTATAATAAAGCTAACATTAAATTATATTCGTTTTATTTCTTCTTGAAAACCACACGTCTAAAAAAAAACACCCTTTATAAAGCTGCCAGTGTCTGTCACTTGACATCGGCCATCGCTATAGTAATTTGAATATTTTCAACTCACCATCTTAATTGAAAATCGCCTAAGGCCAAACTCGACGTGTTGCAATCGGTAGTGACTCATAGCCGGCAAACCACGAAATTACCGCTAAGTGTTTTCGTCCCCAGATTCGCTTATCCGGATAGAGATTATCGTAGATTTCAGACTTGAAGATTTAAATAAGTCCATAAAAACCAGTGCTACATTTTTGTTCTGCATTTTTCAGTATAAAAAATAATTTTACAATTTAAAAATTACAAGATTCAAAATTATTTGACGTCTTGTACACTAAAGTGACATTGTTATATGGTCTGTTTGGTAACGTGAAATTTCTTGCGAATTTGCACAAATTCTCACAAAATTTCATAATTTGCTGTTAAAACCCATAGAAAAACAACTCAGTTTTTGGGAAATTTGTTGAAAAAAAAGTTACCAAACAGGCATATACAAAAAAGTGGTTCAGTGCACAGTACCTACACATATTAAAGGTAATATATTGCGCAGGTTGTCAAAGTTGGAAATGTCAAAAAATTAAAAATGGCTGTTCGAGTGCCCACAGGAACTCAACGCGCATCATTAGAAACAACAACAAAATATTGAAATTAGACAAGGAAAGGGGCACTGAATCCACCATTTTACCACCATAATACCTCGATTTTTACAGATGCGCAGAACTGAACAAAAATGAAAACGCTTATGATATTACCTTTAATATGTGTACTGTGGTTCAGTGCGTTTGTTAACTTCTTGAGAGAGGGAAATATCTGAGAGTATTTTCTCCTTCTTTCAAAGTTTGACAGGTTTTACATCTTTTTCTTAAAAAAGATACCAAACAGACCTACTATGACGCTGATTACGCGACTCTTTTTTTCGGTCGTTTCGTCTTTCGTCTATTTGACAGCTTGTGTGAGGGGTGTTGAAATGTAGGGGAATGAAGAAACGAAAGCATACATTTCTATACAAGATGTCAAAAAGACGAAAGACGATTATTATATTTGCAAAGTCATCTCAACAAAATTTCAACGTATAATATTTGATTACAAAAATAACTGAACAAATGCCATAGAGAGATTGGTAAGGGGCAATATTTTATGATATGAAAAGAAACGCAGACATTAAAACGACTGCTACACAGGCTTGTCAGATTGTGCGATTTATCGCCAAACAGGCTATTTGAAATTTAATTTGGCGACACGAAAATCAATTTGGCGATATAACACCAAAAAGGCAGTATTTTTAGTTTTTGGCGATTTAATTTTTTATATATGAAAAAGATCCAATGGACAACAATTGATACATACATTGAATTTATTGAGGAAGACTATAGGTAAACAAATGCTTGTTGTTTTCTTTAATTTTAAGTTTTCTTTTGTTTTTTTTTTAAGAACGGTTTTTTATGTAAAAACTAAAAATTGCGAAATTTTATTTCATTTTTAAATTTGGTGATTTATTGTGTGGAAGATATTGATATTTGGCATTTTTTTTGGCGATTTAGACTTTACGTTTGGCGATTCCGCTTTTTCAAACCTGACAACCCTGCAGTGCTACAATGTGATCGAACATAAAAGCAAGTAAGTGCAACTTTATTTCAAACGGAATAGTTCAACAAAAATAAATGTCCGACTATTTTCTTTGGAAAAAACCCGAAATTTGTAAAGAGGCTTCCGAAAGCCGAAAAAGGTTATGGATTTAGTAAAAACTCACCTAAATTCGTCCTAATACAAATTTAAAACTGGTTTGTTTTTTTTTACAATGAGAAATAATTTTTTATTTTAATTTGGAATAATTAACTCAATAAGAAAAACATTTTATAAAACTCTATACACAAAGTTGATATAATATAGAGACATTAATAAATGTAAATTGGTCAACTTCTTTCTTATCAAATTAATTAATTCCAAGAAAGGTTCTTTACTTTGCATTCTATTTAAAAAGAAATCCCCCAAGAATATAATGATATCTTTGTATCTTTTTATCTATATAGGTAGGTATATTAGTCAGATATCACTATGCGTTACAGTTTGTGAATTTCCAAGACCTTTTGGTATTGGTAAAACCAAAAACCTAAACTGGTTTGATCTGTGGTAGATATAACTATAAAAACAATGGGGATTTATTTTGTTGCATATTTTATATACAAAATACTAGTTTCTCTTAGAATCTTCATTAATTATTATTTTTTGTTTTTTGGAGACAATTTTTAAATTATAATATAAAAACCAACCCATCTCCAGCAATCGATATCAGTATAGTTTGACATAGTTGAGCAATTAAGTTATTGAGAAAAAGATTCTTCTACAATGAAATTATTTATTGTGTTCATTACATTGGTGGTAGCTATTGCCGCTAGGCCGGAGCCCTACGCTTATGAACATGATCCACATCATCATGGACCTGTACATCATCATTTACCACCTCCACCATTGCCAGGATTTGGTGGTGGACCAGGATTTGGATTAGGGCCTGGATTTGGAGGTGGACCAGCATTTGGGTTAGGACCTGGATTTGGTGGCGGGCCAGGATTTGAACATGGTTTACAACATCAAATTCTACCCCATTCTCCTCATCTTGTACCACACCATGTGCCACCACACCATGAACCACACCATGTACCACATCATGAGCCACAGCATTTTCCACACGCTGTACCACACGCTGTACCACACGTTGTACCACACGTTGTACCACACGTAGTACCACACGTAGTACCACACGCTGTACCACACCATGAGACACTACACAAATCACCCCATGTTCCACTACACACACCTCACCCTATTCCACCACATTCATCAACTCATATTCCCTACCACGTTGGTGGAGGTTTGGGTGGAATTCCATCAAAAGTTGGTGGACTAGGAATCGGAGGTTCTAAACTTGGTGGCGTTAGTTCCAGCATTGCGACATCTTCTGCACAATCTCAACCCGATTTTGGAATATTGGCAGGAGGTGGTGGTGGTGGACAGGCACAAAGTGGACTAGGCATTGGTGGTATTGGTGGAGGTTCAAGTATTGATTCTTCTTCTGTTCAGTCACAGGATGTTAACCAAATTGGATTTGGTGGTGTTGGAAGTGGTTCCAGCATTGGTTCAGGACAGTCACAAAGTTTAAATCAAGGTGGATTGGGTGGAATTGGTAATATTGGTGGTTCCTCAGCAACAGGACAATCACAAAGCCTCAGCCAAGGTGGACTTGGAGGAGGATTAGGAGGAAGCTCCGGTATTGGTTCAGCTCAGTCACAAAGTTTAAATCAAGGTGGAATCGGAGGAGGATTAGGAGGAAGCTCAGGGCAGTCACAAAGTTTAAATCAAGGTGGAACCGGAGGTCTTGGAGGTGGTATTGGTGGTTCTTCAGCAACAGCACAATCACAAAGCCTCAGTCAAGGAGGTCTTGGAGGATTAGGTGGAAGCTCCAGCATTAGTTCAGCTCAATCACAAAGTTTAAATCAAGGTGGAATCGGGGGTCTTGGTGGTATTGGTGGTGGTATTGGTGGTGGTATTGGTGGTGGTATTGGTGGTGGTATTGGTGGTGGTATTGGTGGTGGTATTGGCGGTTCTTCAGCACAAGCACAATCACAAAGCCTCAGCCAAGGTGGACTTGGAGGAGGATTAGGTGGAAGCTCGAGCAGCAGTTCCACTTCAACTATTACAGCTGACCAAGCTAAAAATGCTATTCAAGATATTTTCGGCGGATTGGATGGAGGATTGGGAGACACTACAGGATTAGCCAGTGGCAGTGCAAATTCACTAGCACAATCTAATCAAGGTTTAATTGGCGGTGGATTAGGTGGAAGTGGTACTACTACCACAGCTCAATCACAAAGCTCTAGTCAAGGTGGAATAGGAAGCAGTTCAGCAAATGCATCTGCAAACTCCCAAAGTTCGTCATTCGGAAGATAATTCTACATATTTAAAAATAATAATTATACTTATCTATACTTTATACTATAGTGAATACACGAATAAAAAAAATTTTCAATTTAAATAAAATTATTTGTTTAATATTACTTCATCATGCCTCAAGGCACTTTTTGTTTACCTTACCCTGATGTTTAGCATTAATTCAATAAACCTACTCGATTTGTGGTTTCATCTTCCCTAACAAGTTATTTTAAATATAATTAACATATTAAAAATAAACTGGGAGTAATAAATTAATTAGGGGAGTCTGGCATAAATTGGCACACCCTAAATTTCCAGCGAACGCAATATTGACAAATATTTAACTTTTTCTTTACATCTGGCAAGTCAAATTGTATTAACTTTACTAGACAACTTTCTTAGGAACATTAGGACAAAAAGTTACTACTATAGTTCACACTAGGTATTCGTCACGAAATCTATGTAAGATGAACTGAACTTAGCAAAAATTGGACAAAGGCCCTCACTATAGTCAACTGATGAGTCCAAGTGAGATCGCCGGGACGAAACGCAAATTTTTGTAGGACTTAAAGGCTGTTAAAAGCTATTTTGAATCAATAATTCAACAAAGTCCATTCAAATAGTGCTAAGTCTTCTACTTGGCTGATGTATTTCAGTAGTATAGTATATAGAATTTGTATTTTTAAAAAAAACCTTCTTAGCTAGTTCGTTGTTAGACGAGTTGGTCAGAGTAAATTAAATGGCCTGAAATTTCGTCAAGATTTAAGGTTTGTCTACCATTTTTAAGATTGGCAATTATCATTTTGTAAATGATGAAGATTTGTTTTTAACTATTAATTTTTTAGTTTGAAAAATGGCAAACTAAGTTCTCGTCTAAAACAATATGGTGTACATAAAAAAAAACTTTTCGGAATTTAGTTTAAAGGATCCCCCATACCAACGCGAAAACGGGTGAAAACGGGAATCCTTAAAAATAATAACCTATTTTAATTATTTTGTGCTAAGAAGATTAGAAGTAGTTTTCACGCATGTTTTGTATAGGTGTGCCATTTTAAGTTTTTAGACCAGGCTCCCCTATTTAATGAAAAATTTCCACTTGGCTTAACATTGTTTGGGCATTGATGACTGTTTATAAGAGTTGCTCTGTCAAAGGTTAGAGTCAGTGAATTATATTGAAAGTGGCTAAAAGTGACTAAACTTAAGTGGTAATAAAAAATGTATACTAATTTGCCGAAATTAGCCCAGAAAATACAATTGAAAACGTCGAACGAAAAATCCCATCATTTCAAGACCTTTCGGAAAGTGGTGGTCTCCTGATCAAATTGTTCATGTTGGTATGAATTTAAAAATGCTTTCATTATTACTTCGAGGTTAAATCTGGGAATACACTTATACACGCATCAAGGCACCACCAATCCTAAAAGATACTGTGATGAAATTAGAAGTCCAAAGTTCTGAGGAATTCATCAGCAACAAACCCTCCTGCTGTTGACAATGTTAAGGACAAGAACCCGAAGAAGAACGTTAATGCTTTTCAAAAGCGTAATTGACAAAATAAAAAAGACAAAGACTTACAGCGAATCTAAAAATAAAAATAATCAAAAGGCTGCTGATGGTGGACCAAATATGACTTATACTGACGTAGATATAAAACCTACTTGTACTAGTGGGCTATTATGCATTCAAATTTTATTCAAATCTTTAGCTTATTAGTCAGTTAAAAAAATCCCAAAACTATTAGCTTTAATAGTATATTATAATTTGATTTTGGATTAAATTAATATAGTAGTCAATATTATCACTTTAAGAGAAATAAAGAATTAAATTATTCTGGAAAAAAAAAAAACATAAAAAGATTGTTTTCACAAGCATTTTAAATTGTTTTCACATACATATATGTATCTTAAATTTGTTTTTAACAAACATTTTCGGCTTTCTTCAAGTTGCTTAATTCTGACGATGAGGTCGCTTATACTTGATCTAATAAATAATCAAAGAATAAAATGGTTTTTTAAATCAGTACCTATATACATTTCTCTGGTCGGAAGTAGAAAGTAGTCAACATATTAAAAATATGGTTTAAGGTTTTAATTGACTTATCCACGGAAAACTAAACCGAGATTTTATTAGATTTATCCTTAAATCAAATCTCAAAGATTTACATATGTATGTACTTTATTTCAATAATTAAGTAGATTTAAAACCTAGCTAATACGTACTACGTTTTCACCGACCGCTAAGCCGATATTTAAGTAGATTTACCCTTAATCCTCTTCAAATCTCAAAGATATACCATACCAATTTAATCCTCAAAGCTATTACATACTTAGATTAGAAAGTAATCTTGTTAAATATTCATAGGGCCAATAGTTGTACAAATCGAACACACCTATTTCCCTATTACAATATTTGAGAATCGAGAGAACATTTTAAGAGAATCAAATTTTTTTTCATCGTTTGATACAAATCAAACTATGTTTCTATTTCACTTCCACTTTAGAAAAATAAATGAAAGACTATTCGCATTTTGAAAGGTACTGTAAAAGTTAATCAACTTTTAAATTTTTTTGTGCGGTGAAAACACTTCCTAGGATTTATTAAATCTCAACGAGATTAACTTTCGGTGAAAACGTAATATAGGGCCAATGGTTTGACAAATCGAACTACATTATGTTATACTATATCGCGCTTAACGCGTTCATTGATAAATCAAATGTTTGCTTCTTTTGACATAGGTGATAATATTTCGTCCCTTATTGAGTCAAGCAGGAGAATCGAATTACTGAAAATTCTTCCTGCTCACAACATATTGATAGCTTTCATACAAGAGTCTCATCTCTCACCTAGACACAAAGTCATCTTAGACCCTTTAAACTTTTTATCAAACCCTCTTAACCGAGGCGTAGCGATAGTCCTATACGAAACAACGTTAACTATTGAATTGTCCACCTATCAAACCAAACTTTCCCGAACATCCTCATCTCTTTTACCTCCACAACTAACAAAAAAAAATCCTCTTGGGATCTTTGTATACTTCTCGTTAAACTGCAATCCCACAAAATTAATTTATTAGCAGAATCCTTCGACGGGGTCATTCTTGGCGGTTACCTCAACGCTAAACAGGCCAACTGAATTCAACCAAAACAGCAGGAACCTAGTGAGCTGGTTTAACACTTACAACCCCCGACTTATTCATGAACATAAACTGGTTCAATTTCAGAGGACACCTTGACCTTACTCTGAACCAAATTCATCTTCCTCCATAGTCCTGCCTCTGCAACTCCCAAATCGATCAAAATAGCACTCTCTTTAATGAAACCATCTCCAACGCATCAAGGCCAAAAAATCTTGCGGTCCCGATGAAATTTCCAATTTCATCCTTAAAAAAATCTCACCTCAAGCTATTAATTTCCTCACAGTCCTATTCAATAATTGTGTAAATAACGGGTACTTTCCATCCGAGTGGAAATCAGAAAAAATCATACCCCTGATCAAAAAACCGAACATTTTTTGCCTAAGCAACTTCAGGCCTATTTCCCTACTTTCTCCACAAACTCCACAATGAAGTTACATTCAACTTAAGACAAAAGAAGTGCACTAACCGCTTGTCCACTAGATATCAGAAAGCGTTTGATTGATTAAAATTCTTGCGAATTTGCACAAATTTTTTACAATTACCTGTCGAAACCCATAGGAAAAAAACCTTAGAATAAGTAGATAAGGAAGAGGTGTAGATCAAATATACACTGTACAAACACATCTCAAAGTTGAAGGTGTTAAGTAAACAACGAATGCGTCACACCGTCTCATTTAATTCAAATACCATTTCCATATACACACATAATATGCCTGTTTGGTCACTTTTTTTTGTCAACAAATTTCCCAAAAACTGATTTTTTATCTATGGGTTTTGACAGCAAATTGTGAAATTTTGTGAAAATTTGTGCAAATTCGCAAGAAATTTCACGTTACCAAACAATGTTTTAGACATATTATAAAAGCGATTTATCATTTTTATCAGATGTTTTAGCCCACCAAATGCGATGACCCTTTAAGATATCACGTTTTTTGTTTAGAAAGCGCCAACATGCCCTTACGCCTTTGTAAATATTAATGTCTCTTGTCTATTTAGAATAATTCATTTTCATTTGTTGTGATCTTAATGGTGGATTTACATTCATCTTCACGAGGAGTTCCGCAAAAAGAAGGGATGTAAGATATAAAATTTACATTTGTTGAATAGAGAGAGAAGACCAAAATGCAGAAATTTTCATGAATGCAGGTTATAGCTGCATATATAAAGCTTGCCACAGGCAATTAACCATATAACAGCAGGTTATAGGAAGATGCCATAATTCAGATATAAAGATGTTCATCTTTATAAAGGTATACTCTTTCACACATTCGTATTTTCGGCATGAATCTGTCCCGCTCTAGTTTTCTTGATATTTGCAGATGAAGAAAAATGTAAATCCTCCATAATTTTATTTAAATACATGTAAGTTAGTCATGACGTAGGTACACAAACAAAATATCAACTAGTTTTCAACCGCAAACAAATAAGAACAGTGAACGAGTTTTTATTGAAAGAAATAATAAAATGCTTATCAAATTCAATAATAATATCTTAATTATTCAACTCAGATTTACTATATAAATAAAGATAGTTTTCTAATAAAATATCAGTGTTACTTAAAACAGCGATAGATATACACATAGTTAAACAATCAAAATGAAGTTTCTCATTGTCCTCTCGATCATGATTGTAGCAATAACTGCTCAGGGACATCATAGTCATCACGGACATCAAGGAGGTGGCGGATTTGGTGGAAGCCAAGGCGGATTTGGTGGTAATCAGGGAGGATTTGGTGGTAACCAAGGAGGATTCGGCGGTAATCAAGGTGGATTTGGTGGTAATCAGGGAGGATTTGGTGGTAGTCAAGGAGGACTCGGCGGCAATGGAGGAGGATTTGGTGGTAACCAAGGAGGATTCGGCGGTAGTCAAGGAGGACTGGGCGGTAATAGAGGAGGATTTGGTGGTAATCAAGGAGGATTCGGCGGTAATCAAGGTGGATTAGGTGGACAAGGTGGATTTGGAAAATAATCTTTTAAAGAAATGTTATTTTGATTTATGTTAAAAGCACCTACAATATAAAACTAATGTGATTAATTTATTAGTTAGTTTAATAACAAATTTGACAACCAACACCTACTTCTAAAAAGCAATCATTGAAAAGAGAAAGCTTTTACCTTTGCCATTAAGTTCGAAATAAAATTAAGAAACTACATTTACTATATGGGTGATTCTCTGCCAACTGTGATTGATTTTGTTAATCAAAATTTTGCTAACATTAAAAATCATTGAAAATTAATTTTTTTATTTTGTTTGTCTTTAAAAAGAGATGGTATTAAATCTGTTAGAGCGTTTTGTACAACAAATTTTATGGAACAAAAAATATCGTATAAAAGTAATAAATCTCGAAGACATTGTGATGACACTGATTTTTTTATTTTGAATTTTAATACGTTTCTGAATCCCCTTTTACGTTTTAAACATTTAAAGGCAATGTTAACTTCAAAATTGTATGTATTTTTAGTTTTTGAAATCAGTTTTTCTGTCTTTATTTGTATATGGTGGATTATAAATAACTCATAGACCAAGAGCCGAAAGCAAATTTTGGGAGTTTAGGTATAACCAAAATTTAAGCGCATGTATATGTGTAGGTATACGCAGCATTATAAGAAATCCAACCGTCTGGCAGGTTTTTTTTTAAGCCAGGGGTGGGGGTGGGCATTTGAAAACGGTCACGATTTTTGTGTATAGGGTATAACCACTTGAATTTATATAAAAACAATGGGCAATGAAATCAAATACTTAGGTCCCAGACGTTTTACTTTCAGCCTTTCCCTTGTCAGACGTCCCCCAAAGTGGGCGAAAATCAACTTTTGGTATTATTAATTAATATACCACGGTACTGACACCCATGGCATTGGCTTTAATATAACCTCATATCTCAAAGCTACGGAGAGAAATAAAATCTGTGATAATTTTAACTTGCATAATATGACTTTAAAAGAAATACAATATTCTACAAAATCACCACAAAAAATTTCTGAACAAGCTTGGATAACACTATCACTGTACTGACTGGTAATTTTGTGGTACACGTTTTTAATATAAAAAAACACTTTACTCCTACAACACAATTACGTTAATAAAATACATAAATTGACTTTTGTTAACAATAAATAAATAATGTCTACTTCAAGCGGCCATACACACAAACGCCATCAAACCAAAAACAAGGTGGAGATTCAACGGGAATCTGGATGTATCGAGTGAATAATATGGGCGTAAGGGCGTAGGTATCATAAAAATGATTTAAATCAGTGTCTCTGCACTCCGCACTCTGCACTCCGCACTCCGCACTCTACACTCCGCACTCTGCACTCCGCACTCTGCACTCCGTTGGCATAGAATCTCCCATATCTATTATTATTTTCTTCCTTATCCCCGCAGAATTAGCACAACATTTCACAATTGGCTTTCAAAGCTTATAGGAAAAAAATCAATTTGGGGAAATTTGTTGAAAAAAAAGTTACCAAAAAGACGTTCAGACACTATTTATGTTCATTTAAATGAAGGATTTTCAGATTATAAATGAGTCATTAAAATTATTCAAATCGGTGTCTAAGAGCGTAGGTTAAAGAATTCAAATTGAATCATAAGTGAATTCTTTTTTTCTGATTTAAGATTTATTTCAGAATGCAAATGTTTGCTGGCACGATGTGATAGAAACATTTGGCACAACATTTTAAACAGTTTATGCAACAAAACCGACTCTAGTTAAAGCAATACTTTAGTTCAAAAGTAGAATATTTCGCTGAGCGTTTTTGTGTTTCAATACACGTTGTTGGAACCAAAGACAAGACTCATTTGGATTATTGTAAGGCGATGTGATATGATTTATTTTAAGTCACACATTTTTGACACACCTTATGTAGATCAACCTGTATTTTATTTTATATCACTATATTTTTCACTTTATTATCATCAAATAAACACGTCCGCTCTCAATTTAAATTTAAATATATTTTTTGGCACTTGTTTTATATTTTTTTGTTTAACTTTATTGTTGGTCGTTTGTTTTTATATATTTTTTTTTAAAGTAGGTACTTACCTACCTATTCAGTAAACTGAAAACAGGTCACGATATATTTTATTTTTATTGTTTTAATTTAATTTGTTTACTTTTTCTTATTATTAGCTATAAGATCTATGCAAAAACTTTTCCGAAATGATAATTGAAGATCCAAACGAAACTTTAGCCGCGGCAATGACCCGTTATCATTTCCCCTTTGTAAGAAAAATAAATAAGGACGAAACGAACAAAAAATCCCCATAAGGATCCACCAAGATTAAAAATACAAGATCTTTTTTTAAATTTCCTTGTGCACACTCAGATTTATGAAGAAAAATTCATGAAAAAACATTCATAATTCATTCACAAAACTGAAGGTTTAATGAATATTATTCTTCATTTTTGGCGAATAGAATCAATTGAGTTGCTGGAGTATGCTGCTTGTGCAAGTTAATGAATAGATACATATTAATTGCATACCGTGCGTGGGTTCTATGCTGGTCGTTATTTAGCAAACATTGCTGGTAGCAGGTTGCTGGTTATTTAATAAATATTGTTGTATAGTAGAAAATTTAAAAGGTAACTCGGTAGGAATCGGTTTATGTGGACGCCACGCCACTGATGTCTATTTAGAATGAATCATTTTCATTTGTTGTGATTTAAATTGTATTAAAAAACATATGTTAGTCAGGATGTAGGTACACAAACAAAATATCAACTAGTTTTTAAACACAAACAAATAACAACAATGAACGAGTTTTTATTGAAAGAAATAATAAAATGCTTATCAAATTCAATAATAATATCTTAATTATTCAACTCAGATTTATTATATAAATAGAGAGAGTTTTCTAATTAAATATCAGTCTTACTTAAAACAGCGATAGATATACACATAGTTAAACAATTAAAATGAAGTTTCTCATTGTACTCTCGATCATGATTGTAGCAGTAACTGCTCAGGGACATCACGGACATCACGGAGGTGGCAGAATTGGAAACCAAGGCGGATTTGGTGGTAATCAGGGAGGATTAGGAGGTAGTTTAGGAGGTCTCGGCGGTAATCGAGGCGGATTTGGTGGTAATCAAGGAGGACTCGGCGGTAGTCAAGGAGGACTCGGCGGTAATCGAGGAGGACTCGGCGGTAACCAAGGAGGATTCGGTGGTAGTCAAGGAGGACTCGGCGGTAATCGAGGAGGACTCGGTGGTAACCAAGGAGGATTCGGTGGTAGTCAAGGAGGACTCGGTGGTAATCGAGGAGGACTCGGCGGTAACCAAGGAGGATTCGATGGTAGTCAAGGAGGACTCGGCGGTAATCGAGGAGGACTCGGCGGTAGTCAAGGAGGATATGGAAAATAATATTTTAAAGAAAAATTATTTGGATTTATGTATGTTAAAAGCACCTACAATGTAAAATTTAGGTGATTAATTTCTTAAATTTTAATGTCAAATTTGACAACCAACATCTATATGTACTACTAAAAAGCAATAATTGAAAAGAGAAAGCTTTAACACTTGCCATTAAGTTCGAAATATTATGACGTTAATAAATGTATGTATATGAATTCTTTTTCTTATTTTGTTTGTCTTTAAAAAAAGAAGATATTAAATCTGTTGGAATGTTTTGTACTACAACTATTAAGGAACAAAAATTATCATAAAAAAGTATCTATCTATCTCGCCCCGTTTAGGAGGTAGTGGCAATTTTAGAAAAAAATTACTTAAAACGAAAAAAATATTATTAAAAAACAACGGCAACACTTACAATGAGGTATATATACATACCGATTTTGAAAGCCAGAAATTAAATATTCTTTAATCCTAAATTTAAATTAAATTATTTATGTCAATTCGCAAGCAAACTCAAAATTTTGATAAAAAAATGAAAAAAAAAGTTTAAACCAATTTTTTTTTATGTGTAAATATCTATACTGGCGGTAGGGTGAAAAAAAACGTAACGTATCTTGTGATCGTGATTGTGATTCTGTGATTGTGATTCAGTTACGTTACGCATTTTTACACATCTTAACCGTGAGTCCCGGCACTCACACTTTTTTTAAATTGGGCGGGTTCAATAAAAATAGCTTAACATCTGAATTTTCAGATTTTCTGAATTTATGTCGTTGAACGCAAAAAAAATCTGAAATTTCAGTCGAAAGTCTTTGTTACAAATTCCTGCATTTACCTAAAGGATTTACATTGAAGCGAAATAAAATAGAACTTTAATTACATTTGTAAATTAAACATTGAGAGTGAGTAGTTGTGAGGATGAAAATATATGTAACTAAATCAGCAACAGGTTTCATTACCTTCATTAAAAGTCCTTTTATTGATATGTATGACTTACAAAAACAGATTTCTTGTCTGAAAATTCAGATGAAACGTAACTAAACGTAACTAAAAGTCATCTAACTTTTTATGACACCTGTGCAATCAGAAGCTCCAAAAATTCAGAAATCTGAAAATTCAGATGTAAAACGTAATCGATTAAACGCACCCATTGGCTTTTTGTGGTCAATGCTTGTATCAATTCTGAATCGAGCACAGAAAACTGAATGGTTTTATTTCTTCTAGTTTTTGAGAAAATTGAAAATTAGTAAAACTACTTTTTTATGAAATTTTGTTTTTTGGTATTTACGGTGATTTCATTTTGAGGATTAATGTTGATTGTAGGTTCATCTTTGTAAGTAAAGAACAGCAATTCATTTAGCGTTACAGTTGATTTATATACGTATTTAAGACACAAACATATATACTAAGAAATTATATAAATTTGGTGCAGTCGCAAAGTAGTACCTAGGTAGTGTGAATTTTTTATAATGCATTATACATTTTCATATCTGAATATAATAGAATCAAAATAGATTTAGACCACCTAATTTACTTAGACTTAGACTTTAGACTTCATGAATTTACATGTGAATTTTCTAAATTATTATTGTGTCTATAATAAATATTATTTATTTTTAATATATTTAACCACGAAAAATTATAAACTTGAAACTTATTTTTATCAATGATGATGACCGTTAAAGTTTTGAACGGAAGCAGATGCCTGAGCAGAAGATGCACTACCACCACCGCCTGTGCTTGAGCTTGAGCTTGAAGCTTGTGCTGAAGATGAACTGCCACCACCACGACCGCCGCGGCCACCATGTCCACCATAGCCGTAATGATCACCGCGTCGATTGTTATATCGATCTGGAGCTCCCATTGTCAAACTTATAATAAGGAAAATGCAAAAAACAATAATATAGAACTTCATTATAGAAATATAACACTTTTTATTTTATTTTTCAATGAATAAACGACTAAGGACTAGTGTAATTTTTGCAAACGGCATTGTCTTAAATAGCAAATTTTTGTCAAAAATTAATTGAGTGCTAATTAGATTTTAGCTTTGTTCATTGATGATAAAATTAAACAACCGGCATTATGTGATTATCACATTGTAATAATAATGTGTTAGTTTTTAATTTTTGTTTTTGTGATTGAGGGTATATAAGGTACCCAGATACATAATATTATCTACATACAGGTAGGGAAGTTATATATTATTGCGCTTGTTGTTAAACATATTATTCTGACTTGCTCGTAAGACAAGTAGTGGTTTCATGGATAAAAAAAATTGATTTTGAAATAATAGAACTCTTTGCATTTGTGTGAATTTCTACACATTCGTTTTTTTTATATGAACTTTGACAGTTTTTTTGTGAAGAAATTTACACAAATGCACAAAGTTTCAAAGTAAAGGTATTGTAGGCTAGAATAATTCAAATTCAAGTCTAATTTAAAAGTAAACATTTTTTTTCTTGCCTGATTTCTGACTTTGACTACTTTGGAGAAGTCTAATACAATATTACTGAAGCGAAACAAAAAATCTCTTACAAAAATTGCAAATAAATAAAGTATATAATACGCAGATGAAGCGAAATGAAAATTTCCATACAAAAAGTGAAACAACGAAATCCTAAACGAAAAATTTCGTTTCCATTTTTGTTCTGCAGTACGCTGTTCAATGAGTTAAATTAATTATTGTATCAGATTATTTGAAGAAGTCTCCCCTTTTTTGCACGGGCCATTAATTAAAATACAAAAATTTATAATTGTAGCATATTATTTGGAGAAGTCTCTTCTCCTTTTTCGCACTGAATTAATTATACAGACTATTTATTGTGTGCGGAAAAATGACATTTGAGTTATATTTTTTTTGTTTTTGTTTTGTTTATCATTTTCTTACATCATGGGTTTCTCTGATTTTTTGCGTTTAAGCCTAGTACGCTGCTGGTGCGAAACGAAAAATCCCATACAAAAATGACACAACGAAATCATAAACGGAAAATTTCGTTCTGCTTTTCGTTTTGCAGTACGCTGTTCGAAGAGCGAAATTCATAATTGTAGCAGATTATTTGGAGAAGTCTCCGCTCCTTTTTCGCACTGAATTAATTATACAAACTATTTATTGTGTGCGGAAAAATGACATTTGGGTTTTATTTGGGTTTTTTTTTTGTTTATCATTTTTTTACATTATGGGTTTCTCTGATTTTTTGCGTTTATGTTTGATTTTGTTTTTGGAATTAGTGAAACTCTCCAAGAATATTTTCCGTTGTGTTTTCGCAAGCGTTTCGTTGTCTGTTTGGAGATCACAGGAAATTTTCGTTTCGCATCAGCAGCGTACTAGGCTTTATGTTTGTTTTTGTTTTTGGAATTAGTGAAACTCTCCAAGGATATTTTCCGTTGTGTTTTCGTAAGCGTTTCGTTGTCTGTTTGGAGATCACAGGAAATTTTCGTTTTGCATCAGCAGCGTACTAGGCTTTAGTTGTTTTTCTGCCCACTGTGGTTTCGTCCCTTATAACCAGCATTTTATGTTTAAGCATCTTTTTAATAATGAAAATGAAATGCAAGACTAGATCGCACGAAATTGTTATTAACCGTGTTCCTTTGAAGATGGCGAAGTATTCATGAGTAGTTTGATTGCAATTTTCAATGGAACGCACTGGGTTTATCCCTACAAATCACATTTACAAGCACATGAGAGAACGAGTTGTTTGGTTTGGTAGTACTAGATTATCGTTTTCATCTACTCATGTAGGTGCCGTGTCATAAGGCCATATTGAGAAATATGGCCTTATGACGCTTTCACAAAGTGACATAAGGCCATATGGCCTTATGACACTTTTAACCGTCTTTTCTTGTTTGATAAATAAACCTGGCCGAATGTTTGTGTCGAACACTTTAACTGTAATTCAGTTACGGCGTATAAACAGTGAAGTATGTATGCAACCTTCCTGCTTGGGCACACTATAGGATTTGGGATAGATGCGAGGTTGGGTGTATGCAAAGTTTCTTTTGCATTTAAAGATGGATTTAAAAAAAAATACAAATCAAATTTTTTCACTTAAAGAAAGTATTATGAGGCCATAGTTAGATATATATAAATATGGCACTATGACACTTTGGTAAAGTGTCTAAAGGCCATATGTTTTAGTATGGCCCTATGACACATTTCGAAAGCGTCATAAGGCCATATTTCTCAATATGGCCTTATGACACATAGCCTTATGACACGGCACCACTCATGTAATGCTTTGACACCTCCTAAGGGTGCAGCCACACAGACAATAATAGCAACAGTTTTTCTGAAGCTTACTAACGGTGTGAGGTGGCACATACACTTATTCTTCTCACTTGCTTTTATGTTTTTTGAAGAGGTGCTATAATGGCTTGAGTGATTTAATTATTCGATTTATATGTTAGATTAGAAGATTTTGCAAGAATTGTATACATTTTTATATATTTATTATAAAAAGCATCAAATAAGACTTTTGAATGATAAGATCGAATTTCTTATTACTCACTGGGTAATCCTCAACTATTTTGTAAATTCATATCAGGGACACCTCAGTGATGACGCTATCTGTCTTAGGGGCCTTCTTTAAGTCAGCTGACAAACATGTACGCAGTGGTGTTTTTTTTTTTGTTAATCAATGAAAATCTGATATTGACATAAAATCTGAAACTTTTACTTAACTTAGCAATACAAATTTATCTCGGATGTCAGTTAAAAACACACGTACGTCATCCATCATCAAATCAAAATTTTTTATCATTGACACGTGAATTGGAAATAATTAATTAAAAAGTAATCAAATAACTATTATTTTTCGAATCATGTTTATTTTGAAAATCTCATAACAAAGGAACAATTTAACCATAAGAATGAGGGTTGGTGTTTGATGAAGCACTTGCTTGTGCATTAGCAGAACTTCCACCATATCCACCATTGCTTGAACTTTGAGCAGTGGCACTTGCTTGTGCATTGGAACTACCTCCACCAAAGCCACCTTGAAAAAAATGGACAAACAAAAATAATTTTAATATCGTATCAAGTATTATTGAAATAAATAGCAAAAAGTACCTCCTAATCCACCACCTCCATGTCCACCATGATGTCCACCGAATCCAGATTGGCCTCCTCCTAATCCTCCACCTCCATGTCCCCCAAATCCTGATTGACCACCTCCTAGTCCGCCACCTCCACCTGCACCTCCATGTCCCCCAAATCCTCCTCCTAGTCCTCCACCTCCACCTGCACCTCCATGTCCGCCAAACCCTGATTGACCTCCTCCTAGTCCTCCAGCTCCATGTCCGCCAAATCCTGATTGACCTCCTCCTAGTCCACCACCACCGGCTCCACCTCCACCTCCATGTCCACCTCCACCTCCATGTCCACCTCCACCGCCATTTCCACCAAAGCCAGCTTGACCACCTCCATGTCCACCACCGGAGTTTCCTCCAAATCCAGGTTTCCTTCCACCATGGCCACCTCCACCAGGTCCAAAACCACCGCCTCCACCTGGCCCAAAACCTCCACCTCCTCCTTGGCCAAATCCACCACCTCCACCAAGGCCTCCTCCATGTCCTCCGCCGAAGCCACCACCACCGCCACCACCACCACCACCGCCGAAACCACCACCGTAACCACCACCCCCTCCGAAACCTCCACCACCGTTCCCATATCCTCGTTTACCATAATTCGGTGCTGATTGAACAGCAACCACCAAAAGGCACAAAACTACGAAAACCTTCATTATTCAAAATCGCGAACTTGATAGCAACTAATCGGCCAGCAAACAAAATCACAACTGATTGACAAATCTATTAGGTGATTAAGCTTTTATAAGAATCATTCCCAGATGAGAAAATTTTTACAATTATGCGTGCAAGACTGAAGAAAACTTGATTTCCAAAATCTTTTTTTTATTTTAAATAAGTGAGTGATTAGTTTACCCTGTCAGTTCTATCATCTCATTAATTATTATCCCCAGGGGTGTTCCCCTCAATTGATGATGGCTTAGATATAGATTTGTACAAGAACACACTTCAATAAGTACTTTTAGATCGAGTCATTGTTCTCATCTGTACCTATGTTTTCTATTTTTATTTTTTTTTTTAATAAGATGCTCAAGGAATTGTTGTTAAGGGGGCTTTATCGAAATATTATTTACACCTTCAATTAGGAGTGGGATGTGGGAATTTTTTAAAATCAATCATCATTCTCTGTTTATGACATCAAGTATTCATACATTTGTACATACATATCTAAAATTAAATAATGTACCGAGAAGTAAATATCATTTGTTTGCTAAATTGCAATATATGAATCTAATGGTAACCTCTAAATCGTCGAAAAACAAAAAACACAAAAAAATATTGAAGTTTCATTAAGACTTGCGATTTCACTTATTATTTATAATTAATTATTGCTTTTACTTCTGGTACATATACCAATACTCATGCATAAATAAAAAAAAAAAAAATTTGAATTAACTGTTCGTGTTAGGTAAGGTACACCTGAGTCGTTTGATTTTGAATTTGATCTTGTTTGTAACGACCTAAAAAAAAGAATTGTAATTTTTTCAAGAAAACGTGCCAAAAAAAGTACCTACATATTTATAATTATTATAGTCTTAAAAAATTACTTTGTCTATGGCGTTGAACAATAAAAATAATGTAAATTTCTAAAATGTATCGTTTCACCCAGTACCTATATGTTTACGTACAGTTATTGATTGATCTTGATTTTCATTAAAGATAGAAATTTTGTTTTCCATTGGGGTACGATATAAGTCCCCTTTCATACAAGGACACAAGTTGCTGGAGATTTTTTGACGTTTTCTTTTAATTTCCAATTCCCACCAATCGTAGACCGTTCATTCCGCTTTCTTCTCTCCTAAAAACTGAAAGTTGCTGGAAACTCAGTTTCCTCATGTGAAAGGGTAGAAGGAGCTTAATTACAGTGATGAAAAAAAGATTTTTCTCGATTGTACTAAAAAATTAAAGAAAGTAGTACTGAAACAGACAAAATAGTTTTTAACTTTTTTTAGAAGCATAAAACCAATCGTTAAATACAGTATACTCTCTGCAAACGCACACCTCTCATAAGCGGACACCTCTCATAACCGAACAGATTTCAAAGACCGGAACTAAATTCATGTTTTTTCATAGTAATAACTCTCCCACAAGACTCACATATAACCGGACGCAATTTTAATAAACGCAATAGAGTTTGGATCTCTCATAAGCGGACAAAATGCATGTGGAGTACTATTTTTTGCAATTTTTATAAGGTCCATTTCGATATTTTTGGATAGTCAATTAGATAACTTGTAGAAATATGAAGATTATAGGGATGAAATCCTAGCAAGAAAAAATCGCAAAAATTTTTCTTGGACAGAAATTCGTTCATAGGTGAAATTTTGTTGGATCTTTATAATATTCTAATCTATTCTATTCTGTTTTTAAAGTACAATCCTTTTTTAACAATACGAGAACGCACTCGGATTAGAATAGGAAAATTCTAGAATATGAATATGCTTGTCTTTTTTAAAAAGTTTTCAATTTTTTTTTTATTTTCTCATAAGCGGACACCTCTTATAAACAGACAAATTTCTGTGTACCATTAGTGTCCGGTTATGAGAGAGTTTACTGTATAAATATTTTACTAAAACAAAATTAAATTATATGAGATACATTTCATTGATCTACATTAAAATAAGTAAGGAACTTCAGCATAATAGTAAATTATTAAACTAATGCTAATCTTTGAATCACATTCCACATTCAGATAACAATCTTATTTTAGCAGCGATAATTAGGCTTTTAAATAATTTCCTTTGCGGAAAAGTTCGAGTTTTTTAGTTTTAAAGAAATTGGTATTATTCGAATCTTTTGATATCTAAAACTCTTAGGGCCAGTTGTACAAATATTTAAACCGTGGTTCAGCAATTTTTATCCAACGATTCCGGTGGATTAATTGAGTTTCAACAGTGGTTTACTGTTCAAGTGTGTGATAACAACCAATTACATACTTGAACCAGCGTTGAACCTTAGTTAATCCGCCGAAATCAGTAAGTTAAAATCTTGAACCGAGGCTGAACCACTATTATACAACTGGCTAACAACGGCTAAGTTTGGTCACCAAATTATTCAATTTTTTTTTTTCGAAGTAGTCTTAAAACAAACTGCAGAAATTCCTACAATATGATGGTGAGATTCAACAATTCGCAATGGTTTTGTAAACAAAAATCATCTAGGGCAACAAAAGTAGTTTTGTGGTGTGAAAAGTCTGAATAATATTTGTTTGATTTGGGAGATATGAAAATTATGTCGAATTCCTTTCAATAAAAGAATAGAATTTTTTTCTAAAAAGAATTGAATTTTTTCTGTCGTTGAAAGGAATACGAAAAGACGAAAAGAATCGAATTTTTGTGTGATTGTGTGTGTGGCACTTGATAGCAGCAAATTTTGAAGTATAATGTCCAAAAAATATTAAATTTGGAAATTATTATTATTATTAATTGAAAAAAACGCACAAATATTTACTATAAAATTCACCAAAAATTCGTTGCAACCAAAAATACAATTTGTTTTCATAAAAAATGTGTGCAAATCGGTATAAAATCTTTCTTGAATCTTGCAAAATTAGCAAGATATGTTTTTACAGAAAAAAATCGAATTGTTCAGAAAAAAATCGATTCGTTTAGAAAAAAAATTGTGAAAAATTGTTCGCAATAAATTTCACGGTATGGAGTCGTCCTGAAGTAGACCTAAATTTTTTGCCATGGTGAGTTGAGGTGAAGAATAAAATGCGAAAGTGACATGAGTTGTGAGGCGATTATTTTGTTGTGCATTCTCTTGCTGCAGCTGTAATTGCTTATTTTTATATAAATACGACCGGTCGTATTTATTGCCAATTTTACCACTGAACTAAATCGAGTCCAATAAACGCGACCATTGTTTTGCTGAATGTTGTCATTTAAATGTCAACGCTGAATGCATTCATTAAACACCAACTGTCAGTTTTCATTTCAGCTGTCATAAAAACAAAAATAAATTAATTCAAAACAAATAAAATTTGTTTTAATTTTAATAGAAATTCAGTTAGAACGCAAATGAAGACAATAAAATGAAAATTCTATGTGAAACTCAAGTATTCAATCGTCAAACAAATATAAATAAAACCAAAGCAGCTAAAGCAACTATCGCATTAGGATTTCATCCAACAAAGAAGGACGACAAGTCGAGTCTGGAAATAATTCACTTTACTCCACAAAATAGAAACGGTGTTCGCTACAAAGTAAGCGATAATATCGAGAATATGTTTACAAAGTTCATAAACGATGGCAAGGCCACCATTTCGTTTAAAACTCCACCTGAAAATCTCATGATCAAATGTGATCCAATTCAATTGAAGTCATTTCTGCAGATACTCAAATTGGGATTGCAGGGCAAGTCATCTATGAATTTAAAAAGCAATCTAGCAGCTGCCACAGCAATTCCTGTGAAATCACAACCATTGCTGAAGATGATTATAACCAAACGTGCAGAATACCCTTTGAAAGGATTTCCTCGAACACTGAAGATGCTCACAGTCAATGGGGTTGGTCTGCACAAAGTTACATTCGAAATCTGTGGACTGACAAATCTAACAACTCTCAAACTGAATGACAATAGTATTTCAAATATTCCTAAAGAGTTTGGAAGACTTCGGCTAGTGGAACTTGATTTGTCGAATAATGCTCTCGGCGATGATGTGAATTTTCGGTGGTTGATTGGCAGTGCTCTGAAGGGTACACTCTGTGAACTTGATCTGAGCAACAACAAGTTAGAGTACTTTCCAATTGAGCTCATCAAATTAGAAAATCTCGTCACACTAAAACTCAATAATAATTCAATTAAAAAAGTTCCCTTTGGCATCAGGGGTATGAAGAACCTTCGGTATTTGCATTTATCCACCAACAAACTGGAATCGTTGCCTTCGTCGATTGATGAAGTACGATTGGAATTATTAGATGTCTGGGAGAATAATTTCCAACCCATCTGCGAGAAGACTATTGAAGGTCGCCTTACCACCACAAACACCCCACAGCCTTTGTGGTTGAGTGCGGCACATGCAATTTCTTACCTTCGGCTGCCGTTAAACCCGAGAACTCTTCCCTGGATATTAGTTGATCTGATCTCGCAAAGTCCCAAGTGTTTTTGTGGAAGAATTTGCTATGGCGAACCTGTCTGGGAGCGTGCCATTGAAGCAACTTTGGATAACATCAAACAATTAGTGTTTA